>RJWH01000273.1:0-600000 GCA_004363575.1 Solenodon paradoxus | reverse complement strand
TCTTTCCCTTTTCCTCTGAGCACTCAAAACACTGCATATTTGATTTCCTCGACAACCCAGGGCTGCTGCTTAACATTGCTTAGGTCTTAGGTGGCACCACAGGACAGAGAGCCAGATAGTGAAATGCACCCTCTAGGACCAGGGCCTGAGAAACGTGTGTGGGAGGAGTGCATGTCCCTGTACCGTCAGCTGGTCAGGGAAGGTTTAGAGGCTGCAGAATCAAGTCGATAACAATGACTAGTGACTGAATGGTAGGGGGGACAGAGTGGGGTCACCAGGAGAACCAGAGAGGTGCAAAGCTTTGAAGCTTTTCTGGACTTTTCTGCCGCAACAGGTGCCTGCCCTCATTGCCAAAACGGTGCCCACGATCAATGCCATCAACTATGGCCTGGCTGGTGAGATGGTCCGCAGGGGAATATGGCAGAGAAGCAAGCAGGACTGAGTCCTGTGACCCTCTCCGTGGGGCTGCTCAGACCCAGGCCCACCCCTGCCCCTCTGAACTGAGTCCCTCACTGGGAGGCTGTACTGAGTCCCGGCCCAGGGCGTCAGGAGTCATGTTCCAAATGCTGACTTCCACCCCTACCCCAAGGCTTGCTGGGCCTGACCCTGAGCGACACAGAGAGCATCCAGAGAGAAACCGACTGTGTGCAAGGAGCCAGCTGGACCTGCGTGTCGGTCATCACCTCCTCACAGCGGCCGACCTTGGGAAAGTCACCTTCCTGAACCGAACGTCCTGACACAAACACGAAGACATGGACTCCCGGGTGCTGGGGGCCATGCACAAAATACCGTCTGCTCGCTGTGACCTGCCCATTAGAACAGAGCTCTTCGGACACAGTCTTCCATCGCAAGTGGATGGAAACCTGGGTGTCCTAGTCAGAGCTCAACCCTGACGGCCAGCATTCAAAAGACACTTGGAAAATTGTGATCTCGTACAAGCGACTCACTCTGCTGGTGCATGTGTCTCCCAGCTTGCGAGATGTGACAGCGGTGACGCTGACCTGACGGTGCAGAGAGGACTGGAAGGTTCCGGCACGTTCTGTAGCCACAAGCACCCTCAGGCGAAGACAGTCAGCTGCAGGCTGCTTAGATGCCAACGTGAAAGAATCAGGACTCGTGACTGCAGCTCCTGCTGTCTGAGGCTCAAGCCCCTCCAGCCACCCCCCCACCCCCACCGCGCCCCGCTGGTGACAGTTTTCAGAGCCCAGGTGACCGCATGCTTCTCCCTTGACCTGCAGCCGGTGTTCCCTGTGGAGCCCGGGGCCGCTTGGGCTGAGACAGTCCCGTGGGGGACCACAGCCCGGATGCACATGTGTACCTCCCGCGGTGCTCCCACAGAGGCTCACTTGGACCAGGTGTGGCAGGTGCACAGACCTGGGTGGAACCCATGTCCTAGAGGGAATGGAGATGCTGGCCAGGGTAATCGCGGGAACTACAGAAAGTCGCCCCCGGACCGCGGAGTCTCCTGTTGAGTAAGATCTCGCCTCCCTTAGGCACCCCCAGACCTCTCCTCTGTCCCTCACATGGGTCCTAATGCCACCTAATAAGGACACTGCCCTGCTCCCCCGACTGACACAATGGGCTCAGGGACAGGGCAGCATGACCCCCACTCCATCACCAATCTCTGGTGCCACCATGCTCTTCCCAAGTGCCCCTCGTGCCAGGAGGACTGAGGCCACGTGCTGGTGAAGGGAGCAAGAGCAAGGGGGGAGCTTCGAGCTCGGAGAGACCAGGAAAGAAGGGGGAAAGCAGCAGAGCCCCCTGGAGCCCCGTCCACAGAACCGAGGGCTCCCAGGCTCTTCCTTGGGGTTCGGGCCACCAGCCCAGCCTTCCCTGTCAGGCCCACAGGCTACACCGTGCCACCAAAATAATGCAGAATACGCTGTGCCCTGGAGGAGTTCATTCAGCTGCCTCCAAAGGAAGTCAGTCCATGTACATCTCAGGGACCCACATTTGTGTCCGGGATCTGGGGGAGCAACCTATGTGATCAACTAAATAAAAGTAAAATAAATTGCTGTTTCCTCCTCTCCTCTCTCTTTCTGCCTGCTTGCCTACTCACCCACGCTCCTGAACCATTGAGAGAGACAGAGACAGAGAGAGACAGAAATAGAGAGAGAGAATCCAGAATGGATTTGGAAAAGGCCACCTTTGCAGATGGACAACCAGAACCAGGCAAGAACCATGTGCTAGAAAACGTCACCTCAGGCAATTTCCTTGTCATTTGGCGGTCATTGTTCATTTGACACCTAATCCCTATTTGCAGATGGACAACCAGAACCAGGCAAGAACCATGTGCTAGAAAACGTCACCTCAGGCAATTTCCGTGTCATTTGGCGGTCATTGTTCATTTGACACCTAATCTCTATCTCTGTCAGCTCTTGTTCATCCATTCATTCAATATATATTTAATGAGCAGCCACCCCAGACCACTGGGCTAATAGGGTGATGAGTGCCAACATCCTCCCAGGTACCTCAGGGAAAGCCCATGGCATCTTTGTGCAGGTGTGGAGAAACAGGTGTGAACACGGCGAAGGCATCAGCAGTAGGGACTAGGACATGGCTGTGTCCAAGGAAGCAGAGAAGGCAGGCTGCTTTATTGGGGACTGTTTACTCCACCACTGGAGACACTAAAAGAGGGGTGAGGGAACACAGTGAGAGAGAAGGGAGACAGCACCAGACTCTGGGACAAGAGGGACACGAGAGGAGACTGGAGAGACACAGCAGGAGTGGCCAGTGTCCCCAACAGATCATGTCACCCCCCCCATCACAGTTACTCAGAAGTTTCCTTCAGAATCTCTACAAGTCTTATTCTCAAAAGCAACCTCTTCTTCATTCTAGAGAAATCAGACATGCGCTCTGACCTTTGTCATGTTTCCACAGAATTGGCTCCCACTGATTCAATACACAGCGCATTTCAGCCCCATTCTGGATTTGTTTTAAAAGAAAGGAAAGGAAGAAAGAGGGAGGGAAGAAAAGAGGGAGGGAGGGCAAGAAGCACTTTTATCTATTTATGTGTTCATTTTGGTTGCTCCCTCTGGACTGTGTCCCAGTCACTGACACAACACCTGAGCCACTAAGGTGTGCCTGGATTGTCATGTTGGTTGTTTTTTATTTTAATTTTCTGCAGTTAGTAATTTAAATATCACTGCTACTTATAAAATGTGCCCTACACAGGAGGAAGCCACCACTTATGCACTCATCGTGGGGTCAGGCATCAGCCCTGCTGTCCCACTGGTTGGTTCTGGCAAGTCACAAACCCTCTCTGGCTCATTCTCTCCATCTTTTTTATCTTGGTGGGCTCAGATAAGTATATACTTTATCAAGAAGCTGGGCTTTTTCAAATTAGTTCTTTGTTTGGAATGCATGTTTGTTTCCTCCCAAAATTCATATGTTGGAGCTCAACTCCCATCATGAACATATTGGGAGAAGGGTCTTTACAGAATGATTGGGATGAAATGCACCCATAAGGGTAAGGCTCTGAGCCTGAAGGCATTCATGTCCTCATAAGAAAAGACGCCAGAGGTTTCTCGGTCCTTCTCTCCCTGCTCGTCTACATCAAGGAAAGGCCAGGTAAGGACACAGTGAGAAGTAGCCAGCTGCAAGCCAAGGGGCGAACTCTCACCAGACACCAGACGTGCTGGCACCGTGACCTTGGACCTCCACACGCGAGACTGTGATAGTACTTTCTCTTGTTTAAGACTCTCACCAGTTAGTATGTATCATAGCAGCTGTAACGGACGAACACGTTACACCCAGTTCACTGTTTCAAACAGATCATGGCAGAGTGGGTAGAAGAGCCTCAGGAGTGTATGAATCCCAGTCTAGAGGGCACAGATGTCTTTTCTAAGATCATCTACCATTCAAAAATCTATTGATTTCAGAGTTTTAGATCTTTAGCGAAAAATGGTAAGCACAGCCCAGTCACTGAGCCACCACTGAGCTGAGGACTCAGTGGCCTTCCCTTTGGTCCTTTGCTTCCCGACATTCTACCTGCCCTGCCTGCCTTGTCCCCGCTGCCTTCCCCAGGCCACTCCCACCGGGGAGGAGGAATCATGTCACCTGCCTGGCTATCCAGAACTCCCACTCTTTTGATCCCTTTGCTGATAGAAGCAAGGGTGAGTATCTGCTTCCTGCTGGCATTGAGGACTATATCCCTATAAGAATTTAACAGAGAAATGGCAGGAAGACCTGTGTATCCACACACAAGCACACATAAGTATATACACACATACATATAATCTCCCCCATCCCAGATCATATTCTTGCTGGGAAAGATGGCTATCTCTTAACAAACAGACTAATTAAAGCCGCAGACAGAGTAGCACACTGTCACTGAGATAAAGAGTGTGATATCCCTGGCCTCCTCCTAAGATTCCCACTGGATAATTTTCCTGGGAAGGGGAGGGGATGCATGCCTGATTAGCCAAAGGAAATTTAAATTAATTCTAGCCTAATCTGTACCTATATTCTCTCTCTAAAAAAAGGGGGGCGGGGATTTTGCAACCTTTTCATAGTTAAGCAAATTCAGCACCAAGGTATCTGGGCTAAGTTATTGATACCATTCTCCTTGCCATGAAATTGATAGGCTATTTGCTGTTTTCCCAGTCAAAGTCACTCCTTGTTTTATTTGCTCAAAGATAAGCTTACTCTTACTTCTCCCAAAGTGCCTCCCTTTTTATTTTCACTATCTCAGCAAATAACATTACTGCATGTCCTGTCAGGTAAGCTAAATGAAGAGAAAAAGATGGGGGGAAATCAAGTGTCTAACATATATACTCACCGAGCAGTTAGGGTTGCAGTGTTTAGTGATTACCACACGGTGGCAGTGCTGTCTCAGAGATAAATTCATCTTGCGCCTCCAGCCCCTGGAGGTGCCTTTCAGGAGAGTTAGCAAGGCAGAGTGAGGGGGAAAAGTGATTCCTGTAGGATCTCAGGTAAGATTTCTTTCCTGCTCTTGTTACAGAAACCTAATGCATAGTGCCTAGTTGTTTTCTACTTCAAATCATGGTGCAATTCCACCCTTCTCCTAGAAGGGAACAGAATTACATAACCGTTGGCCAGAGGGTGTGACCTTTTCTCTGCCTACAGATTAGTCATGGAAAGTCTAACCACACGTAAACTTCCAGAGTCTTCCTTTCCACCGGATGTGGTTAGGGGGTCTGACTCTGAGTTTTGCTTCTGTCTAATTGTGAGAAGTTGGAATAGTCCCTGAATTTTTCTGGCTCGGATGGTTCACCTAAAATGAGAAATGATAGCACCTTATGTGGATATTACAGGTGGAGCTTAGTGGAAACTATGAGATGCAGGACAGGAGGACATTCCCAGTGCCCGGAGAAGCAGCCAGAGCTTCTGTAGATGTGCAGTAGATGACACTTGTGATGCTGTTGTTTCTAAAGTAACAGGTGCTGGAAAACCTTGAATGGAGGCCAAAGACACCCTCAGTCTTCCCTCTCCTCGTGGTCGAAGTATCTTGCTGCTCCCCTCTGAGATTGTTCCCCAACCCGCTCCAGCGTCCCACACCTGTTCTTCCCCCCTCCATCCAGCTGCTCCTCTCAAGGCCTCCATTGTCTCCCTGCAAGTCCCCCAGCTCAGCTGCCCTGTTCTCTGCAGCTGTTGAAACACATGCCAGTCCTTTTGCTCTTCTAGGCAAGAGGCAGCATGGCTGCTTGGCAAGCATGTGGGTTTGGGCCTCAGAAAGACATGGGCACGAATCTAGGATTTGCTGCTTATTCAATGTGAGACCAAGTTTGAGCAAGTTTCTTGCTTCTGACGTTGTTTCACTCCCTCCAAAACTGATTCGTGGGGTGATGTACATTTTTTCCTGTTTCCATCATCATCTCCTGAACCTACCCCCCTGCCCCCCATCCCCACAGGTCACCATAGTTCTGTTGTCTAAGTCCTCAGTATTATTTTCATTTTATTTTATCCATGTCCATGTACTTTGTTTCCTTATATTCTCTGTATGGGTGAAGTCATCTGACATTTCTCCTTCTGCTTCTGACTTTTTTCACTCAGCATAATCCCTCACCCCCTGTTCCTTCTGTTTTGCTGTAAATGGCAAAGTTCATACTTTTATGACTGAGTAATATTCTCTCGTGTAGATATACACATATATATCAGTTCTTCTTTATCCAATCATTTATCAATGGCTGTTTTCCATATCTTAGCTTTTGTAAATAGTGGCGCAATAAACATAGGGGCACATACATTTATTTGAATTAATGACTTCATATTCTTTGGAAAGATGCCCCAAAAGTGGCTTTGCTGCCTCATATAGTAGCCTGGCTTGTAGTTTCTAAGGAACTTTCAAAATGTTTTCCAACATTTTTATGCCAACTTATATCCCCGCCAATGTATGAGGGTCCCTTTTTCTTCACATCCATCCAGCAGTTGCTGCTACTGGTTTTTTTCAGATGAGCCCAGCTCGCAAGAAGCTATCTCATTGTGATTTTGATTTGTATTTCCCTAATAACACATGAGGTTCACGTGCCTGCTAGTCATTTGCATATCTTCCCAAGAGAAGTGTCTTCGGATTTTTCCCATTTGATTGGGTTGTTTGGGTTTTGACTGTTGAGTTGTATGAGTTCCATACATACCTTGTATGTTAGCCCCTTATAGACCATATGTGTGCAGATTATTTCTCCCATTCAGTAGTGTGTCTTCCCATTCTGTGACACTTTATGTCCCGTGTAGAAACTTCTTCGTCAGGGTGGTGTGTTTTAAAGTATAAGACACATTGAAGATGCTCAATAAATAGTAGACTGTCTCGATTGGTGACCTTATCAGCTATGTGTTGCTACCTCCTGGTTGGTTTTTGTATTAGTCACTCAAGAAAAGGGGTGTGTAGGAGAATTATGATGACTGAGTGAAAATTAAATGCAATGTAGGTCACATCTCTATCTCATTTCCTCTCTATAACATTCAAAATGTGATCCCTAGACCAGAAGCCTCAGCCTCACCTGGGCACACGACAGAAATGTAGGCTTTCTAGCCCTAGCCCACACTGAATCCTGAATCTAAGCTGAATCTGAATCTTTAAACTCCCCACACCCCTAGGGTGGAGGGACTTGTGTGGACTTTAAAGCTGAAGATGCCCTTAAAGCCTCACACACTGCTGATGTCTGGTCCCTCCCACAGACTAGAGTAATTGGTGTTAAGGGCTGGATGGGCAGGGAGTTTTTAAAACTCCCAGGTGATTCTAATGTGAAGCCAGGATTAAGAACCACTGATTTTGTGGGAGGGTTATGGACACTTCTATTTTAAGAAGAGTGATTCAGCTGAGATTTACTCTGAAACATCTGAGACTATTTCTTGCTGTTTTCTGTGAACATGTAATACAAACAGGGGCACACATGTTTTTCTCTTGAAGTCCATTTACTTTTTCTTTTTTTTTGTAAGGTTCAGGCAGGAATGGAGACGAATAGGCAAGAGGGAAGGAAGAGAGAGGAGAAAGAAACACTTAATTCATTCTTATTTAGTTGTTCATCTTTAGTGTCTCACCTGACCTCAGGTCTTGAACCAGAGACCTTGGGATATATGTGGATTGTGCCTGGTGGTGTACTAAATAGGTAGGCCACCAGGGTGCGCCAAAAACTATCTTTTTTTAATCACGTTGCTCATCCTATGACTTGCTCTGATGGTTCTTTTACTAACCCCCATGCCCCAAATTCTAAAGATTATAGACCAGCTGAAAAGTCTCAGTCCAAGGCTTCCTTTTATCATCATCTTTATCATCTACTTGACCATAGGCTCAAGACTTATAAGTGATGTAGAGACTAAGCACAAAGAGGTTAAACCTTCCATATCCGGTCATACAGCACATGGGAAAGACTGGCTCCTGGCTTCTGACCCAGAGATTTGGGGTATCAGTGTAAGTAACACACGTCCAGGTGGTAAGGAGCAGCTTCTCCAATTGTCAGGTGCAGAGGAGCTCTAGGATCATGTTCATTGCAGACTCTGATTTAGTAAGTCTGGGGTGGGGCTGAGATCCTGCATTTTAATAGGCTCTGAAGTGAAGCCGATGCCGCTGAGCCTGTGATGCCTGGTCAAAGCAGCACGCCATCGTCTACCATGCCAGCTGCTGACTGATAGCTCAGCAGTCTGTCTCTGTCCCTTTGGTCTCTCTAACCCATCATGATTCAGGCCCATGTTTGATGGTGTGTCATGGGCTATGGAGATCCTCTGAGTTCTGTGCCCGGCCTCTGCTCACCTCTGGGTGGCTCATGGGGCAGGCACACTGCCCTACACAGATCTCACACAGTCGCCGGCTCTTGGGTGTTCATTCAACAAATATTTATTGAGCCTAATCATAAGTCAGGTCACAGTCTTAACTAGTCAGATAAGGTCTTCACGAAGGACTTGCATTCTAGTGGCAATAAACAAGCCAAGGTATAAAACAGATCAGGACAAATTGCTGAGCCCTCCAGAAGAGGTAGACAATGGATAAGTTAGAAAGTGACCAGGAGAGGTGGTCAGGAAGCACATCTTTGAGAAGGTGCTAGTTGGGCTGAGATTTAAAGGATGAGAACAGGCAATGGGGTAGAGAGAGCAAGGGGAACAGCATTCCAGGAAGAGGGAACAGCAAGTGGGAAAGGGCCTGGCTCTTTAAGAAAAGAGAGTCATGAGGCTGCAATAGCTGAAGTCTAGAGAAGAAATAATCGGAAGAAATAGTTCATGTCCGAAGGGGGAGTGGGGAGGATTGGGCTTTATTTTAAGAGCAAACGAAAACTTTTGAAAGGTTTTAATCAGGAAAGGATCCAAGTCTGGTTTGTGTTTTTTAAATAATTTCTCCCCTGCTCCGTGGAGACGCCAGAGGAGCTCGCAGTGCAGGTAGTGAAAAGTGAGCAGCACTGGTACTTGATTTAGGAAACAGGTATGATAGGACTTACTAGTAGTTTATAGGTTTACATACTCTTGGTTTGGAGAAACAGAAAATACAATGTTAACTGTCTTATTAAAAATAAGGGCAACTTGCAGATTCACACAAATGAAAGTATGATGGATGTAGGCTTCCGGCATGTCTGATCAAGGCTCTTGTCTTATTTTTCTATGATTCTCAGTCCTGCCCTATCTCTTTACCGACCTCTACATACATGTCCACTTATCTTTATGTGATTTCAGATATGTTTTTAAGAGGACTCGGAGGAGCAAGGTCATTTCCAACAACTCTGAAACAAAAATCTTGCTCTTGGGATTTACTGAGCCATCTTTGAACAAATCCCTGTTGCTAGGACCAAAGGATAGTTTAATATCCCCCACTACATCTTCCATAGCCAATGGACTGGTTAGCTTAGGGGGAGTTACTGGAAATAATCATCATGGGGAAGAAGATGAGATGACTTCAGCTGACTTGGATCAATGGGTGAGGTCATTCCTTCCCAAATGGCATCAATACTGAGTAGCAGTGGAGAATAGCATGAACGTTGAGAAGAGAAGCACTATGTCCATTATGTGGCCTATATTGGAGGCATGAGAGAACATTGGAGGCATGGGGCTGACATCTCAGGTTTTGGAGGTGCCATATGCTGAAATGGGGAATATAGACAGGCCTGTAGGGATACACAGTTGCCTTTTTTAAATAATCATGAGCATCTGGGGATTTAAGCAGGAGGTGACTGGAGTCATCCTGGGTGGAGTCGCCTACATTACCCAGCATCAAGTCGCCTACATCACACAGCGTCTTCTAGATAGAGGCTTCTGATGAGAGGTTTAGGATGTGAATATCTGAATCAAGTAAACCCCCGCCACTGAGGAATGAATTGAGGATATTAATGAGCATTTGCATGTGCATGGAAGAAAATTAGAATTAAAAAGTAACGTTTATGTCTTTTATTTCCACAATCCTTAGAACAATCAAAAGAGGGAAGCAGGAGGGAGATTTGGACCCCCATTTTTTAGATGAAAAAAAAAGTTTCACCCAGGTTAATTGATTAGACCAGAGCCTATATTTGATTCCACCCTCTTAATTCTAGCTCTAGAGTCCAAACTCTGCAGATTCAAATAGCTATGGTGAGATAAATCTATTCCTGCCCAAAAGATATCTACCAAGATATCAAAACACTGCCTGCTAAGCTGTGTTTGCAATCGGTGTGGGAGGTAACCAAACAGGGAGGCAGCAGGTGAGGTGGAAAGAACCTTGGACACCCTGGAACAAATTCCCATCTGGGAGTTCCAGCTTTGCTGTTCCCTCCCTGTCTGACCTTGTGTGGATCACTGAATGTTTCTAGTCTGCACATCCATCTATCTATCTAATAAGGGGTTTGGGTCAGATCAGTTGTTTTTGAACTTTGGAGGAAATCCTAAGTGTAAATAGATTAGAGAGATTTCACCATCACATGTCCCCCATCTCCTGCCCCAGGACCATTGTCTTTGCTTTTTTTTTTTTTTTTAAAGAAAAGGTGCAGACAGGAATGAAGGTGAGCAGGCAGACAAGAGAGAGAATAAGAAATAATTTTATTTACTTTATTTAGTTGTCCATCTTGGTTGTTCTCCTCCTCCCTAAGCCAGGATGCAAACCTGTATCCTTGGGAAGTATGTGGACTGTGCTCATTGGGAGGTGTTGAACCTAACCACTACTCCATGGAGTGCACCCTGCTTTGGTGTTTAAGTTAGTGGATTGCTTTCCTTTCTGAAAAAGTCTTGAGTTCGCCTACTCGCTCCAAATTTAAGGCCTCCACTGCTCCAGGAAAGCCTCAGTCCCTGTCTCCAGACCTGGCCGGCAGCACAGACCACAGGTGTGTCTGCTCGTAACTCTTGTCAGTGCAGGAGCCCATGGATCTGGCACTTTGTTTTCGTTTGTTTTTAAAGGAAAGGTGCAAACAGGAATGAAAGCGAATAGGCAGGCAGGAAGAGAGAGGAGGAAGAAGCATTTATCTTTATTTCATTTAGTTGTTCATTCCGGTTGCTCCCCGCGCCCCGGGATGGGAACCCGGGTTGTGGGATGTATGAGGCCTGCCGCAAACCCAACCGCTACTCTACTAGGGCACGCAGGGGCACTCTGGTGGTTCTGCCAGGCTGGGTCTCAAAGAAGGCCTTTGTGGAAGCTCAGGCATCAGACAGCTAAAGGCACTGTTGCTCATCAGCTGCTGTTGGCAGGTGCCTTTGGCAAGCCCTTGCTCACATTAAACAGGAAGTGATTACGGGGCTCCCGGCAGTCAGGATTGGCAACAAAAATAAACTCGCGTAATTAGGAGCTGCAGTGCCTGGCACTGTGTTGTGGGTTCTATGTGTGTCATCGAACCTCAGAAGCACACGCAAATCACAGCATTATGATCTTAAGTATTACTACTTACATCGCCTATATGAGAAAACGGAAAGTCTGAATGACTATGAAAACTGCACCAGAAAACTGTTCATAAGCGACACAGCCCAGATAAAAAGAAAGCTAGAACTATGTAGGTACAAATGCAGGAAGAGTTGTTCCGGAATTCTCTAAGTTTAAGAAGAAAAGTCACTGCAATCCAAACAAGATGCAAACTTCTTCTCACTGGTTTCCTTCTTGGGGGACTCAATCATTTATTCCTCAATAACAGGATGTTGCTTGCCAAGAACCTGACTTTGTTCAAGACATAATCCCTTTCCTCTAAGCTCACAGACAGTAAAAGGAAATAAAATGTATCCAGATTAGAAAGGGAAAAGTAAAATGCTCTGTTTTCAGATGACTCGCATTTTGTCTTGCTATGTCCAAGCACATGAATCAGGCTTGTTGTATATAAAAAAATCCCAAGAAAGCCACAAAGAAACAATTTGAGGTAATAAATGAATACACTATGTTTGAAGATAGAACATCAAAATATAAGTAGCAATTTGATTTCTATACACTAGCGATGAATAATCTGGGAAGTAAATGAAGACAGCAATTCCACTGATAACAGCATAAAAACAGTATTTAGGAATAGAGTTATCATGCGAAGTATAAAATTTACACACTATATTTGAAAACTATAACACATTGTCGAAAGTAATTCAAGAATTACTGTAGTAATTGAAAATGAAGTAAATGAAAAGACATCCCATAATCACGGATTGCAAGACTTCATTTTCCTAAATTGACAATATTCTCTCCAAATTCATCAATTTGAAGACTCATTACAATCCCTATTAAAATTCTGGCTGACTTGCTCACATTCACTGACAACCTGATTCTTAAATTCACATGAAAACATGAAGGACCCAGAAAAACAAAATGATCTTTAAAAAGCAAAGTCAGAGGACTCATGCTTCCTGACTTCAAAACTGAATACGAAGCCACAGCAACCAGAACAGCCTGCTAGTGGCATAAGGGTAGACATACAGATGAATAAACAGAATCGAATCCAGAGTTAAGTCCAATTCACATTTATGATCAACTCATTTCCAACAAGAATGCCAAGACACGTACCCTGGTGGTCTAGCAGTTTAGCTCACCAGAGACATAGTTCACATTTATCCCAAGGTTCCTGCTGCAAGACCCAGGGCAGGGGAAACAACCAAGATGAACAGCCAAATAAAATAATATAAAATAAAATAAAATGCTACTTCCTCCTCTCTCTTCTTGCCTACCTGCCTATTTGCCTTGATTCCTGCCTGCACCTTTCCTTTAAAAAAAAAAAAATAAGAAAATGCCAATACAGTTCAACAGTGAAAGAATAGTTTCTTCAAGAAATGGCATTGGGACAACAGCGTAAGCACATGCAAAAGAATGCAGTTGGACCTCTATCTCACTCTGTATGCACATATTCATTCTCAATGCAGCAGCTAAAGCAATAAAACTTTTAGAAGAAAACTTGGGCATAAATCTTCCTGACCAAAGATGAGACAGTAGAATATCAAAGCATAAGCATTAGCAACCAAAATGGATAAATAGGACTTTTTCAAAATTAAGGGGGTGGAGGGGTGACCAGGGGCAGAAAAATGATACCTGCCTGCAGGGTCATTCAGGTTGCCAAGTCAGATGCGCCAGTAATAAGATTCTCTGCCAGAAGAAAACCGGCTGAAAACCAGTGTGTCCGAAGCTTGAGACCCACAGACCACATCTCGCTCTTCGTCAGTTTCACAACTCTCCCAGGGAAGTAAATCACCAGAGGGCTGATGCTTCAGAGTCCACCAGACACTGCAGATGCAGTAAAAATCTTACCTCGAGCAGCTCCCAGTCCTCTGTAGCTTCCAGAAAGAGGAGATCCCAGAGCTGAAGACAGATGTGGACAACCTCTTGGACAGGTAGAGTGATGACACTGAGTTGCCAGGGTCAAGGAGCTGCAGGTTGACTGTACAAACCCACTGAGACCTTCCTCTCTGGCCTCCTGGGCAAAATACAGGTGTGTAGAAGCTAAGCACATCCAGATAAAGGGTCCTGGGCCCAGCTGAATGGAGGCCCCCACAGGATAGTCACAGCTCCTTGACCTCATAGCAACAGCAGTACCATGGAACCCTACGGCCAGACCTGGTGCCCAGAGCAAGGCTCACCATGCCCTGACCCAGGGTCGTCTTCCCTGACCCCTCAGCTTTCCATTTTGGGACTCTTTGTGTTTTTATATTGACTTTGCTGCACTAGACCTTCAATAAAGCAAGGATATGCCTTCACTGCAAAAAATAATTAAGAAATTTTTGTGCTTCAAAGGGCACACAAGAAAGTGAAAATATGGTGGAGCAGTGGTTAGGTCAATGTCTCTGAAGGACATAAGACACATACTCCTGGGTTCGAGTCCTGGGTCTGGGCAGAAACAAACAGTGTAAACAATTAAAATGGAAATTAAATTAAAATACTTCTTCCTCTTCATTCTTCCTGCCTGTCTACCTTCATTCCTGTCTGTACCTTTCCTTAAAGAAAAAAGTGTAAAGACAGCTCATGTACTGAGCAAAACACTGGTACATCATCTCTCTTATAAAGAACTGGTATCCAGCATGTATTAAGAACTTATATAATTCAACAATAAAAGGAAAATTAACCCCATTTTTTTTCTAAGAGCAGAAGTGGAAAAAGAAGCAATTTAAGGAGTATGGAAGTAAAGAACCGTTCTTCCTTCCTCCCTCCCTTCCTCCGTCCCTCCTTCCTTCCCTCCCTTCCTTTATTCCTTCTTTTCTTCTCAGCCCAGCCCCGGGTTGGGAATCCATGTCCTTGAACTTTATGTGGTCTACACACCAGTATCTCAGCCACCTGAGCCACCAGGGCATGGCTTGCTAATAAACCAACTTAGTAAACCATTTGTATAGGAAGTTCTCCAAAGAATATATACGAGTGGAAAATTAACCCATGAAAAATGCTCAACATCATTAGTTATTAGAGAAATGCAAATCAAAGCCATAATGAGTTATCATTTCATACCTATTAAGATAGCTGAAATAAAAAGATCAATAATAACAGGTATTGATGACAATCTGGAGATACTGGAATCCTCATACATTGGATGTCAATTAGAATGTTAAATGGTACAGCACTTTGAAAAACAGTCTGGAATTTCCTCAGAATTAAACACATGGTAATCACATGACCCAGCAATTCCAATCCTAGGTATATACTCAATAGAATTGAAAAAATGTATCTATACAAGATTTTTTTTTTTTTTAATTTTAAGGCAAGGTGCAGGCAGGAATGAAGACAAGCTGAAACAGGAAGGCAGAAAGAGATGTATTTCATTTATTTTATTCAGTTACTCTGCTTGGTTGTTCTTTTGCCCCTGGCCATAAGGTAGGAACCCAGGTTCTTGGGATGCATGTGGATTGCATCCAGCAGACTTAACCAGTAAGCCAACAAGGTGCATCTACACAAAATCTTGTATACTAACATTCAGAATGTACAAAATATTGAAACAATTCAAATGGTAATCAACTGATGAATTGGTACACAAAATGCACTATATTCCCATGATGAAATATTATGAAGCACTGATAAATTGGGTTAAAGATTTTGGACTTTGCATTGAGAGCGATTGAGACTCACCCTGGTGGAGCAGTGGTTTGGTTAACTGCCTCCACACAAGTCAGCAACATCCCAAGGATCCCAGTTTGTGTCCCAGGCTGGGGAGAGCAGTCGAGATGTACAACTAAGTGAAAATGGATAAAGCGTTTCTTCCTCCGCTCTCCTCTCTCCTCCTGCACCTGCATTCCTGCCTGTACCCTTTTCTTTAAGAGAGAGGGAGAGAGAGCAAGCAATTAGAAGACAGTGAAGCTGTTTTGACAGAGGCCTATAGGATCCAGTCTATGTTTTGACATTGTGGCACCAAACACAATCTTTGTGAGGCAAAGTGGATGCCAGGGACTAGTTACAGGCTATTCGTGGCCATCCAGGTGAAAAGCGGTATTAATGCACTGTGCTGGTGGCAGCAGAAATGGAGAAAAAACAATGGATGGTGACTGGGCTTATGGGAGAAGATCGTAAGTTTGGCCTGGTTGTTGTGGTTGATATGCATTTGTGATAGCCAAGTGGAGACAGAGAGATGATTGAATCTGAGTACTGTGCTCAGAGAAATCAGAGGGAATGTAAACATGTAAGTCTTTGACATCAAGTTGATAACTAAACTATAGTCCTAGATGAGACTTCCCAGGAAGAGATTGTAGATGAAGAGGAGAAAAGAGACTGAACAGAGCCTTGAGGAAATCAATGTATTTAATGACCTGATGGGGAGAGTCTTCAAAGGAGACAGATGATTTCACCTTCAAAGATGAGTATACAGAATAGTGGAGGGAAGCCTGGAGTGGGGGTATTGAGAAATATAGGAAAGAGGAAAATAGAAAGAAAAGAAAGGATATGAAAATGTCTGTTGGATTTAGTGACTTGGTGATCACTGTTGACCTCCGCAAAAACTGTTTCTGTGAAGGCACAGAAGCAATTCCGCGGATAAAGTACAGGCTTTCCAGAAATGGTGCAAGAACAGCACACACATACATACATACACACACAATATTTACACACATATGTACATGCATGCATATACACATACATAATTACATGCATACATGCACGTATACTTAAGAACATAACACTTCATGTAAAAATTAAATTTCTCATGGACATAAAATTTCAATGTAAAACTATAAAATTTTAGGGAAAAAAATCTATGGTGTATAGGCAAAGTGCTCTTGACACCAAAAGGGCAATTTATCAAAGGAAAACTTGATAATCAGATTCTATCAAAATGTAAAGTCTTTACTTTGCAAAAGATCCTGTTAAGTGGAATTTTGCAGGAACATATCTAACAGTTTCTAGGAAGAAGAAAGGGAACCTCACTTCAAGTCAATAAAGATGGTCATTTGGAAGCCTTTCAAAACAGCCTATTATGATCTCTCCGATACTGGATACTGCCGTGTGCTCCCAACCCTCACTTCTGCTCTCACAGTAGGAGGGCTTCATGCTGAAGTTCAGATATCACTGTCTAGACCAGTTCTTCAATCTGCCCGCCTTGTGATCGCTCCACAAATGAATCAGTTGTGTCTGGCACACCTTGTTCTGAGTGTAATTTTCTACAGAGTGCTCTCATTACTAGTGGATAAGACAAATGATCTAATTAATGAAGAAAGCTACATTTCAAGACTTTTGTCCCAGAACTTAGCTTTCTCAGTTAGAAGGAAAATGTGCTTTCTATTTGAAAACCCTTGAGTTTAAGCCTTCAGTTTCAGTGTGGCAAGGAATAAGGAAGGCATTTTGTGACGTTTGTTTTAGCCAAAACTTTTCACAAGGTGAAGATTGAAAAGCTACTTATTGCTTTGAGCACTTCATGTTAAAGTTTTGAGTGAAAAGCAATCTAGGTTATCAAAGGCTACAGCAGCTTCTTACCCTAGAACTCATTTGCAACATTTATTTTATCAAGGAACTGATGTAGGACATTCTTCTTCTACCTGGGTTTTGACATAAGCAGCAGCTTTAGGATAATGCTCCTGTGATCAGGCCCAATGTGGCAGCACGATCTACTCAGAAATGAAGAAGCTCTGTTTTCTACATGAGTCTCATTTTCTCCCCCTCACTCTCTTCTCAGAGATCCAGCCCCACCCCATGAAAATGCCATCTATTCAATCAGAGAGACACAGAGTTGGCTTGTGCAGACCAAGCATAAAAGACACAGGAGCAATTTATTCTGGTTAATAAGCTGGGAAAGGCCATGTAGAGGCCAATTGTATGGTGGACACAGGAAAGTTTCTTATTCGGAGTGCGTATAATGTGTGGCAGACACTGTCATTTATTTGCCTAGTCAGTAACCCTCTCCTTTTTGATTGTATAGAATAAAACTATTTACTACAGATATCAGGCTGGTGGTCATGAGATTTAGGAGAGAATTAGTTGCTATCACCCTTGCCAGATGCAGAATTGAACATCTTTCTCTACAAAGCGTGGTAGGCAGCCTTCAAGAACCCATATGATTCTCACCTCTTGACATTCATGCCCTCCTGTATTTCTCATCTACACTGACTAGGACTGATGTGTGATCAACAGGATCTTATGGAAATGGCAGAATGTGAATTTGACTTTGGAAGCTAAGTCATAAAGGACATTGTAGCTTTTATCTTAATCTCTTGGATTACTCATCCTGGAGTAGGCCAGATCTCAATTCATGAAAAACACTCAAGTAATCCTACAGACCAGAAGCAAAGGCCTCCTGCTGTAGCCAGCAGGACTTTGTGGGCCTTGGAAGGAAGCCACCACAGTTGTGAGCCGCTGTAGCTCTGAGTCTCCAGCTCCAGCTTCAGACAGATGAAAGTCCACCCGACATCTTGTCAACAATTTTATAAGAACGCCTAAGCCAAAACCACCTGGCTAAGTCATTCCCAAATTTCTGATCTAAAGACACTGTGAGAAATAACATAGACTTACTATTGTTTTAAACTACTCAGCTTTAAGATAATTTGTTATGTGTCAATAGACAACAAATATACCAATTCTGTTAATTTCTACTTTTCTTGTGTGGTATATAGACAGTCAGAAAAAAATCACAGACCGGTATTCTCCTGTGTCTTGGGGGCTGAGGTATAGGCTATGTACAGTCCAAAGACCTTGGTTCAAGACTTGGTGTGGGCATAGAAAACAAAGAGAGGAGAGGAGAGGAGGGGAGGGGAGGGGAGGGCAGAGGAGAGAAGAGGAGAGGAGAGGAGAGGAGACTAAAAACCACATATATACAAGTGATAGCACTCAGCATTGCCCATGTCTTGTTCTAACAGATGTGGACCAGTGGTGTACAGTAAGCTACACCTCTAGAAAAAATTTAGAAAATTCTGATTTGCAGCATTTCTCCAGTTCTGTGATATAAGCACTCCCATTATGGCTAACCCCATGCTGTAAACACAGCTGGGAAGACTCACACACAAACAGCTTACACTTGCCTCTGGGCCAACTCTGACACACCTCTGAATTAAGCTTAGAAGATTAGATGGGGTCTATTTGTCCAGCTAACCTCCAGTGATGTCATAAGGAAAATTTTAAGAATATTCCTAATGTTCTGACAATAGTTTTAGGAACCAATCAAAGCATTTAACTTTGTCTCTTATTTTCTGAACATTCTTACATATACTACTTACGGATAAGCATTAGATTCTTCATCTGTAAAGCAAGGGGACTATATCTACTCATTAGTATTTTGAGAACATTAAAAATAATAGTAGAACAAGCAACAGTTTATTCAGTTTAGTGCATATCAGGCCAGAGTCCAAATTTATTACAGATTATTACTTATTTTAATAATACAAATGAAGCACTGAGTGCAGTAGTAGGAGCCCAATAAATTATAGCTATCAGCATTTTTATTCTTATTACATTCCTGAGCAGGGAGTTGGTTATTAGGAAGAATTGCTGAATCAGAAATTGTGTGAACTGGCCTGTCTCCTAATTTCTAACCTGCCTCAGCATCTTCCTCGGTTGGGCAAATGACTCTAGTGAAGAGCTGTAGAGCTTAACTTCAGGGACTGACCAGAAGCCAGGCCTAGCCTGACCACAGGAACTCTGAGCCTACCTGCAACCCAAGGAAGTGGAGAGACAGGAGAGTAGTCAGGGGATCTAGGAAAGAGTTCTTCAGCATCAAAGCCAGACGTTTTCCCCACAGGAGTTGGAATAAGAGAACCCAGGAAGCAGGTGCTGTCCCGGACCTCAGTGCTGAATAATTTTGTGGGTCTCTCTCTGCCACTTACAGCATATGGGACCCAGATCCCTCCCAGGAGTCACGAGGAACACTTCCTATCAGATTTACAGATGAATCCCTAATAACACAGAGTCTCTTAAAACAAGATGAAATTCAATTAGCTAAGGTCTTCCAACCTGATGTGAATGATCTTTGCACCCACATATATTTTTAAGAAGGAGGAAGAAAAGAGTAGACATTGATAGAACTGATATTCTGTTAATCATTGGTCTAAGTCATTTAGAAGCATTATTTCACTAGGTCCTCACAACCTTAGGTAACATTTTCCTACTGAAGAAAGAATCTAGAGACAGAGAATTTAAGTGACTTGCTGAAGGCCATCTAGCTCATCAACAGTGAGAAAAGAATTTAATTCCAGGTCTCTCCCAGGTCAAAGCCCCAGCTCCTTACACTCTGGGTGTTGCTACTGCCATGGAATCAACAGCACTGCAGAGCCTCAGCCTATCTAAGAACTAAAGGGCATTTGGATTAGGTTGATTATTTCTTATTGCAGGCACTCTCTGCTTGAAAGCAATGAGATATTGATTCCTCTATGCCCCCTTCTTCAACCTTCAGGGGAGTTCCTGTTGGTGCTGAAAAGAGCTTGCAAATGCATTTCTACTCAGTAGTAGAAAGTGAGGCCATCCCTGGTACACTTGGGCTGGCAGTTACCTAGGACAGTGCCAGAGTCAAAGAGCACCAATGCTAGACAGCAACCGAGGGATTTCCTAATGTATTGTTAGGTTCCCAAGTGAACAGAGAGGGCCTCCCACATGAAGATCAAGAGGCTATCTTAAGCCACACCTGAGATGCAGCAATACCATACTGTAGGATGAAACTTTTATGCTAAGAGAGTAGCATGGTGGCTGAATGTCAACAACTCGGATTGTCTGCATTCGCATTGTTTCCACAAAGTCTGTAATTTGATGGCAGTTTCTTAACTCCATAAGCCTGAGTTTTCCCATCTGTAAATGGGGTTAATAAGAGCTGATTGTATGCAATTATGTGTATTACGGCCTTGGCCTGTGGAAAGTATTCAATAAACTTTAGCTCTTTTTATTCTTGTCATTATCATCACTGTGCAGTAATGCAGGTCACTGAAGGATAAGTTGCAGATTTTCAGCTATAAAAGGGAAGTACTTCTTAATAGGTCTCAGTATTCCCTGAAGCAGAGCTGGAAAGACAGGACCGATTGGCCTCACTGCCCCAGGCCTTCCCTGCTGTCCTGTCAGTGACATTCCTCTGCAGAGGCAGCCCCACCCACACCTCAAACCATTCCCAACCAGGACAGCAGGACATCATGGCCTCACCCCACCTGTTGTGCCAGAATGGAACCTCTTGTTGGATGGCAACAGAGTTCTAGGCTACCCCTTATCTTGTCCTTGTCCAGCTCACTTGGGTCCTGACTGGTTTTCTCTGCTAGACAATTGTCTGGGGTTGGATTGCCACCAGATCTTATGGTGTCTTACCCAGAATCTACTCTCATACCCTGAGATGATAGCAGAGTCCAGTCCTATGTGTGTGCTCTCAAACAGATGTGGCACTCTCTGTTTAATGTGCCAGTTGTCACTCCATCACCTAGGTGAGCACTTACCACAACCCCACACCTCACCAGCTGCATTCTAGACAGGTGCTTCAGTCCTGTGAACAAATCTGCCTTCCCAGTCTTCCCCACAGTTTGATATCGCTGAGGCCCCTAGGAATCTTGCTGATAAATTCACAAAAGACATCCTTCTGCACAAAGTAAGCTTGTTGTGATTGAGCAGTCTTGCTCTTTAGTTCTTGGGCTCTGCTTCACACTAGATGACAGCCAGCTATCTTGTTTACCCACTCAGGCCTAAGGGATTCAGAAGCTTTCCCATCTATTAGAGCCACTGCCTTCCATTCCATACCACACCCTGTACCACACCCCTGAGTCAATGCCATAAAATGCCATCTCTCCCTCCCCCTGCTTGCTGCACCCCAGGCAAACTCCCGTGTTGTTCTTGATTTCAGTATCTCTGATTGCTGTGGGAACATGGGAATGACAACTACATGAAAAGCTGAGTTTGACTCTGGAATATTATAAAATCCTCATAATAAGTGACCTTAGGGTTGGGGGTCTGTGTTGTTAAAGAGAAATGATTCACTAGCACTCAACATTAAAAATGGCAGGACAGTGTTATTCTATTGCAACAGGAGAGAGACTGTTACAATAGCAGAGACTAAATTTTCTGAAGTGACTGATCTATAACCATGGGGCAGGGGGTAAGGAGATAGATAGTTACTAAGAGAAACACGGTTCGACATCAAGAGGAGCTTGGTTGGATATCAAAGTGAGGAGGGGATGCTCCATAAGCTGGCTTAGCAGAATTCTATTCTAAAACTGGACTCAGCAAGCCAAGGATAAGGTCTGAGATCTGCTCAATGAGGGCTCAGGTGAGCTTGACTAAAGTTTCATTAAGGAGGAAGCTTTATGCTAGTATCAATCATAGTTCTCCAGAAAAATGGAAACAATAAGGTATATGCTCAGAGAGAGAGGTAGAGAGAGAAAGAGTTGACTCATGTGATTATGTAATCACGGAGTCTGGCCAGTTCAAATTCCATAGGGCAGGCTAGATGTCTGGAAACCTGGGTTAAATTTCTACATTAGTCTTGAGACAAAATGTCTTCTTTTCCTTTTCTTTCTTTCTTTTTTTTTTCCCACTCAAGGTCTTCAACTGACAGGATGAGGCACACCCACATCATGGAAAGTAATCTGCTTAAATGAAGTTGTCTGATTGTAAATGTCCATCATATCTATAAAACACCTTCCCAGAAAGTAACATGTGGCCACACAAATGGTCCCACCATCTAGCTACACTGAGGTGAAATGAACCATCACAGAATCAGCAGGTGGGCATATTCACTGTAACTTGACTTTGCAGGGTTCTCAACATTTTCTTGTTTTTTAAAGAAAACAACGCAGAAGCCGCTCTACCAGGCCTCTCTTTATAACCTAAAAATAAAAATGAAGTAAAAATATTTGTTTCTTATATCCAGTAGACATTTTATGTCCAGAGACCCGCTGATCTGGGAGCATCAGCTCTCTTGGACTCTGACTACTGAGCAATGAGGAGGTGGGCACTTCATACAGGTGCATTGCCAAGGAGGGAGCCAAATCATCACCTGAGCCCAATCAAAGCACCTCAGTCCCAGAGAAGCTGAGGTTTGGTATATATGAAAAGAACACCACTATAGGCTTTGTAATGTTCTTTGGAGAGTGAAACAAGGAAGAAGGCTGCCACGGTCTCGTCACAGGGGTGACTGGAGTGGAAAGTCCCATTTGCCACTGCCCATTGTGCTTTTGTCTCCTGACTCAAGAATGAGTTTTTCAGACTTGGCGAGGTGGAGAAAAACTACAAAGGCAAACTGCCCCCAACCTTCCTGCAAGTAGGAAATTTCAAGAGAGCTTCCTGTTGCTCTGCTGAATTTACTAACAGTAAATTCACTAGTTTACAGGAATTGTAAAATCTCTTTAGTTTCTCTCTAGAGAGATTAATGGGATAAAATTAAATTCTCTCTCTCTCTCAGGTTCTACCTAAGGTTGTGAGGATATAGTGAAATAATGCTTCTAAATGACCTAGACCAATGATTAACAGAGTATCAGGTCTATCAATGTCTCTTTTTTCTTCTCCTTGTAAATGTAATTGTTAGAATTTACTACCAGTAATGGGTGTTAAAGCTGGGCTGCTCATAACCAGTTCCCCCTGCTGGAAGTCCTTGCTGCTTCCGGGAACCCAGCTCCCCTGAGATGAGCTTTGTCAGCACTTCAAGGGAAGTCCATCTTGCCAAAGATTGTGAGTGGCCTTCAAAGAAGCAGGGCAGTGACTAAACTTTCCTCTGGGATGCATTTTCTTGGTAAGGTGATAAAGCAGGGTGTTCGTCTGTACGTGGATAGCTACCTCCATTTTCTTACATAACCTGCTCTGGGGCTTGGTCATGAAAGGAAGGCAGGATTGAGAGACAAAGCCGAGAGAGGTAGGGAGCGGGGAAAGCGGGGAGAGAGAGTCAGAGAGGGAGAGGGGGAGAAGGGGGGAGAGAGAGAGAGAGAGAGAGAGAGAGAGAGAGAGAGAGAGAGAGAGAGAGAGAGAGAGAGGCGCCAAGTCTGGCCCCTTCCCTGAGAGACAACCAATTTCCTGCTTGGGCCCAGCTCTGCCTGCGGGAATTCCTCCCTTCTCATTAACTGACTAATGTGTTTTAAAACCTACATGGAGTGCCTGTTATGCACCAGGCACTAGTCTAGGTGCTGGGCCTTTGGCAGTGACCAGGCTCTGCCACCCTGCAGTGTCCTTTCTAGCCATGATATCTCTGCGCCTGTCATACTACCCCTGGCTCTCTCAAGAGACGGGTTCAAACTCAAGATGGGCTCTCTTAGCCCTGTTACATCTTTTCCAATATCTTAACATTTGTTTTATTTTTATATTTAACATTTGCTAAATAGCATCTCATGATAGGTATCATTTTAATAGGAAAATACAGAAAAGTATTAAAAATACAAAACATCCACATCTACATCCATACCTAGAGATGACTGCTAACATATTGATGTATTTCCTCCTGGTTTCTTTTTTTCATAACTATATGTAATTGGGGGCATACCACACATCCCCATAAGGGGAGGGCTTGGTTACTATTTCCCTTTTCTTTAGAAAGACTCGGGGGAACAAAGGCTATTGGCTAAGACTGAAATGAAGGTATTGCTGGATGGGCCATTTCACAGCCCCTCTTGGGGTAACCAAGGGGGTCTCCTCAGAAGCATAATGTGGCTCCTTTATTTTTGGGGCAGGGCCCAAGGAGAGGCAGGAAGTAACTGAACACGACCCAGCATAACAAGGCAGCTACTGACTCCCCAGGAAAGGAGGTGCAATACTAATTAGAAGGCGGTTCAGGGAAGAGCTCCTTCCTTGTTGTGGGTTTGGGCACCATCCCTGATAATTAACATTAATGTTCATCCTTGGGACACTGAGTCTTCATGCTGGATTTGACAGGTGTGCAGCCTGCGGATGCAGAGGAGCCTGAGATCACACTGGCAAGGATGTGACAAAGGAAAGCTGATTCAGTGGCAGCACCCACCTGAACCCCAAATCCTCCTGGTCTAGGATGTGCACGGTTAGGTTATAAGGCAGGGGTCCCCATCGTCCTTCCAAAGCTCAGGAGGCTGCTGGGGACGAAAGACTCCAACGTGGGAAAAGGCAGTAGGGCCACGTAAAGGAATGACCTGGGAGTAGGATCCTGTTTCAGATGGGGACTGTGTTGCTCTAATGGTAGGTGGAGGTTTAAAGAAAGAGGCAGTGAGGCAGGTTCCAGCAGGATATTCAGAGCTGGAGATGGACTTGGGCGGGGCCTGAGGGACCCACTTCCTGACCAGCTCATCTCCTCAGTGATGTCCCTTTGGACTCTGAAGAGCAGTGCTGATGACCACATTGAATGTAGCAAATCTTCTTCCTCCACTGCTTTAATCAAGGCTCCTGAATTATATTAGGGCATCAGGCCCAGATCACAGTAGGCAACTGGGAGGGAGCTCTGTCTCCTGCCAAAAAAAAAAAGCAGAAATATTTTATACTTGATATTGCAGAGGCCTTGTTTTTGTGGCTATTGTTTAATGGAAGAAAATAAAGAATATTGGGACTGTAGGAAAGAAAGACACGAAGTTGTACAAGAAGGGAGATGTAGTTACAACCTACTCCCTAGCTCTACAAAGAACATTGTCAACGTAGACATAATAAGGTTGCCTCTGCTTATTGATTTAACCAAAAGTAGTAATAGCGTTGTACTGAGAGAGTGAAGAAAGGAGAAGGTGATGTAAGAGAGTTAAATAGAGATCAACGGGGGGTAAAGAGAAAATGTCTAAAAATTAATAAATTTTAATTAAAAGTGGTTGTCTTGAGAGAGCTAGACTGTGGTCAGAGATGGAGAAAGATATTGCTTCATCCTCTTTCTCCTCCTCCTCAGTACTCGTAGCCATGTTTGTGTATGGCTTTTATAAAATATTTAAACTGTTTGGAAAAGGGACATGTGCCTGTCTGTCTGACTGATGAGGGAAAGGGAGTCCTGGGGGATGCAGGGGGTGATGGAGGAGAGGGGCCCGCCCCTCTGTACCCGCTGTCTCTGTGCTATCAGCAGCCAGGCCTGGGGACCTGACAGTGACCAGCCATCAAGCAGGCTGTGCCCAGGAAGAGCTCGGGATGCTGTGACTCCCTCCAGAGAGACACCATGGGAATCTGCTCTCTCCTTCTGTAACTGGGAGGAAGATGGCCTTGCATATGGAAGGCGAGCAGGTCTCACACTTTCCAGCTCTGCATCTTGCTCTTTTCACTTCGCATCACCTTATGGGCATTTTACCCCTCTTACAGCAGATCTGCTTTGGTCTAAGTGATATCTGGTTCTTTTCTGGATATGCCATTAAAGTGACAAAGCCAAGAACACAACACTGTACTGCGTGTGAATGCAGGTGTGCTGGTCCCATCTTCTGCCGCTTTCCAGCGGTGCCAACTCAGAGACACAGTGTCAGTTTCCACCTCTAAAATGACTGCATCCTCATTTGAATGAGTCATTCTCTTTTTAAATGTAGGGTTTCTTTTTCTTAAACCTCACTTATAAACATCCTTGTCAAATATTTTTATGAAACTCTATTACACAAATAATTTCAATCCATTATAGAAAAAAAAAAAACAGACAGCACATGAACAAAAGGAAAAAGTTCTTGTAACTCCCACCCAAAGATGACCATAATACATATCGTATCTGTATTTCAGGTCTTTTTTCCATATGGGTACATGCATACACACACACACACAAACATGATTTTTACAAAGATGAGTCTTGTGATACCATTTTATAATTTCTTTCCAGTTAAGACTAAATCAGGAAAACTTACCAGGCAGGAAGTCAACAATACAATCTCTAGTGGCTGCGTAGTCTTCCTTCACATGTTTGTATACTTCTGTATTTTGTTTGTGTGTGTTTTAAGGAAGGTGCAGACAGGAATGAAGCTGAATGAGGAAAGCAGACAGTCAGGAAGAGAGAGGAGGAAGCATTTTTTATTTATTCTGTCTAATTGTTCATCTTGGTTGTCCCCCTCAGCCCCCCGACATGAACTGGGATCCTTGGGATGTATGAGGACTGAGCTACCCAAAGGTGGCTGACCAAACTGCTGCTCCACCAGGGCATGCCTGTGCTATTCTTTATTAGCAATTATAAACTGTATTTTATTATTTAGACTGTATGTGGTGGGATAAAAAGTTTGCACTGTCTACTCAGATACCAAAAATACAGTTCTTACATTTCTCTGTAATTATCACAGGATTGTCTCTATGGTGTGGGAAGAGAAACACTTAGACCTGCCACTTAAAGGTTTAGCTGTCAGATTTATGTCTCTTATTAGAGAGAAACAGGTCGTCAATATTCAGTCTCCTCTTCTGAAATCAGTGTCTGGATTGTGGGAGCATCATGTGTGCTGGAGACTCGGCAATGGTGGCAGGTCCTGGCACAAGCCTCCCAGCTGTATGCTTGGTCCGCCCTGGGGACCAGCAAGTCTAGTCTCTGGGAGCCCCTTGGTGCCATGAGCCCTGACCTCCAGACTCGTGCAAACGCTCTGAGTCTGGACATTCTCTCCATCAGTCTCCCGGCCAGGCTGTCTTCATTAGTGTTTTCGAGCTTTAGTACACAGAGGAATCACCTAGAGAGACTGTCGAAAGAGATTCCTGGGCACCACACCCAGAGATTCTGATGAAAAGCTCTATACTGGGGCTGAGAGTTTGCAATTAACACACTTCCAGGCAGAGCCGGACCAATGACCATTTGGTGGGAACCCCAGTCCATATGTCCAGCACTGTCTCTGCTTTGGGGGTTGCTCTCACTGAGCGCTGCCTCCCCCTCCCATCCCCTACCATTACTGCCGCTGAAGAGAACTTCTGGATCTTGTGTTAGACCAGGGAAACAGGAGTGGAGGGAGGTGCTTTGGCTAGTTGTCCTGATGAGCATCCCAGACTGACTCTTCTCCACTAAAATGATGTGGTAGCTTCCCTAAGAGAGGTGTCCTTCTGACATACCAAATGTAAAAGAAACGCAAGCTCCTTTGGCTTTAGGTATTGTATCTGACTGTGTTTTCTTTATTATGACATTTGAACCCAAATGTGGAAGAGGGTTAGACATGGACACTGGCATCTCGTCTCTCTTTTCCTCCCCCAACCTCAAAGATTGACTCTACCCACCATCCTCCCTGGAGTCATGAACCCAGGTCCTTTCTAAGGTCTACTCTTTAGCTGCCTGAGCCACAAGGGATACCTACAATGTTTACTTTTATTTATTCTCTTGTATGGAAATTTCTTCTCCATTGCTAATGCCTTCTCCTTCCTGTGCTGGACATTTGGACCCTTTCCCTGGGGCTATAATGGCAGGGAGATTTCTGGGGAATATAATTTAAATAACATTTAAAAATACACATAATTTAATGTTTTCAAAATATCATTCTTGATTTGCATAGTAATTATGCTATCTTTTTATTTGTCAGACATTTGTCTATTTGTATATGCTTCTTTATTTGATTTATTAATTTTTTTTCTTATTTTCAGATTCAGTCATTCTGATATTTTATGGTGTGCTTCATTTTTAAATTTCTTACTTTTCTAGCTTGCTAATTGGAAAGCTTTATTTGTTTTCATCATCTTGATCTTTAAAAATATATTTCCCACTCACATAGACAGATGCAATTTTACGTACTTGAGGTCAGGTCATGCGTGCTGTTTTGTGAGCCCTCTCCTTTATGAACACTTTCCCTTCACATCAGCACCACCCTCTTGCATCATCTCTCTTCCTCATAAAGCTTTTGGGGCTAGACTCTTTCTTTTTATATAGTGTAACTGTATCCCGTAGTTCAAATGTAGCATTCTCACTGTCTTTGATTTTATAGACATTAAAATCCAAATGCAAATTTAATCTATGGAGATGAGTGTTTCGTTTCTCTCTACCCCTTCTCTTCCGTTTAAAATGGGGCAAGTTAAATTCTCATCCACCCCTCCACCCCGCAGGGGGCAAGGAAATATTGACGATCCAGAATGGGCAGTGAAATAAAGACTTCCTGGGTTGCTTCTGGTCAATTAGACACCAACTAGCTAAGATATCCTAGGATTGTGGTTCGTGTCTTGGATGTCTGACTCAGCCACAGAGCCCGAAACGACTCCTGTGAGTAGTTCAGTGGGGGCAGCCATTTTGTTAGCAGGTAGCACTAAATGTAATCAGGACCTGGAGAGACCAGGAGAAGCTCCAGCTTCAAAGACTTGCCCCTCATCTCTTCTTCTCATTAACCTCACAATCACATGACTCTGCATTTTACAAAACCGGATTTTTGGATACTTCCAAGTGAATGATGGTGGGGTTTTTGGGTGATGTGTATTCTACTGGCATCTGCTCCTCCTCCCCATCCCTCACCCACTGCTCTCATCCAGCTCACATCACACTGCAGTCCTGGCTGTTCTTCTGTGTCTCGCACCCTTGGCTCCTCTTCCTGTCTGCCATTGCTTCCCTCAGGCTTTCTTGCTTTAACCCATCCTGCTGGCATTTTCGTTTTGGGTTGTTTTTGCTGTTTTTGTAATTTAGTTACATTTTTATTTATTTCCTATTTTTAATAGATACTTTTGCCTAATACAGCAATGAAAAGCTATAAAAGGTTTTACAGTGGAAATAAATAATTCTTTCATCTTACATCTTTAGTAACAGAATCCCTCTTTGCAAAAGCAATCACTGTGAGCAGGTTTCTTGATTTTCTTCTGGGAGTTGCTCTTTGAATTTACAAATATTTGTGTGTATACACTTATTTCTTTTTCTCTATACAAATTGCAGCACATACTGGATGCTACTCTGCATTGACTTTTTCCACTTGACACCATGACTTAAAGAAAGCTTCATTTCAGCCTGTAGAGAGCTACTTATTCTTGTTCCTATCATTATAGGTTTTTGTCTTTGACCTTTGGGAAAATCGTTGCGTCATTCTGGAGATCCCTCAATCCTGCTCTCTGGTCCCACACTGAAGCTTCCAGGAAGAGGTCCTGATGTCCACCCACCCTCAGGGACTCGCACCATCCCTGTCGTTCTTCTTGGCTTTCGTGCCAGGGCTGGAGAGGCATGAAGCAGCTGTGGCCACAGCACTTTTCTTTCTCCCACAGAGCAGCTGAACTGACAAGGAAATGGCTCTTTCTGGAAAGGAGTCTGTGGACCTTCAATAATGACGTGCTGACGCCTGGCAAGGAGCCCAGAGTCACAAAACCTCCTCAGCCACAGCGGACAAATGGTATTTATACAGGGAGAGCAAGGCTCAGCAATATTAAATCAGCAATCCTTCTTGCTTTATCTGTGTGTTTCGCCTCTGAGATAAACAAGAGGTCACTTGCCACAAGAAACTATCAGCTTCCCTCTCAGGACCCAGGGCTGCAGGACATCTCAATTTCCTTACTCTGGATCATGCAAAGGCTAAAAACCAATCTTTTTTATTCCCAATGCAACAACTATTTTTGAATGCTGGACTACTGTACATGTATATTCAGACACCAAGAATATACCACATTTATCAGCTTCTAAGCTGCCGTTGATTCTAAGTCACATCACAATTTCTCAGCAGGTCTCGTGAAAAAATACAAAACAAGATTTATTTACAAAGTTCAAGAAAATTAAAAATGAGAAGTAATGAGGAGTGAAGAATTAATTTATTAAAAAGTCCTAGATGCATAATAAGGGCTTAATAAAATTAACAGAATTGTAAGAATTTAATAAGGAATCTGTTGTACTTAGCAACTACCTTATCTTTTCAGGTAAAGCTTAGCCACCTTTGAACATAAGCCACGCCCAAATTTCAGGGACATTAAAATGGCAAAAAAGAAAAGTGCGACTTAGAATCAAATGAATATGGTAACTGTACAGGAAGGCATGGCCTATGTCCTTGATTTAGCCTAGGGGTGTTTTTTGTTTGTTTGTTTAAGGTACAGGCAGGGATGAAGGCAAGTAGGCAAGCAGGCAGGCAGGGAGAGGAGGGAGAAGAAGTTTCATAAAAAAATTTTTTTTACATTGCATCTTAGTGGTTGACCCCAGCCCCCTGGTCCTTGGGATCATGTGGACTTTGCTCAACCAGTGGCAGCAGATCTAACCACTACTCTACCCGGGCGCGCCTAGTCTGTGATTTCTTTTCTTCTTCTATCTTCCCTCTTCTATGCTCTAAAAGCTGCCTGTTGGTTTCTTCCTGGATAACATTTCCACTGAGAATAACTTGATAGTAAGGATGGAAAACTTTAATTTTCCTGCTTGCTTTCAATTCCCTTTCATTTCCCTAGAGATGCCCAGATGTCAGATAGTGTCTGGCTTCTCTGGCTTCCTGCCCTGTGTTCAGGATACTGCAGAGGAGGACGTTGAGAGGAGATGGAATCCTACGCTGCATGATGTTGCCTGTGGCAAAAATGGTCCCTAATACACAATCCCTGTCTTCAGTAGTCATAGATTTTTAATGTGGGCATACAGCTATAGAGAACATATTTGCCAGCCTTCATACAACTAGGTGTGGCCATGAGCTACAGCTAGCTAAGAAAATATAAAAAGGAGGCATCCTGAAGCCACTTTTGAAATGTCTTTGCCTTTTCTTCCTTTTCCTTCTTCCATCCTTGTGTCCTGCACATGGATGCTGACTTAGAACTTGGGTGTGAAGACCGCACCCTAGAGAAGATAGAGAAATTCAAGAAAACTTAATGGACAAAGCTTGGACCACATACCTCCCAACTGTTTCATGAGGGAGAAATAATCAATTTGGCCTAGTTTTAACTTTTGTCAGATTAAATTTGCTAATTTTTTTAAATGTCCATCTTATTCTTAGTAATAAGATACCAGCCACTCAAAACTCTTGAGAAATAAATTTTAATGTTTATTTTTAAATCTCTGCTGCCACTAATGGCAATGATTGATTTCTAGCTGTTGATTAAAAATTTATCAGTCATTCTCAGTCTCTGTCTTTCTAAGTCATATCCCAAAATCCTTTTGTTTGAAACTGCAGCCCCAGTTAGTTGATGACCTCAGAGAGAGTGGGGATTGTGCCTGTGGAGTAGGGCAGGGGGTTACAGAGGTGTTTGGAATTGTTCTCTTAGGAGGTTAGATTCCAATATGCCCAAGTTACTCAGGAGACACCCTGGACACTTTCCTGTTCAGAGCACTCAGCCTAACACCTGCCTGATCCATAGGGTCAGCAATGAATGTCTTGCCTCTATGTCAAGAGCAGGCCACATGCTCCCTACTAATCTCTGTTAAAAGAACTGGCTGCTGGTCAGTGACCTGGGTTGGTATCCTTTTCCACACTTGCTCCCCAGAGCCAGAGAAACTGGGAGCAGGTTTAGCACAGCATGGTAAGAGGTAAGAAATGAAGTCCACTGGTCACTGGGCAGATAGTTTTCTATGACTGGCACTGCTGTTGGCCAGTGCTGTCCCAGGACATTTACCCAGTGTAAAGGTCTAGAGCGATCTGAGAAGTTTCTGAGAGAGGCCCCTCTGGTTTACTGGTGTCTGGCCCCCTGTACTCTGTTTAGAACCCTAAAACAGATGGGTCTCTTGGAGGAAGTGCTCAGCTGCCGCCAGCTGCCCTAGAGTGTCCATATGGCTTGGAAAACCTGTATCCGGGATCCCTCTGCTAAACCAGGCTGACGTGGATGCCCGCTCATAAAAGGACTCATATTTGCTGTGTCCCCTGCACGCTCATTTGGAATCCCTACTCCCTGTGTTGAAAGTGCTCTCTACAATGTCATCAGTGACCTGAGCCTTGGAATCAACTGTCATTTCTTTCTTCCCTAGCCAAATGCCCAGGACTACAGACAGATTTCAGAGGGTCTATTGTGTTTGCAAGAGCTGGCCAAGATGAGGCCAGGAAGAACTACACTGAGCCTGATCAAGCCGAGAGCAGTATATTGCTTGTTAACTCGCCTGGAGTCTTCTCCTGCATTGACAAGGGGCAGTTCTTGTCCCTTGACAAGGAGACATCATCATGTTTGAGGTCCCCTACTCTTCTCCACCACCATAAAGTCTTGAAAATGTGGACAAAAACATATCTGTAACAGTTGCAGAGCTCCGGGACACTTGAAGAGACAAATCAAAATAGCAGTCTGGTAGAAAACACCAGGAAGCAAAACCACCAAAGAGTCCACTAGGCAAGAGTTACTCCCCTCTGTGGCTCCAAGTTGTTGAAGAGACAAAACAAGATGAAAACTGACCACATGGCCTGATCCTCACATCCATAAGAATATTCTTTAGGCTAAAAACATGTATTTATCTCAGTCTGCAATTTCTCACATACACATGGTGTCTGATGGAGTTTTCCTTCGTTACGGCTACCCAAAAATGTGCGAAATTAAGCCATAACTGGTATACCTTTGTGGCTGAGGTGGTGGAGATGCTAGCATGCAGACCATGTAAAGCACAAGGACCTGGGTTTGTGGGCCAGAGTGAAAAACCAAACATAAATAGATATGCTTCTTCCTTCCTTTCTTAAATGTTTCTTCCTCCTCTCCCTTCCTTCCTTCCACCTTTCCCTTAAAAAAGCAATTAAGCAATGTCTCTTTTGACTTTGTTGTTGACCTAGAAGGATTACTGTACTATGCTTGTAATCCATCTGTACAACTCGTATGTAACTGAAAGCAAACCTCTCGAGGGCAGCTGCAGACACTCCAACTGTTTCTCCAAGTTTAAATCCTCAGCAAGATTGTACAATCTCCTAATAAATTCCTTTAGTGAGTTTTTACTTTTTTCACACTGGTGATTTATTTCAGATAAGAAGAAGCTATAGCCACCTCCCTCATATACTCAGACACCTTCTTTTAGAGAGAGAAGCAGGGAATGGGACCAGTCATTGAGACATTGGGCCTTCTAACCCAGAATTGATCAGACTTCTTAAAAGGTATTATTTAAAGGATCAACTATGTCAAAGTTTAAAGTATATTGGTATTTTAATATTTTCATCTAAAAACACTGCAGGTAAGGACCCAGGGGAGAGGCCCCATTGGTTGTAGTCACATAAAAGGATTTAAATTTCTCTGCCAACATGGGCTGAATTGTGTTCCCTTAAAATTCACATAGTGAAATCCTAACTCCTAGCACCTTGGAATGTGACTATATTTAGAAATAGCATCCATAAAGAGGTAATGAAATTAAAATGAGGTCATTAGGGTAACCATAATCGAATATGTTTGGTGTTGTTAGACGAAGAGGAGATTAGGAAACAAAGGGAAGCCCATCTGCTGGCTCAGGAGAGAGACCTTAAAAGAAACCAGTCCTGTAACCACCTTGATCGGGGACTTTAGGTCTCCAGACTGTGAGAAAATACATTTCTCTTGTTTAAGACACACAGCCTGTAGTACTGTCATGATAACCCTAGCAAACTAATACATCTGCATATTTGAATAATAGCGTGAATACTTTTCCATCCCCATTACATCTTTAATTTTTTGTTGTTGCACAAATCAGAGATTATTATAATATCTAGGTATTTAGCACAGCCTACATGCCAGGCTTTGTTCTAAGGCTTACATGTATTAACTCATTCTATTCTTTTTTTTTTTTTTCAACGAGAGGGGAAAAAGGAAGGGAGAGGAAGAAGCATTTAAGGAAGGAAAGAAGAGGAGAAAGAAACATCTCTATTTAGTTGTTCATGTTGGTTTTGTTTTTTCACCCCTGTCCCAGGTCTCAAACCCTGGTCCTTGGGCTGTCAATGGTTTCCAAACCAATGTCTCAGTCACTTCAACCTCTAGGGCACACCCTAATTTTATTCTTAGAACAATCTCATTCAATTTCCATTTATACCAAGGAACAGAGAAAGTAACTTACCCACAAAGCCTCACAAATCCTGAGTGGTGAGTGGTAGAGCCAGGATTCAGAGTCAGGTGGTAAGGCTCTTCAACCACGTGCTATCCCAGTGCAGGGAAACTTGGTTTTTCACTTAACCATTATTTCTGATCATACTCCATGCCACTACTCATCTGTCTACTGCATTTCTTTTAAGTCCCACATGGAACTGTGTTTCATTCCAAGTAGAATAATTAACCCTCATGGATAGCTTCACAGCCTTAGAAAGTAGCTTTCTGTTACCCCCTCAGGAATAGTGCTACATCCAGAGAGAACAAAGGTATTTCCTCACTGCTGCAGGAGTAGTGAGGTGGGCATTGTATTTTTCAGGATTGATGGGATCTCTTTCATTATAGAACAGTTTGCATTGCTAGCTTTGCCTGAAAAAACTTCAAGTCATTTTATGACAGGAAGCCAAATGAAGGTTTGTAGGAGAGATACTAGACACATGTGGGGTTAGTACCGTAAGAATGTTAGGGTACAGGAATACTGCTCTATATCCTGAGGGTCCAGTGCCTGGCTCATCTTTGAGTGCCCCCGCCCTGTGGTGCGTGAACTGGGAGAAGTCAGGTGTATAATGTGAATGGGAGCAGAGGACCACAGGCGGTTCTACTGGAGTGCCCAGGAGTTTAGCAGACCAGAGAAAGGCTGTCTCATACCCAGAGGCAACGAGCCAGGGTAATCTGCTCAGTGGGCAAAGGAAATTGCAGGAGTGGAGTTTGCCTCTCTGGGCTCTGAGGTCCAACCTGCCCAGCTCTTCCTGGGAGAGCCCCTTATACCTTTATTCTACCTTGAATCACTCTGCCTGTGTGGGCTTTTCTCTTAGCATCCCAGGAACTTGGCAAACTTTCAGTAGCTCTGCTTACCATTCATCTCTAGCCCAGTCTCTTTTTCTGTTTGTATCAATTTCTGGGAGAGTTGCTCAACTTTTTCTATTCTCTCTATTGAGTTTTCATTGCTGTGTATCTATTTCATTTCCAAGGATTCTTTTGTGTTATCAGAACTTTTTTAAAATGACATCTATTTTTGTTCCATGGATGCAATATTCTTTCTTATTTCTCGGAATATATCTATAGTTCTTTGGCAGGTCGGGTGGGGTGGGGGAAGAAGTGCCTGAGGAGGGTTTTATTCTTCCTGTAGAGTTTCTGGTTCCTGTCAGGTCTTTTTGTTTGGGTCTCTATCTACCATGTTAGAAGTTGTCCTTTAGTGTTTTGTAATCTTGATGTTCTGTTAATTGTTAAATGGGAGGTGTGAGCTAACAGATCATATAAAACTATATTGAATTCTGCACCTATGTAAGAGAAATTCCTTTTTTTTCAAATGCATGGGAAACATTCACAAAAATTGATCAAATACCAGACCATCAAAGCAATCTTAAGAAATTCCAAAGAATAGAAATATAAAAATAAAATCCTCTGATCATAATTCAATAAAATGAGTCCCAGAATTTCTTGAAAACCTGAAATTTCTTTCTTTCCCTGGTAGTTTAAAAGCACAACCAAGATGAGCAACTAAATAAAAATAAAGTGCTTCTCCTCCTCTCTTCCTGTCTGCCTGCCTATACACCTTCATTCCTGCCTGCACCTTTCCTTTAAAAAAACTTTGTGGTTAGTATTTCAAGACTGCAAAGGGGTTCAATATTAGGAAAACCACCAATATGTAATTATTTCCACAGATGTAGAAAAGGGAAAAGACATTTGACAGGATTTAACATTTATTTGTGTTCGTTAAGTCAAAATACTTATTAAACTAGAGATTGATATATATGTGCTCTTAATATGAAAAACTATATAGTTACATGTATTTACTATAGCTAAAAAATTAACGTCTTATTAGGCTGTCTGTTAAAGTAACAAACAAAGCAATGAAGTCACTATGTTCTCCAGTATACAATACAGAACTGGAGCCATTAGCCAGGCCTGTTTACAGAAGATATAATTACACATTTGGAAAAGCATAAGGAATTAATGGGAAAATTAGTACAAAATAATTTAGTAAAGTGCCACTTTTTTTTTTTTTTTATCATATCAACATAGAAAACTGAAACAGGAAAGAGAAGACATAATGGACAAATTCTCATTTTATGGTACCAAAACACCAATGCAGAAATATAATAGATAATGTTCCAAGGAGGCAAATCATAAAATAATTATAAAATCACAAAATCGAAATTGAAAAAATAGAAAGACATATCAGTTACTGAATGGGAAGATTCAACTTCATAGAGACGTTAGTTCTCCCAAACTAATTTATAAATTTAAGCAATTCCTATAAAAATTCTTTTTTTCTGGAACCAGAAAAGTTGATTATAAAATTTATTTGAAAGAACAGAGAAGCAAAAATAGCCAAGAAGCCCTTTAAAAAATAAAAGAGAACAAAGATCTGAGAACTAAATTTGCCAGACATTAGAATAGGGGTTCTATATTTAAAACATTTTGGTAAGGTCCATTAATATTCGGAAAAATCAATGGAACAGATTTTAAAATTCCAGAAATAGACTCGGTTGCATTTGGAAAGGTAAACTGTGACAAAGGCAGCATTTCAAAGCAGTGAGGCAATGATGGACTTTAAATTCTCTTTTTTAATTGAAGGGTAATTATCATATAAAATGTTCAGCTTTATAATAAAACCAATGAGTTTTGACAAATTTATACACCAATGGAACTGCTATTTCAATTACAATATACTCCCAGAAACCCAGAAACTTTTCTCCTGCCACTTTCCATTCAGTTTACACCACCTCCCACCCCAAGACAACTATTCAATTATTTTTTCAAATTTTAATCATCATAGATTAATTTTTCCTGCCCTAGAATTTCATATAGATGAAATCACACAGTATGCACTCTTTTGTGTCTGATTCTTTTGTATATGTCAGCAGTTCATTTTTATTTCATGCTGACCTAGTAATCCATTTACAAATATTCCACAATTTATTTGTGAATATGTGATTATTACTAGCTTTTGACCTTTTTTTACAAGGTTATTTAAGTTATTTTGTGGACAAGTTTTCATTTCTCTGGAGTACATACCTAGAAGAGAAGTTACCTGGTCTTAGGGGAGGGGTATGTTAACTTCATGAGAAAGTGCCAGAATGCGCTTCACAGTGGTCCTAACAAAAGGGACATAATAGGGAACTGGAGCTGACAACAGGATTGATGTCAAATAAGAATACTTGCATAGGGCTGAACAGCAGAAAAACAAGTTAATCAGCAAATTTTTCCCCAATAACTGGCCTATGACTGGTGGGGGTCACCTTGCAACCTGTGTTCTCTTCCCTTTGTTCCTTTCAAAAAGGAAGGCCCACTCTGACTCTTGAGAGTGCTTTGTCTTTTTATTTTTTTCCAATAAAACTCTTCTTATTCATTAATGCTTTATGTGGTCCTGGAATTCCTTTTGGAGACTTGAACTCAAGAGCTTAGCTCCCCAAGCAAGGAAGGACAAGGAAGGTGAGAGAAGGAAATTGACTGGGAATGGGGAGGCAGCTTGCCCCTCTTAGGACCTGCTTTCCTGGTCCTCAGGAGATCAAGGCCAGGCTGGATGGCCCATTAAACCGGAGGCCACCACTCAGCATCCCATCCAGTTCTTCTGCTAGCCTCCAGTGCTTCTGGAACTGGGTTCCATCAACACCCTATATCACTGTCATCTGTGTAAGATTTCAGTTGCTCTATATTTTTCCCAATATTTGGTCCTGTCAATAATTAAACAAAATTGTTTTCTTTTTGTTTTTTAACCCCCAGCCCCAGGTAATGAAACTGAGTCCACTGGGCTTTACTGGGTGTGTACTTTAGCTTCCTCAGCCACCTGAGCTACGGGATGCAACTAATATTTTAAAATTTGGAGCTAGTGTAGTAATGTTAAGTGATATTTCCTGGGACATGAATTTGCATTTCCCTGGTGACTTGTAATGTTAAGCATCTTTTCATGTGCTCATTCACATACTTTTTATGAAATGTCTATTCAAGACTATTTCCCATTTAAATTTTAGGTTGTCTTTATTATTGATGTTAGACTTGTTTAAATGTTAATACAAAATATTTTTTAAGTTCATAGTATTCTTGTGGATATGGGGGCATCTCTATTCAGTTCTCAATTATGTCTTGGTGAAGAGAAATCTTTAATTTTGCCTAAGTCCAATTTATTCTTTTTTTATTAGAACTTTCTAGGTTCTACCTAATATGCTTATTCTCAGATTGCAGACTTCTTATATTTTCTATTTTACATCAAGCTTTGTCATCTTAACTTTTACATTTAATTTTTATGTAGATGGCAAAGTTGAATCTTTATTCTATGTGGACACTTAGTTGTTCCAACATCATTAGCCGATTAGGGTGAGCTTTTTATTTTTTATTTTTTTGAATTTATTTTTTATTGTAGTACTTATTCTACACATTAAAACAGTTTCCTATGTATAGGTTCTCCATTTCTTAGATATATTTCAACAGACAAGGCCCTCCACCAAATCACCAAGTGTTCTTTTCCACTGTCCAGTGGGCTCCACCACCATTTGCCCCTGCCTGCCCCATTCCCTTTTGGTAACCTCAGTTCTGTTGCAAGTGTTTCAGGGTTGGTTATGTTTCATCTGTTCCTTCATTTTGTCTATTCACGTTCCACTTATAAGTGAGGTCATCTGGTATCTACCTTTCTTCTTTTGACTTGTTTCACTTAGCATGATCCCCTCTGGTTCTATCCATGTTGATTCAAACGAAAGGGTTTCATCTCTTCTAAGGGCTCTATACTATTCCATTGTATGTTTGTACCACATCATCTTGATCCATTCATCTGATGCTGGTCATTTAGGTAATTTCCAGTTCTTAGCTATAGTGAATAGGGCTGCAGTAAACATGGGGATGCATACACTCTGCGATGGGTGCTTTTGCATCTTTTGGGTAGATGCCCAGAAGTGGAATGACAGGCTCATATGGGATTTCCATCTTCAGTGTTTTGAGGAATCTCCACACTGTTCTCCACAGGGGTTGTACCACTTTGCACTCCCACCAACAGTGCAAAGCTTTTCCCTTTTCTCTACATCCTTGCCAAAGTTGTTGCCCAACTTTTGGATACTAGCCAGTCTTTCAGGTGTAAGGTGAAATCTCACTGTTATTTTAATTTGCATTTCCCTGATGACCAGTGAGTAGGAACATAGTTTCATGTGCCTGTTGGCCATCTGTATATCCTCTTCAGAAAAGTGTCTCTCCAACTCCTCCTCACATTTTTTGATTGGATTGCTGATCTTCTGTTGTTGAGTTTTATGAGTACTTTGTATATTTTAGATATTAAGCCTTTGTCGGAAATATAGAATGCAAATATCTTCTCCCAGTTAGTAGGTTTCCTTTTAGTTTCAGTGATGTTTTCTTTTGGTGTGAAGAAGTTCCTTTTGATGTAGTCTCAGTTGTTTATTTTTCTTTTTTGCTTCCCTTGATGGTGGAGTTGAGTCCCCAAAGGTTTTTCTATGACTGATGTCATGGAAAGTCTTTCCTATGTGTCTTCTAAGAGCTTTATGATTTCTGGTCTTATGTCCAAGTCTCTAATCCATTTTGAGTTAATTTTTGTGAATGGTGTTAGAGAATGGTCTAGCTTCATTCTTTGGCATGCGGCTATTCAATTTTCCCAACACCATTGTTGAAGAGACTTTCCTTTTTCCATTGAGTGCTGTTGACTCCTTTGTCAGAGGTTAACTGATTAGATGTGTGTGGGTCAATTTCTGGTGATTCCATCTATTCCAGGCATCTGTGCCTCTGTTATTATTCCAGTACCATACCGTTTTGATCACTATAGCTTTGTAGTATAGTTCAAGGTCTGGATTGTAATCTCTCCAGATTCGTTCTTTTTTCTAATGATTGCTTAGGCTATTTGGGGTCTTTTGTTGTTCTACATAAATTTTAAGATTTTTTTGTTCTATTTCCTGGAAATAAGTCCATAGGATCTTAATGGGGATTGCATTAAACCTATATATTGTTTTGGGTAAGATGGCTATTCTAATGATACTGATTCTTTCCAGCCGTGAGCAGGGGATGTCTTTCTATTTCTTTGTGTCCTCCTCTATTTCTTTTAAGAAGGACTTGTAGTATTCATTGTATAGATATTTTACTTCCTGTGTTAGGTATATACCCAGATATTTCATTCTTTTAGCTTCTCTTTTAAATGGTGTGATTTTCATGATTTTGTTTTCTTCTAACATGTTGTTTGTGTATAAAAATGCAACAGAGGATGAGTTTTTTAATCAGTGGTGTCAAGATAGAAGTGCACAGCCATATGAAGAGAGAGAATATTGCATTTACTCCTTATACTACATACCGGGAGCTTTAATTCAATGAGAAGCATTTCAGAATTCTGACCTCCAGAATTTAAGATGATGAATTTGCTATCCTCCGAGTTTTGTTGATGTAAAATATTATATACATTTAAGATACGCAAAGTGATGATTTGATACACAAAGATTGTGAAATGTTACAATAAAGTTACTTCTTATAGCCTTCACTTTACATAATTACTATTTTGTTGTTGTTACTATGGTTAGAACATTACAGAGCTACTCCCAGCAACTCTCAAGTGTATACAACATTATTGTTAACTACAGTCATAATGTTTTACATTAGATCACCACAATTATTCACCTTGTAATTGGAAGTTTGTACTCTGACAAACATCTTCCCATTTCCCCTGACCCTCCACCATGGCAAAAGCCATTCTACTTTCTGTTTCCATGAGTTTGACTGTTTTTTTAAGATTCCCCATGTAAGTGAGTTCATACAGTATTTGTTTTTCTCTGTCTGACTTATTTCACATATCATAGATATACTCAAGGTTGATCTATGTTGTCATAAATGGCAAATTTTCTTCTTTTGATGACTGAATACATTCCATTATATAACATATATACATATATATAAATATTATATATTGTGTATACATACTATATACTTATAAATATGTTTACATAAAATCTATCACAACTTCATTATCCATTCATCCATCAGTGGACACTTAGGTATTTCCACATCTTAACCATTGTAAATAATACTGCAGCTAACACTGGACTGCATATATCTCCTGGAGATAGTGGTTTGATTTCCTTTGGACATATACCCAGTATTAGGATTGCTGGGTCATATGGTAATTTTATTTTAATAGTTTTGAGGTGATTCCATACTATTTTCCTTAGTGACTGCATCAATTCACAATCTCCCCAACAGTAGAAAGTTTCCCTTTCTTCACATCCTTGTCAATGCTTGATAGCGCATCCTTTTGATAATAGCCATTCTGGTAGGTATGAGGTGATTTATATTTCCCTGCTAATTGGCAATGCTAAACATCTTTTCAAAGATCACAAATCTGTATTATTTAAAAATAAATAAATGCAAAAAATTTCCAGGAACATTAATGCCAAACAAATAAACATGTTAAGTATGTCTATAAAATTAAGAAAATATACTGAAATGCTACTGTGATTGTGTTAATATGTATGTGTGAGAATTGCCATCAAATTATCTTCTTTGTTTTATCTATTACAATTACACTATAGATACTTCTTTTTTAATCTAGCAAAGATGCCAAGAAAATGTATAAATATGCTAGTTGACTCTTCTCTAGGCTGATCTACAGATATATAAATCAGATTATCTCATCCGCCAGATACTCTGGGCAACCATCTTATTTTTTCTTCAATAGCAAATTCAGGTTGCAGTTTCTGTGCTCTGACACCACTGTTCCATTCAAAAAACAACAACAACAACAACAACAAAAACAAAAAAAACCACACACAAATACACATACAGAAGATTTGTTAAATCACGAATAGTCCCACCACAGCATTTGCTGTCTGTCTTTGACTCTTCATCCACTGTCCTCTTTCCACAGCTCATGGGGCTGTTTTCATGATTTGGCTTTTTTAGCTACTATGTCTCCTGCCTGGCCTGTGTTGAAGCTGCCACACTTGTGATAATTGTCCAGATGATAACAGGTGACACTTAAACTTTGCTGTCATCAGCCCCTCAAGAGGTGCTGGAAGAGAGTCATATCTAGAGGCTCTCTTTGATTTGGATGACTGCTGTATAGATTGTTAAAGAAGTACTTTATTTCAGTGATTTTTCAAGTGGTGGTTCCTGAGGAATTGTTCCCCAGGAAGCTTATTAGAAAGCACATTCTTGGGTACATTCCCAGGCCCGGTAAATTAGAAACACTGAGGGGTGGTGGCCAGCAATCTGTGTTTCATTAAGCCACCCAGTTGATTGCTATACACACTAAAATTTGTGAACACTGTTTTGGTGTGTCCATTCACCATTAACCATATATAATCACACACACATACACACATATAATAAAACTTTTTCTATATAGACTATAGAATTTGACATGTTTAGTAGAATTAATGTGAGATGATAATGACAAAGAAAATTGGGACAAAGACAAAAGAGAAATAAAGAAAATTAGACAAAGTTGTGAATATTCCTACACAGCAAGTGCCCAGTAAACTCTGGTAGAGGAAGAGAAGGGTGACTTGGTGTTTCAAAGTTGCCAGAGATAAGAGAAAACATAATTACCTCAGGTATTCGGGGACTCACAATATAACAACCTAGCAATTTGGAGAAGCACTGCCTTCCTGGTTTTGAGAACTAGGAGAGTTCCTTTCACAGATTCTCATATGCAGACTGTAGCATCTTATGCCTAATTCCCAAGGACAAGCTGTGATGAGTCATTTTTTGCACCATCTCTCCCATAAACTCCAAAGCATCTAATAGTAATTGCATCTCAGGAGGAATTTTTCGAGGGTTGCATTCAGCAGTTTAGCTTGGCATTTGCCTCTATGATGATTTGACTTAATCAAAAGATAAATTATAGAGTGTTTAGATTTCATCTTCCTCAAAATTTTAGACATGCATCTTATCATCCAAGAAATCCAATTTTTATTTATGGGGTTGATGTTAAAAGCAACACTTTATTGTCTGAATATAAAGGTATATTAGTACATGAGTTGTGCTTTTACGCATCAGGTATGTCTGCTCCCTGTAGTATGGTAACTTCCACCTCCTTTCCCTTTGGAATATAATTGATCTGGAGACATGGAAGAAGTGGATAATTTTCAAGAAATTCTCCTTACATATTATTAGTCACAGTTGACTTTTTGATAAATGCGACCCACAAGGATCTCAAGTTGCTGTTAGTCTATCTCTAGATAAGGGTAGCTTAGGGTGCAACTGTTAGCCAAACCCAGACTTCCAGGGTGAAGGTACTCAAGGCATACCCAACCGTGAAGGAAGAAAGGAGGGGCAGAGATGGCCTGTGGGTGATGTAAACATAAAGGAAAGAGGACCTGATTCTAGGCAAATGGAACACAGACTGACGGCTCAATGGAGTTGCTTCAAATTTCAGTACTTGAGCACGCCCCTCTGGGCCTCTCATCTTCAGCTAGAGGCTGTCTTTCGATATGGTCAGCAGGTTAAGTGGTTCAGGTTTGTGCCAAAGCACCAGAGGGCAGGGAACAGGGCTGGATTTGCAAACACAAAATGTTGCAGGTGTGTACATCCCAAAAAGGTGGGAGGAGAGTCCATGTGAGTCCCAAAGTTCAGACAACTACTAGCTTTTTGGAATCAGGAGGTGGAGTTGACCAGTTGACATGTTTGACCACGGTCAAGCAGCAAATATTAATCCAGGGGATTGGCTAAAAGTAGGGTCAGGTGCTGGGCAGGCGTCACGGGTTGGGCGGAGAAAAGACCTGAGTCAGAAAGACAAGTTCAGCGGAGGGGTGAAGGTCCCCAAAAAGGTGCGGAACGTGGATAAGATCGGCTAGAGGGCGAGGGCGGGGCCAGAGGTGCGCGGAGGTCGGAGTTAGGCGGCGGAGGCGGGTCAAAAGGCGGGGCCTAACCCTGTGGGTTTTTGCGCCTGCGCAGGGCGCCCCAGGGGGCGGCGGGGCTGCGCGCGCGCTGTGCGCGGCCTTGGAGGGCGGAGTCCCAGCAGGCGCCGGCCGAGGGAGGGGGCGCGGTGACTCCGGAGTCCGGCGCTCCCTCAGGCCGCGAACGCGATGCTGGCTGCTGCTGGTGGAGCGGCTGGGCCGCCCGGGATGTGACCGAGCGTCCCTTGTCTCACCTGCTGTTCTTCGGGTCGTAGGTCGCAGTGCTGCGGCGGCTGGGCCTCGGCGGAGGAGGCAGCGCGACCTCCTCACGGTGAGAGCCTGGGTCGGGCGGGAGTCGAGGCGGGGCGAGCGCTGGTGCAGCCCCGGGCTGGGGGCGCGGTCCAGGTCCGGGGTTCGGGCTGCGGGGGATTAGGCGGCCCCTTCCTCGGGCTCCCGGCCCTGCGGGGTGACCCTGTGGAATGCCCCGCGAGCTGTCCGAAGACGGGGGCGCGCGTGGAGCCGGGAGGCCGGACGCCCCTTACTTCTCGGGAGGTGACGGGCGCGTCGGGGGCCTCTGGCCGCCGGGGCTGCCACCCTGCTCGGGAAATCGGGGCGAGACAGTGATTTCAGAGCTGGGATGCTTGTGAGGGCTGGTGGGGGAAAGTACCAGTGTGCCCCGAATGACTGGGGGTTTTTGGTTTGCCACCCCACCCCCTTTCTTTTTTTAAGAAATTACTGGGCCAAAACAAAGACACACCCCAAAGCACATCCTGAGATAAAACTTTGGTGGACCACGTCGTTGCCTTCGGTTCAGATGCTTCTCTCTCCTTTTTATACTGCCGCTGTTTTTATGCATACATCTGTATACACAAGCACATATTATGCACCTACTTTTTTTTCTTTTAAGAGTAAAAGGAGAAATGACTCCTTTAAGGTGGTCCCTGGTGGCTAAACCTGAGGTTGGATTTCAATAATTGCAAATTCATCTTTGTAGGCTACCCGGCCAATTAGGCTTGCTGTTCCCAGAGTAGGCCTGAGCTTTGTGGAAATTACTGATGCTGCGTGACCCCAGATTGAAGCGTGAATGTTTCACTATCATTGGTGAGATACATTGAATAACATTTGAAAGATGTTGCTTTTCCCCCTTTCCCTGAGCTTTAGCAATATTGAGTTTGCCAGCCTTTTTTTTAAAGCATCATCTCTTAGATTAGTTTAAAAGAGAATTTAGTGGTGGCAGCTTTTCTTTAACCAAAACAAGTTTAGGATACTCTACTGCAAATGGTAAGCACAAAGCATGTCTTACCTATAATCAATATGTAATAAAGATTTAAGCTTTCCCGAATGTTTTGTCTGAAGTCAGTCTTCTGACTTATCAATACTCATTATTACTCTTTGACTCTATTATAGCTTTTTACTCTTATTTGGTTCTTTTCTTCCGTGTTTTACCAACATTGGTGTCAAATCTTTTTTAGGTAAAAAACATACTTTCTAGAACCTTTTAGCAGTAATTCATAGTATTTTACTTCAATCTTGTATTACTGCACTATAGTAAGAAACTGCTAGAAACCATCCTGAGAGCAGGAACTTTCCATTGAAAAAAAACCAAAAACCCAAAACCAAACGCCCACAGTTTATTATACCTTTCTATATCACTACCTGCAATTTTGTTTCCTTGACATAATCCTTTGTATGGTGGAAGAAGGGGACTTCCATTCCATCTTTAAAAGTTCATCAGTGAATCCATAATCTGCATTTGACAAAAGTCAAAATCCTTCACAATTTCTGATGCTTGTCTACATTTCTAATGTCATCTTCTACCGTTACTCCTGCCCTCTTACTATACAGACTATTTAGAAGTCTCTGAAGATGACATCTTCCTTTGTGGTTTTAAACTGTTTTCTTTGTTGGGAATTCTCTACCTCATAAGCCACTTGCCTTTCAAGACCCAACCAAAATTTTACCTGCGAATCTTGTCCTGACATCTTATCCCCCATGTCTGCACTGATCCAGTAGTGCAGCATAAATTCTGCAGTTAGCATTTATTTGTTTCCATTATTTGGACTTAAGACAAGGGACCTTTGCAATTCTAGCACATACTGTGTTTTGGCACAGATGCTCAAAAACTACTAAATGCAATTTTGAGGAATGTGCCCAATCTTGAATATAAGATAAGTAAAACATATTAACTTGCTCTTCAATATCAGAAAGCTTAGGAATTGCTGCTTCTTTGATTTTAGGACTTTACTTGGAGGTAAAGTAATTTGCCCAATTCATGCACGTCGAAAGCTGTGATACAGTCCATGTCTTTTGACCATCTCTGTTTTACCCTTATTCCCAGTTTCCTAATTGTAAGTCTTGGTAATTGTTTTATAGTGTAGTTGGGAGTTTTTGAGAGACTTGGGTATGTATTGGTCAAGGGAGCCTATTTAATAGCAGATTGAACTTTGACGAAGTAACAGATTATTTGTTTAACTTGAAAAATTTTACCCTCTAAACATTGGAAGTCTGAAAGAGCAAGTCACTTGCTTAAACTAACTTAGGATCACCTATTTCCCACATCTCCTGACCACATACTTGCATGTTTTTATTACTCAGTGATACTTTGGGGAAAATAAAGCAGTTGTCTATTTCTGAGGAAGAGGAATTGTACTTTCTCCCTCCTTGAATGACTGCCTGCTAGTCCCAGGGGTATTAGAACCCTTGAGTAGCTGAGAAACATGATAATTCATTTGGGGATATAGGAGAAACCTAACCTTCCCCATTCTACTCATTGGACAGTTTTTAACCTAAGTGCTTGGGGCCCTTTCTCCAGATGCCTCATAACAAGTGACTTCTGCTCAACACATGGAGATCCCACAGTTACATTTTGGTGGTAAATTGAGATTTTGATATAATATGGTTACAGCTGGCTAATAGCCTGGCTAAAATTACATGTATGAATAATGTGTATGTCAGAAGAGCCTATCTTATTTCTCCTGTGTGAGAGTTTTTTTGGAAAAAATTAATGATTGATGTTATATGCCTGTAAAAAGTCAGTCTTGAAATGTGTACTTACAGCAGCGGCCCTGATTAATTCCAACAAGGTTTTTATTTTACAGACAATTTGATGGTCAAAGAGATAAGAAAGAAAATAAAGCTTTAAATTTTTCTTATTTATTTCTCACCCATATATGTATGATTTTGTACTATAATCAAGACTTAAATGTATGTTTAAGATTTGCTTTCATATTTAATGTTTTTGTAATAGTTATTTAATATACATTGTTGCAATAAGTTATTTTAATAATTGGATATCTAAGTGGCTTCCCATTTTGTAAAGTAATGCAGTTAATATATAGCTAGCCTTCATTTTTCTTCTTTCCTTTAGGCTAAAATCCCAGGAAGGGATTACAAGATTAAAGGGTATGAAAATTTTGTCATTTATGAAAATTATTGCCAGATTAATTTCAGAAAGGTGGTCTTGATTTACATTGCCTGTAGCAGTTTTGTTGACTATTTTTAACTTTACAGTCCTTTGTCTTTAAAAGTTGTTTTTCTTTAACGGGGAGAAGGTACCTTTTGTTTTAACATCATTATCCATAAAAGAAAAACAAATGCAATGTTTTTCTGGTTTTATTTTCTTCTTTGTATGAATTATTTGCTCTTAACTCAAAAATTTACTGTCATTTTCTTACCAGTTTTCAGTAACACAGCACATAACAAATACATTGATCTCTTGAAATGTTTCTGATTTTATATTTTTGTTGTTTTTATTGTAGATTTTGCAGTTTTATGAATTATTAAAAGCTCTGACTTTTAAAAATTCTATGATTTTATCTCTTGGTAGGTCTGAGAATGTCACTCTACCATCTGATACATACTTATGTTTTCTTAAGCATCTAGAATAATATACATATATATGTATATGTATAATCTTTAGCAAGTTACATATGTAATTAAGATTGAATTTATGTGTGTGCCCTGGTGGAGTAGCAGTTAGGACAGTCGACTCTGAAGGAGCAAAGGCCACATACCCATATGTTTGAGTCCTGGGCTTGTAGGGGAAACAACCAGTGGGGACAGCTAAATAAAAATAAAATAAAATGCTTCTTCCTCCTCTCTTTTCCTGCCTGCAACTTTCTTTTAAAAAGAAAAAGATTTAATTTATGTTGTTTGATACTATAGAAACTCACATTCTTATAAATAATCCAAGTAGGTTTCCATTGGCAAGCTGCTGCTTTTTCCCCTTCCTGAACTTGAACTCATAAATGAGAACTTTTTTTTTTTTTAATAAATTAAGGTAAGTTTAGTCTATACCAGTCTAAACCATAATTTTTGTGAAAATAATATTTTCATTAATTGAAATTTTTGTTGATTAAAGACTATCCAGAAGATCATTTCTGATTTAACTCTTACAATAAATCATTCTAAAATTATGAAAGAAAAATATTAGTTATCTGCTTCCTTTGGGGAATGAGACATTCTAGATCAAAGAAACAGATACTCCAAGGTAATAGTTAACATTGATTGAGTGCTGAGTACTGTGCTGGTACTAGACATGGAATTTCTTGCTTAATCCTCATGACAACCCTAGGAATAGGTTATTTTCATATCCTCATTTTGCAAATGAGAAGATTTAGAGAGGTGAAGTGATCCACCAAAGATAACAAACACAGCTAGTAGACTATGGAACTGGGACTCAGTCTGTCTAATTTTAAGACTCTATTTGAAAAGCATGTTTTATTATTTTTTGTGCTAAGGGTTTGGGCTTCTGCTATTAGGCATTAGAAAGGTATTAACTGTTTTCAAAGTAAGGGAATGATTTAGTATGTTATGTCTTTTAAGAAGATGGCTGATGTTGCAATGTAGAAATATATTGAATTATATTTCTGATGGGAAGTGGTTTAAAAAGGTCATGAGAAATAAAATCTGAACTTCAAGGTGGAAGTAGAGATCAGAGGATATTATGGAAAGATAAAGGACTTAGTAACTGACTTATGAGAGAGTAAGAAGCTAGAGCGTTGATTTGAAAGATATTGATGATGGGGTATTGACCTATGAATATGTTCTCACAGTGCTGTTAGATGTCTTTCATAGCATTGATTGTGATGTATTATACCAAATCTAGTGACACATTTACCTCCCTCTTTGGGTTATGTACTTGTGCAGGGTAGGACTATGGCTGAACTGATATAAAAAGAGAGCAAGAAACTGAACTGGGGGTGAGAAACACCAAATTACAAAAATCAAGGAGTAGATGAAGGAAGAGATGCTCTAGAAATTGACGTCAAGTGGGAGTGGATAGAGCCCTCAGTTCTAGAGGGGAGAAGGAGGTAGCATAGAAGTAAACACAGACTGCCCGCTTAGGCTACAGACAGTTCTGGTGCCCTAAAGTAATGTGATGTGATGGCCAGTGGTTGTATGGAGCTAAGTAGTCTTTCCTTTGTTGTTGACTCCTCCCACCCCTTTTTTATACCTTTCAGTTCTGTTTGTTATACTGTTTCCTGTATCCTCTTTCAGGGCTCATGTTTGCTTTGCTACAGGTGCTGATGATGGGCCTTGACACAGCCAAATGATAACAACCAATAAGAAAGCTTTTTTTTTTTTTTAAAGAGAGGCAGGAAGGAAGATTTATTAAATTAAAGCTGAAATTTTTCACCTGTCTACTTTTCTGTGTTGATTAATAGATTAGTTTATAATAGGCAGGTTATAATTGAGGATTGTTGATATTAAAATGCCAGAACCATTATTCCAAATACATTAACAATCCTTTTTCTCTTTGTTTAGTTCTTTAGTTACTTAAAGTGTGAGGGTTTGTTTACATATCCTTGTTCAGAACCTTATTTATTTCAGTCTGTTTTTCAAAAAGTAACTTCCAAGAGAAATCTCTGCTTGAATTCTTTTGCTAGCATTTACTTCAGAACATCTTCACCCTTCACTTTCTGTCTTTCCAGTTTTCATCTGTATGCTTTTCTATACTTGATTAAGTAAAGTGGGAAGAGGGAAAGAAAAACATAAACCTAACAAGTGTAACTATTCCTCTTTCCTTCCTTTCTGTGGTTGTTACCACTTTCCTCTCTTCTGTCACTATTCCCAGTTGCTGTCCACTTTGGCGTGGCCTCCTCCAACGTGGGAATGGGAGTCACAAGACAGTTACGTAGCTGAGGAATAATGTAGATAGCCCAGAGTTTGGTTCTTCTGTGATCTCTTTTGGTGTCTAGGTAAAAAGCTCAGGATACTTTTTTTTTTTTTTTTTTTTTTTTAAAGGAAAGGTACAGGCAGGCAGGAAGAGAGAGGAGGAAGATGTACTATATATATTTTATTTAGTTGCTTATCTTGGTGGTGCCCCATGGCCCCATGACATGAACCCAGTACTTTGGGATGTATGTGAACTGTACCCAACCACAACTCCACCAGGGCCTGCTGACATCTTATATCTTAACAGTGGCTTTCTGTACTGTGGCAATCTACCTCTCTCTTAAAAATGCATAAAAGTAAACCCCAGGTCTTCATGTCCTGTTACTTTGAATCTCCCCTCTCCACATGCCAAGATATTGAAATCTTGTAATGAATGCATTAGGGACAACCAAGTTAGGTAGACTGAGGAAGGTACTTTGAATTATTGTTGTCATGGTATTAATGATATCTGATTGCTGCCTGAGTGCTTTGGGGAAATTTGAGAGCTTTCTTTGACCATTATATCTTGGCAGCCAGTGTTATGGTTGGGAGTTAGAATATTCTCTGAAGACCATAGCTTAGAAAAGCAGAAACTACTCATAACAGCTATTTGAAAGTGTTTAGAATGGGTCTGGTGATGTATTGGTCTGAGTTGGTAGGCCAGCCAATTTACAGGAAACAAATCCAGATGTTATTTCTTTTCAGGGAGTGGGGAGGCAGGGAAGGTCTTTTTTAAAATTTTAAAATTTTATTTAATATTTTTCCTCAAGTCAATTTTTTTTTTTTCATTTTGGGAGAGTCTGGACTAACCAACTCATTATTGGTTCCTGCTAGAATTGTAGTCTTGGCCATTATTGTGCCTGCCGCCCTCCCCCCAACCTTTGCTGTAGACTTTTTCCCTGTATTTTAGAGGTTTTATTCTAACTTTCCTTCACTCAACCTTAGACTTGCTACCGAGTCTGGATTTTCCTCATTGACGTATTGTCCATTCAAGAAATGCCTGCTGAGGAAGTGATAATCATAGTGCAGGGAAGAAAACACATCTTTTGCCTTTGTAGACCTTATATTCTAATGATAAGAGATACAGAAAATAAGTATATATGTAATATATCAGCCGTTATTGTACTGTGGAGAAAACCAAAGCAGAATAAGGTAGAAAGAGCTTGTGAAGGGGATACTGCTATTGTATATAATATGGTTATATGCAGACTAAAAAAGGCTATAAAGAGGAGTGATATTTAAGTAGGTATTTGGAAGAAGTGATATTATGACCACATCTGTACAGATGTTAGGGGAGAGAGGTTTGAGGAAGAGTAATGTCTTTGACTGATGCATGCTTGTCCTGTTTAAGGACTGACAAGTAGATTAGTGGAAGCACTGAGGGGAATGATTGGTGGAAGATGAGGTCAGAGAGTTGAGGGGACAAGCAGCGGGTGGTTGAGTGGTTTGTGATAGATTTGTATATGGCCTTGTAGATGGTAAGGCTTTGGAATTTACTCTGAAGATGGGAAACCATTGAAAGGTTTTGACTTCTTTAAAGTAACTCTCTGAACTATAGTGTAGAGAAAGTCAGAACTGGGGCATAATGAGATTATTCAGCAGCCTCCAGCAATATTCAAGGGTGGTTGGTTGATGGTGAGTTTAGGTAGGGATTTAGGAGACATGCTCACCTTCTTCACATTTTGTATACAGTTTGAAGGCAGAACAATAGAATTTAATGGTGGCTTGGATGTGGGCTGTGGGTTTTAGCCTAAACCACCGGAAGAATGGAGTTGCCACTTACTGAGATGGGGAAGACTGTAAGAGAAGTAGGGATTAGGGGGAAATAATGACTTTAGTTTTGAACATGTTGAGTTAGCAGTCCAAGTGGAGATACTGTCTAGATGTATAATATAACTTGAGTATCCATGAGTCTGCAGTTCAGGAAAGTGATCTAGGTTGTAGCTATAAATTCCTAGCCGTTGGCTTAGAAATTGTGTATAATATAATGAAAAATGATTAATTAAGGTAATATAGAGAGTGTGGATGGAGAAGTCCAAAGACTTTGCCTAAGGGTTTAGTAGAGTGAGAGAGAGAGAGAGAGAGAGAAAGAGAGAGACAGAATTAGAGCTAGCAAAAGAGACTAAAAAGCACCCCATGAAGGATTAAGAGTGAGTGGTTCCCTGAAGCCAAGTTAAATGGTTTGAGGGGTTGAGTGATCAACTTTTATTAGACTGAGAACTCACTCTGTCTAGTAATTGTGACTATTACATTTAGCAAAGGACAATCATTGGTGACCTTAACGTTTCTGGTAGAAATGTAAGCTTGATTGGAAGGAGTTAAAAGACAGCTATAGCAGAGGAATTGGAGATAGCCAGTCTTTCAAGGTGTTTATTATAAACTAAAGTCAAGAAATAGAGTGATAGCTAGAGGGGATATGGAGTCAAGGAATTTTGCTTTTTTTAAACTTGTGGACTTTTAGTATGTTTGTTTAAATATAAAGTATTTATATTTGATGGAAGCATCCAATTTAGAGAGAAAAACAGTAACAGGAGCCATTTCTTTGAAACATAAACCAGAATTTAATTTTCTCCAAATCTATTAACCCAAGATCTGTCATATATATATGTATATATATATATATGTATATATATATACATATATATATTCTTATCCATAAAGCTATTTCTTTCAAATGAAGACAGTGGTTAATGGGAGAAATGTTATCCCTTTTCCCCACTTTGTGAATTTTCATCATTTCAGAACTAATTTTTCATGTGAGTAGAAAACATTTTATGAATTATTAGGAAATGGGTTAAATGTTTTTTTTTTTTTTTTTTTTTGCTAACCTATTTTTTTTCCCTATTCATTATGAATATCCCTATAAATATACATTATCTCTCTCAGCAGTTTTGCACAGTGCGTGGCCTATGGTAGGTTCTAAATTTTGGTTTGGTGAGCTCTGCTAAATATGATAATGTTATTATAAAGTACCTTTTCAAAAACATAAAAACCTTTTTTTAATAAAAGAAAATTTTAATTAAAGTATAAATGAAGTATTTTTAAGGACAAAATTTGATGGCCACTCTTCCCATTCCTTTCCTTTTTCTAATGTACTTAACTGCACTTTTACTGTAATTGATTCTGATTATTGAGTTGATGTCAGAGATGAGTTCAGAAAGGAGTTGAAAGCCCATTATTACTGTTAAAGGACTTTATGTGCCTTTTTCTGTGGTTCGTTTATGTTTGAGTAAGTAGTTGTCAATATTTATTGCATTACTGCAGTCGCTTCTTAGTCTACGTCACTGGTCTTCCTGCAGATTTTCTTCTTTAGTCATTGATCCGTGTTACTGATTTTTGAATTTCTGAAATATAGCTTCTCACCAGGTCCTGATAATATAAAGATCTGGTATTGCCTGTTTACCATAGTTAGTTCACACTCTGTTTTGCTGCTTGCCTGTCTCCTGCTTGCACATGCTTTAAAAGATTTGGAGTGCTCCTTGGAGGTTCTAATGTATATCTGATTTTTCTTATACAGTATGACAGGATAACAGTTAAATTTATTAGCAGTGTACAGAAAGTTTTTCATGTATACAGTGTCCTCCTGAGCTGTGGCACTCATCTCTCTTACGGTTCTATGAAAATGTGACACTCTTTGACTCTATGCTTTTCCACATTCTGTTCCTTTTCCCCCAGAATACCATTTAACTTCTTAACTATCTTGTTAAATTATTTATATCTTTAAAAAAGTCTGCTATAGATGTTTTCTCTTCAGGAAAGATTCTGGATATATTTTCCTCATGCTTCTTCTGCCCATCTGTATTCTGTTTTGTTATGTGTTCCTATAATATTTTGTAGTTATTTTGTTGTGATATTTGCTGTATTTTACTATATTTGCTTTCATGTCTGGTCCCCGTGTCCCAACACAAGCTTATAGTTGATAAATTTTTGTTGAATAAATGAGTGAATGAGTAAAGCAAATAATTATTGAACATTAATCCAATTTTGATTGACCTATTTGGTTGGGCTGTAATATTACTTAATTTGTACAGAATGTTCAAATGAGCAGTTCAGATAGCATTCTTAACAGCAGAGTCATACCCCAGTGTGTCTTAGGAAATTAATATTTTATTAAATATTTGTTCTTATGAGCAATGAGATTTTTGATGATTTCATTATACATCTCAAATCTCTTTTTATCTGAATATCTGAATTTTTTCCTCTGTGTTTTTTTTTTCTTTATGACATTTCAGTTTGTATGTTGACCTTAGATACTTCCCATTCTATACATACTGTAACTTGATCCTGGCTTCGCCATTGGTATTTTCTATGTCACCATCTTGTAAGCTCTTAGGTTTCTTCTCTTCAGTATTTTTGTCTCACTTTCATATTTTGTGATTACTGAGTTCTATTATAATTCACCAAACAATTTTGGTTGCTTCCTGGGTTTTTGACTTGTTAGTACTAGCGATGAGAGAGAGATTGATTAGGAGAGGGTCCCAGTCCATAAATGATTGTGATACAATGTGATACAATGTGATGCTGATGACAATGTGATAGTAACACAGTAATAGTGGAATCTATGGGCACCTACATGTGGAGAATATTTCTTGTTTCCTTTTATTCTTACTTGGCTACTGCTAACTCTTCCAGACCCTCATTACTATGTTTAGATAACCTTAAGACTGTTTAATATCCTGTCCTGCTTGAACTCTTGTCATTCCAGTTTATCATGGACACTGTTAATAGTCTTAAAAAAGGAAGAAATGAAAGTTGTCTTTCTTTTTCCTTGTCACAGAATTCTAAAATCTCAAGTGCAGAATCTTTGACTTACACTCTCTTGTCTTCTGTTATGTGAACCTTCCATTCTAGTCAGTCTTTACATACTGTTCCAAACACACTTCACACACTACTTTTTTTTTACCTTATATTTGAGCCATTTTCCCTATAAACAGTGTTTTACTCTTGTTTCTTATACTTACTGAGATTTTATCTGTCCTTGAGCAGAGTTCCTAATTGTTAAATTCAGTATGAACCTTTCAGATGATCATGTCCTTGTTCTTGACATGCTCTTCTTTTTTTGCGTTCATTACTCTGTCCTGTTTCTCTTTCATACTTATTTTTTCTGAGCTGTCTTTACTGACTCCTGTCTCTTAATGCTCATGTTTCTCTTGAGTTTCAGCCTTGGTCATGCTTTTTGAACATTTAAAAAAAGTCTCATTTCTGTGTTCATTACTTAAGTCTAGTTTCTCAAGCTAATCCTTCACTTTGTCCTCAGGTTTGCTATTTAAAATGCCCACCTGAATTTCCTAAGTAGACCATTCGGAAAAATCCCCTTAAAGTAATTTATGTATGGAAGATTAATAAAATAATCAAAACAAAAGCAAAGTCTTAGATTATGAGAATTAAACTGTGGTTACCAGAAGGAAAAGATGGGTGGGTAAATTGAGTAAAAGGGTCAATTGTATGCTGATGGATAGAAACTGGACTCTTGGTAGTGATCATAATGTAGTATTTACAGTTGAATTATAGTGCCGTATACCTGAATCTACATAATATAGCAAACCAATGTTAATTCAGGAACATTTTTTTAAAAAGTAAATTTTTTCCTAGTCTTGGATATTCTATCAGAAATGCCTTGTTGTAAGTAGGAAGGCCAAAGGCAAAATAGTTTTGGGTCTGCCACTCTGGAATAATGCATGAACCATAGATTGATCTTTGTGTATCGGTTGAAGGTCAATTTCCTAAATATCTCTATTTAATGACATTGTTAGGAAATAATTTCTGCTTTTTATAAGAAGCTTGCATTCAGACTAAGATTATGATTTGTAAATATTAGAGGGAAAGTGCAAGAAAAGGTATACACGGAAACAGATCTGACTGAAATAATTGTCAGAAATGATCTTGTAGGACATTTTCTTAATGAGCTAGAAAAGAGATGATAGCCTTGAAATTAATTTTTGCTGCTTAGTATCCAAAAGTCAAAATGCTGTTAAGTACAGAAAGATCTTAAGACTGAGAATAGTCAAAAATGAGAGCATGAGTGTGGGTGATTATAATCTAATATACTTCATTAGTATTTTGAAGAGAAGCTCTTTAACTGTCCGTTAAAACTCTGGAGAGACTCTTAACCATTGTTGTGTGTGTTCTTGGAAGACACTGACCTAATGTGTTGATGCTACAAATGTGATAAAATAATCACTGTTACCTCTATCATCTGTTTCATAAGCACAAGTCATTTAGTATTTATTGAGAATTATTTTCTGAACCCAGGCACAGTCACGGAAGAACTCTTTAGCTTGAATTTTTTCTCGTTATGCCAACAGATTTTAGATAGAATTTGTCTTATTTTAAACTTTTTTTAAATCCAAATTTGCATAGCAAAGTATTTTAAAACTTGTTTACCTTGTTAATCTCTGAATGACTCAGCTCTTATTTAAAAAAGTTGAATTTTACATTTTATGAATATTTTACATTATTAAGTGTATTGTTACAACTTTTGCTGTTTCTTGATCTTTATTCATTTTTGTCAGATTTAGGGTTTATTAAGCTGGTGCTAGATTCTCATTTGGAAGTTACCTTACAAAATCTATTTGAGCGTTTTATATTGTAGCATTTTGAAATTGAGCCTGGTTGAGAGTGAGTGTGTATCATTTTGCTTAGTATATTATATTGTTCTCCTCTGTAGAAGAGGTGGAAAGAAAGGAAAAAGATTTTAGAGAGTTCACAGATGGACCAAGGTGGGTGAGTGACATTTGAAGTCATGGGAGTAATGTGTACTTTGGTAAGGGTTCCTGAAAGATGATACTGTGATCACCAGCCCTTTTGATGATTTGGTGTAATTGGAAGTGAAGGGAGAGAGCCCTTGGCAAAAAGTCAGAATTTGAAGGCCTTTGTATTTTTTATTTTTAAGGAAAGGTGCAGGCAGGAATAAAGGTGAGTAGGCAGATAGGGAGGAAGAGAGAGGAAGAAGCATTTTGTTTTACCTTTATTTAGTTGTTCACAGTGGTTGTTTCCCCTGCTCTCTGACTTGAACCCAGGGGTATGAGGCCTTGCTCCTTCTGAAGCTACTCTACCAGCCTGTGCCAGGCTTTCATAATCTTAGCAGTGCCCACTGACTAGCTGCGTGTCGAGGACTGATAACGTGATTTCTCTTGTTTCAGTTTCCTTAAATGTGTAAAGTAATAATAAAAATGTTTGCATTGTAGGATTGTTGTGAGATTTAAAGAGGTCTTGCTGATAGTAGCACCTAGTACTCAATAGATACCGGCTATTTTTTGTTATTTGTACTTGGAGAGCTGCTGAAGGATTTTAAGAGTGACATGATCAGATTTACAATTTTGAATATTAACTGGGAAAAGTGTTAAAAGATGAATCGAAGATGGAGAAACTGAAGGTAGGAAGCTTATACTAGAATCCTGTCTAGAGACAGGAAGATTTAGATAAAGACATGAGGTGGTGGTAAGAGAAGGCAGGACAGACTTGCGAATGATTACAAATTTACATGTACGTTGTATTTTATGAGTTAGGGAGATTTACAGGGAACTAGGAGCACAAACATGAATCTGGACAGAATAAGAAGCTAACCAGGAGTGTGTGACTTGCCTCTGAAGGAGCGATCCACAGATCCCTGGATTAAAGTCCCATGTAACCCTGGACTTGAGTCCCAGGTGTGTGTCCACAGCGGGGGTGGCGTCGGGGTGGGAGACCACAGTGTAAACGACTGAAAAAAAGTAAAAACTAAAGGTGCACCCTGGTGGAGCAATGGTTGGGTCAGTCACCTCTGAAGGAGTGAGCACGTACCCTTGGGTTCCTTTCCTTGGGGAGACAACCACTATGAGCAACTAAATAAACATAAAATAAAGATGCTTCCTCCTCCTCTCTCTTCCTGCCTGACTACTCTCAGCTTTCATTCCTGCCTGCACTTTTCCTTAAAAAAATAAGCAGCAGCTAACTAGGAAGTATTGTAGTCTATTAATAATAGGAGAGGGCAGAATAGGTTAGAGGCACATGCTTACTGTTGCCGGACCGATGACCGAGTTGCCTTGTTTGCTGTTCCCAGATGGGCCTGGAATATCTGGACAAATCTAGATGAGTCTAGAGCAGTAGTTTTGGGGAGTACGATGATAATGTGCCGAGTACCAGGAAACTCTTGCCCAGGAGAGACATGATGTAAATCACAGCTTGACCTAAACAGTACCAGTCATGAAACAGAGGACTGGCTAGTTCTGGAGGGGCTGGAAGGACAAATGTACAGTGTGGCATAAATATATTTGGATTTTAAGTTCTGCCCTTTTTAAGTGCTCACAGAGAATCAGGTCCTGCTGGAGTTGGGGTGCGGGAGAAGTCATCTTAATTTTCTTAACTTTATATCTTAGCAGTATCTTTTACACATTTGGTTCTATTACTTTTGATAGCAGTACATTTTGAAGTATTACCATATAGTCACTTTGGGTAAAGATGCATTTCTACCATTATAGTTTTGGTTTTAGAGCACTATATAAGTATTGTAATTAATTCTGTTCTCTTTGGCAAATTTGATTGCATTTGAAAAACTACCTTTCACAACAAAGTGATTATTTTTAATTTGTTTACTAAGTTCAATATTCTTAATTATCATAATTTTACTTAAAGATTCCTAGAGAAAAAAATGTTCTGCCTAGAATATTATGATGTATTTTTTCTTATCACTGAATGATTCTTTGCAGTTGACGTAAATATAAATGTACTTTGACTTTAAGGTGTGGCTGAGACTCAGGCCTCTGCTTAAGATACCCTTTTACTTTTTATCATATTTTATAAAATTATAACTATTTGTGTTTCTGAAGTATTTATGATTTTGGGGTTGTGCCTAATGTTATTGGCATTTTCATTTCTTTCAGTAACACCTAGATACTGTGTGTCCTTTGGTATGGAACTAGAGTGAGACTCTATATCCTGCCAAGTCTAAGGCAGGAAATATGTATTTTAGTAGAATCTATATATGTAGATTTTTCAGTAATTTTAATTTCTTCACTCAATAACTTTTACTGAATTTTTTTTAAACATAGTGTTTGAATCAAAAAAACTCCATATATATTGTGGTTCTTGTTCTCAGTGAGATCCCATTGGAGAAAATAGAACACACGAAGCCAAGATTTAAAAAGTAAGATAGTATGATAGTTTCTATTTCCAGATAGGTTTGGGGGAATATAGGAGGAGCATCTAATCCAGGCAGATATCTCATGAGCATGCTAATTCTACATTGAGATTTATTGCTACCAATTACATGAGAAGAGAAAATAAGAAACTGAAGAGCTCTCATCTAGCAGCTTGATAAATATCAGGACATAGGACACAGGACATTCCAGCGAGCAGAGTTAATAGACATTCCACTTCATGGTAGATTGTATATTGAAAGAAGATTGTTACAGTCCCCACTTCTTGTTATACTCTCTTTAGAGAGAGATGTGTATGCTTCCTGCTTTCCTTTCCTGATGGTGACCCTACTTTGAGTGAAAGAGACTAGAATGCCTTTGGGGTGAAATACACATGAGATAGGCTGGACTTTAGCTTGAATAAGGTAAGCCTAGGACTGATGACTTTTAAAAATATTTAGAGATAATCGCATACTCAGAAAAGTTGCAGGAATAATAGTTGTGTGTGTGTGCATTCTATCATGCATCACATATGCGCCAGCATTTGAGAGTAAGTTGTGTATATCATGACAATTTTGCACCTAAATAGTTCCATGTTTATTTCCTAAGTGTAGGGATTTTTTTTTTTTTAATAGCGTAGTTGACATTAATGTAATGTACAGGTAGGGGCTTTACTAAGTTTAGCATTGATTAAAACAGTAGCTTAAGTTACAATTTGTATTCCCTTTTTCCCCCAATGCCCCAGTCTCCTTTATAGCATTTCCCTCTTTGCATAAACTGGTTTTTTTTTTTAAAGAACAGAGATGTAATCATAAGAGATTTTTGGTAGACATATTTTATTAAAAAAATCGTGGAGATTTAAAGTTGGATTCCTTTTTTACTCCACACCTGTACCCCTCCCATTCACATCTTTTTTTTCTTAGAAAATGGCAGAACCATTTGATTAGTTGTACAAACTAGAAACCATAGTTATTCCTCTTGTTCCTTTTTTTCATCCCTTGTATTTAACCTATCACCAAGCACTATAGCTTCTATCTTCCCCCAAACATTGAATTCTATTCATTCCTAACCATCTATTTCAACCCATCATCATTTTTCATCTGAACTATTTCTTTAAAGGAAAGTCGTAGGCAGGAATTAAGGCGAGCAGAGGCAGGCAGGCAGGCAGGCATAAAGAGAGAGGAGGAAGCAGCACTTTATTTAGTTGTTTCATCATGGTTGTTCCCCAACCTAGCTTTTTAACTTTCAATTTCCTCGTCTTTGTGTTTTCTCCCTTCCAATTCATTCTCCACATAACAGCTAGAATGACCTTTTAGGAATGAAAATCAAATCATGTCACTCTCCCGCTTATGACTTTCAGTGGCTTTCCATTGCACCAGAGCATTCTTTGCATAGCTAGCACCTCTTCCTCTAAGTCACAACTTATATATTCCCTCTCTGAGATCCTTGAATGCCCAGTCTGCTACATTCTCATAGCAGTTCATTGTTTTCCTTCATAGCAGTTAGGATTCATAATTCCTTGTTTTCTTGTAGATTTCTTTTCTTTCTGTCTTCTAGACTGCAAAAACCATAGGTGTTACGTTGTTTAGTCAACTTTCGTATACTTACCACATTTCTAGGATCATAGCAAGCAACTAATAGATATTTGAATACACTAGTGAAAGAAAACCTGAGCATCACACTGTAAGAGTGCACAGTCTCTGACAGGTGATTATTCAGCTAGTTTTAGAACACTTTTAGAGATGGACAGCTTAGTGTTTTATGTGGTACCCCATTACTTTGTTGAGTAATTCTGATAGTGAAAGGTTTTCTATATTTTGGGCTGAAAATTACCTTTTTTGTTATTTCAATTCATTGATTCTAGTTCTGACCCTCTCTGACACCTTATGCTATTTGACAGCAACTATCATATAGTCTCTTGGTTTTGCTAGGTTTCAACATTTTAAATGCTTTACTTTTTGTCATGTGACATTGTTCTTTATACCCTTAGCCCCTCTGTATGTGATCATTTTGTCAGGGTAACTCTAAAAATGATACATTGTATGGTAAAGATGTTCATAGTCTTTGATCCAGTAATTCACGGTTAAATGATTTATAGTATATTAATTCAATGTACTGTGCTATAACCATTAAAATAGCAAATATAACTAGAATGTGGAAGTATAGGCATGTCTTGTTCTAGTGTACTTCATAGCTATCATATTTTTTACAAATTGGAAGTTTGCGGCAGTCCTGCATTGAACAAACTTTTGGTGTCATTTTTTCCAAATATTCTGTGCTCACTTGGTGTCTCTGTCACATTTAGTTAAGATGTGTACATTGTATCTTTTTTAGATATAGTGCTATTATACTGTTAGTAGACTACAGTATGGTGTAGACATAACTTTTTATTTTATATTTTTGCCACCCACAGCCCCAGGTCTCAAACCTGGATTCATGGCTTTCATAGTCTGTGTATTTCATAGCTGTTTGAGCCACAGAATGGGGCTAAATGTAAGCCTCATGTACTGGAAAACCTTTCTTTTTTGCCATATTCATTTTATTGTAGTGGCTCTGAATAGAACCTGAAATGTTCTGAGGTATACCTGTATTTATAAAATAATGATATTTAAAAAGTAGAACACTGAATGACATCTGGATAGTTATTATAGCCAGCTGGGTGTTTATATGGAACTTAGATGTATATGAAGTATTGAGAACAGTGTGTTAAGGTGATTATAGGAAGATATTTTAAAATGAGTATTTTATAGTTAACAGGGAAGGAGAAAATGTAATCCTCAAAACTGTTAATATATTTCAATTAGAGATGAGACTCAAGTAATCCACATTAATGCTTCTGATTTAATTTCTCTTGGTGTAGCCTAAGATTGCCTGTTTCGGGGTCTTATCACAGTGAATTCATTTGAAATTGTCAGCTAAAATTGCTAAAGTTAATGTAAGGCACAATTTTCAGATTTTTTTTCCTTGAGATTTACAAACATTTAAATTTTATCAGTGACATTCAGTTGGCTTAGAGACCTACAATAGACTGAATGACTGAGGGAATGTTTAGGGCATTCTTTGCTGTCTAAATTATTTCTTAAAGGTATGAAAACCTTGGACTGCTAGTATATTATTTGAATATTCTGTACCAATGCTAATAATTGCCACTTCAATCAAAATTAATAATTAAGTGATAATTATAATTACAGTTCAGAAAGTTATTAAAAACTTATTTAATATGTTATAGTGTATTTAAAAGCAAACATAAAACAATCCATACATTATTTTTATAGGAAAATGTCTTTAGAATTAAATTTTAGTAATGTCTAAACTTAAAGGTGATTATTTAGTATTTGGAGGAGCTTTTTTCTCATAAAAGAATTGTTTTATATGTCAACCAAAAGTAATAGAGAAGAATACCATTTCTGGATATTTCTAGGTAATAGTAATCCGGAAAATAAAATTGATTGAAATTAATATTTTAGTTCATATGTGCAGCAAGTCAAGTTTTATTAGATAAGTATTAAGGAGATCAGTGGGTGTTTAGAAAGAATAGTGAATGGTCTCAGAAGATGGTTTTTGTCTTGTTCTTTTTATCTAGGAATTTTCTCTATGTGGTTATTGAGTGAATCCTGAAGGAATTTCTGAGCACATGCTGTGTCAGAAAAGCTGCCTGTACTGTTAGCATTAACAAACTCTGTGAAGCGCAAATGTCTTAACTTGTGAACTGTAAATTTCCACTCTAAAATTCTGGTTTATTAAAAAACACTATTTTAGGAGTTGCGTTTTTAAAACTATAGGGACCTACTAGCACTTTTATTTACTATATCCAATTTCACTTTAAAATACTTTTCTTGATAAATATTTTTATGTCGTTTGTTTTATCAAGGTTTATTTGTCTTCTCAGGTACATCTTGTGATTGAAAATGGAATGAAAACAAAGGCTTTTTTCCTCTGCAATAATAAATGGGTAAGAATTTGAAAATGCAGAAGGAGGAAAGGATAAAGATTTTGTTTTCATGTTTATATATAAGCTATGCTGTCCATTATGGTAGCCAGTAACCACATTTAGGTATTTAAATTTAAATGAGTAAAAATTCAGTTCTTAAGTCACCGTAGCCACTTTCTAATTGCTTAATAAACTACATTTGGCTAGTGGCTACTGAGTTGGACAGGGCAGATATAGAACATTTCACAGAAAATTCTATAGACATTGGGATGGGATTACAGAATGGCGACTTGTGTGTATACAGTCTCTTTTGAGACTGTGGGATGGAAGGTGTCTAATAAGGCCTTATGATTTACAGTTCTTTGCACTGGCTATCAGGTGGCAGTGTTGACTCATATCAGCTGGTTATAGGAGAAGCAGATGGAAGGGAGAAACATGAGGGGAGCAGTCCTTTCGAAGAATGACAATCAGCATGCAGAAGTTTGTTGGTAGGGTCTTGACATTTCAAGGAATACCTATGCAGAAAAAATTACTTAGACTTGCATAAAATTGTTTTTTTTTTTTTTTTAATCTTTGTATATTTTGAATCTTATGTTTAAATGTTTAGAACATTTTACATGTTGCATACAGATACATATGAAACTAAATTGTCTTAAAACTCACTATGCATGATGTCGTCTGATATTTTCTATTGTTTATATTCTTATTGTTTTAGATGTCATGAGGACAGTGATTCGTTATTAAGTAGGAAATGACTGCTTTAGCACATTATTATATTTAATTTCTAAAATATATAGAATTATTCTCTGAAATATTGCAAAATTTAATAAATCCAGCTCAACATTGTAGCAGCTGTTGAAGCTGTAACTGTCTTGGGTTCAGCATTGGTTTTCTTTATGTGAAACGTAAAACTTTTTACATAAAATAATAACTTTATGGTACTGTTGCAAGTTTTGAAAAGAAAAATTGCAGGTACATTCTTTACTCTGTACTCTCTCTACTCTCCACTGAATATGACATGCTTTTTTTTTTTGATCTGACTAATAAGACCATTATCAAACAAAAAACGGGATTACCCAGCTTCTGTGAGGACACTTGAGTATCACCATTTCATAGTTTTTAACCTTCCTTAATCTTTCATTGATGGCTTGATTATAGAATTTGGATAAAACTTTTGGAGGTAATTTCAAACTTACGTTCTCCTTTGCTAATGTTTTCCCTCAAAACTGTACATTCCAATATTATTCTATAATTTACTCCATAAGGTAATTCTTTATCACCTTCAGACTTTCTTCAGATTTCTCAATGAGTTTTCTCTTGCCTTTTCTCCTCTTTCTATCAAGTGTGTGTTTGTATAGTCTTTCCACATATCTGCTTTCTGTTTGTTTTTCTTCTAGAATCTTTTTTAAAGAAAAGGTGTAGGCAAGAAAGAGGGCAAGTAGGCAGGAAGAGAGGAGGAAGAGGCATTTTATTTTATTTTCGTTTTCATTGTTCATGTTTGTTGTCCCCCACTCCTGCATCCCCACCCCAACTCTAACCCAGGAGTATCTGGCCTGAATCTTTTGGAGGTGATTGAGTTAACCAGTGCTCCACCAGGGTATACCACTAGAAATTTTTTATATCCCTGAATTTTGCCTTTCTACCTCTTTACATAAATATCAGGCTCCTTCACCTGTCCCCTAATCTTAATGAAATATTTCCATTGTCATTTTATAGTGACTTTTCCCCTTCTTCCTTAATTTCCTTATAATGAAGTTGATTGATTTCTAGCTCCCTGTTTCTCCTCTTAAGATTTCTTCCTCAGATTGCTTTTCAAAATTTCTCTATGTCATCTGAATTTCAGTCAGTTGTACTTTGTTTTTTATGTTATCTTCCTGCTTTGAGCACTGCTATTCATTTTTCTCTTTCGATTTCTTAGCCATCTCTTAATTTATCTTTAGGTAGGATGAATATTTTTTTGACTTAATGCATATAAAACTTTACTTTTTTAAAGTAGTATTCTGATTTTCATTGCATGTTCTATTTTCTTGGCTTTTGCTATGTTTACATAGACTTATTTTAAGAGAGAATTCCTACCCATGTTATAGTTCATAGTTAAAAAATGAAATTTTTTCTTAGAGTGTTATTGAAAAAGCTGCAGAATTGTATAGTGTTTATTTTTATTTCTTTAGGAGATTCTGGTAACTTTTTTTTCCTCTCATTTTGCATGCTTGTGTTTGTTGGCCTGTCAAGCTGCCATCTTCTTGATTCAGCTCTAAATTGGAGTCTCTGCCTTGTTTTCCAGTCTAGCCTTCCAGATCTCATAATGGGACTGGAAGCCCACTTCATCTTATATCCTGTGGGATCTTGCTCTAGCTATTTTTACCACCATCTGCTTTATTTTTAATTTTTCTTTTAGCTCTTTCCCTACGTCTTAGAAATAGAAAAGGAAAAATATAACAACAGAAAACTATTGCGAATACATCCTCTCAAGTTATAGCACTTTTCCTTCTTGACTTTGAAAGAGGGGGTTGTTTTCTGATTCCATTTTTCTGTACTTTCTGTGGTGAGTTTTTTGGTGACTCATCATATATCCTGAAACGACTCTGGCAGATGTGAGCAAATTTACAAACTGAAAAAACCCTATCATTTTTTTCAGTTTTTTAATCTTGCTTATCTGTGAGATTTGGCACTACTGTCTGCTACCTTATTCAAATTCTCTTCCAAACTACTCTTTTTGTTTCTTTTCTTTCCTTTTGGAGTATAAGTTCTCTGCTTTCTCTGTTGCTTTCCCCTGTCCGTTCTTAAATGTTGTTGAGCCCCTGCGTAGTTCCGTTAAGCTATTTTTTCTCTCCTTGTTCTTCATCTTCCTCTGATGACTTCACCTGTTTTAATTGTAACATTTAACCATTATCTCTATGGTGACTATTTTCAATTCATCATCTCCCCATCCAGAGATGTCCCTGGCTTTCATATTCCTTACAAGACTTGTAAACATCTGCATCTTCTGTAAGTGCATCAAAGTCAGCTTGACCTGCTGAGTTCATGTTCTCTTCCCCTAAACATAATACTTGCCTCAGTTAAACGCACTCCTCTCTGTTGAGTTAGATAATAGCCTAGAATCCTGAATCCCTTTCTCACTTATCTCCTGCAGTTCATCAGCCATCCATTAAATAATATGCTTTATTTTGTGCCTAGTATTGTGATAAAATTCTTAAGATTCAATATTGCTAAAATCTTTCATATTTGTACTTTTCTTTAACTTCTTTGCTGTGACACTTGCCATCTTTCTGATGTTAATAACTGTCAAACTTTCCTCCCTTCTTCTTCTACTTCATCCTCTGTACTGAAAAAGTCATCTTCATTGTTTTCTGACTTAAAGCCCTTTGAGTTCCTAACTGCCTAGAGTAACATCCAAATTTCTTAGTATGGTACATAAGAAATTTGCAAGCTATTTTTCTCCAGCATTCTTTACTCTTGCTTAATTAAAAAGTTTCCTGAATATGCCTTGTTGGATCTATGCTTTTATTTATTCTCTTTGTTAAAGCTGTATTACTTCTTACATTCACTGTTGTTATTGTTATTTACTATTTATAATGAGATCCAGCTCAAACATTGCTTCCTCTATGATGTTATTTATGATATCCTTTTCTCCCACTTAAACACTTCTCTTTTTTTTTGGTGCCCCTACTCTGTTAGGTGAATAATAGTACTCATTGCCCTTTACTTGTCTACATGTCTTTTTCTCTATATTGGATTGTCTTGCTGTATCCTGCTTATACCACAGAGCCTGGTTTATAATAGGTTTTTAATAAATGACTGAATGAATGTCTTGTGAGTCATTATCATAATGAGAACATTTTCTTCCTTTGCCAGATCGTAAGCTTCTCTTGCAGGTATTTTATCTTACCTTGTTTATTTTTTATTCAGAGGTACTTAATAAAAAATGTGTTGTAATAATCTGAAGTGGAGATCAAGCAGGTCTTCCTTGCAAGGGAAGAAGTTGAATTGTGTTGGTCCTAAGCACAGTAAGATTTCTCATATTATGCTCATATTTTAGGTCACGAACAATTTATAGATGCAAAAATTTAATTTAATTTTATTTACTTTGGTATTTGCCAAATCCAGAAGATTCTTAGTGTCGGTACTCTCTTGATTAAATTTTGTTAACTAGTTTGAGGATTTTTACTTTTTAAAAGTATTAAAGTATGGTTGTCCTAGTTGCTATTAAAAGTTGTTCAGTAATTACCTAAAATACTTTGTGATTAAATCTCATAAGAAGTCAGCATTTAAAGTGCGCAGTTAGAGTGAGACTGATTGTATCATATTCCATTTATTTTGTAATTTAATTTTTAAAATAGTGTTCTACCAAAAGTTTTAAGTTTCTTCTTGGAAAAAAAGAGAAAGAGTTAGGTGCCATCAGTATGGGTAGGTATTGAGATTCTAAATTAGAATAAATTAGTAAGCAAGACATAGACCATAAAGGAAGAGATTGATTTATTCATTAAGTTTAGTAGCCCAGTGTAGCTTGTGGAGAGGCGGGGAAAAATCAATTTCATGAATTTGGGCACCTTTTTTTACTTGGGTAAACAGGAACTTATTTCTAAGGTAGTTCTTTAGGACGAGATATTAGCTGAAATATACTGTCGGGCTGTGCTATGTGCATATATGTACATTTGTAGTAAAACTAAAAGAATTCTTAGGAAGACACTACTAAAAGGATTATGCTGTTCATTCCTACTTTCAACCTACATTTAAAATGCCTGTTATGTGTCAGGCTTTGTCCTAAGACTGTAATGAAGAAATAGATGAGTAAAAGGCATAGGCTGTGTTCTGAAAGAACTTGTTTTCCAGTGGAGGGAACATAAGTCTGGAGGAGTGGTCTGAGGAACTTCCGGCTTGTTGATAAAAAATAGGAACCTACCACCTGGACTAGTGGGCTCGACCTCTGTACAGTGACATGATGCTATGAAGAATGTGTAAAGGGTGAGCGGTTGTAAATTCCATGCAGAAGAAACTCTGTAAACATGCTGGTGAGGGAGAATGGCCTCTTTTAAGAGTTGTAAGTCAAACTCCTGAACAAATGAATCAGCCAAAACTTTATAAGTAGTTAATGAAAAATCTGATGACTAGTTACACTGTACATAGAACCTTGAAAATTTCCTCATTTTCTTTTCTCCCTCACTGAACTTGGTTCCCAGTATATGTCCTCATACTAGTCTCTTTTTTTGAAAAATAACATTAATTATACTTTATGCAGACTTGTCATCTAATATTTTCCTGACCAGTAGCTCTATGAATACAAGCTTCATGTCTGTTACAGACACAGTTGTATCTCCAGTATAGTGCCTGACACATAATAATGAATGCTCAGTGAATATTTAGTCAACAAATAAATGGTATTATGGGTAACATAATCATGTTTTTCAGAGCATATAGTAATAGCCTTATTGGAGAAGTGAATGTGATTTAAATATACATTAAGAGCTGTGGGCTCTTTTTCTTTTCATTTCAGTCAAGATTTTCTTAACTGCTGGGTGGAGTTTAGCCCTCCAGACTTCACAGAGAAGCTTCTTGAGTTGTTTGACCGTGTTTCCCTATCCTCCAGTGATTTTGTGTGTGTATGAGAGTGTATAAAGGTATATACACACATGTGTATATGCAAGCACATATATGCACACACACACAAAATAGGACATCTTGCATAACGTTAGGTTCTAGTTGACACATAGATGGTGACCTAAAGGCCATCCAAGTCATCATTTTTGTAATTTTGTTTGATCATCAGTTCAAGTAGTTAACTTAGGCGAAAATAAAAACATGGATGGTATTATTATTACACTTGGTAACATGGTCATATAGAAATTGAGACTAACTCATGTTTGCTTTGCTTTATTCACTGTACAAAAAGCATGAGTTGAAAATTAGAGGAACTTCTGTATGTGAGATCTGTGAATTTTGTGCATTTGTTGCCTCTTCATGGTCCTGGGACCCTGATTTGTTTTGTGAAATGTGCTCCTCAGAAGGATTACTATAACTTTCCTTGCACTGTTACTGATTCAGAGTAATGGGCACTTTAACTCTCAGCACATAGCTGGACTTTTTTTTTTTTTTAAGTGCTTTAATCTCAAAAGATTAGTTAATTCAGGCATTATTTTACTAATATTTAACCAACTGAACAATTGGAGGTGAACCTGATTATCTGCTTTGGGGGCACTTACAACTCTGAAGGATCTAGAACAAGATTGATGAGGGTCAGCAAATGAAGAGGAAACAACCTAAAGAATAATAAACACAGGAAGAAAGAGAGGCAGGTAGGATACACAAACTCTTCACTATAGGAGGGTTGCTGAATACTTAACTCCTTTCTGCAGAAGGATTGACCCCCATCTTGGTAATAAAAAGAAGCAATGTACCCATTAAGCAAATGTTTATGTTAATTCCTTACTTCAGAAGGAGGGGCCCCTTTGTATTAGAAATGCAAGGAAGGAATATAGCAATTCACGGAAAGACAGGGGAAAACAACAGATATGGAATGCTTACCTTACCCACAACCCAGCAAAGCAGTCCTTAGCATATATGAGGCCATGCCTGAGCACTAAGGATCTGCAACTTTACTGCCCACGGAGACTCTCTTTACCTTGATGTGCTTTTTCCTTTAATAAACTGTCTCTGTGTGGCTTGAAACTTTATTGAATTATTTCTCCGCTGTACTCAAAGAATCCAAAAGAGCTTCACTGGTATCAAGATGAATGCCCATTATATTCTTGAAATTCTCTAAGAATGGATAACTTCAATCCAGCTGTATTCGTTGTAAAAAACTATTACAGTTTTAGCTAGAAACCTCAAATTTTCAGTGAAATCTGAGTCATTATAACTCAGATAAGTCCTATGACCTTATCCTGTGATCTTGAGGTGCTTTCTGAATCATCAGAGATGGTTTATATTAGGTGTCGCTGTAGGTCTAAGCATCAAGTCTTTATTACTGAATTCTACATATTTTGTATTAGAACAGTTTGTTCCCTAATCTTGCAAGTCGGTTTATTCTTTAAAAATTTGTTCAGTAGTAATTAAGATTAATATGAATGTATGAGCTTTAATGTATGAATCTATGAGTAAATTAATGTGGTGTCTTGTATTACATACTATCCTTTTAAAGCTTTGATAACTGGAGTAAAGTGATCCTAGAAATTATGAAATGTAATAGAGACTATTAGTTACTCTGAGGAATCAAACCTGGGAATATTCAGATGACCGTGTTTAGACTGCCCATCTTTACAGTCCTGGTTAGGCTTTTTCTAACAATGGCCCTTGCGTAGGCAGTCTGACTTGTACCTGCTTTACAAAGATTACTAAGATTTACTAAGATTGCCTACTTGTACCTACTTTAGGAAGATTTCTTAAGTGGTTTGTTTTCCTGCCCTTGAGTTCAGAATATTGTCTGGAAATCCAGAGAGGCAAGCAAAGAGTGATTAAAAATGGTAATGTTACAGGAGCCTTGTAATTTCATAAGGGGATGAGAAGTGCCAACTTATTCAAATCAGTACATTCTTACATGGTTTCTTCATAAGGGGATGAGAAGTGCCAGCTTATTCAAAGCGGTACATTCTTACATGGTTTCTTCACAGAATTAGGCCAATTTTATTTTGGCTTCTACCTGTACGAATGTCTTATGGACAGGGAAAGGGATCCCAGATGAGAAAGGAGAGGGGATATAGAGAGACTTATGTGCTATACTGATATGAAACTGAAAATGGATGCATTACATTGTGAATTGGATTCATAGCATAGTGACCTGGCCATTTTAGTGGAACCATTTGTTGTACTTAAAAAATAAACTACTAAGTATCTCTCTTTTGTAAACATAAAGTGTGATACAGCCACTTTTGTATGAACTCTGAGTTTTGTATCAGTATCAGCTATATTAGCACTCAGGCATGGAAAAAAGTCAAGGATGCCTGTTTGTCATATTATTTATTGATAGTATTTTTACGAAAATTATCTTTTGGCAAATGTCCAGCAGGGCCAGATTGACTATCAGATTGTTCTGTAAATCTAAGAACAAATGTTCCTTAAAATCCAGGATTAGGTACTTTTATTTAACCATAATTTACATATGAAAAGTGAGATTTAATGCAAGTAATTTGTCCCAGGCCACATTACCAGGAAATAGTGAGCATAAGAGTCTAATCTGGAGAACTCCACAACCCTCTTAACCATCATCTTTACTTTTGAAGATCTTTTCCCTCTTACTGGAACCTCTCAGCTGTTGACTACAGCATTTTATGGCTCATGGTGTTATCTTTAGGGACTTATCATTTCATCACTGAAAGCCATGTTTGATGAGGTTGATATTGAAAGTATGGTGCTTTTTATTCAAGATATCTATATCTTGGGGTTTGGTGAACTCATGTCCAAAAATAACCATCCCATCCCCTAAGTGGAATGAGGGCTTTTTAAAGGGCAAAGGAAAAAGTAAAATGGCCTGAAGAGATGCAGAAGAGGGTGGGGGCAAAGTAGCTGCAGAGTACTGCATCAGCAGTGGCTTGACTTTTGATTTCAGGACCTTGTTTCAAGGTTTTTTTCTGCAGCAATAAGTTTGATTCTAAGCAAATTTCAGGGAAGGGAAAAAGAGAAAAACCAAGTTATTATTTTTGTTAATCATTGAATTCATAAGATCTTCTTCAATGGTACTGCTAATGGAAGAGTCCTTTATCCTATGTAGGAGGAGTTAAGTGAAGAGATCCAGGCATTTGGGAGTTCTCTAAATAGGAGCAGTATACATAGAGGAGGAGAATAATGCTGCAAGGGGGAGGATAATGTAAAACGGGCAGTAGTTTTGTATATATCTCTTCCTTTTATGAAAAATCCATGTTTTTAAAGGAAAATTACATATAGATTCTTCGATCATAATGAGTAGAGAAAACAATATGATGAAACCCTCTGTACTGGTAGATTGATTAAATTAGGAGTCATACAAGTCTGCATTAAGTTAATATCTCTTAAACTTGTAAAATTCTATCCCTATTTACTTGTTGAAGAAAGAAGCTGAATCCTCCTCCATTTTAGAATTTTTTACGTTCTAGATTTATCTGATAGTATCTGGGTATTTAATGTGGCTTTTTTCCCCTTGTCTTTCTTGTAAACTAGTAGGTCAAAGGCTTGAATAGATTCAGATTTCAGATTTGGTTTGTTTAGGCAAGAGTATTTCTTAGATGATACTGTATATTTCCTCTTGTCTAATACTAGCATTTTTTTTTTTTTAAAGAAAAAGTACAGGCAGACAGGAAGACAGGAAGAGAAAGGAAGAAGAAGCATTTTTTATTTTATTTAGTTTTTCATCTTGGTTGTTCCCCCTGGCCTTGAGTCCTTGGGATATTTGTGGACTATGCCAGCTAGAGGCCTTGGACTTAACTACCAAGCCACCAGGGCATTCCACAGATGTTAGGATTGATTTACATTCAGGTGTCTTTTCATTTAATGAATTTAACAATCACTAATGATTGCTATCTAGATCTAATAATGAGGGTTGCAAAATTATTTTCTTACTTTGTGATTCTTTTTTTTCCCTCTGTTTTTTTAGTTATGAGTCTCCTGAAAAGAAGAAATTTATTATTTGAGTGCCTTGAGTATAGGAAAGACAGGATATTGTTTTATCAATTTGATCTCTTTACATAATGAACCAACTGAACATTTTTCTTATTCTCGTTCTGTTTCCCCCAGATGGAATGGATCTTTTATTGTTCCTTGAGAGTAAGAGGGTTTGCTGCCTGCCCCTTCCTCAGCAGTTTAAGGCTTTGCTTCATAGAACAGAAGGATGCAAGGAAGAAAGTGAGGCTTTGTGCTTATCCCAGTGTAGCTTCTGATCACCTCCTGCATGCCTGTGTCATTGAGAGGGGGCTTTCTCATGTCCTGTCTTAGACACTAGGCTGATGCCCATGAAGAAGAGCTTGCTGTTCCTGACATGTTACTACACGTTTGCCTTTTAAGCATCCATGAAAATGTTTGCTTATTACTTCTTAGGATAGTCACCTTTCTTTTATGTTTTGCTAAAAATGAAACTGTTAAAATGTCTTATATTTCCTTGAAAGAGCCTGGTCCTCTTTGGAATTTGGTTTTCTTGGTTCCTTTATGATAACAGCACTCTGATGGGCTCATGAAAGTTAGGAGATTAGTTTGCTCCATGAAGTTGTTAGTGAAGAGAATCAGAGTTTAATGACTCAAAATATGACTCTTTGACATAAGACTTACCTTGAGCTGATTTTTTAAAGAAACTATAAATACTGGAGAAGCTCTCTAAATTTACTAGAACTTAACCTTTTGCAAGGGAAATTTATTTTCAGAAGGATGTCTCCTCTGTACTGCTAGGAAGAGGACAATGACGTAGTCTCTAGAAACTCTTATAAATGTGCATAGCAACATTACCCTTGTTTACTGTACTTTTCCTGATATCCTCCCATAATTCACCCACCCCTCCCAGCACCTTTCTTTTGTCTTTACCTGCAGATGGCATTTAAGATGGTGGCATGGGCCATTGTAGAGAGTTACTAATTTTCCTGGGTCTTTTGTGTATGAGAGAGGTGTCCATATTATTAAACTTCTGGTTTTTGTTTTGTCACCTGTTAGTCTGTTTTTCATTGCAGGGGCTTCTCAACCAAGAACCTAGAAAGGAAGAGGGAAAACTATTTTTCCTCCCTCATGTCAGGTAGTAGTGACAGTCATTGCATCTTCTGCATCCTAAGTGGAGTGGTCTTATAAATAAAAACATACTATACTCTTAAGTGTATGGGTTCTTTTATTTAAAAGCTTGTTACATTTAAATATATAGATGCACATAGCCAGTACTTAGCTCTTTTTTTTAATAGCTAATAATAACCTTGTCTTTCAGAATTTCTACTTTATTTTTCTGTTATAATACATGTAAATCTTAATGTCTCATTTTGGAGTATTTATTGAGTGTGTTGTATACTGAACAAGCTTTGGGTTGGGTACTCTGTACTGATTTATCCAACTCAGTCTTTGCCACCAGTGAATTCACAGCCTAGCAGTCATGCATCTGTGTTAATGTGACTCTTGTTACTCCTTACGTGTGATCTCCCTGTGGCCATATCCTGATTGCCCTCTATCCTCAGTGCTGGAGCAGATCCTGAGTGAGCCAGAGTGCTCAGACATGGCTCCGTAATTCCCTAAGTACCTGTATTTGTAAAATACTTGCTTCCTTCCTGTGCTTCATGCTGTTTTCAAAGACACTGTAACTACTCAGGTGTTAAAGACTTGGTCATTATTCAAGCAGCTTGTCACCTACCATCTTTACCTAGCTCTCAGTACTTTTGCATACCCCACACAGTTGCTTGAGTTTTGCCTCAACTAAATCATATAATTTGGAGGTAGAGCTCTTTATGGTTTGCTCAGGAGATCATTTGGCTCTTTTTTATCTGCTAACTATTCTCTTTGTCTCTTAAATTAAAATTTTAGGAAGTGATACATGTTAAGTCTACATTTAATAACAGTGGTTAATGCTCCTAAACCACAAATTCATTTTAAGCTTAACTTTTTTCACAAGTCTCTTTTATTGCCATCTACCTGAGTTGTAGCTGGAGGACTAAAAGGTCATCTTGATACAGTGATGGGACTTTGTGCTGAGCTGGGTGTTTGTACTATAAAACCATGAAGAATCTGGAATGAGTTTGCACTCTTCAATCTTAATTTTGACACAAAGTGTTTTTTTTTTTTTTTAATTGCTGTAATCAAACTACAAATTTGCTTATACCACAGGTGGCAGCCAGGAAAAACTGAGTAGTTGAGGAACTTTCTCTTTCTCTCTCTCGCTGTCTCTCTCTCTATATATTTATATGAAATCAAGTTTCATAAAGTGACTGGTTGTGGGTATGTAGTCAGTCATCAGTATTGTTTAGTTAACTGCTCTTGAACTCCACAGTGAATTTATGCCCTTGTAAATCCCTAAAATACAGGCATTTCATACCTTATAAACAACTACTTGAAAATCTAAAAAGGAATGTCAGAGGACAAGGTAATGGATATAAAAAGAGTTTGAAGAAGTGAAAGCTCTTTTTGTTTAGGCTGACTATATTTCCTTGAGACAAAAATGAGACATCGGGATGGAAAGCAGGACTGGGTTATTTTATGTTTTATTTAGAAACGGAAGGGAGGAGGCAGAGCCATGCAGCAGGAGCAGATCAGCCTGACCAGCAACAAGTAAATGCTATGTGATGCCGGTCAGTGATCACATAATAACGACTCGTGGTGCAGCCGGACAGTCAAATGGCCAGGGCCAGTGAAAGGAATTTTGTCGCTTTAGGCAAAAACCAAAATTTGGCACCCCACTGAGTCCTACTCTAAATGTCCTGCCTAAAACACATGCTGCTTTTACCATCCAGTGCCAGAAATGCCCAGTAACCAGGCCATCTTTAACATGGGGCAAAAGAGGCAGCTGTTTTTGGACCTCTTCAATAGACTGGGCCTGGGGCAGCTCAGTTGCCCCTTTTGTCTCATGTTAAAGATGGCTCTGGTTTATTAAGAGGGACAAAATTGACATTTATGTTAAAATGACAGAATGATTGGAAATATGAAAAATGGTACTGTCCCATTTAAAATGTTATGTATAATCAGCCAACTTTTATTTCTCTGCAAAACCTGTCATTTAATTAATGCCTACATTCTTTGCAATCTTTAGCCTCACTTTAATCTTATTCAGTCCCTTCCTTCACTCTTACCATCATACGTCTCTCAGAATACTTTATTCCTTTGTTGGGAAGGTGGTTTGTATGACCCTCAAATCAGGCAAATCAGGTAGACTTCAACCTGAATCCTCTCTGGTAGTTTATGAACTTTGACTTTGGACTAGTTTTTAAGCCTTTCTGAATCTTGGCCTTTCTATTGAAGATGGAATGAAATCTGCCATTTTAAATATTAAACAAATAAGGACAAATGGTAAGCATGGTACCTGTCATGGTATCTGTTGAGGAAGTGCTCAATTATGTTTGCTCCATCTTTTCCCTTACCCAGTTGTGAATTTCTTTTTTCTTTTCTTTTTTTTTTTAAAGGAGAGGTACAGGTAGGAATGATGTTAGTAAGAAGGAAGGCAGGAAGAGGGAGGAGGAAGACGACTTTTGTTTTTACTTAGCTCTTCACACTAACTCTTTTCTCCCCCTGGACTCAGGACTTGAACCCAGGGATATGTGGCCTGTGCTCCTTGGGAGGTGATACACTGAACTGCTACTCCACCAGGGTGTGCCTCGTTATTCTTTTTAAAATAAAAAATATTTTGATTTACTAGTTAAATAATTTATAAGGAGCGCTGTAAATTCTTGTAAACATGACATACCAATATTATATGTGCTATATACTTTAAAAAGTTATTACAGAAAATAGCTCAGAAAATCTCATACATTTCTAAGTTCTGTATTATTTTCATTCAGCGTTAAAGCTTAGAGAAACTGTTAAAGTGTTATAGAGAAGATTGTATCATTAGATGATGTAGTCTGTACTTTGTCAAGTTATGACTGCATTTTTAATCACTTGGCAAACTGCATGTCAGGTAAAATGCATCAAAGACAGAATAGCTACTAAATTGACAAAAGCTTGCACTGTCTATTTTATTTCAGTTCAAAGTTACAAGCCAATGTAGAAGACCGTTTCATGAATATTTAAAGACAAAAAGCAGCTCATCTGCAAACGAAGTGACTATTCATGATATAGGCATTTAGGAAGCTTCACAGTTGAGCTGTCAGATTAACTTAATTTTAAGACCATGGTCCAACATGATTGACATCATTTATGTATTATTTGTGCATTTAGGAATCATTAAATATTCTTGATTAGAAAATAGCTAATTCAGGTTCTAATCTTTTCTTTCCCCCAAAATGGTATCATTAAACAAATTATAGAACCTTTTCTGTTGGGCTTACCTTTTGTCTTTCAGTTATTAATACTCAAGATATTCTTAGATGATAACATATATTACCTTCATTTTAGACAGTAAAATAGAGACACAGGGAAGTGAAAGAATAGAGTGTTCTGTGCTCAGACTACCGTGACAGGCAGAGAAATGTTAAAGCCTTTCTGACTTGCAGATTTATGGGAGGACAGACTCTTCAATATGTTTTATTTAATGTATGTTACATAGTGATTTGCGAAATGGTTCTTATATCTAATACCATCACTAGTTTTCTTGTGGCTATCCTGAAAGTGTTTGTAGAAGTGGGAATATATTTTGTGATAAAGATCATTATCAAAACTGGGAATGGCAGTCATCAGGCATAGATATTCCCACTGTCCCTTTTCCTCCTCATGGAGATTTTGCTGTTTGGTCATCATACTTTAGAGTCTAGATTTGACTTCAGAATTTTTTTCAACATAATGCTCAAGGCAACTATTATCAGTTACAGACCCACAAAAGTTGTTTTTCAGTCTTGATTCACTCCTGTTAATTTGCACTTAGAGATTATGGTTTTATTAAAAAGTTCAGGCTATATAAAATTTGTGGTTCTATAGCAGACCCCAAAATCTGTAGACTTCAGTCTATGTTCTCAGTAGGTTTCCTTTCTTAATGGATTGGGTAGAATTGTAAGACAGACCTAGCTCTATTATTAGTGTGAAAGAAGTAGAGAAGGATGCATGATTAATTTTAACTGGAAAGGTTTATCTGAGTAGTGAATTTGGACTTTGGGGGTAGGGCCTGCAAGGTGATTTTGCAAGTTTAGCAAAGTTATGGAAGATTATATAAGATGGAGTTTGGGGAATGACAGTGTATCTTGCCTTGAATGTACTGTTTATATTACTGCAAAGAAAGATAGGTTAGATCCAAATACAGAAGCTTGATTCTGTGCTATGGATTTGGGGCTTTCTTTTGTTGTTCTGGGTCCTACATGGTTTTTTCATCAGCAGAATGACTTGATCAGATCTGTGCTCTAAGAGAGTGTTGAAAGTTTGAATAGAAATGAGATTGGAATCTTGTAATGTAGGAAGCCTTTGTAGTAATACCAAAAGGAATGAGGGTAATAACTAGAATTGTGGAATGGAAATTGTGAATTAAGAATATATTTTAAAGAGAAGACCGAATAATACATAGTAACTTTAGGTTAAGGTCTGGAGGACTAAAAAGGATAATTTATCAAGAAGTAGTATCGTAAATAAAAAATCCTTTTGTTAATCAAAATAACTTTCTATATTTGTCTTTTAAGTGTGTTATATAATTCTATGTTTAAATTAAAATAATTTTAGGCTACATCAAAGTGTAAGACTCTTGGTATTTTTATTTTTAAAATGAAGTTTTTTAGTTAAAACTATAAAAAAAGCAAAAATATTTTAAACATTTGATATATTTAAATATTGATTAAATTTAAAAAGAAGTTTTCCAGTTCTAATCCTCACTCCCCCAATGGTAACCACTCTTTATAGTTTGTTGTGTTTCAGCATAGACATTTATATACATCTTAATGAAATCTATAGACAAAGTATACTTTTTAAGAAATGAAATCTGTCGTCTAATTTCTCAAAGTGGCACAAATGAACACACTCATTTACATGTCCCAAAGATAGTTTTTCTGTAGCAAACAGTAACAAGAAGCAAAAGCATAGAATCTTGAATTTATGCTCAGTAGCCACTGTTTTAATCTTTTATTTAGAGATGACCTAACTGGTGATTGTCTGTTGATTAATTCAATGTAATATTAGCCCCAGGTTTTATGTTACCTTAAAGTTCTTAGAGATTATCTGTAAGCAGACATATTATAAAACATAATTACTGTTGAAATAAAAAGTTTGTCAGAATAATCATAGTTTAAATACAGATTTACATTTTCAAAATCTAACATTTTATGAATAATATTGTTTTGTTTGAGCAGTAAACCTATATACATTTCAGAAAAGTTACGCTAACACAATAAAAAAGTACGTTTGTTTTATGCTTAACATTGATTAAACAGTGAGAAGACAGACCAGCTATATATGCCAGACGTTCATTATATGAACTTGGACCTTAAAATCTTTCTGAGTTAGTTTTCATAAGAATAATTTTTTAAAGCACAACACATTTTTTTTAAATTAAGGAATAAGTGCTCCAAACAGGAATGAAGGTGAGCCAGCCAAGCAGGCAGGAAGAGAGAGGACGACGAAGCATTTTCCTTTTAGTTGTACATCTTGGATGTTCAGTAGATAAACAAAATAGATACTTGAGCAACTGAGTAATAAATCAGATATTTTTTTTTTCTCTCACCCAACTTAGAATACATCTGTATAAGCCATTAATTTATTATTAAGATTACTAGATGGCAGCCCCCAAATCAGATTTTCAGTGATTGTCAACAATGGAGAATAGCTTACTGATCATAAATAAGCTAAAGCAAAACTAGAAGAGAGAAGAAAGTTAAAATAGAGTTAGCAAAGTTCTATTGCTGTTCTTGATTCATTTCTGGGAGATGAGAAAACATGTCTTGGGTTTAAGCTGCCTGTGAGGTATCACATTCTGGCAAGGCAGCTACACAGCTCTGTCAGGTAATCCACTAAGTATCTTGTAATCTTTAAAACTGTTAAAAGATACGTTTTAGAAGAAGATACGACCATTCAGTTATAAAATGAACACATGTTGTTTATCTCATTATTTATAAGGGAGTCAGAAATACATTATATAGCTAGTTCAAAGAAAAATATAAAGAACAAATACATTTATAAATTAAGAATATTGAAGTGATTTTGCAAATGTATACAAAGCTGGCTTTTTCTGCAGTTGTGTAGCGAGGTCACCTGAACTGTACAGGGTGTATTTGTATGTCTATAGACAGGAATTGTTTGCATTATCAGTAGTTCTCTATATGTTCCCCTCTACTTTTACAGAGTTGTAAAATAGCCCAAAGACAATTCCTGCAGTATCCAGTTACTCTAGAAGCTCTAGTATTTCATTGGAAGGGTATCCAGCAATTTCTTTAACTTATTCCATAATCTTTTCATTTTCTTTATAAAGTGATTGTTGTCTTCCAAGCCCACCTGCATTCCTGGAGAATTTTTTCTTTATCCTTGATGTAATTTGTTAGCTTTAATAGGCATTTAAATCTGTAGTTTAGTATACTTCTTCCTTTCTGCATATATTTTCTCTTATTTTAAGAATATTTTCTGTTATGTCTGCTGGTCTTTTCTGTTTGTTTAGTTTTTCTATACTGGGGATATGAATTATCTGTAATGAGTTGATATCCTTGTTCTTAATTGAATTCCTTAACTATAACTTTTCAATTTGCCTGTTTTATCTTTTCATCTTTGAACTTTGTTTTATTAGGTATATGTTTGTATCAGTTGTTCTGTGTTACAAAGAGCTCATGGGGCATTTCCTTATGTTTTATTTCAGACTAGGTTATTTGTTTTGTGTGCTGTGATCATTATTTTCTGTCTTTCTGTCCCCTTGTTTATAAAATTGTGTGACTATTTCTTTTTATCTTGCTCAGTAAAGACTTATGTAGCTGGTCAAGACTGTGTATGAATTCTCCTTCATGCTTTTTCTCTCTTAGCTGTGTCTTTACTCCTTTTACTGCAGATTCCAGTCCCCCCTCTAATACACCCTTTGAATGGTGTGTGATGTTCTCTGTCTGCTTCTCTGAGTGGAGGGTTGTATAAATTGGTGTTGGGTGAGATCTCTTCTGAGGACATGGGCTCTCCTGTCCCCTTAGATTTTGTTAAGTGTCTTGTGCCAGCCTAGGGACTTCAGTCTGTTTCCTTAACTCAGAATAGTGTGTCAGAGGATGACAGCTTCTGGTGGTCACCTGCTTCGGGTGTTTCAAAGATTGTTGCTGAACATGTTTTCCTGGAATTTTCTAGAACATGCCAAATAGGATCTTTATCTAAACTGAAGGATAGTTATGAAAAATTTCAAGGTTATTTTCTCATTGCTTACAAGCAGTGTAACCAGGCCAGAAGTCATATCACATGATATAGACTCTTTTTCTGACTATTTTTGAAAGTTTTAGAGGTTCATTGTTTAAACAGTTTCTTTTCTGACTGTAACTGGTAGTTTTTTGCCTAAAATATTCACATTCATAAATGTGTATGTATTCTGTTCTTTTTATTAGTTATTGGGGATAAGCAGTTTGGTAATTGTTTCACTCTACCATCTTTACTTGTAAGTCTATATAATTTCGTAAATACTTACTTTTGTTATATTTCATAACACATGTACTCATACTAATTCTTACGGTCAGGGATGACTAGAATCAATTTTGTAAATTAAAAAATAAAACCAACAAATTAAAGACAGTGTCATAAGTAATTTCATAAACATAAATGACTCTAAGGCATTTGCATTTTGCTCTTGTGTGTGCTTTTACAGCATTTTTATATAGTTGCAGTAAGCATAGAGTGGCCATATTCTATACCTGTTAATGTTAGGACAAATATTTTAATATTATCCCATCTTTGTAATCTCACCACATGATATACTATAATTTATTAAACATTTGCTCAAATACAAGATGCTAGTTATTTCAGTTTCATGTATTGTGTGTGTGCACTGAACAATTTTAATTTTTTTTTAATAAAGGAAATGTGTAGGCATGAATGAAAGTGGGTAGGCAGGAAGGAAGGCAGGAAGAAAAAAGAGGAAGCATTTTATTATTTATATTATTTTGTTGTTCATCTTGATTGTTAGCCCTGGCCAGCAGTCTCGAACCCAAGTTCTTAGGACTCCACCAGCTGGAGTAAAAAACCTAATCACTGAACCACCAGGGTGTATGTACCACGTTTAACTGTTTTTGTTTGTTGGTTTTCACCCTGTTGCTAGCCATAGTGTGTTTATATTGCTGGCTGGAAATTCTTTTGAGACAGTTGAAAATGTCGACAGATGTCTTAGCTCTTGCTGCCAGAAGAATGTTTTTGGAGTTCTGCTTTTCACCTGTATCTTTTCATACTATAATAGTGAAAGTTTAACAAATGCATTCTGGTTTTTATAAGCTCATGCATGCTTTAAAAAAAATCACATTATCTTTAAAGGAAATAATACCCAAAGTGGAAAAATAATTGGCATTGGAAATTGGTAGATGTACTGTAGAAGTGTTATATTTTTAAATACAGTCAGATTTGGTAGTCTAACTATTATTTCTGGATTTTGTTGTTATCATCCAACATAGCCTAGGTTTTTTAAATATTTATAAACATGTCTTTTCTTTCTAATATATTCATTTAGTATATTCAGCATTTTTTAAAGAGTTCTGTGGGAATCAGGAGTAGCTTTTGGGATTGTTGTATTAAATTATATAAGGATATGAATTCATATTATGTAATAATCCATATAATTATCCTTATTTAGGAATGTTTAATTTACTTTTTTTGTCTCCTCAGATTCTGTCAAATTTTAAGAACAAATGTACCTTTAGCTCATGGAAGAAAAAACACAAATCAAGACATTTTTGGGTTCCAAGTTGCCAAAGTATGGAACAAAACCTATAAGAAGTACACTGCAGCCGATGCCAAATGGGACATCTGTTAATTTATTGGGAACATCTAAAAATAGCAATGCCAGAAGTTACATCAAAAATAATGGCTCTGATTGTCCATCATCCCACTCATTTAATTGGAGAACAGCAAATAAACACCAACTTAGTGCACATAGTGCTGAAGAACCTAATAATACTCCAAGTTCACATGATAAAGTAATTGATCCTGAAAAACATACACCTACTCAAGGAATGTTTGATAAAAATGGGATAAAAGGAGGTTTAAAAAGTGTTTCTTTATTCTCATCAAAGTTAGTAAAGCCATCCACTATGTTTGTGTCATCAACAGAGGAGTTAAACCCAAAGTCTTTGACTGGACCATCTAATTTGGGTAAATTCACCAAAGGTTCTTTATTAGGAAGGACTTCATATTCTTCAGTCAGTGCTCCAAAATCGCAGTTGAATGGATTTTATGGAAACCGATCGACTGGTAGCATACAAAGGCCTAGAGCAAATTCCTGTGCCACTAGAAGCAGTTCCGGAGAAAGCTTAGCACAATCCCTAGATAATATTAAATCTATTACTTGTGAAAAAATGGTAAGGTCACAGAGTTTTTCACATTCCATTCAGAATTCATTCCTTCCACCTTCATCTATAACCAGATCACATTCCTTCAATAGAGCCGTTGATTTTACAAAGCCTTATCAGAACCAACAGCTACCCATTAGAGTACCTCTTAGGTCAAGTATTCTAACAAGAAATTCCCGGCAGTCAGAAGTTCTCAATGGGAATGAACATTTAGGGTATGGATTTAATAGGTCTTACGCTGCTGGTGGAAAGAAGTTGGCCTTACCAAATAGCCCAGGTATAGCTTCCTCTTTGGGTTATAGGATGGTTCATCCCTCTCTACTGAAATCTAGCCGAACTCCATTTTCTGGAACTCTCACAGTTGATGGTAATAAAAATTCACCTGCTGATACGTGTGTAGAGGAAGATGCTACACTTTTGACTGAGGATGGAGCCACTGATAAGGACCAAGAACTAGTTGAAAATGATAGCTATAGAACAGAAAATGACCAGACCATGAAGCATGATGCTAAAATTAGATACCTCAGTGATGACGTGGATGATATTTCCTTGTCTTCATTGTCATCTTCTGATAAAAATGACTTAAGTGAAGACTTTAGTGATGATTTTATAGATATAGAAGACTCCAATAGAACTAGAATAACTCCAGAGGAAATTTCTCTCAAAGAAGAAAAGCATGAAAATGTACCACCAAAGGAAATATTTGATTCCCCCAAGGAAAATGAAAAATCCTTCAGTAAAACTGATGAGTGGATAGATATAAGTGTTTCTGGTAAATATTCATATCTTTCTGTTTGCTTCTCCTAAGTAGCATAGCAACTTAAATTTATTTAGGACTGTCTCCTGATAAATTCTAAAATACATCAGTTTCATGGAGTAGTGGCTTTAGATAAATTTGGAGTGGGTAGCATTTATCTTTCTTGTGACTTTTGTTCTCTTTCATTTTTCACTCAGTTAAAAACAAAATCAATAAAAACACTCTTCTGACTTACCAGGGTAACTCAGGCACCTGAGACCACTAGGGTACAGACCATCTAAATCCCTGGGCCCATGGCTTAAAGCAAACAAACCACACTTCCCCTAAGGTATCTTACCTTTTTTTTCCTTTTTTCACTATCACACACAGGCTTATTTCTACTTGCTTCAGAATTATTTTTTCCCCACTTTTCCCAACTACTGGCATGCCATTTTTAAACCATCCCTTCCCTTAGGGTAATAGGTTATTGCTATTTGTGAGTAGTAAACCTTTAGCAAAGGGATAAATAACAATGTAGATTTAGACCATTCTAATGAACTTTTTTATCTTACAAAATTTTCATTTTTTAGGACTCAAATTTTTTGTTTGGAAAACTGATATTTTCAGAGGAACCTTGTTTATTTTTTGATTGAGCAAAGTGAGTCTAGCACCTGTTACATATTTTTTTACTTTAATTAGTTACCTTGGCACTAAATGCTGGAGAAACAAATGTATCAGTGTGTGCTCATATAGCTTTAACAAAGAATAAACGGAAAGGTCTGGGGATAGATTTGTGGTCTAATAAAGGGGCTGGATCATGTCTACAGATCCAGATAAACCCTTGATTATCTGAGTATTTTATTAGGAGTGACTGCCCAAATGATTTTTTTTTTTCTTACAGGGCCACTAAGTAATACAGAGGAGATGGTTTCCTGACCAGTGCTTGAAAGTATCTTAGGAACTATTAGAAGAATATAAGAGTTTGTTTATTTCTAGAAATTTGCAACAGTGAAAGATGGCTCTATATATTTTCTTTATATCTCTTGGAAATCATTTCAGATTTCTTTTTAAGATTTTGCATCTTGACCTTTTTTATAATTTAGGGTTTAGAAAATGCCATTATGATTGCTTTCTTTGACCACATATATTGCTATAATATATCAAATTATTATTAGAGTTTCTGTTTTTACACCTTGAAAAGTAATTATATTTTGTGAATTAATGACTTATTTTTTTCTTTCTTTAAAAAAAAAATTCACTTGAAGACAGGAGCGAATGTACAAAACGTACTTCTGGGAATAACTTGATTTCACCAGATACAGATTACAGAGCTGGGTCTTCATTTGAACTCTCACCGTCTGATAGCTCTGATGGAACATACATGTGGGATGAAGAAGGCTTGGAGCCCATTGGAAATGTACATCCTGTTGGGAGCTATGAGTCCTCTGAAATGAACAGCATAGTATGTATCAGTTTATATACTATTTTTGAACATTTTGCACTGTAAGGTGTTATGCAGCATCTCTGGTGTCTATGTACTAGCTGCCAGTAGATCTTTCAGTAATAAGCAAAAATGTCTCCAGATATTATCTTACTGCCTTCCCACATTGAAAACCATAAACCTAGCTTAATTTGAACAATACAGGCAGTCTGTATATATGTGTGTATTATGAATGTGTTTGTGAAAATATATTTAACTCAAAGGTTATGACACAAATGTATGATTTATTATGTATTAAGATCAGTATTATAGGCCCTTAGCAGACATGAATTCCCTTCTCTCAAACTAGGAGTTAATTAAGAACATTAAAAATATATCTAATCAATATCACAAGTCTCACTATAGTAAAGTTACAGTAACAAAGAAATATCTAGCCCAAGATTTCTGTATTGCCCCTGTCGAGAAACTCTATGCTGACTGTGCTAAGTTAACGTTCCAGTGCTAATTCTAAGTGACTTTACACATTAAAAGTTTATATTTTACTCTTATAAAGAGTTATAGATCTGGAAAACTCTCTAATATAAACTGTCTGCAGTGATTGTAAGTTGTTTTTTGACCTGCGGCATCACCATTTCCTTTTGATGTCCCTTTTCATTTTAGTAGAATGTTCAAGGGTCTCACATGTGTAATTTTACCTGCTTTGGCCTACAGATGGCACATGGCATTTACTTACAACCTATTGACATGAATTAATCCTGTACTAAGTGTGCAGGAAGTGTAGTTTTCCCAGGTGCCTGGAAGTTGAGGAACCAGGTATGGGTGAGCACTAGTAGAACTCCCATGCATTTATATGTGAATATTTTAAGAAGCATTTCAATCGATGTGGATAATATGCCTTATGTGTAAAGAGTACTCGGTGTGTTTAATGTGACTATTAATTACTCAGTTTATGAAATATGATTTTCCCATAGTTATATGGAAAGATTGGTAGTTTTTGTAGATATATTAAATTCCAAGTGGGTTTCATATAATGTAATTGTCTGCACTTGTAGTAACCTGTGACTGAAAAAATTAGGCATGTAACCAGAGACTTTTTAAGTTGTACAAACATAGAGAGGACTTGCATTTAATTTAGGGAAAGTCTTTACCTATATCATTAGGTAAAGGAAGTTCAGAAAAGACTACAGTTTAGGGCCTTTTGTACATTCTTACTAGGACTTGTTAAAAGTGTGATTAAAGTAGAAATGAACATTGTGTCCAGCAGATGGCAGCAATAAGCACCTGACATTTTTTAAGAGGTTCACCATCTTCCGCTCACTATTCCTGTAATTTAAAGAAGACATAGCTTCTAAGAGAGTTCAGAATGCATCTTAATCTATAGTTAAAGATTCATGAGTTTCTTCCTTCATCGGTAGTCTTGTGTATATGGAATGGGAAGCAACAGAAGTCTTCATTCTGGATTTAGAAACAAGATGGTGTCTCCATTTGTTTCTCTTTTCTTTTAAGAGGGCAGTAATCTGAGGAAAGGTAGAGAAATATGGCAAAAGTTGAAAAGAGTATGTCAAGATCTACTTAATAGTGGATTTACCAATGTTGCTCTGCAATTATGTCAGTGTTTTATTTTTTGTATTTTAAGTTTAATTTTTTAGGTGTATGCTTGTTCAGAATTATTTTCCTGGTGATTTGAACTTTCAGTTATTCTTTAATGATCTTCCCAATATCCTATTAAGCTTTTTTGTCTTATGAACCTCTCTTTTCCAATATTAGTGTATTTTGTCAGTTTTATTTATATTTTCTATCCATTTACTATCAACCTTTTAGCTACATAGCAAATAGACAAGTATAATCTCTTTTTTCTTTTAAAGGTGAGTTTTATCCCTTTATGTTTGCATTTGTTGATATCTTGGACTTTATTCTGTATTATTATTTTTTACTTAAATTGTCTTTTCTGTTCTTTCTTTCTTTCCCTAAAGTAATTTAATATTTCCAACTTAGAAAGTACTTAAGCATGTTCTCATTTTTCCTGGGCTCTCCATCATCTCTCACCAAAGACCTTTCTTGACTCCATGTCCTTCCCTTCTGCCATGTGGTGGTTTTCTACAACAGTGAGTCACTCTAGGCTAGGTAAGATAAAGAGCATTTACTGGAATGCAAGCTAATTGTGTCACTACTAATACAATTTAGTTCAACCTAATATTTAATTCAGTTGACACTGATTTTGTAACAAGACTCTTTGAAGAAAGTGTTGTTTTGTTGTATATTCTGGTACAAGCTCCTTATCTTGTCATGAACTCTTAGAAACAGTTTGTAGACTGACAACTTTGTGTAACACTTATCTAAAATCTAGGCTATTTTTTTGTTAAACCTTAATTGTTTTGTTGAGCTATAGTTTGCATGCAGTAAAATATATGTCTTTTGCATTCAATTGTATATCACAGGGAATTTTTGGAAGTATATGATTATTTTACAATCATTCACATTATGTTATGGATTATTTCCATCACTCTAGAACATTTGCTATGCTCTTCAGTCATTCTCTTACCTTTCTACCCTAGGTGCAGCCACTCTTCTGCTTTCTGTCACTATAAATTAGTTTTTTCAAATCTTGAACTCTATATAAGTAGAATTATAAATGTTATTTTGTGTGTCTTCTTTTAACCAATATTATGTATTTGTTAGTTTGTAGTTAGTTCATTCTTCTTCTTATGTAATATTCTTTTGCGTGAATACGATACACCTTATTTTATCTGCTGTTGACAGACATTTAGGTTATTTCCTGTTTTAGCTACTGCTACTTCTGCCAAGATTTTTTATTAAGTATGTTTTGATGAATATTCATGCATTTTTGTGGTAAATGAGGGGAGGAATACCTATATTGTAGGATATGCTTATGTAATACCTCGAGATTCTGTGAGTTTTCCAAAGTGTTTATACCATTTTACACTCATATTGCCAGTAAATAAAAATTCCAGAATTCCACTTTTTGTCAACACATGGTGCTATTTTGTCTTTTTGCATTTTTTGCTATTCTAGTGTGGTAATAATAGTAATGCATTGAATTTTTTTTAATGACAATTTTGTTTTATGATAACTACTCATTGAACACCTATGCATATGTTTATTTTCCATTAGGATGTCCTCTTTTGTGATATGCCTTTTTTTGAGCTCTGTGTATTTTTTTCTTATTGGTTTGTAAAACTTTCATATTTTTGGATATAATTCTTTTATTTTATATATATATATCCTATGTATAAGATATATATATATATCCTATGTATAAGATATATATATATATATATATATATATATATATATATATATATACATTTTGAACTACATGAAATTTTTTGCTTACCTTCAAGTCATAAAATTATTCCAGTGTTTTCTTCTATTTATGTCTTATTTTGTTAACATGGCTGTAATTTTTCAAGGAAATAAATAAAATTTAAAAGAATTTGTATGGAATCACACCAGACTCTGAGTAGCCAAAGCCATCATGTGAAAAAACAAAAGTGGCCCCACTTGCCAGCTTGGCCTGGCTCCCCTCTGAGGCCTTAAGGGGTAAGCAGGTGGGCAGGCTGTACTGAGGAGGCAGGGAAGGTAGAAATTGGCTGGCCAGTTGGCAGTTGAGCAATGATGCTGAATTTTAATGCTGCCCCCCAACTGCACCCTGTAGAACGCCATCATTCCTAGTCTTTTTAGGTTCTAGGATCTAACCAGATACCAGGAAAGGGGGAGAATTGTAGGAGAGCAGACTTAGAGATAAAGCACTTGGTCAGCTAAGTGAACATTATGTGCCAAATACTTTGAGATTTCATCTATGACCTGTAGAATTATGCATTTTGCAGAGATATCAGAAAACTAAGGAATGATTTGAGTTATCTTATTTTTCAAAATTAATTGAAATACAGATACTTGTGAAGTCATTGGGAGAGTCCTTACTGGGCATTTCTTCAGTTTCATGGTCAAGACAGAATCAGAGACCATTGATACTGACAACCTATTTGTTTACTCTTCTTTTCATGACTCTTATCTACTGCTTTGTTTTGACATATAAGCAAAACTTGGAAAACTTAGGCAAATAAGTGTTTTGTGGTTCAGGAATAAAACAGAAAATATTGCTGTTATTTTTGATGAAGAAAATCAATTTTGTGTAGTTTATTTCAACCTAAATAAAATGTGAATTTTGCTTTAAAAAAAAGAATGAAAGTGAGGTATCACACTTCTGGGATTTCAAATCATGCTACAAAATAATAGTAGTCACAACTGTATGGCATGGATAACACATATCAGTGGAGTAGAATTGAGGCTCCAGAGATAGACTTACACATTATGTGGTCAATTAATTTATAAAAAGGCTCCAAGAGCATTTGATGCAGAAGAAGTATTTTCAACAAATGATGTTGAGAAACTGAATAGCCACAGGCAAAATAATTAAACTAGATCACTCTCTTAACACCATACACAAAAATTTATTCAAAATGGATTAGAGATGGATGTAAGACCAGAAACCATAAAACATAAATACATAGAAGAAAACACAGGATATGTGTTCCATGACATTGGTTTTGGAGAGGTTTTGGGGGACTACTCTAGCAGCAGGGGAAACAAAACCAAACATAAATGATGGAACTACATCAAACTAAGAAGCTTCTGCACAGCAAAAGCAACTATCATCAAAATTAAAAAATACACCACTGAGTGGGAGAAGATCATTTGCTATCTTATATCTGACAAGGGGTTAATATTCCAAAATATATAAAGAATTTGTAAAACCCAACAACATAAAAACAAATAGTTCATTCAAAAATGAGCAGAAGTTTAGATGTTTCTCTAAAGAAGACATACAGATGACCCAACAGGCCCATGAAAAATGTTTCTTCTATCTTGTTAGAGAAATGTAAATTAAAACGATAATGAGAAACTACCTCACATTAGTGAGAATGGTTGTTATCCAAAAGACTGGAAGCAATTTTTGGCAAGGGTACAGGGGAAAGAGAACCCTTTTTCACTATTAGTGAAAGTCTAAATTGGTGCAGTCTTTTTGGAAAGTAGTATGGAGTATTTTCTAAAAAATTAGAGAATGGAAATTCCATATGATCCCATCATTCCACTTCTGGGTATTTGTCAGTAAAGCATGATAATGCTAATTTGTAGAGATATATGCACCACCATGTTTATTTTAGCATTATTTATAATAGTCACAAATTGGAAACTAAGTGCCCATGGATAGATGACTAGATAAAGAACATGTAATATGTATAGACAATGGAATATTACGTGTCCCTTAAAATGGTAGAATCCTGACATTTGCACCAACATGGGTGAAACTAGATGGGTTTATGCTAAGTGAAATAAGGAGAAAAACAAAATGGATGATCTCCCTCCTGTGTAATATAAAGAAACAAAACAAACAGACAAAACAAAACCAGCCCTTGGACATTGACAAGAGAACTGAGGTTATCAGGGACCTAGGGGTGGGAGCAAGTGGTAATGGTTGGCCAATGGACAGTGGCAGAAGACTGCTGGTCATTTGGTGATGGGTGTGGTGTGTTAATCATGTACATCTAAACTTACTTCGTAAATCAAAGTTACCTCAAGCTGTGTTTCTTAATCGTTTACTTATATATACACAGTCCATTTGGACATTATTTTTGTGCGTGGTGTGAAATAGAGGTCAAGATTACTTTTTTTTCTTTTTTGGAATGCTCATTTTTCCTACCACTATACTGCATGGTTATAAAAGTGATGTAAGTTTTTTATGTAGTTAACTGTATCTGTATATTTCTTGACTCTTAAGATCATCGATCTCTTTATTTTAGTGTTGAAACTACAGTGTTCTAATTACTATAGTTTTAAAGTAAGTATTGATTTCTGGTGGTGTAAGTCTTCCAGCTTTGCTTTTTTTCAGTATTTCCCTACCTTGCCTTTTTTAATTTACTTAAAATTAGAATTTGTCAATGAATTTTGAATAATATTACATTAAATTTATAGATCATTTTGAGGAGAATTGAAACACTTACTATAGTGAGTCATGAATGGTATATTCTTTTATTTGTGACTTTAGAAATATTTCTTAATGTTTCATACTTTCCTGTTAAAATTTAAACAGTTGTTTTAGGCATTTGATTTTGTTATAAATGGTGGCACTTAAAAAATTTCATTTTCTAAGTTTTTGTTATATATACAGATATACTTGATTTTTAAAATTTTAACCTAATTTTCCAATGACCTTGGTAAATTTACTTATTCTGAAAATTTGATGGTGTGTAGTTTTTGGAATTTCTGCATCTAGTATACAGTCACATTATTTGCACATTTTCAATCACTCCCCCATTTCCTCTCTTTTTGCACTGCTTAGACCCTCCAACATAAAGACTGAATTGAAATAGTGTTAGAATTTCAGGGACATTTAATAGTTCACTATCAGTTTCTATGTGCGAGGGGACGAGATTGGAGTTATCTTTAATTAGATTAGGATTTGTGTGGAAATGTTCCCAGGTGTACTAGATCAATAGGCCAATAGGACTTAACCCTCATTTGCTGAATTTTTATGGTGACTGTTTACCAGGTGCATAATCTATTGAAATGATTGAATTATTGGGATTTTTTTTTCTTTTACATGTTAGATCACATTTCTTGATTTTTTTTTCAAATATTAAACCTTTTTTCCATCCTGTAATAAATGCATTTGGTTCTGATGTACTTTCCTTTTAAATATTGTTGACTTGATTTTGTAATAGCTTATTTATTGTAGTTTTTTTTTTTTTTTTTTGTATTTATGTTCATAAATAATGCTGCTCTGTGATTTTCTTTGCCCCTCCCTCCCTCCTAATCCATCCCCTACCTCTCTCCTTTTGGTTTTCATTTTGGATTTTGCTATCTAGACTATGCTGGCTCCATAAATGAGAACTGTCTCCTAATTTTTGCCCTTTGGGAGAGTTTATGTACAATTTGTGTCTCTTCTTCCTTAAGTACTTAAAAGAATTAATCAATGGAACCTTTTGAACTTGGAGATTTCTTTGTGAGAAGTTTTTAAATAACAGCTTTTAATTTTTTAAATAGTTATTGGTCTAATATTATCTGTGGAATTGTGGACATGTATGCTGATGGGTCCTCTGTCTTGATTTCTCCTCTAGTTTTCACCCCTCACTGTGGGCGCTAGCACAAGGGACTGAGCACTGAGAGTGTTCAAAGCCATGGGGGGAAGTGATGGAAAATTCACTGTTGCCACTGCCAGAAAGAGTGATTTATGACTTTGTTCTTAAGCTCCCAATTTGGCTTCATACTGTATCTCCTGAATCTTAGCCGAACTCCATAGGCTTAACCAATTGGTCTCAAAAATACTGGGCAGTTGCGTTGCCTGCCTACCTCCTCATTGCCATAGTTATGTACTCTTAACTGTTAAGAAGTCTTAATTAGAGTAAGCATGATGAGTATCTTTCCACTCACCTCCATCCATACAATTACAGATATCTATGCTAAAAATCAGCAGCTGAAGAAATACCAAGAAGAGGCCATCCCAGCAGTAGGAGATACTCTTATTAGTGAAGGATACCAAATGTTCTTTCTTGGAACCAAAGAACTGTATACAAAAAACTGAATTGTATGTAGACTAACCTTTTTTAGGTGCAAGTTTGTCTTATCAGATATTAGTATTGTGGATCCTGATTTTCTTTCACCCTCATTACTTTGATATATTTTTCAGTAACTCTTGACTTTCAACCTATATTTGTCTTTGGATCTAATATTAGTTTCTTATAGGCATAATATTGATGGTTCCTGATTTCTGTTCCATCTAAACTTTTTTTTGATAGGTAAGTTCAGTCCGTTAATATTTAGGGTGATATTTGTTATACAGGACTTTATTGCTGTCCTTTAAGTTTTGTTTCTTTTTCTCTTTTTTGCTTTATTTTCCATTTATTTTTGTTTGCTATTTTCTCTGGATGGTTTTGCTATTGATTCTTTCCTTTTGTCTCTCCCCAGCTATATAATACAATGAATTTTAAACCTTGTTGTGTAGGTCATCTTCATTTATATTTACCTTTAATACATTTATGTATCTGTGAACAAATATATAGTATTGTTTTGTATATACATTTTCTTTCTGTTCCTCTGCGAATGGACATTTGAATTATTCTTTTCTTATAATAATCACATCAAGATAGTGCAGCCGTGAAAAGTCTTAATCTTTTTGTTCATGTATGTCAGGTTTTCTACGATATAAACCTAGGAATAACATTATTGAATCAGCATGTATAGGAATAACATTATTGAATCAGCATAATTCACCATTACTGGTGCTGCCAAATATCTCCCTAAAATGGTTCTACTAATTTGTTCTTCTCGACAATGAAGGTCATTGAATGAAGGTCTGCTTACTGTTTAGTCAGTCTGATGAGTGTGAAATGGCATATCATTTTAAACTGCATCTGTATTACTATAACTTTATCATTTTTTCATGTATTTATTGCTTGATTAGATTCTGTTTATGTGAATTGCTTATTTGCTGATTTTTCTGCTGGGTTGTTTACTTTTTATTGAAAAGAAAAGATTTTTATGTGACCTAAATTTAATTGTTATTGCTTATATTGTATATCATTTTTTCTCAGTTAGTGACTTTAAGCCTCTTTTTTTATTTCTTTTTCTGTACATAGTTTTAAGTTTTGTTGTAATTAAAGTTAGTAATTTTTTCTTTATGGTATATCTTTATGTGAAACTTCCTTTCCCATGTTAGAGTTGTAAAGGTATTTTGCATATTGAGAGACAGTATAGCACAGTGCTAAGAGTCAGAACTCTGGAACAATCTAAATTAAAAATCACATCTTTTTCATTTACTTGCTGCATGTCCTTAGATTTTATATGTTTTTTTCTGCATTTTATAAATTGGAGATAATAAAAGTAACTATATTCAGGACTGATATTAGGAACTACATGTCTGAGTATGATGCTGGTTGTTTAGTAAATTTAGTATCTTTGAATATTTCACCAGATTACTGTAAACATAAAATAAGTTCACACAAAAAACATTTAATGCTAAGGACATAGTAAAAGATTAATAAAGGTTAACTTTGTATTATTATTTTGCTATCTTCTAGTTTTGTTTTATTTTTACATTTAAGATTTTAATCCATCAGAAGTTGGTATGAGCTGTAGTAATTTATCCTTATTACTATTCCTGTATAATATACTTGGGGTACCATGCAGAAAAGAGCTAACATAGAATGCCTGCGGTTGTCTTAGATTGTGCTTAGAAAGGCTGGCCCTTTGCTGGTAACCAGTTCCTTTACAGTGATTCAAAACTTTCTTGAAATGACAAGAATGACGACTCAAGACTTGTGTCTAAGCTGTTTATACAATGTGGCTTATACTGAGCACCTGCTAAGAATCTTTTTGAGATTCTGCAATTTGAGTACATTTGGCAGAATGGTGCCCATGTGGTCAACCTTTGTGACAATCCACTACAGTTTTTAGGAACATCTGTACTAGAGAACACTTTACAACTTGTTCTTGGAGGAATTAAATACATCCTGTGTGGCTCCTTAGGGAGAGGACTCCTGGAAACTTGTGCCTGATTGTCTCCAACTTTGCCCCATGTGCATTTTCCTTTGCTTATTGTATTGTGTGTCCTTTTGTTTTCATTGTCTTAGCTGTGTCTTAGCTTTTGTTTTAGCTGGTGAATATGACTGTGTCCTGAGTCCTGTGAATCTTCCTCTTGAATCATTAACCAGGTGGTGGTTTTAAGAATTGACATAGGTGCTTATTCAGAGTTATCTTTGTTCACTCAATGGCGTAATCTTTTTTATTCATCAAATTTTACATTTTTATAATAATCCTTAGAAGTATTTATGAACCAAATTTCAGAGGTGTTGAGTAAATTAATGTTTACAGATTGGGAATTAAATGATTATTATGTTCAGGTATTCTTGATTTTCAGCCTTATGTCTACTTAGAATAACAGCATTTTTTAATTTAAAAGACTTAATTAATATTTAACTTTTCCGAAGGTGACAAGTAGCAATTTGTTTCTAGGCAAATATTATCAGAATCATTTTGTATATGCACAATTTTCCCTCTTGTTGTAAACAGTGAATCATGCTCAGATTCCTCTTTGCCACAGTGTTGTGACCAAGAATGAGAGGTCTCACTGAAGAAAAATTGAATTACAATGTCATGATGACTGATTTTCTAACTAAAAAATTAAGGAATTGGTCATTTAAAATCATTACATGGAGTGCTTTTATTTTTTGGAAGTGTTTTTATAGGACGTCTAAGAAAGTGGTTGAACCAAACAATCCCTTTGTTTTTGTGTTTTATTAACTTGGTCTTATCTTCTTATAGTAGACAAGTTTAATCCTCTTACAATTGAAAATTTTTTACTTGAAAATATGGATTCAAACTCATGTTTGAATGGTTTTGGCATACTAGTAATTAGGTATATGTTCATTTTTCATGATGCTAACTCATTTGAGCTTTCGTTCTCTCTCTCTCTCTCTCTCTCTCTCTCTCTCTCTCTCTCTCTCTCTCTCTCTCTCTCATTAAGCAAATGTTTAGTCAGGAATGAAGGCAGATAGACAGGAAGGAAGATAAGAGAAAGAAGAAGTATTCAGTCGTTCATCTTGCTGCTTAATATTGTCCAATATTTTTCTATGCATATTATGACACAACCTATTTACAAAATAAGTTTCTAAGGAACCCACGTGTCATAATACCAAGCTGCAAGTAACTAAAAATGTGGCATTAGCATAGATGTGACAGTAGAAGGACAGCTTACAGAAATCTGAGATCGTCAAATATAGGTAAATGAAAATCTCAAACTGATATTGACACTTTCACCTGTGCTCTGATGCAGACTACAGAATTTGAAGCCATAGAAGAAACCTAATCTAACTCAATTATTTTACAGATAAGAGGACAGAATGAGATGAAGAAACTAAATTATTTTTAATTAATATTTTTCCCCAAACTAGCCAATCTTTCATGTATATTTAATTATTGATATAGCTTCTTTTAGGCCTGTTAATAAAACTTTCAGGTTTGAAAAAAGGTTAAATTGATCAACTCTAGTTGTGATACTTTAAACATAGTAGTTTTTCTTCATTTTATGTTTTTTCTTGTAGGTTAAGTCTATTGCAATATGAAGCTTAATTCATTAGTTATTGTGTTTCTTTTACTATGTCCCAGGCACGTTGTTAAGTGCTGAAGATAGTGATATGGATAAGACTGTTTTGTCCTTAATGAATTCAAAGTTCAGAAGGGTAGACAGATATATGTTATAAATGATTTTAGTGTAGCTTTATAAGTGAAATCATGCATTCTATAATTAGTATGCTTGTTGTCTCAAAATAATGCAGAAGGAAAGTCCAATTATGTGTGCATGTGCGTGTGTGAGAGAGAGAGAGAGAAGGAGATAGCACATGATTTTCAAGAAATGGCTTCTGAGTTGAGTTTTTAAGAATGAATAAATGCATAGTTGACCCATTGTCCAAGGAAAAAGAGACTTTGAGCCCTAGGGAACAGCATGTACAATGGCATGGAGATATTATAAAGTCATGATGTGTCAAAAGAATGTAAACATTGCTGAAAAGAGTATAAAGTATGTGTTGGAGCGTGAAAGACAAAGCTAGGAAATTGTGTGTAGAAAGGAAGAAAATAATTTGATATCTCAGACAAGATATAAAAGATATTTACAAGTCACTTTTCAAAATAGTAAAATATATAATTTAAATATAATATCAAAATCTGTATTTCAAATACTTATTCCCATTTCCTGTTTATATTTTGGGACCATGAAAAGATTCTTTTCTTCTGAGAACTTTCTTCTTCTTTCATAAAAATGGACTTAATGGAATATCCAAAGTCCTTCTGGGTCTAAGACATAAAGTTACATGAATTTAAATTTAATTAATTTAAAATTAATTTGTAAAGTAAAAGAGACTTCACCACTGAGTATCTTATCTATCATAGTACTTGGCATAGAGTAGATGCCAAATCTTTAATAATTGTAAAGAAAATATTGATTCTGTGTGTTGGATCAGATAGATACTAAGCAGTTGTGGTTAATAAGACTACTGAAGCTGAGAAGGTAAATGCTTTTCATGAATTGGATGAACTTTAGGAGTGTTGAAGTTGATGTTCTAGCCTGGATGAGTTGATATTTTCCAATTCAGACTGTTCTGTATTTTTGGCCTGTGGTGATTAGAACACAAGACAGAATGTATTGTCTTCAGTCTCTTCCGTTTTTGCTGACAGGTGAAACTCTTCCAAACTTTTTATGCCTTTTCTAGATTTTAGGAGTCAGGCAAGTCTAGTTTCAGAAGATACCAACTTGGTAGCTTAATTTCAGCTGCATGGAGGCACAGATATAAGATTGGACATTTTATACCTTTTAGTATGTGATGAAGTAAAAGCATAAGAAGATGAGACCAAAAGTCATGAAACCCACGTTTCAGCTCTAGCTATGTAATTAATGTTTTATTTGTCATAAGCTACCAGCGCGCTTCACTCATCTAAGATTGCATCATGTGATTTGAGACTTTTCTCAGTTTGGAAATTCAAAATTTCTTCTTTCTGTGATTTGCTGTTCAATTTTTGTTTCTAGTACTGAAAGAAGTCAGGATATTTGTTTTGAAATTTCCTTCTGCTTCAACATTAGTTTCCTATATCTTTTTGTTTTAAGATCCCTTGTATTTGTGGTTAAAAGACTTTCTGGCTAACCTGAAGGTGACAAATAAGAATCTTTACCTGTTGTTTCCTGGTGACCTACCTAGTAGATAAGGCCACCTGGGCTGGGAGGAACAACCAAGATGAATAACTAAGTAAAGCTAATAAAAATGTTTCAAGAAAAGACTTTAGCTGCCTAGAAAGTGGGATAAACATATATGCAAAAAAACTCCGAGTTTTTTTAGCTTTTCGTTTTGAGATAATTTTATATTTAAAGAGAAATTTTACATTTAAAAACACAAAGAGTTCCTCTATATCCTTTACTCATTGTCTTCTAAAGTTAACATATTACATAACCATAGTACAGAAAGTCAGGACATTAAGTTGTGATACTTAACTAATCTATTAGCAGAATTTTTTTAAACATATTTACCACTAATGTCTTCTTTTTTTCTTTTTCTGATCCAGAAGCTAATCCGAAACTCACATTGTGTTTGGTTATCCTATCCTCTAGGCTTCTCAAGTCTGATAGTTCTCAGTTTTTCTTATTCTTTCATAACTTTGAAGCTTTTGAAGAATACAGACCAATTGTTTCCTAGAAACACTTTTGATGAGCATTTGTATGATGTGTTCTCATGATTTGATTGTGATTACGCAACTTTTGTAAGAATGCCATAGAGACAATGTTGTACCCTTTTCAGTATATCATGTCAGAGGTACATGATTCCAGTATATATTATTACTGATGTTAATTGCCGTCACTTGAGTAAGGTGATAGTTACCAGGCTTCTCTAATGCAAAGTTACTGTATTTTCCTGTATAATTAAGTATCTTTTCGGAATATACTTTGAGTATGCAAAACATTGTATTTCTTATAGTTTTACCTGTTAATATTTTTTAAAAGGAAATGTGCAGGCAGGAATTAAGGCAAGTAGGCAGGCAGGCAGAACGGGAGAGGAAGAAGCATTTTATTTTTATCTTCATTAAGTTGTTCACACTGATTATTTCTCCACAGACCTGGGACTTGAATCCAGAGAGGTATGTGGCCTGTGTTCCTTCAGAGGTGATTGACCTAACTACTACTCCACTAGGTCTCCCCTTCCCTATTAATTTTAGCATCTTTATTAAAATTTTCAATTTTACTGTAAGGAAAAATTGTTAGTTCTTATTTATTTAAAATGATTGTATCATTATGGGATCATGGATAGTTTAGTCTACATGCCATTCTTTTATGCAAAATGTTCCAGAGTTGGCCATCAGGATCCCTTATAGATTGATTCTTGTGTCTTTCTAGCATGCCTCAATTATTTTTTGAGTACTTCCTTATTTTCTGGCAGTACATGATGTTCAGAATTCTTAATTCTTACTCTCACAATAAACACCTTTGTCAAGTAGCATGCATTGCTTAGAATTCCTTTGCCTTTAGTCTTAGAGACTCCATTTCCACAGTTAGCTTAGGTCAGCACCTATTCCTCTCTCACTCCTTTCAGTACATACATTGGTAATACATTTAGACCTTTGTCACATTCTACATTCCATCTAGGGACCCTCACCTCCAAATAAATATCTACATATTTAAAATTTTTGTTCATGCATTAAGGTTTGCTCTTTGTGCTGTAGAGCTTAGCAGATTTTGACAAAATACTTAATGACTTGTATTTGCCATTACAGTGTCAAAAGAATAATTTTTAACCATTCTAAAATGTTCTCTGTACTTCATCTATTCATCCCTTCCCTCAGTAAGCCTCTGAAAAGCATTGATTTCAAGATCATCTTTATACTTTAGCCTTTTCAAGAATGTTGTATAATTGAAATCATAGCAGTGAATAGCTTTTTCATATTGGCTTCTTTTATCCATGTACTTAAATGCATCCTTAAATATATTTTTAAGATCCTTCTGTGTCTCTGTGGCATGTTAGGTTATTCTTTTTATTGAAGAATAATATTGCATTGCATGAATAAAGTCTAATAATTCATTTAGCTATCAGAGGATGTAAATGATTATTTTCAGTTTTTGTCCAGTATGGCTAAAGTTGCCATGAATATTCCTATATTTCTGTGGATGGAAGTTTTGAACTCATTTGGGAAAATACCAAAGAGTATTATTGCTTCACCATATGTTAAGACTATGTCTAGCCTTGTGAAAAACTGCTAGACTGTTTTCCAAAGTAGCCGTATCATTTTGCACATCTACTGGCAGTGAATGAGCGTTCCAGTTACTCTGCATCTTCACCAGCATTTGTTATTGATGTTTTAGGTATTCTGATAGGTATACAGTGGTATCATTGTTATTTAAATTTGCAGTTTTCTAATGGCAAATGATATTGAACATTTTTTCATATGCTTATTTGTCATCTGTATATCTTTGGTAAAGTGTCAGTTTTTGCTCACTTTTTAATTTGATTTATTTTCTTATTGTTAAGTTTTTAGAGTTCTTTGTATATTTTGGATAGAAAATCTTTTATCAGATATATGTTTTCTTCCAGTTGGTACCTTGTCTTTTCATTTTCTTAAAAGCACCTTTCAGAGGGAAGAAGTTTTAATAAATTTCAACTTACTAATTTTTTTTCACAGATCATGCTATACTAGTTTATTTAAAAAATCATCACCAGATCGAAGATTATATAATTACTTTGTTTACTTAAAGAGATTTTTATGGTCTTGCAGTTTACATTTTGGTCTGTCATCCATTTTTAGTAACATCCATTTTTGTGTACCATCTGTGTTTTGGGGTTTTTTCACATACAATTTTTTTATCTAAGAGTTTCATTGCTGTTTGTTGAAGAGACTATCCCCTCCCTCTATGTTGAATTGCCTTTGCTCCTTTGTCAGTCAGTTGAGTATATTTGTGTGGGTCACATTCTAAGCTTTCAGTAGTGTTGGATAGTCTCATCAGTAACATGCCGTCTTGATTATTGTCTTGTTTTTCTTACAGTAATTCTTGTATTATATGATAAAGAAATTTAGTTGGCCTTTTTACCAGGTTCTTGCATATCTTTGGAATTTCCCAGTTTTGTTCATGGTGGACCCTAATAATGTGTGCTAATGATAGCGAAGAATGGGGTTAGGCTATAAGAGAAAAATTCTACAAGTGACTAGAAAGTTGAAGTGTTGAGCCATGTGATATTAGTATTGAATTCTGGGAAGCAGAGAGCAGGCAGTACTGTTATGACCTCTGGTTACCAGGAAGGTTGTCAGAACAAAACACGAAACTACTGAAGGGCTGCAGATTGAGTTCAGTCATGTGACCAGTCATTTGATCACTCATGCCTGTGTAGTGAAACGCCAGGAAAAACTTTGGACACTGACTCCTAGGTGAGTATACCTTTTTATCAATACTCTGCATATTATTACTCATGAGTGTGGCAAGGCGGCGACTTGTTTTGAATCCCCAGGCAAAGAACCTGGGAGTTTCACTTTGGGGACCATTCCAAACTTTGTTCTGCTTGTTTTTTCTTTTACTTGGTCTTAATTTGTTTTCTCTTTGCCGTAATAAAACTGTACTAATAAATTCAATATAGTGCTTTCCTGAGTTCTGTGAGTTGTTCAGTGAATTATTAAGCCTAAGAGAGTAGAGAGAGCCTTTGAGTTTGTAGACAATTGTTCAGAAGTGCAGGTTCCTAGGAACCCCTGACCTTTGACTGGTGCCTGAACTAAGATCAGTTTTGTGCAAGACTATGTTCTTAACCTGTGAAATTTGTCGTAATTCCAAATGGTTAGTGTCAAAAAAAGGTGGGGGAGGCAATTTCCTAGATCAGTCTTGACTTACTGAGAAATGTGGATTGGAGATAGAAAGCATGAAAGGGCAAGGGGTGTAAAGTATGTTTGATTCTTGCATGGCTATGTAGTCATTCATAGTATGAAATGGCAGCTATGCTGGCATTTCTTACTAAAGCATAGTTTATAGAATGAAATTTAGAAATCTTGATAGATGCATGCCCTGATGGAGTAGGGTTTGCACAGTCCACTACATTCCAAGGACCCAGGTTTGAATCCCATTGGGCAACAACCAAGATGTACAACTGAATAAAATAAATAGGGGTGCTTTTCCTCCTCTCTCTTCCTACCTGCTCCTTTCCTTTGAAATAAAGAAATCTTGATAGACCAAACTTCAATGGAGATGGTTCACCAGATACAAAAGAAAATGCAGAATAATGAGTCAAACTAAATATATAATATTTTGTATATTGTTATTAAAATAGTTAAAATGTAAGTAACAGAGAATGCTGGGGCTAATCCTAATCATGGGCCCAGCTTAGATTTCAGTTAGTCTGAACTAAGACCAATAGCTTTAAAGTCACCCCTGTAGGACAGCAGAACGTATGTTACGATGTTTGGGTACGGAGGAAGATTGTCAAGTTGCAGGGGAGGGCAAAACCAGACACTACTCAAGTAAGGACTTGTAAGTGCCAAAGAGTTGTCTCTCTTTTGGACTATATCGCCAGCTTCCTGAGGAACCTTTACTAAAATGGATTGTGAGAATAGCTAATTGAGGGGAATGTTTTTGGTTTTTAGTGTTGCAGCGTTAGGACTCAGACGCACAGCAGTTCATTTCCAAGGGGGTGTAGATTGTCTGGTGGACTGGATGAACATTGTTTGCCTGGAAAGTGGGGCTGTCTTCTATAAATCCAGGTGGAACACCTCAAATGAAGTTTCTGTATACTTTATAGCAAACCATGCTAGGTTGGTTTATGAAGATTCAGGTATTCATGAATATGCTCCATAACCAGGTAACTGCTGTAATTAAGGGACCCTTTTTGCTGGCCCCTTTGTAATCATATTGCTGTAACCCATGTGGTGGTTCAAGAAACATCAGATTTTCTGTCTTGATTTCCTTATAGATATTGAAGACACTAAAAAAAAAAAGAAAAAAAGAAATAGGATTATTGACAAGAAAAGAGAGGAAGACAGAAGCCAAGGGACTCATCTCATCAGGGGTTGATGTTTATTAGGAAATAGGATGAAAATATTGGGCGAGGTTGAAACAAAAGGTGTTATTGCATAACTATTGAAGATTGAGTATACCAGTGAGAGCCAGTGATAGTTCCATAACATTAAAGAGTCCTAAACAGCTCTAATCTATTTATCCAAGTTTGGAGGAATAAAAAAACTGAAAAATAAAGATGATAATAAGAAACCTGATCTGGACTCACCTATGACTGATCCAGTAGATTAGTCAAAATGAAAATTGACTGAAGGTTCTGTGGACTCTTACCTCTTCTCTTCTGAGTCCCTTAAGTCTTCTGGGACTTAAGGTCTTGTGTATATTAGTGGGTAAAATGTTCACCTGGTATAGAAGAGATCTTTCTGGGACTTTGACACAGATGCTCCATTATTGGTTGATAGGATTAAGTGTGCAAATTTAGATGAAAATTACAATGTTTAAACAGGCATTATGTGAAGTGGTTGCTCTCCTTTAATGAATATATTTTGGAATAAGATATTGTGCCATACCTAGTATTATTAAACCAAAACCTCTTGGTGAAGTCTTAAAGGAGGCTCCTGTTAGGATTGCAAGTCTTGGTGGGATTATTTCATGAAGACATCCTTACAATCCACCACCAACATATAATCACTGAAAACAGCTTTATGATTTTTTTCTTCTTTTCATACTTGAAGTGGTGTCTCTGAATGATTACTGAACTTGATACACTGTTGGGTTTTTGTATTTCATTTTACTTTTGAATTTTAGGAATTTAAGCTTTATTCATAATGGAAGATTGGGAAGAACCGAATCATTAAAATAATATTTATATTACATAAGAATAGCATATTACAGAGGTTAAGTAGGAATAAGGCTTGTGAATATAAAACACATTTCTATTATTTACAACTATTACCATTACCTAGTTCTAAAGCATTTTCATTATGCCAAGGTAAATCTTATATACATTAAGTAGGTGCTCCCCAGATCCCTCTGAGCCTCTGAACCACCAGTCTGCTTTCTGTTCTGTTGATTTATCTTTTTGGATATTTCCTATAAGTGAAATAATAAAATATGTGACATTTTATGTCTGGTATCTTCATGTTTTTGAGGTTCATCCACCTTGTAGCATGTATCAGTATTCCCTTTTTGAAAGCTGAGTTAACATTCTATTGTATGTTTATGTATTCTGTTCATGCACTTACGGACATCTGGGTTGTTTCTACCTTGGGCTAGCTATGAACAGACATGTGCATGTATTTGCTCCATTACTGTTTTAAATTTTGGGGAATATACTCCGAGAGGCAAAATTGCTGATTATATAGCAATTCTGTTTAACTTTTTTTATATAACAGCTGTTTTGCAGAGTAGCTGAATCATTTTTTTTCTTACCAAACATGTATAAGGGTTTCAGTTTTTCTGTCTTTGACAATACTTGTTTCCTGTTTTGTTATTTAATAGCCATCATACTTGATGTTAAGTGGTATTTTATTATGGTTTTAATTTTTATTTCCCAAATGAATATTGATATTGAGACTCTTTTCATAATGCTTGTTGCCTATTTGCATATATTCTATAGACAAATGTCTATTCAAGTCTTTTACTCATTTTTAATTGGGTCACTATGGTTTTTATATATTCTGGATTCTACACTGATTTGCAAATAGTTTCTTCCAGTTTATAAATGGTTTTCTTTTTTATTTATTTTTTTATAATATCCATTTTAAGCACAGGAGTTAAATTTTGAGAAATCCAGTTAATCTTTTTTGTTTTATTTACTTACTTTTGGGGTATATATAGGATGCATTGCCAAATCCAAAGTCATGAGGCTTTACTGCTGTTTTCTTATAACAGTTTTATATGTTCAGTTCTTTTATTTAGACTATTGATCCATTTTGTATTAAGTTTTTTATTTAGTATGAAGGAATGATCCAACTTCATTCTTTTTCATGTGGATATCAAACTCTGCCCAGCTGTTTACTGAAGAGACATTTCTTTCTTTATTGAATGATATTTGCACCCTTGTTGAGAATAAGTTGACTGTAGGTATATATGTTTATTTTCAGTCTCTCAGTTCTGATTCATTGATCTCTATGTCTGTCCTTATGCCAGTAGCACCATTTTGATTACTATAGTAATCTGTAATTGTATTGTTTCGATTACTTGACCACAAAAATAATCTCTTATTTTCGTCTTCATTTCTGAAGGATAGTTCTCCTGGTTATAGAATTCTTGGGTTGAGTTTTTCTTTTAGCTCTTAATGCCATTCTACCTTTTGGCCTTCTGGCCTTCGTGCTATGTTATGAGAACTTGTTTGTTAATCTTACTATGAATCTCTTGCATGTCATTTATAAAAAATGAATTAGATTTTATCAAATTGAAAAACCTTTGTTCTACTGAAAACCTATCAAGAGAATGAGAATTCAAACTACAAACTGCAAGAAAATATTTGTGAATCACATATCTGTCAAAAGAATATTACCCAGAATATGTAGGAAAAAAAAAAAACAAACTCTTAAAAACCAATACTAAGTTAACAAGCAACTCAAATACAAAATGTCTAAGTTATTTCAATACACATTTTACCAGAAAGGATATAAAGTTGCAGGTGAGGCCACAAAATGTACTTTTCCATTGTTTAAAATCATTAGCTAATTAAATTCATGTTAAAACACCGCTGAACTCTTACTAGTATCAGTAAAAGAAAGAATACTGATACTGCCAAATGCTGGTGAGGATATGGATCAATTTACAAGTATCATTTATGATTTGAATGCAAATTGTTACAACAACTCTAGGAAAAGATGTGCAGTGTCTTATGAAGTAAAACTTGTGCTCACTATATCATGCAGGAATCCCACTCCTGGGTATTTGCCTTAAAGAAGTGAAAACCTCTATTTATACAAAAACCTGTACTGAGTGTTCCATAATAAGTATTCATAATAGCCCCAAACTGGAAAAACCAAAATGTCCTTTAATAAGAAAATGGATACACAAACTGATACATCCATGCCATGGAACACTACTCAGCAGTGAAAAGGTGCTAATTATTGATATATTCAATGACTGAGATGAATCTAAAAGACATTCTGCTGATTTAAAAAGTCTCATTTCAAAGGTTATATACTGTATGATTTCATTTACATGACATTCTTAAAATACAAAACTATAGTGATGGAAAATAGGTCATTGCCAAGAATTGTGGGCGTGAGGAGGGGAAAACTATAACTGGATACAGTATAAGGTAGTTTTGGGGGTAAGCTGTTCTATGTCCTGATTATATTGGTTTTTATACAAATTATGTGTTTTAGCATTCATAAACTGTATGCTAAAATAAAAAATAAATTTCACTGCATGATACTTAAAGCAAAGTGATTATAATAGTCATTTATCATTTAGGGTTCCTCTAGTTTATTAATGAAGGAGAAACTCATTGAAAGAAGCACTAGTTCACCCATATTCACTCTTGACTAGAAAGGCAGTCTCAGAGGCCAAGGAAGCTTTATGGCAATTTTGCTAGTATTTGCTTAGTTACAATTTTAATTCCAATGAAGTTTATGTGAGGCCTCTGAAAGTCAGAGAGTATACAGATTTAGGTTTTTATTGTCATACTCCCAGCTAATGGTTGTGCTAGGTGATTTCTCAATTAAAACTGGTTTATGTGGATGTTGGCTCCTAATAAGTGCAAGCTTGCCAATTAGAGAAAGAGCCTGCCACAGCAAACATAGAACAGAAATTTGTTCCCACATTAACCACTAACATTCCTAATTTGTGCAAATGGCAGATTTCTAAGCTGGTGAAAAAGACCCTACAGATCTGTCTTTACCTAGACGCTTACTGTGAAGATTTAATAATATCTCTGATAGACGTCTCAAAATCTGATTCTGGAAAAACAGACCTATAAAGATGAATAGGGGAACATTATTGAAGACAAATATTAGAATCCAGTCTTTTCATGCCACACAGTCTCTTCAGATTTATTATTCAACGTCTTTTAGTTTCCATCTCTATGGTGGTGACTTCATACCTCAAGTGTCTGCTCAGCTTCACAACCCTGCTGATTGAATTATGCGCTGCACATGTCTTCTTGAAGATCTAGCTAGCACGTCAAAATTATCTGGTTCTCAAGCTATGCATTAATTACTTAATCACTCAACCAATCTTGTCTTTTTTATCCTTTATTTCAGTGAATACAATCTGTTATTTTCTCAAGCCAGGAACTGAGGTCACTCATGGCTTCTTTCTTCCTGGTTACCTTTGGTTATTTTGAAGATTAATAAACAAATTTATATAATCTTTAGAGCAATATCTTACAGAGAGTCAGCATCATGTAAGATTCTAAAATTAAAAATAAAAATGTGGTTGAGAGGAAGACTAATAGGATGTTGCAAATAACCAGTTGAATTTTTTCATTAAGATTTTTTATTTAAAAGTAATGTTTTATTATTCCAACACAAGCATGGAGTAAATTCAGATGATTAGATAGCGATGTTTTTAAAACAAATATACCCACATGCATCTTTTGAGCTAGGTTGTAATTTTTTTAATTGCTTTTGTTCATAGGATATTCTGAATAATCTTGAATCATGTGACCTTGAAGATGATGACCTTATGCTTGATGTGGATCTCCCTGAGGATACATCTCTTGAAAATGGTAAGTAGGAACTATATTGAGGCATACACAGAGGCATATAGTAGAGCTATATGACCGTGGTCTATTTGATATTTATAACTATGGACTTCTTAATCCCAGTAGTGGAAGTCTTTTCAGTGTGAGAATCTTAAGCAGTTTTAAATTGGTTGCAAACCAATGAACTTACTTAAATCCCTAAGACCTGATCGTATAGGTTTTAGAAATAATTCTGTATGATCTAATAACATCTTATGCCTATACCATAAAGTACACAATAGAGGTTCATCCTGTTGACCTAGTGAATAAGGCAGCCAGCTATAGTCCACTTACATCCCAAGGATGCAGGTTCAAGACTTAGGGCCAGGGGAAACAACCAAGATGAACAACCAAAGAAAATAAGTAAATGTTTCTTCCTCCTCCCTCTCTTCTTGTCTGCCTATGTACTTGCCTTCATTCCTGCCTACCCCTTTCCTTTAAAAACAAAAGTGAACAGTAGATGGAATTTGCCTATTTCTCCCCTGTGTGTATGTGTATATCCAAATTTCCCTTCCCTTTTTCTCATTTTGATTCTAAGTAGAAATATATTTGAGAAATAGAGATAACATTTGACTTGTTTAATAGTAAAATTATTAATTTCATTCTGGGCAAATGACGTTATGAATGAATCATTTTATCCCCCCCACCCCCTTTTTTTTTGAGGAAGGAAGCAGGTAGGAATAAAGGCAGATAGACAGGTGAGCAGAGAGCAGAAGCAGCATTTTTATTTTAGTTGTTCATTTTGGTTGGTTCCCCCAGTTTCAGTTTGGGAACCTGGGTCCTTGGACTATGTGTGGACTACACAGAGTTGTAGACTTAACACCTGAATTATCAATGTGTTTTATTTTTCTGTTTTAAGAGATTGTCATTTGTTTGAAAGGAAAGTAGGCAGGAAGGAAGAGAAAGGTAGAAGAAGCATGTGTGTGTTTATTTATTTATTTAATTTGTTCCTCCCCAGCCCTGGGTTGTGAACCTGGATCCCTGGATTTTATATGGGTTTTATGTGGTCTGTGCCACAGTTACCAGCTACCACCTGAGTCACTAACACACGCCAGTCTCTACTGTTTACTCCCCATTCTAGTCTTGCGTTCCTCTGTGAATCCCAGTTACTGCTGGAGTGAGGCATTAGATAATCCATGTTCATAAAAGACCTGGACGCACTTGTCCTTGCTGATATAGAGTATGTAGGATTTTCTATTTTACAGACTGATCAAGAACCAGAGAGTAGGCTAGGAAAGCCCCTGCAGCCAGGTCAAAATGTGGATCCTCTTGGAAAGAGGAATGGCTCCATTGATAGGTGGTTTCCCTGTCAATCAACATTTACCTGGTCTCTCAGTTTTCCCAGGGGCCAAGGATGAACTAAAAGGGGTTGATGAAGTCTTTCATATACATGACACTAGAAAAAGGAAAGGATATTTCAGAAAGGTGCTTCAATGATACTTCAAAGATGCTTTATTTAGTTACTAAGAGACTGTTTGCTGCTGACGTGTTGTATTGGTCAGACTCTTCCTCTTCTTCCTTCCCTCTTCCTCCTGCTCCTCCCTTCTTATCCCCCTTCTTCCCCCTCATCCTCCCTCTTCTTTTCTTCCTCCTCCCCTTTCTGTTCCCTACCAGAATGCTGTGTAAAAATCTTAGCGAGTTTCAAAGTGAGCATGTTTTTCTCATTCATGGATCTGGGCTTAGCTGTAACAGTTCAGAGAGTGGGCCTGAGCTCACATCTAGTCCTTGTTTGTTCACTTTTGAGACCGACTGCCTGGAGTGCGTTCCCACGGCAGACAGCAGGCCAGCCGGCCGAGCAGAAGTGAGTGCTTGACTTTGAACTAGCACACTGTTGGTTCTGCCACATTCTTTTAGTCAAAGAAAGTCATAGGGTAGAGACTAACAATGGTGGGACTGGCAAGTATACTCGCTTCACAAATGAGAAGTTTTGGGGCAGAGCACGCTGATGTAAAATTCAATTAAAGGAAAGAGTAAAGAGCCGAGGACGTTATCTCCATCAGAGGCATAGAGACATTGCACAAAAATGTGGTTCTGTTATAAGTTGGGTGCTCCAGCAAGCCGAGCTGAGTTCCAGTCAACTAAGAAAGAAAAAGCATAGCCAATGCCCATGAAGATCAGGGGAAAAAACAGAATTCCCAGGTTTAGAGTGTCCAAAGGAGAAAAGAACACAAGCATTTAGTGTCTATTGTAGCACAGTGCTTCCTGGAGCTAGAAAAGGAGATTTTGTTCAGCAGATGACAGAGAGAAAGCATAAAATGCTAATTGAAGTCTGAACTAGTTGGCATGAGGGATTAGATTTTGGAAAAATATTATAGAGCACACTGGGAAATGAACCTTTGCTATTTATAGGGAAAAATAATGAGATTTGATGACCCAGGAGATTTAATGTGAAGTTTTAAGGACTGACAGTGAGGAGTGAGGGATTTACCTCCTTGGTTTCTGTGCTGGGTATTATATGAAATAGATTTTGTATGCTTTTCTCCATTTAATTTGCTTGTCGGTTTAATTAACCTTAAAAGGTTCAAGAAAACCTTTTCCCTCTCCTATACAGTAAATCATTGGTTAGGTTCTTAAGTCACTTTCAGAATCTTCACACTGCTGTGCTTTTTCCCATTTTTTTTTCCACTTAGCATTCCCTCTAAAGCAACTACTCCAAATCCCTCTGTACATTTCTCCCAATATTCTTTAGACCTTGGAAAATATGTAGCCATGCCTCTCAACTCAGAATGGAGTCAAGAATTAAAATCAAACTTACGAGGTTTTTCTCTTCTAACAGGAACTTTAAGAGCTATTAAATTTTTGTGGTATCTGGCCACTTGAGGCGGAAAGTAATAGGTCAAAGGTAGACAGAAATCCAGGAACAGAAATGAGGGAAGAAGAATAAAAGGAGAAAGAACTTTTAGGTCTGTGGGAAGAACTAAAATTTTTTAAATCTTTTATATTTTTTCTTTTTCCATAATCAAGGAATCTCCTAAGGAAATAATTTTGGAATTAGAGATACCTTTGTTATACTATTGGGTATTTGAGATTTGCTCCTTTTTTGTTCTAAGTTGTCTCTTGAATAATTTTGTTACATGAAAAGCACAATTGTATTGACTTTATTCTCTTGCTTAGGAATTTTTTATGGTCATTTAATGCCTGCAGATTAGAGGCCTAGCATTTGCACATTCATGATATAATCTTCATATTTATGAAACTTTATAATTTATTCCTTATTGCATATGCTATTTTTACTACTTTATTTTAAACTTTCCTCTTTTGAAAATATGTCTAATCACTTCCTGATTCCCACTTCACCAAGTTAAAGTGTTTATTAAATTGCACTTACGTTCTATTTTCTAAGGCCACATTTCTGCTAAACTTTTAAATTGAGTTAGTCATATGAGGTCAGTTTGTTATCCCTGGTCACTTTCTAACTACTGTATTTTCTTCTGGTAATATTCTCTCTCTGTCTCTTTCTCTCTCCATGGACTTTTCTTCTTTCAAGCCAAATTTCACTTAAAAAGCTGTCTTTATCAGATTATAAGCCTTCTGCAAAGCACAGTTTTTCCAGTTTTTTTCCTGCTATCTTCACAGCACGTTGCTAGTCAAAGATGGAAACACTGTTTCTTAGATCTTTAAGTTATCAGAGAAATAATTAGGTAATTTTGATGCCACATTTTGTTCTTCAGTTTAGAAGAAATTAGTATGAGGAGTTTTAGACATAGACATCCCCTCATCCCATGTCCCTTTGTTAACTGTGTTAGATTGTTTCTCCTGTGGTTGAAAGTCCTGATACCATTTTTTTCCTGTTACAGTAATAGAACTATTAAAAATACTCTCTTTTCATTCATATACGGAATATAAAGAAACAAAAGCATATGAACAGATGAAACAAAAACTAATAGCCTTTGGACATTGACAGCAGAATTGAGGTTACGAGAGGGGAAGGGTTTAGAGGACAGAAGCATAGAGTAGTGGGTCCAAGGAGAGTGGTGGAGGACTATTAGAAACTTGGTGTGGATGTAGCGTGTTATGTATTTGATGAAGAATGAAGCTGCACAACTAAACTTACGTTGTTTTGTAAAATAGTTAACTTTAATTAAAAATAAAGTAGATATAGATTATTCTTCAGGTATACAAAGTTGCTTTTAAACTAAAGTAACATTTTAATGCCATGTAGAAATACGTAAGACACTTAATGGGATTTATGATTATAATGCAAATGTAAACTAAAAGCAATTTTAAGCCTTCTTAGAATTATTTTTTACTTTATTTTTCTTTTGTATTTTTATTTTCTCTTCCTAATCTAGGAGAACTACTTGTCACAATGCCTTTATTTATTTAACAGTCAGGTTTCCTGTAATTTAAGTTTCAGAGTATCTTTAGGGTGTGCCCTGGTGGTTTAGCAGATAAGTCCACCACCTTTGCCTGAAGTAGTCCACAGACATCCCAAGGATGTCCCAGGGCCAAGAGCAGTGACCAGGATGAGCAACTATATGGAATAAATCGGTGCTTCTTCCCTCCTCTTTTGTCCTTATTGCCTGCCTACTCACCTTTATTCCTGCCTGCATCTTTCCTTTTAAAAAAAAATCCCAAGAAAGTGACAAAAAATTATTTGAAATAATTTCAAATATAAATCCTTTATATAAAAATGTATAGTTTTTCTCTAAAAATAATCTGATGAATATAGATTAAATTTCAAAATGTCTTTTAAAATATACTTAAATTATTATACATTTAAGAAGATATGTTACAGTGAGTTTGGTACATAAGAATTAAACACATCTACACTTTATGTCTTTTTTTTTTTGGAGTAGAGAAGTTTGTTTTTATCTGGTATACTGTAATGAAACTCCATATTTCAAATTTGAGACTGATGATAAGTGAAAATCACTTAAATAATGAGGTTTTATTTTTACTGGGAGATTAAATTTATTTCTAAACCTTTTTGTTTTTCATAAGGAATTCTGAACATACAGGACTTAAACTTTCTCGTGTAACAGTGCTCAGAGAAACTTTTCCTGTTCCTGGCTTGGGTTAGTGTTTAGTTGTATTTTTAGTAACAGCCCTAACTCAGTAGCTATGTAAGCACTGAGGGAAGATGGAGTCACAGGGTAAACTGGGCTCGCTTCCCACAGGGAGGAGGTCTGGGAGTTGAGCAGGAAGGAAGGCTTGTTTGTCAGTGCCTTGTATGCAACTATGTCTGAGTAGGCAGCCAGTGACAATGTCTTCCTTGTACAAAGTAACTCTCTCAGTGAGTGCACAGATATGTGAGGAAAGAGTGTTTGGGTAAGTGAAGGAGAAGCCTGGGGTGTTTCAACGGATTCTTTTCGAGTTTTTGTGGCATTTGGATTTCAGGGAGTGTACTGTTTGTTGCTGCAAAGTAATGGCTTTGTTTTCAGTGGCATTTTAGACTTTTGAACAAGCTTTAACTGAGGGCAGATGGAAGCGTCTTACTTTCTAAAACTGTGAGCTTGCTTTAAAAATTCAACTTCTTTGTGATGAAAAGTTAATTGTGCTTCTTGAAATCAGCAAAAATTAATTGTGGCATTCATTTTTAGGGATGAGTTCTTTACCAGACTTAAAATCTGCTTTTTCTTACCATTTTCATTCTGAAGTCAGGACCAACTAGTGACAGTGAGGGGAACCATTTAAAACCCATTGCTGGTATTTAACATTTATAATGTTGATTTCAAGGATAATTTACTTTCTTCAGAACAGTGGGATCATTGTTACTAAAGTGACTGTGACATGAATATTTTGTAATTTATTTGTTTGATTAATACAAAGTTCAGTTTTCATCAAAAGAACTGGCTTTCTTTTAGGAATCATGATTTTGTGATTAACATAAATGGCTGGTAATTTTAGAATGTTGCTTTTATATTTTCAAGCAGTATTGAATCAAGCTGCAAGTAGTAGCTTTTATAGACTACTTGTTTTGCTTTTGAATCTGTCTAGTGGAGTGTGACAATATGAACCGCTTTGACCGATCAGACAGGAATGTTCGGCAATCTCAGGAAGGATTTTGGAAAAGACCACCCCAGAGGTGGAGTGGGCAAGAACATTACCACCTCAGCCATCCTGACCACTATCATCACCATGGAAAAAGTGACCTGAGCAGGTGAGTCCAGTTAGATTATATTTTCTATCCTTTGATTGATTTTGAATCATAATCTTTCCATCCCCCTCTAACTTTTGTTTTATTTTTTGGTCTGGTTTATAGAGGCACCAAAAAACATTCCAAGTTTTATGTGGTATGAATTGGAATATGAATAATTTTTCCTTGGCCTAAATCTTTTTTCATTAACTTTACCATAAGTAAAATATTTTTGTCGTCTGTTTTGGTATGATTTTCTAATTTTCATTGGGAAATTATTGAATGTTGACTTTGTTAAAGTTTATTTTTTAAAATAATGGTAAATTAGTGTCAAATGATGTCTTCTTTTGTTTATATAATAAAATTTTAAAATGCTTCAAGTACTGAAACAAAAGTTACTATATAATGCTAGAATTCTTTTTACTTTTTTTTTTAAAGGAAAGGTGCAGTCAGGAATGAAGGTGAGAGTCAGGCAGGTAAGAAGGGAAAGGAAGAAGCATTTTTTAATTTCATTTTTTAAATTTAGTTGTTCATTCTGGTTGTTTTCCCTTTAGGACCTGGGACTTGATCACAAGGGTATATGGCTTGTGTTTCAGAAACAATTGACCTAACCCCTTCTCCACTTGGGTGTACTAGTTTTTTTTTTTTGGCTTTATGAAAGTTAAGCATGGTCTTTAATTTTATCAGCCCTATGTATAATGTGGCTCTGTAGTAATTAAATCCTTGGATCCAGCCTAGTCTGGTAAAATGAGCTTTGTGAGCTTAGACAGTTTATTTAAACACTTTCTACTTCCATTTACCGATGTAAAACACAGTGACTGATACCTTTCTCTCAGTGTTTAAGGATCTGGGACTAAAGTACCTAGAGCAGTGTATGGCTTACAGTAGGCACCCAGTGGTGGTGGTTATTCATTTTTTCCTTTTCCCTCTCATCTCATTCCATGAGAATTTGTGTTCATATTGGTGTTCATTTATAATATGAATAGTAAAGCTAGAATAAAGATATAGTGGAACGGTAACATGACCTCTCCTTGTATACTTATTGAAGTTAAAAAAAAAAAAGGAAATTTGACCTTTAAGATATTTTTGCAGCAAAAGAACAAAACTTAAATCCATTATAAGATTTACAATGAAAATTAGGTGAAGGATGTATTTTTCTTGAGTAGATTTACTTTTGAGACAGAAACTTGACTATTTGCATGAGTTTTTATAAGTAGAATACCTTATGATATATTAGATAGATCTCAGACAGCTTCCCAAAGTAGAAATAATGATAGATTCCTTAAATCTTCAGCGAAAGCTACAAAGAACTCTAGTCCAAGTGAAAAAAGACAGTTCTGTAGTGGGTCATGAAACGATGAGGTCCAAATAAAGATCTTTCTGTTGATACAGTCTGATGCAAGCATAGAATCTAGAAGGTCTGGAAAAAGGTAAATAGTACATACCCTTTCAGATATTGTTTTTGATTGTTCTGTTTTCTACAGCTGAACATTTTATAAAAATGAATGTCAGATTAGTATTATCTGGCAAGAATCCAATGTAAAGATAGTGTTTATTGCTAATAATGAAAATTTTGCTTTCTTCATCTTTGATGGTTTGTAAGATAGTAAATTTAAGTCCAATTTAAGAAAATTGAAAAGCCTAACTAAACGGTGAAACATTGCTTATAATGCAGATAGTTTTTTTTTATTCATTCATTTAATAAATATTTATTGAGAAAATATATGTTGAACCCTATGCTAAAATCTCAAGATGGAATGAATTTGGAGATGACATGAAAGCTCAAATCTATGCATTAGTAATGGCAAGGTGCATCGTTTTGAGGACAATAAACATAATTATACATTGTTTAGTGGATTCATTGCAGCTAGGCAGAAGATTCACGTGCCTCTTCTATTCCATACAAAGATGAACAGTTAGTCCTTTTGCCAGGCTGCTCAGAGTCGATGGGGGAGAGGCATGTCGATAGATATAGTGCAGTGTTAATGTAGCATAGTGAAGATGAATTCCTCAGTAGAGTGATGGATACAGAACTCCAGGATCATGGAGCAACAAATTTTTGTCTAGGATAGTGGTATATAAAAGAAGTTGTAATTGAATTGATTAAGCATCACTATAGAAGTTGCAGTGATTTCTGTAGGACAAAGATGAGTATTCAGGTTAAAAAAAAACAGTATGTGCACAAAGCTATGTATGAATAAAGAACGTGGCATTTTCAGAGAACTGCCCTTAAATTCATATCTGGTTTACTAGGTCATTTGGAGGAATGAATAGATGTGGTCTCTAGCTCTAGATAGCAAAACTATACATTTTAAGATAAAGAAGTGTAAATTTCAGCTTAAAGTGAGATTGTTAACTATCCAAAATGGAATGAATCATTTGGAGGTGGTCATCTCTGTCCCTAGGAATAATCGAATTGAGCCTGATCTTTCAGAAAAGTTAAGCAGTGTCCTCCAAAAACTTAATCCTGAATGTCAGTAGGTATGAGATTCTCTAATCAAATGAATATGGAAATAAATAACATGAATATTTTTGAATAGTGAGTCTACTGTACTTTGAATATAGAAATATAGTATATGATTTTGCAAAAAGTGGCAAAAGATAAAATATGTAGCCATTTTCCAAAACATAAAATCAGAAATCCCTTCTACACAAAGTATTTTGAGGACTAGTAATTTATAGATTATCCATACTGGTGACTCTCAGAGAGGAAAAAAATGCACCATATTCTTGGAGTTGCTAATCTTACTCAGTGTAAAACTTTCTAACAAGTGGGTTGGGGCAAACCAATTTGTTAGCAGGTTTATTGATCCTGTTAAGCTGTGGGATGGCTATGTGAGGTTTGGGACATCTAGATATCCCCCAGAGCCAGTTATGAGATGGGGTAGCGAGAGAAACTTCATACCAGGCAAGATTTACCCTAGCATATCTTAAAACTATTATTTTCTCTCAATGCCTCAGTTAAAGAGATATAAATGAACTAATCCTGGGGACTTTTTAATATTACATGTGTTAAAAAATTCCTGTTTCCAGTCTATAACTTTTTGAGAGTTGGTTCTCCCCCATCATTGTCAGTTATTTATAGAGTTATGTTTTTTTTATAACTCAAGGGATTGGTGATTCAGAACTACTGATGTACTTCCTCTATATTTTCATCATAGTACTGTCCTCTCTTTTCACTTGACCTAACTGTTCACTCATTTTTTTCTCTTTACCCAGACACCTCTTTTTTTCCTATACCTTTCACCATGCTGTGCTGAATTTTCTCACATCCTAACAAATTACGTTATTGACCTCATTACCTATGTCTCCTGATTATAACCAAAATCTTGCTTTCTTAAATGTACTTATTTCCTCTTCCTCATGAAAACTCTTATTTTCCAGTCAGGATAGTACTACTTTACATCATAGAGTTGGTGTCTTTGTGCTCATTTCTCATTGTCCCTTTTAAATGAACTGTTTTAAGACACTTTTTTCAGAGACTTAGGGCTTTTGGCTAATATCTCCTTACTGGCGCCTACCCCTGGCTCACCAAAATCTCTGCCTTTGTCTCACTTTTCATCTGCATTGTAACCTTTGCTATAATCTTGAGTGACTCCAGTGTTCATGTATATAATCCACTATCCTCTAGATTCTTAATTCCTTAGACTGTATGCAAGATTTTGTCATCTGAGGATAAAGATAGTTTTTACTCTTTTCTTTCCCATCTGGATACTTAATTCTTCTTTCTCCTCTGTAATTGCTGACTGTAACCTCCATTACAGTATTGAGTGGAAGTGATGAGAACAGACATATGTATATGGTTTCTGATATTATCAGCAATGTATTCTTTCTCTGCTAATTTAAATTAGATGGTAGCTTTGGGGTTTTCATACTCTGTCAGGGTGAGGAAATTTCCTTTTGTTTATATTTTGCTGTGTTATTATCATGGAGGAGTGTTGGATATGTCAAATGCTATTTCTGTGTATTATTTTTTTCTCCTTCTGTCTCAGTGTGGTGTGTGCCATTGACTGATTTTCAGAATTTGAATCAAATATGCAATTTGTGGATAAATTCTATTTGTTCAGGGTATGTAACCCTGTTTTATGTTGCTAAATTAAATTTGCTAGTAGTTTATTGAATTTTTTTCCATGCATATTTATAAGAAATACTAATCTGTAGTTCTCTTATATCTTTTTTTGGGTTTTGGTATAATAAAAATATTGATTGAATTGATGAATGTTCCTTCATTTCTGTTTATTGTAAGAGTTTGAGAAGTTTTTGGTTAGGTTTTGTTAGTTCGTAGTGGTGTTCAAGTCTTCTGTTTTGTTGCTGATCTTCTGGTTGTTCTATCCTTTGATGGAAAGGAAGCATTAAAGTCTCCAACTTCAGTATATCTTTTAGTCATGGTGACTAGAAATAAATTCCCCAATTTCTTGTTTATCTGAAATGTCTTGATTTCGCTTTTATTTTGGAGATTATGTTTTCTGGATATAGAAGTTTTGGTCGACAGTTTCCTTTTAACATTTCATCTGTTAACCTTATTAAACATGTCTTCTGTGTGATAAAAGTCATTTTTCTTGATATGCTTGAAATTGTCATTTTTCAAAAAATTTTTACAATTCAACTGTTGATGTCTCCATTTTAATTCATATTTTGCATTTTGTTGAACTATTATTATACAGTGTTTTTATTATGTTGAATCAATAACTTTTGCCATGGAGTTCTTGGCCATGCCTTAAACAACTTGCACTTCTGCCTTAGTCTTCATTTTATGGCTGTTCAGGATCAGCCAGAGGTCAGAGATTAAGGCCATCTAAGTTATTTCCTATACAGTCCTGTGTATGTATATGGCTTTCTCTATACACAGAATATGTTGGAGCATTTCAAACCCTTCTGTGAATGTTTCGTCCCTCAGGTTTAAAACATTTGAGATTTTTGGTTAGCTTCTTGTTTGTCCCAACTGGTATCATAGTCTCAGGCAGCTAAGATTGCTACTGATTATTTTCAGCAAATGCGCTAGAGATAGGATATGCCCCTGAGCACACTCTGATTCAGGTCAAATAAAACAACTCCATAGAATGGACTTTTTTCTAGGGAAGTGTCATTTAGGCCAAACAGAAGCAGTTTTCTGGGAATGGTGCCTTTTGAAACACTCCAGACTTTCTGTCCCCCAGTGATTCGTGAATTTCATAGCTACCATGTTTATAAGGTTTTTGGCTTTCAAACTATCTTAGAACTAAGGAGACAGGCATGGTAATAGAATAAATTAAAATGCCACAGAGCTTTGTTCAGTTGAGTTTCAGCTGGTTGTTTTTGTTTTTGTTAAATAAGTACTCCTTGGTTGTCAAAAGCATTTGATTATTTCCAATCAAAATTTCCCCAAAGTTGATACTGACAAATTTGTCAGTGTTTTTTTGTTTTATGGAGGAGTAGATTTTAGAGATCTTTATTCCGTCGTTTTGGAAGTGCTTCCCCCTTTTCCTTCTGTCGTGCTTTTCTAAAATTTAATAGATTATTTTACAGCAATTTTAGGTTTATAGAAATAGTGAGCAGAAAGTGCAAAGTATTCTCATATACTCCCTTTTTTTATATAGTTTCTCATTTTACTGTTAGCATCCTGTTTTGTTGTAATTGATGAGTCAATATGATACATTCTTATTAATAACTGAAATCTGTAGTTTACATTAGAGTTCATTCTTTGTACATTCTGTGGGGCTTGACAAATGTATAATGACATATATTTACCATTGTAGTACCATACAGAATAGCATCACTGCCCCTGAAATTCCATTTCCTCTACCTTTCATCCCTTCCTTCCCTCCCACATATGCCCCACCCTTTCTTGGATAACACTGTCCTTTTACTGTCTTTGTAGCTTTGCTCTTTCCAGAATGCCATATAATTGGAAACAGAATGCATCATTTTCTAATTGGCTTATTTTACTTAGCAGTATGCATGTTAGGTTCTGCCTTGTCTTTTCATGTCTGGATAGCTCATTTCTTTTTATCAGTGAATAACAACAGTTCATTGTATGTTCTACAGTTTATTCACCTACTGAAGCACATCTTAATTACTTTCAATTTTTGGTAATTATGAATAAAGCTTCTCTAAACATTTATATGTGCTAAGTTTTCAACTCATCCTGGTATATATCAAGAAACATCATTGCTAGATCATACAGTAAGAGTATGTTTTGTTTGATAAGAAACTGCCAGCTCTCTCCCGAAGTGTCTTTCATTTTGTTTCCACCAGCACTGAATGAGAGCTCCTGTTTCCATACATCCTTGTCAACATTTGGTGTTATATTTTGAATTTTGACCATTCTAGTAGGTGTGTAGTGATATTTCACTATTTTAATTTGTATTTACCTAATGGTATATGATGTTGAGCATTTTTTCATATGTTTATTTACCACCTGTATATCTTCTTTAGTGAGTTGTTAATTTAAATCTTTTTAAAATTGGCTTGTTTTCTTGTTGGATTTTAAATTTCCTTGTATACTTTAGATACTAGTCATTTTTTTCAAAAATCTTTTTCTCCTAGCCTATGGCTTAACTTTCATTCCCCTAATGGTGTTTTACACAGAGAAATTTTAATTTTATGCAGTCCAGTTTGTCAGTTTTATCTTTAATGGATTTATTTTTTTTAATTATATCTAAAAATTTGTTGCCAAAGATAAGATTACCTGGATTTTCTCACTTGCTGCCTAATAGTTTTTTTGTTATTTAGGTAGTTGGTCCATGTTGAGTTAATATTTGTGAAAGGAATGTGATTTTTGTTGAAAAGATGATCTGCACTCCTTTGAATTACCTTTGATCCTTTGTGAAGGATCATTTAACTGTATTTGTGTATAGGTGTATTTCTGGACTCTATTCTGTTCCATTAATCTATTCATTTATTCTTTCATAAATACCACAGTGTCTTGATCAATATTGCTTTATATATAGTAAGTCTGGAAGTCAGGTAGGGTCAGTATTCCTCCTCCTCCTCCCCTCCCCCTCCTCCTTTCTTTTGCAATCACCTTACTGATATCTACTAAATACTTTGATAATTTGAAATTGTGTTGAAGCTAACATTTAAAAATACATAAAAATATGTTTTTAACTGTTAATATACTATTAAATTTTGTGAAGTCATTCTTGACCCAGATTTAAAAAATTAAAGAAGAAGAAAAAATATATACTAATTCCTGCTTTGGGGATTTAAGGAAGATTTCCCTGCGGCAATGCCAAATAACTTCAGAGGAAGAGTTAGCCTTCTTCTTTTCAAGTGTGCAGTAGAGGCAGCATGGATAGACTGACCAAGAGAATTGAGAGGTTGAAATTGTAGCAGGCTTTTGCAGTCTTAGCTAATTAACTGAATTAGGAAGTCAGTATGAGGGAGGTAGGTGTATTGAGGGACAAAGTTGAAGAGTAAATTGGATCAGGCCATATGAGGCCTTATAAGTCATATTTATGAAACTCTTCGTCCCTAAAAAATACCTTTTACTTTGTGCTATTAATTATTTTCTTTATTAAAAGAAGCTTTATCCTTTCATTTCAATCAAACTCAAACCTAATACTTTACAACTCATTCCCAGTTCTTTCCTACCCAGGAAAATTTCCCGGCATATGTCAACTTTCTGCTCTGAAATAGTTCATGTCTTCTCTACTGTTCATTTGCCAGTTGATTCTATACTTTTGTCTTAGTATTTTGTTAACTTTTTATTACTAAACATTTTAATCATTCTGTGTATAGAGTGCCCTATTCATTCATGGATGGTAGATTCATACTAATTAACTGATCAGTATTTGAAATTTAAGAATTCAACTATATTCGGAACAATACAAATAAGGCAGAATTACATGTGAACAAATTAGAGTCTCATGTAACAACAATTTAAAAGTTCTTAAAATTTTGGGGGGGAAGGCATTAAAAAGAAAAAATTGAGCCTGAAATCAAATATGAGTAGTTTCAGAGAAAAATAGTTTTGTAAAAATCAAGCTCATATTGAATATTTAAGAATTTAGAGATATTTGAATATTTGTTAAAAGGATATTTACTGGATACTTTATTTCTACTTTTTCAATATGGTTGAAATTTAATGCAGTTTGACTTTTGCAAATTTAGTGCATCATGAATTTAACTTTAATTGTGCTATAATAATATAGTCATATAGGAAAAATAATTTTCCATTGTATTTCAAATATTGGTATTTCACATATGTAACTTCTTATTTTAACCAATGGAATTATTGCAGTAATTTTCAAATTGCTATAATTATGACTTCTGATTAATCAAAACATTGTTTTTCGTGTTTATGAAACACTCCCATTTTCACAATATCCTTCCTTTGTTTTCCTTCTCTTATTCAGCGTATATATTATTGTATGAAACTAAAGGGAAGTTGAAAATATTTTAGAGTACATTTTAAAATGTGGTTTAAGATTAGGAATTATCTAGTGTGTATATATAGACTTTTGTAAACTATATTTAATCTTTATTGGGAAAGTTGATTTGTCAAACACATAAAAATAAAAGAAGAAATAACCATTCTTCTGACCTGTCTGTCTGCTGGAACTTTCAGGAAATAGGAACCCAGGGGTATATCCAAACTAGGAATTAATGTGAGTAGCATGGTTATAAGTCTAAAAAATGCTATGTAGTTTTAAAAGGTCAGTTAAAGTCTAAACCTAAAGAATGAGAAATCAGTGCATAAAAGGAAAGTAAGTATAATTTTTTTTTTTTTTAGGAGAGGTCTTCCCTCAGAGTTGTTTGTTTTTATTCTAGTTCCTAAAGAATAAGGTTTATTCAACAAATGTGTAAAATAAATAAAACAGGCTGGTGGGGTAGGGGGCAGTAGAAGTGATTGGACCTTTCAGTGGAAACACATTCATAGTCTGAGGTAAGTAAAAGTCAGACATTGTGATAACAAATGATTTGTAATCATTTCAATAATTTCATCACTTTTATTTCATCCTGAAATTATATGTCTTTTTCTTCCAACTTCTTCTCTCACTCTTCTAGAGGCTCTCCCTATAGAGAATCTCCTTTGGGACATTTTGAAAGCTATGGAGGGACCCCCTTTTTCCAGGCTCAGAAGATGTTTATAGATATACCTGAAAATACAGTGATACTGGATGAGATGACTCTCCGGCACATGGTCCAGGATTGTACTGCTGTTAAAACTCAGTTACTCAAACTGAAACGTCTGTTGCATCAAGTAAGTAGATAATGAATATTTTCAGCTCTAATATTTTGAATCGTAAAATGGATTGACTTAATTTTTTTAATGAGGTTAATTGCATTTCTGATGTCTATTTAGATTTCTCTAGAAATAATGCTTACAAATAGTGCATAGTAGAAACTTATGTGGGAGAAAAATGTGGAATTTTGCATGATGGTCTCATTATAGTCTCTAACATTTATGAACTGTGTGGTATTTGGTAAGTCAGTCTCTCTGCTTATGATACCTGCATTGCACAGTTGTTGAGAGAATTAGAAATAATAGTTGTAAACTGAATGATCTGTACCTGAAACATAGCAAGCATTCAGTTATGAGAAGATGCTACTATAATTTCAGCTAATTGAGAAATAAGAAATGGCAGTTTTTACTTAGGAAAAATATTGAGTCATATTTTCAGTTTTGTTCTAAACTTCCAAGTTTACCTCAGTCCTTTAATTTTTTTGTTTGAGAAAGTGTAAACTCATAGCAGTGATGTGACTTGTCCAAACACAGGGCGATCTGATGGTATAGAACCTGTCTTCCTGCTTAATAATATTTTCTTTCTTTGAGCATTTAACATTTACAGACAAGGTCAGATACATTCCAGAACACTAAGGAACAAAATACTAATTTTAAATTGTGGTTATTTTGTTTTTGTGGTTGTGTTTATTTTTGTTTTTAGGAGGAAGGAAGGAGCATCTTTATTTAGTTGTTCATTTTGATTTTTCACCCCAGACTCATGTCTTTGGTCTCAAACCCCCCTCCCTGGCCTTTGAGTTTTATATGATCCACATGCCAGTGACTCAGCTGCCTGAGCCACAGTATATACACCCAGATATATTGTTGGTTTTTTAAAAATCTATATTTGTCTTCTGTAAACTAGCAAAATTTAGCTTAAAATTATAGTTGAGAAAGAACAGTTTGTCTTCTCTACTCAATTTACTTTCTGGGTTACCTTCCTCAAGTTGTATGTTGTAGCTTCTTATGAGCAGGACCAAGTCTTAGATTATCTGGTAACCATCAAAACAAAACTCACGATACATGCTCAGTAGAATCTAGTAGAAATGAAATATGGCTCATGTGTTAGTCATGCCGATTAGTGTAAACATTCTGTTAAAGTCATATGAATTGTTTTATATTACTTGGTTATGAATTCCCTGGACTGTGCTTTTCCATTCTTGTGAGGTTTTACCTACCTTTAGAAGAGAAAATTTTCTCTCAGGCTGGGAGCAAGGAAGCGGATGATCTTTTAAACTCTTCTGGAAGCAGAGATTCCAAGAGTGAAATATCTAGACAGAGAGCTTACAATTTAATTTAACTGTAAGTAGGAGATGGACTCTGGTTTATAGCATTTCTTTGCTCGCTGCTTTGGGAGAGTTATCTGATCAGGAGCTTCAGAGTTAGAAAAGATAGAAAATAGCCAAAGTATGTTAATATCTGCTCTGAGTCAGTACCCCCTTTTTTGGTCTGGGTGTATTGCTTAAAACATGTAGCATGTTTAGAGATCAACTAATAAGACTAGGCTACTTCTAATAATGAGAGTTATAGAATAATTCAGGAGAGAATATGTAAGTTGACAACCAGTATATCTACTGTAAAAATAGAAAATTTTTTTGAAATATTTTATAAAAAATTGAATCTCTCAGTAGTTCTTTACTATTATTATGACCTCTAATTTGATAGTATATCAAATTTTATGTTTTAGATAGTATATAATGATGAAATTGATTGTTATTTATGCAGTAAAACAAAACCATGAGAAAAAAATCTTTTAGGGCATCTTTAAAATTTCCCAAAATGCTAATATTTCTCTCAAGTCAACTTTTTCTAATATGAACAGATTACTCTCTGAAGCCTCTCTAAAGCTAAAAGGTGGGGCTTCCTTTTGCTATAATTGGGGATTTGGTCCACTATTTCCTGGATAACATACCTTCTTTTTTCTTAGTTTACATCCTCATTTTGCTGGAGAACTTACTTAATTCGCTATGTCAGAGTGAACATATGGATAGTAAAATTTTTAGTTGTTTCATTACTGAAAACCTTTATCTACTCATTTGGTAGATTTAATAGGGTGCAACTCCCTACTTTTAGGTGTGGCCTGCATATCAGACTGAACCATCTGTAAGGCAGACCTGAGTGTTTTCTTGCTCTGTCAACTGATCATAAGGAACTGACCATGAGGCCATAGTGTAGACTGGGAAGAAAGTCATTGTAGCAAGAGTGGGGACCATAGCCATCTGTTAAATTACTTGTATGCTCAGGGCCTGCTTGGGCCCAATTGCATATATACCACTTCCATTTAATGATAGAGTATTGATATGCACATCCAAATTTATAGCTTTGTATGTTAGATGATTTCCAGTTCTTGATGGGCAGCTTCAGGTAGCATAACATGGAATAGCCCAAGATAAAGCACTCAGTCATTACTAAGACCTGATAGCAGGCCAAGAGCCATTTCTCAAATGGAGAGTAGTTATCTGTAGAAGATGGCTGGGCTTTGCTCCAAAATTGTGATTGGCCTATACTGAGATTACTTACAGAGTTTTGCAAAAGTCTCCAAACAGCATTTCTATCTGCCACTGCCATTTCAAGCACCATGAGATCTTCTGGGTCATATGACCCACAGAAGGTGGCACAGTAGCCTGGACCTGTTGTGGTTTCTTTTGAACCTGACTCAAAACTTAGCAGCTATTCAGGTCGTTTGGTAGATGAGCCAGACTAACAGCCAGATAAGGAAGTATGTTTCCTTCAAAATCCAAAGAGGCCTGCTAGATGTTGCACCTCTTTTTCCCTTGTAGGAATATCCATATGCAGCAGCATATCCCTTACCTTAGATATGCCTGTGATCCCCACGCCTGCCTTCTTTCTACACAGTTGTTTATATTGTATTCCTTTGTGTTCCCGACGAGGAGTAAACTGACAGTTGGGCAGTGCTTTCTTTTTTTTTTAAAAAAAAAAAAAGAGAGGAGGGAAGACAGGCAGCAGGCAGGAAAGAAGAGAGAGGAAGAAGAAGAATTTTATTTATTTACTTGGTTCATTTTAGTTGTTCCCCTGCTTTGGACCATAAACCAGGTCCTTGGGATATATGTGGACTGTGTTCCAGCACAGGCTTAAACCTGAGCCACAATGGCATGACAGACAGTGCTGTTTCAGTAGCTTGTACATGAAGTATTCATTACAGGGCCACTGAAAGTTAATGTTGCTCTTGCCATCGTGAAGGTGTGAGCTGCATTTCTCAAAGTGACTGAGGGAAACCCATGAGTACATAAATGCTCAGTGAAGAGAAAGAGAAACCAGTATTCACTTGTTACACTTTAATGTGACTTTTTATTAATTAATACAATCTCTTATTTTTTAATGTTTATTAATGGGAAATAATTAAACACTTATGCTTATTTATAGTGAAATTGTATTTTAGTAACTAAAGAGGCCCTTGATGAATAGTAATTCAACTTTGTTGAAGAATGTCAGCAAAAAAATGTAGTAAGTGTGCTAGAATTAGAAAAATGTTGTTATACAAACCCTAATGAAATTCCTGCTTTATGCCAGTAATACTACTTCTTGTTAACAATAATTATTAGGTGAATAAAGGATAGGTACCCAGACAGTTCATATAGCACCAAAGTAACACCATATAAATTACTTTATTGTTCAAAGGAAAGCACATAATTATTTATTGCAGACACCAAATTGTAGTCACCTTAATCCATTGGTTAGTTTTCCTATTACTTATGTGTTGGGTTATTCAAATAATATGTATATTCCCGTGAGATACACAGAATTATGTATAGTATGCATATGTACATAATCCAGCCACGTAATCTAATTTTAATTTCTCAGCTCATTACTTGCAGCTTCCTTTTTACAGAAAAAGCAGGTATTAGACAAATAAGAGAGGAAGGAACCAGACAAAATCAGATGATTGGAAATTTTGTAGGAAAACTTATGAGGTCTCTCTAGCTTATTTGTATCCTAAAAAGTGGATGTGGAGAGCTGACAGAGCTACATTACAAGAAATTTAAGGGAAAACTAGATACAGTATGAGATTCTAAATTGTATGCTGGTTAGACAATAAAGAACAACTGAGTTAGCTGGGAATATCTGAATTTGGCCTATTTATTAAATTAGGTGGAAGTTTATGAAAATGGAAACATTATTGACTGAAAAGAGATTGTAAGAATATGTACATCTTGAACATACTTTTTTATATATTTGTATCTCCAGAAAATATGCACTAAGGTGGTAATAATGATGAGACCGAGATATTTTTTAAAATGTGCATTTTCTTATTTTCTAAAATAGAAAAAATGTTACTATTTTGTAATAAAATAGAAAAAATGTTACTGTTTTGTAATAAGAGGTTCCTGGAAAAAGTACATGTCCTAGTCACATAGCAATGAATAATTTGATAGAGTTTAAATGTAGGGTGTAGAGAAGAAGCAGGTGTGTGAAGGTCCTGTATGCCACAAAAAGAGTTGGATATTCTTCTTCAGGCCAGATGTGAATGGCATGGCCAAATTGCTATTTTTAAATGTTACTTGATTTGTGGAAAATAAATAACAGAGGGAATGCACTTTTGTGTTCATAATATTTCGATAGCTATTGCAGACATCTAAGTTTTAGCCTAAAGATAAGTTTAACTGCTTTGAAACTAGTTGCATTTTAGTGTTCTTTTTTAGTGCATGTATCTTACAGAGTTGTGTACTTAAATCTTTTATAGTGGCCATATATTACATAATGGGTATTTTTCTAGACTCTAATATAATTATCTCTAGTCCTGTAGGTGATAGAGCTCATAGTTGAAGAAGTCGAGGCATAGAAAGCTAATTAGTGGTAAAAATAGAACTTTTTACCCCAGTCTATATGACTCCAAAACTTGTTGTTCACATCCTAGGGGATGGGATGGAAGACCACAGAGAGTAGAGTGTGAAGGCCTCCAGCTCTCTCCTCTCATCATCTTCCTGCATCTACTCAGCCAAACCCAGAGTAACAGAATCTTTATTTTATTTAAATAGGCTTATGTATTTGAGTCCATATAAGCAAAATTTTCACTGCACTCAAATGCAATTTGAAAAAATGCCAACCTTTGTAGTTGGCCTTTTATTTAATTTAATTTGTTTTGTTTTTTATATCCACAGCTCGAGAACACTGCTGTCTTTAAATATAGCACTTTTTGTACCTTGTTCATTACCTGCTCACAACACCATGGGATAGGGAAGATAGCAGTGGTAATCCTATTTTAACAGTCAGAAAACTGAGACTACCAGGTATAATTGCATTTTTCAATGTCATGTAGTTACATGCTAATGCAGAATGAATTTGTAACCCAGGACTTTTGAATTATTTTACCTTGACGCATTGTGTTGCCTAACAGAATTTTAAATAAGAATTTTGATTCTAATCTGAAGAATTTGGGAGGCAAAAGGAAAAAAAAAAAAAAAGACAGTGGTATGTTGACTCATTAATTCATCACACTTTCTTTTAAATACCGTGAGGCATAATACACACATAGAAAAGGCTATGATTAATGAATGTATATCAGTGAATGTTCACTAACTGAAGATACCCATGTAGCCATCCAGCAAGAAATAGAACATTTCCTTGATTCTAGAACAGAAGCCCCTTCTAGTTACTACTCTTTTTTTCTAATGGTAGGTAACTACTTGGTTTCTGAAAACATTGATGATTTTTTCCTTGTTCATTTTGTATTTGTGAGTCATCCACTTTTGGCATTCATTCTTATTTCGGTAGAGTATTTCATGATGTGTCTATACCGTAACTTAATTCATTTATTCTACAGTTGATAGACATTCAGGCAGTCTTTTTTGTTTTTAGGTTGTTATGAATATTACTGTTACAATATTCTAGTCTATATCTTTTGAGGAATGTTTACATTTTTTGTTCAGTTTTATAACTATTAGTGGAATAGCTGGTGTGTGTAAGGTATGTAATAGAGATCCACTTTCATTTTATTCATATGAATTGTCAGTGGATTTAGTACTAGAAGCTTTAAGAGTTTTTTTTTCCTCCTCTAATACATAGGGCCTACTCTTTGAAAAACTAGACATTTGTATATCTGACACTAACACAGTGCTAAGGTGAAAAATATAACAGATGCTTTTATAATAAGATTTGGTAATACATCACTGTGATTCCCCATCTTACTCTGCCTCTAAAGTATCTAAGCTTTCTTAATACTTTGCTTTTCTATAAAATAATAGGACCACTATGAACAAAAATGCTGGGAATTTTACTGGGTGTAACTTGGAACCACTAGGTTAATCTCAGGAAGAATTAACATTTTAGAATATTTAGAGTTGGTATCTAAAAACATTATAAATCGGTCCATTGGTTTAGTTAATTTTTTTCAATAAAGTTTTATACTTTTTTCATTAAAGGCTTGTATAATTTGTGATTTCTAGCATATAAGGTTCTTACTGATATTGTATATACTAACATTTTCTAAAGAATTGTTTCTGTATAAAGACACACAGTAGGTGTATTTGATGTATATAGAGCAACCTTGATATAATTCTTATTCATTTTAATGATTTATCAGTTATATTTGGAATTTTTTTATTTAGATAAGTAAATATGTATATATATATATATATATATATATATAAAAAATCTGCAGTATTGGCAGTTATAGTTTTCCTTGCTTTATGCACTAGTTAGGAACTCCAGTGAATATTGAATTGTTCCTGTCTTAGTCTTGAAATTAACAGGAGTGCTTTCAATGCTTGACCGGAAAGTGGGATATCTACTCTATCTTATGTTGTGACTATTCCTTATGAGATGAAGAAAATTTGTTTTTAGTTTTTAATATAATTCTTAGGAAACATTCACACTTCATAAAGACACATCAAGTTACTTTTATAAAGTTTCAATAAATTTTTTTCCTGAACCACAGGAGAGAAAGTTGCTTGCTGAAATGCTTCTACTGAAATGATAAGTGTGTATTTCCTACAGATAAGACATTTATCCTGTATAGCCACTATGTAATAATGAAAGTCAGAAAACTGACATTGCTATGTTACTAATACGAAATCCTCACATCCTGTTCAGTTTTTGCCATTTGTCCAAATACTGTTCTTTACAGCAAACAGATCCAATTCTGAATCACATATTGTTGTTATTTCTTTTTTGTTATTTTTTTTCTTCTTGGCCCTAGGTTTCTGTGTGTTACATGGCCTGCACCTTAGCACCCTGAGCCATAAGGTTACACCCAGAATCACATATTGTTTTTAATGGTCTGGTCTCTTGTTTTATTCAAACTATAGTGGTTCCTCAGTTTTCCCTTGACCTTGATGACTGGGATGCTTTTTATCATTATAGACTGGTTATATAATATACTTTTAAATTTGGGTTGTCTCATGTAGCCCTATGATTGAATTCATGTTATGCTTTTTTTTTTCTCTCTCTTTTTTAACGTACAGGCAGGAATAGAGGAGGAAGAAATGTTTTATTTATTTAGTTGCTCATTGGTTGTTCCCTTGGCCCCTGGTCATTAACTCAGGTCCCTTATGTGAGCTGTATACCCCAGCAGGCAGGAAGAGAGAAGGAAGGAGCATTTTATTTTGTTTCCATTTTAGTTGTTCACACTGATTGTTTTCCCCGCTGGACCTGGGACTTGAACCCAGGGGTGTATGACCAACGTCCTTTAGAGACGACTGACCTAACCACTACTACACCAGGGCACACCATGCTATACATCTTTAAGAGAAATGTCAGAGAAGCAATACTGCATTGGGACTTACTGCATCCCATCAGGTAGCACATATTTTTCGTTGTCTCAATAATAGTATTAACTTAGATCACTTGATAAAATGTCTAGTAGGCTTCTCAACTATAAAATTTCTCTTTTCCTTTTTGTAATTAGTATTTTGTAGGGAGGAATTTTAAAGCTAATAAGTGTCCTATTATCAAATTTCCAAATATATTCAGTGATTAGTTTATATTAGTATAGAATCATGATTTCTTATTATACATTTAATTATTTAGTTTATTTTAATGCTCAGAACATCCTAGATTTGATATTTGAGAACACTTTCAGACTGGTTGAATTTTGTTTTTAGTTTATTTAATTTTATTGTAGTAATTATTCTACACACTAAAATAATTTCCTATGTATAGGTTCCCCATTTCTTAGTTATATTTCAACTCACCATGCCCTCCACCAAATCACCAAGTGTTCTTCCCCATTGTCATTGGTTGATTTTAAAAAAATTTTAGTTAAACTTACCATTCTTTGAACACTTACTTCCTTTTAGGTGTAGAACAAGATATCTCAGGCTTAATATTTTCCCTGTTCCAACTTGAAGTAACCATTTTTTCAAGGATCCCTAGTTCTTTCAAGTGGAGAAAAATGTTCAGGTGACAAACTCTGGTAATTAAGTGTGCTAGTTGCTGTTAGGATGTCAGTATCTTTATACCCTCTCAGGGTATGTGTGAGTGTTTATATCCGTATTTATGACTATTGTTCTTTATATATGTGTTATAATTGTGAGTTTATACTCAAAACTTCAGTTTCAGTATAAACATGGCATTTTTCCTTGTCCATGTTTTTAATTCCCCTCAGATGATGAGTAAATTGATTTCCACTTTCCTTACTGTATTTACTTTTTTAACCAGTCCTCCTGCGTGTCACCATTTTCTTACAGTTTACTAACATCCTCTCTCCAGGTTGTTTCCTTCCTCATTCTACTAAAATTTTGACTCCCTGTGTGTGAGTGTGCCCACTCTCTGAATATAAATTCCTCACCCACCGCAGCTGGGCTTGGATTCCTGGTCAGCTCCTTAGGCTCTGACTCCCCAAGCTAGTCTCCTCGTCCTTGTGGATGCCTCTTCATCTGCTTGAGTGAGCTTGACGCCACATACCAGTTGCTGCCTGTTAGGCATAAATGCCCTCCTTGCCCTGTTTGGGTCTGATACCCAAACTGGGTCTTTTCCTGTGTAGATGCTCTCTTGAACCGGCTTGAGCTCTCGTGGTGCTCTCGGTGCCAGCCCGTGTATGGACGCCCGCCTCATGCTTCTGAGACTCTAACAGCCCTCATCAAGCAGCCCATATGTGTGTGCTCTTATTCTACTCAGACTTGACTCTGCTACCCTGTCTGCTCTATACATACCCTTTCCACTCTTTGGGGCGCTGGCGTGCCTTAGTAAAAGCTGCCCTTCTGCAGGGACCTGTTCCTTAACCTGCTTATCTCTGAATCCCATAGTGGGCTGTTCTGGGTGGAGACCGGTCTTGCCCATTCACCCAGTTGCTTGTTTATGAAGGGAAAGGAAAGTGAAATAGAAGCATACTGAAAAAAAATGAACTACTTTATTAAGATAGAATTACAGTCAAGTCAAGCGTGCCGTCTTGAGTCTATAGTTTTAACATTTGCAGCTGTATAACCACCACCACAGTCAGGATATAGCATTTCTATAGTTTCTAGAATTCTCTCGTGTCTCTTTATTCAGTACCCTGCAAACCTGGCCCAGGCAGCCATTGCTTTACTTTCTTTCACTAAAGTTTTGTCTTTTATAGAGTTTCTTCTAAATGGGAGCATACACTGTTTACTTTTTTTGTTTCTGGATTATTTCACTTAACATAATGGTCTAGATATTTACATGTGTTTGTCAAGCATCAATACTTAATCACTTTTTGTTGTTGAGTAGCATTCTATATGAACAATGTAAAAAATGCATTTCGTTTTCTATCCATTTACCTGTGCTAGACATTTGTGTTTTTCTTTATGGGATAATTTGGGTAATGCCAAATCTCTAGATATTAGTGATGAAACTTCATACAAGTAATTTCCAAAAAATCAGACAGTCACAAGGTGGAGATTCTAATTCAGACTATTTGCATTTGTTTGTTGTGTGATCTGAGACTTTCTGTGCCTAAATTTCCTCATGAAAATTATAGATTACAATAAATCATATTGCATTTTGTTGTAAACAATGTTTGAGAAAATTTAGATGAAGTGTTAAGTCTAGTGTCTGATGCAGAGAGAGCAATTAATCAATGTTAGCCATTATGTTAATACAATTTAAATGTGAAAGTTTAGAGTAGTAATTGCTTGCATTGCTCATAAGTTTATGTCCAAAAATCTAATTTTACTTATTTAATATTTAGTGTTGTTACTCCCTCTTAATGTACTTTACAAAACACTTGTTGGATACAAAGAATTATGGTAGTAATGACAATAAAAAGAAGACACAATTACTGCCCTGGACCTACTGTATTGTTCTTAAAACTGTATTACAAGTGGTTAGTGGATTTTGAAATAATTTTTTTCTATGATAACAAGAATTCTTTCCTAATAAAATAGAACAGCTTGGAAAACTCTTGGGAGCATCACATATTACAATAAGAATATATGTTTTATGAAACTCCTTTTTAATCTGATATCTATATCTGTCTGTCTTTTTATCCACCATCCATCTATCTTATATAGATATACACACACAGATATGTGTGTGTGTAATTATATGGTTATAATATAAAATGTATCTCTCATTGTGGGTCATGATCAAAAAGTAAATACTACTAAAAACTCCAAAATAATACTTCATAGATTTAAATTGGATATAATTATGTATCTGCATCAATACAATGTTAATTATCAATAAATTTGGTGAGATCTTTGTGATTTTTATTTAAAAACTTGTAAAGCATTGTATCAAAAATGTGTAAAATATTTAGAGAAAATACATATGGTCTATAGGAAGGCTAAATGTCATAGCATTAACTCAATCTGTGAATATTAATGTAGTAACCCGTACATCTACCCATGGTCTTGGAGGACATACACATTAAAATATGTAATTGTAAGAATGATATGTTACAAAGGGTCAAAAATAAGATAGAATCTTAGTGTATAATTGGAACCTGTGGCTCTTCCCAGTACTATTTATAGATGTAATAATGATTTCAGCCAAAATTTTAATACTTTATTTTTGGGATTCATCAAAATGATTTGTATATATCTTATAAAGTTTGTGTATATTGAGAAAGACAAAAAAGGAAGGTGGAAAGACCTTTAAAGCAGCATATAATACTAACACAAATAGAAACAGAACAGAACAATAGAAAACAATAGGAAAGTCAGAAATATGTGCAGAAATATCTACTTAAAAGCAATTGGACACAGGTGTTTTTTTTTTAATGTTAAATTAATTTTTATAAGACGACGAAAGTAGGCAGGCTTGAGGCAAGTAGCAGGCAGGTGGGAAGAGAGGAGAGAGAAGGATTTTATTTATTTGGTTGTTCGTTTTGGTTTTTCCCTCGGACCCTGGTTCACAGACTCTGGTCCTTGAGCTTTATGTGAACTCTGCCTCAGCCATAGACTTAATACGTGAGCCACCAGGGTGAGCGAACCAGTGTAGGCCACAGAAGGATTTTTAAATAAATGTTGTTAAGAACTGTAGTGTAGAAGCAATTATTTAGTGCCTTGTTTTTTGCTATAGTCAGCTCAAATGGTTTGAAGAGCTGAATTTTTATTTTTCAAATGTAGAGAAATTAACAAGTAATATTTTTTTCAAATCTTTGAAAAGGATACCCTGATAACGTGCAAATTAAGCAGGTTCAGTTTTTTTTAAATCTAAACAGAAGAAATTTGAAAATAAAATATTGGCTTAGAAATTATAGATTCTCTCCTAACATAGCAGTGTTTTAATTTGGACACCATGAGATTTTTCTTTTCTTTTGTTTTAAAATGTCTGTCTCAATCATCTCTGAGTGAGGGTCACCTCATTTCTGAAAATACTTACTGAAATTCAAGCTTTATAAGGCTGTATTTTTTAATCCTCTCAAATGTAGTTTGAATCATTAGATTTCAAATCCCATAGATGAATTATGGCATTACTCAGAAATTCTCTGTGCACCTTCTAGAGTCTTGATGATATGATGTGATTGATCATCCACTTACCTTTGTATTTAACAAAAAAGACTTTTTTATAAGAAGAAGAAAAAAATCCCTCTTCCTCTACTCCTTTTTTTAGGTTGCCTTTGTGATTGTGTGGTAGCTTAATTTGAAACACAAGGCAGCTTTGTTGACATCAGTGATGATGTTTGTCAGCAGAGTTTGGTCAATACTGATAAACTTTTTTGTTAGACTTTTCAAGTCTCCATGTCCATTGCAACTGCTTTGGAACTCATAGGAAAAGGAAGATCCCAGTTTTTGCAAACTCATGGAAGAACCACCTGGGTAAGAGGGTGTTTGTTAAAGGGTTTTTTTTTTTTTAATCTTTTTAAATCTTTAATAAAATGCTAATGGTCAGTTATTTGCATTCAAATCCTAGGTAGAACCCATTTAACCAACTGGGAAACTACTCAATAAAGCAGCCCAAAATACTTGGACGACTGCTTAGCTGTGAATTGCTTAACTTTTGTGCAGTTTATATTGTAATTTTTATGTGTTCTTTTTGTATATATGTATTTATAAAATAGGTATAATGTGAAATGCTTAGAACAGTGCCCAGTACTGGTCAGTAAATGCTACTTCCTTATGTGTAATGTGAAGCTTGAATGTAGTGTTCAGTGTTTTTCTAAAGAGTGTTTTCTGTCTATGTTATGACTTTCATTGGATTTTTAAAGTTTAATTTTATTGAAGGAACACTGTATATTAAGGTATGCATCACTGTAATCAATATCTTTATCTAGGACATTGTTTACTACCAACATGTCAGTTATTTCCTTCGTCATATAATTGATAGTTGTTATTACCATTGCTTAGTTTTAAAGTTATTTGAAGAGGAGATGGTTTTGTTTATTCATTTGGGGATTATAGTCATGCTCTTTAAGCCTCTAAATCTAGACTACTAGACTGTTAAAAAAATTAGGTTTTCTTCTTTGAGACATAACAATAGCTTAAACTTTACTAGCTCCTAATTGTCAAGGACTATATTGTAAATAAATTTTATTTGGAATTTATTTTCAATTCAAAAATACTGGTTTGGTACATGGAACTTTTATTTTTAGTTGATTTCTAATATGAGGACATAGGGAATAAATAATATCTACGTGACAAATTCTTTGGAATGTGTTGATATTTTCTTTCTCACAACACAGAGGTTAGAAAACTTTTTACTTAAAGAGCTATACAGTAAATAGACCTTTTTAGGCAAGACTGCAAATTGGGACTATTGTGCAGATATTTATATTACCATTTAAAATGCAATTATTTAAGTATGTGAACACTATTTTTAGATCATGGATTATAACAAAAATAGACAACTGGCTGGATTTATCCTGTGGACCAGAGTTTGTTAATTGCTGGTCAATGGCATGATCAGTTTTTATGAGTATTCTACATTTATTTAGACAGACAATATGTTCTCTGTATTTTAGGTAGTAATATGTCTATTAAGCTTTTTAATTGTATTATTTATATCTTATTTTTCCATCCTAAATTTTCATCTTTGATCTGTTAAGTTTCTGAGTAGTGTTTATTTCCTGCTGTAATTATGTGTATTTCAATTTTTCCTTTTAATGCTGCCAATTTTATAGTAGAAACTTCAGGCTATTATATTAGGTATATAAATGTTTATGATTTGGTATATCGTCTTGGTGGATTGTTACTCTGATAGTTAAATTGCTTGCTTATCTTTATTAATACTTTTCCTTTTTAATTCATAATTGTCTCTTGTGTTATAATAGTACTGTGTTGTTTTTCTTGTGATTGTAGAGATTTTTTTAGTGTTTTTGTTTTTAAAGGCAGGTCTTATAGTAGTCTTAGGCTTCCATAACAAAATTCCACAAAATGGATAGTGTATACCAACAGAAATTTATTATCTCACAGTTCTGGAGGCTAGAAATCTGAAATTATGTTATCCTTAGGATCATGTGTTCTGTGAAGGCTCTAGGAGAGGAAGCTTCTTTTCCTCTCTAGCTTCTAGTCATTGTTGATAATCCTGGACATCACTTGACTTGTAGTTGCATCATAACAATCTCTGCCTCCATCTTCATATGACCCTCGGTCCTGTGTGTGTGTGTCCAACTTTCTTCTTACAAGGATACCTGACATATTGTATTTAGGTTCCACCCTAATCTGGTTTTATCGCTTAATTTTCTATGCAAGGTCACATTTACATATTCTGGGTGAAAAAGAAGTTCTAGAGGGACAGTATTCAATCTTGTATCATTCTAATGAGGTATATTTATAGGAAGTAAAATTCAGCCTTTTTATTGTACAGATCTGTGAGCTTTGAAAAGTGCATATACAGTTGTGTAGTATTATAACCACACATACCCCCCCAATTTCTTTTTTTTTTTTCTCTTTTCTTTAGTAAGGGAGGGAGAAATAGTGGAAGGGAAGGAGAAGCTTTCAAAAATTTTTATTTAGTTTAATACTTTTTTTCCCCTGAATCCCGGGTCTCAAGCCAGGGTCCTTGAACTTTATGTAGTTCCCACTCCAGTCTGAGATGACCTGAGCCACAAGGACACACCGTCTTTTTTGTTTTAACCTTTTATAGTGAGTCTCTACATCCATTGCTAGCCTGACCACCAGTAATCTCTTTGTTTCCGTAGTTTTGCCCTTTCAAGACTGACACATAAATGGACTCATATATAGCCTTTTGAGTCTTAACTGTTTTCACTTACTGTAATGCATTTTAAATTCATGAATGCTATTCTGTGTGTTAGTTATGTGTCCTCTTTATTCTTGAGTAGTATTTGATTGTATGCCTATAGTTTGTTTATCCATTTATCAGTTGAACGATATTTATTTGTGTTACTTTCCAGCATGAAACAGTTATAAATAAAGTCACTGTAAACATTCATGCAAATTTTCACAGATTTTCATGTGAACATGTTTTCTTTTGGGTAAATACCTAGGAGTGGGTTTGCTGAGTTTTATAGTAAGCATGTATTTAATTTTTAAGAAACTACCAGTTGTTTTCCAAAGTTGGCTATGTGACTTTTTAGTGATATATGAGCATCCCAATTGTTCTGCATTCTTGCCCTCATTATTTTCAACACTCCTTGTTGCTATCTTATTGTGATTTTAATTTTTATTGCCTAATAACTAAGGATATTGAGTATCTTTTTCATGGTATTACTTGCCATCTGCATAGTTTTGGTAAAGCGTCTGTTCTTTTACCTATTCGCAAAAGTATCTTTTTTATTATTGAATTTTGATGGTTCATTCTATCTTTATGTATAAGTCCTTTATGAGTATGTAAATGATAAAACACATTGATATTGAAAGAATGCAATTCATTTTTTGGCAACTATGTACAGTTGTTAATGAAGTCAGTTAAAAGCTCTTTAGACCTGAAAAGATAAAAAATAGCAAACCAAACAAAAAACAAAAACTCTAGACCTGGTGCACAGTGTGGCTCAGGCAGCTGGGATGATTAGGATGCAGGCCAAATTCAGGACCCTTGCTTGAGACCCAGGATTTGGGGAGTAAGGGAGACCGTAGACCTTCATATTATCATTTTTGTTGTTCTTCCTATTTTTTAAAATATAGCTACTAGCAATTTTTAAAAGTTTGCTATGATTTAGGTACTATGCTTAATATTTAAATTGAATTATTTCAAGTATTTTTTCCCTTTTCATTGTGTTAATGGTTTTTTAAAAGAGTAGAAGTTCTGCTTCTTGAAGTCGATTTTATCAGAATATGTTTTTATATTTAGGAAATCTTTGCCTAGACCAAGTTAAGACTTTCTGTTTATTTGGAGAAGTTTTATATTTTTAAGTTTACCACTTAGGTCAGTTCTGAGAAATTCTGTGTATGGTATAAGGTAGGATAAAGTTAATTTTATTGCATTTGAATATCTAGCGTCATTTGTTGAAAAGACCATCCTTTTTCTGTTGAATTGCCTTTATACTTTTGTCAAAAGAGCAAATGTGTGTAGGTCTTATTTCTGCCTTCTATTCTGTTTCTTTTAATCAGTGCTTGTTCTTTTGCCAATATCACACTCTCTTAATACAGTTTTCCATAAAGTCTTGAAATAGTGTGCCTCTTTGTTGTTTTTTAACATGGACTATTTTAGTTCTTTTGCACTACTATATAAATTGTATAAGCCGCTTTTCTATTTCTGTAAAAAAAAATCCCCTGGGATTTTGATTGGGTGACCATTCATGGAGTTTTATTTGGAGAATTGACATCTCCACAGTGTTGTCTTTCTTACAGTCTCTCTGTCTCCGTTTACTTATGTCATCTCTGATTTCTTTCATCAGTATTTTTTGTTTCTATCTTTAATATAGAGAATTTGTCTTTATGTTGTTAGGTTTGTACCTAAATATTTCTTTTTTAAATTTGGGATTTTTTTTTTCTTTTTTGTTTTTGTTTGTGAATTTGTATGACTTTCCTAAGTTCCTGTGTTAGTTCTAGTAGTAGTATTAATATTTCCAGATTTTTCTGCTCCAAAAATTGTATTATCTGAATGGAGGTACTTTTACTTGGAGACTTTTTTTTAACCCATGGATGATTTAGAATTTGTTTACTTTTCACATATTTGAAAATAATCCTTCTGTTACTGATTTATAGTTAAATTGCCTCCTTCAGAGAACAGTCTTTTTGTCTATTTTCTATTCTTTTAAATTGAGCTTCTCAAATATATTGGTTCATTTCTGAAATCTCAAATTTGAGATGTGCTTATCAATTATTTCTTCAAATATTTATTTTTGCTCTACACCCCTCCTGTGACTTCAGTGACATGAATGTTAGATCTTTTGTTACTGTTCCAAAGCTCTGTTAGCAGGCTTTGTCTCGCTCTGCCCCTTCTTTGCCATTTTTTTTCTTTTCATCGTTCAGCTTAAATGATTTCTGTTGTTCTGTCTTTAGGTTTAGCATGTCATTTTAAATGTTGGTGTTTATTAGGGTATTTTAAAATTTGGATTGAATCTTCTCAGTTCTAAAATTTCCATATGTTACACTTTATGTATTCCCTGTCTACATGCTGAGATAGTCTCTTCCCATTTCCTTTAAGAGTTCACCTTTACTTTTGCAGAATATTTATAATGGGTTGTTAAAATTTCTTCCAATTCTGACTACTGTACTATTTTGTCATTGATGTCTGTTACTGCCTTTTATGTGTATATTGAGATTTTCCTGTATTTTTTGTTTTGTTTTGTTTTGCTCATTGAGTGATAGTGGATTTTATCATGGATGTTTTAAAATCCTGTGGAGAATCTTGATTGTTTTTAAGCAGGCAAATGAACTGGTTGAGTTCAGGCTACAAATTTCATTTGATCACTTTTGGACCAGGGTTTCAAGGTCATTTCTGATAAGAACTTTTTCCGTGCTCTCCAAATCTGTTCCAAGTGTATGTCTTCCAGAGGTTAGTTTGGAACCAGATGATTGTCTTTGTTTATTACTTAGCTTATGTCTAAGCTTATTGTTCCAGGTATTTGATAGGCTGTTTAGAATCAGGTCCTAGCAAGTTCTGCTCAGGGGTGAACCTAGAAATTTATATACAGCTTTCTGGAATCACTTTACTGAGCTGCTGGTATTTTGTATTATTATTCATGGTATTTTTTTGTTTTCTGGATTCACCTTTTTGTTTCTCCATCCTGAAAGTTGATGTTTTATTTTCTTGTTGTGTTGCATACTTCCCACAAATACATATATATATAGTCAAGCAAAATAGTATGTGCTTGTGTTGTTCCTCATTCCTTCTAGTTCCTGCTGGGGGGTGGGCAGGGAGATACAGATATTTGGAAACAAGTTAAATTTTATAGTCCTTCTTTATCAAATGTATACTTAATACGTAGGAGTAGCCCTGTTTTTTTTTATATAGTTTTTCATTTTTTTATAAAGGCGTTTACAGCAGAGATGACCTTTTACTGAGATGAGTCTTGCAAAATTTCTTAATCATTTTAACATTTTTCAGCATGGTGTTCTGAAAACATTTTTACTCATTAGCATATTGACTCCCCTGTGAGGTCAAGTTCCTAATTCTGTATGAAATCATCAATAAAAGTTTAATTTGCTATAAATTTAACAAATACTTAGTCTTCATGGTCAATCACTATTAACTTTGAAACTTTTCTAAATGCATATTACTGAACCGTATCCTTAGAGAGTCTAATTAAGTAGATATAGATTACAATAAATAAAGAGAAAATGGCCTGTTGCCTTGGTTAGAGGCTTAGCCCTTCACCGTCATCCCAGGCTTATCTTTCTTGAAGTTGCCTGTGAATTATTAACATTTCTTATTTACTCCTAAACTAGTATTCTGCAGGGTATAGAACTTTGTGCTATCCTATCATTTTCTTCATTGTGCTCAAGGGCAGAAATTTAATTTTTTCAACTTTTTTTTTTTTTTTTTTTGAGGTATAGCATACATCCAGTAAAGAGTTTGAACCTGTCATATAAATGTGCCCGTATAACCACCATAGAGTCAAGACAGACTATTTCCAGCATCCTAGTAGGTTCCTTAGCATTTCTTCCTAGTCATTGGCTCCATTCCCCAGAGTCAACCACCGTTCTTCTGATTTCTAGCACTGTAGATGAGTTTTGTCTTTTCTCAGGCATTATACAAAAGTGGGTCAAGTAATATGTGTACTCATTGATATAATATTTTTAATAACTGATTTCTGTGATCAAGCCTTGTTGACTTAATACTATTCTTTCTGACTCCTTTATACTCAAAATACCACATCTAAACCATAGCAGATTCAATTTTACTTTTACTTTACATTTTTCTTTAGTGAAATATTCTTAAAATTATTTAGAAAATTTCACATAATCCTTTTCCCATGCTAAAAATTTTCACCAACTTTCTGCTTTCTTCACTCGTATAATGACTGTTACTTGTTTCCACAGTTGTTTTTGCCCTAGCCCTTTTTTCCCTTTCTACATTTCTTTCTATCATTAAGATGAGAGATTTGTAATATTTAAGTTCCTCTTTGTTCTTTACCATGCTGCATTTGATCTGGAATAAATTCAGATTGAACTAAATTGGTTCTAGTTATTGTATTAATCTCATGTTTTCTTTCTCATTCTGACAGCATGATGGAAGTGGTTCATTGCATGATATTCAGCTATCATTACCACCCAGTCCAGAGCCAGAAGATGGTGAACAAAACTATAAGGTATGACGAGGTAGTCATGTTGAAGTTTTCAAAATTCTTTTTATGACTAAAATTATAAAGCACTAAAATATTGTATTAAAACCTGCAGCTTTGTTGTCTGGGTTTTAATCGGGTTTGTCTTTAATTATTGCTGCTTTAAGTTAAAATAGCATCCTATGCTGCTTTAATCTGAATTTATTTTGCCAGTTAGATAATCATTTATCCCTGTGTTAGTAATGGCTTAGGATTTCTTTTTGTTAATCATTAAATGTCTTAAACAATTTGTTTTTATTACAAATAAACTTTAAAATATGACTCAATAAAAATGTAATTGAGATGATGTTTTTCCATGCTTTAAAAATATAACTATAGAGTGCAGATGCAGTTTATTGTTTGGAAGCATTTTTTCTAACTCTGCTTTAGATTTACTTTTAGTTGGAAAAAAAGGTTTATTTTATTTTTTCTTCTTTTTCTTTTACTGGCTCCAAGTCTCAAATCCAGGGCCTTGAGCTTTACATGACCTGCACATTAGCCACTGAACCACAGGGATGTGCCAGGAGCTTTTTTTTATTGAGATATGATTGACAAATAGCATTTTATTAGTTTCAGGTGTACAGTATAATTATTCAGTACTTGTATATATTTTGAAAAGATTACTGCATTTTGTTAATATCTGTCAACATATGTAGTTAAAAAGTTTTTTTCTTGTGATGAGAACTTTTTAGCAACTTTCAAATATATAGTATAGTATTATTAACTATGATCATACTGTATTTTGCATTCCTATAATTTATTTGTAATTGGAAATTTGTACTTTTTGACCCCTTCAGCCATTTTACCCACCCTTACTTCCCACCTTTAGCAGCCACCAATTTATTTTTAATGTACGAGCTGGAGATTTTTTGTTTCATTTTTAATATTCCACATTAAAGTAAGAACATATGATATTTATCTGTCTGACTTATTGTACTTCACATAATACCCTCAAGATTCATTTATATTGTTGCAAAGAGAAAATTATTACTTTTTGGCAACTATTTTGGGAGCACATATTTATTTCTTAAATATGTTTCAGGTGTGCTTGATTTATTTAATATTTCCACGTAGTTATTTTTGCTCTACATTCTGTTCTCAGAGTATGCTGGTCATTGTTTGCTGATCATCTGCATTATCAAACAAACTTGAAATATTGGTGACTCAGAATAACAAAAATTTACTTCTTATTTTAGATATGTTGCATATTAGTTGTGGGTCACTGAATGAGGTTTTAGCCCCTGTCTTGAAACATGACGTTTTCATACCTGAGGGAAAGAAGCATTGGCAGAACACAGCGCGTGTTCTGCTTGGATGTGGCATGTGTCATTCCCAAAACTGATCATTTGGCTAAGTCTGAAATAGGAGTCAGAGGAGCATAATTTTCTCCTAGGATGTGAAGTGACTTTTATTGGTTACAAAATTATATATAAAAAGTCAAAATAATATACAATAAAAATCAGAAGAATATAGAATAATAGTCACATTTAGTTGTCTAATCTTGGCTTTTCAACTTGTTTCCTACCTGTTCATGCACAGATTTCTTCCCATCTCTGGGCTTCCATCCTATGATGAGTATAGTAATATATGAAGCCATCAGGTCTGCAGCAAAACATGTTTTTAAAAAATAAAACTTATACAAACATACCCCGTTGACTTAGATGACCTCTGATTAGATCGCTCAGATTTTTCTAGGTTTTGTGATTGGCATAAAAGTAAAGTTGACTTTTTCCCTGAATTCCTTTCTGTGAATTTTTTACATGTAAAGAAATTCTTTTTAAGAAAAAAATTATAGGTAGATTATAAAATTAAAAAATTGTAAGTACGGATGTTGGTTTGCAAGACTGTATACCTGAAACTACATAGTGTTATAAACTAATATTACTTCAATAAAAAAGTTCAAAAAATTGAAATCCAGCTTTTTTACATATTTGTTTCCATGTTCTTTCTAATTTTTCTGTATATTTAATGCATGATAGATATATTGTTATTTCCTATTGCCTGCTAAAAAAATTAAAGAAGATACTTTAGGTGATACAAATTTCATTTAGCATTTCATAAAATGGGCGACTTCCAATCTCAAGGGTCCCAAGAGCTGCATAATGGGGTAGAAAGCAGGAAACTTTCATAGGGTAAAGAAAAAAGAACAAAGAAGAAAGTATAGAACCCGTAGTTACCATGGTGTTTGGACACTGGCTGACTAGATAGGCTGCATTTCGGGTCAAGTGGAACGTTTTCAGGGACTCCGAAACTCTCATCATTTTTGATTTTTTGATTGTGGCACTTCTGACAGGAACAGTCTTGGACCTAGAAATTTCAACACCCTGCTGCATTTCTTCTGTCAGATCATTCCTGGTCTGTCTTCCTTCTTTTTCATGGTGAGATTCAATAGCCAATATGTTTCTCTCTCTAGTATAGGAGACTCTCTTGCACTTTCATTAACAAATCTCAAAATATGCTACCTTTTTAATCCAACAAAGTTTAAAAATTCTGTTTAAAATTATACAAATATTATGACTTGTGCCATTACAAAATAGTGTCTACTATCTCCAGTGGACCTTCAGTCTGTCCTTCATCTCAGGATAGCTCCTTTGTCCATTCACCTGATAAGCTGTTCCAAGCATTCTCAGCCACTCTTAGCTTCTGCAGGTAGCTTTCTGCTTCCTGCCTTCCTGCTTTCTGATTTACTTTATCTATCATCGTTCTCATTCACGTGCTGTTACAGAGAACAAATGACCACTATGCTGTGGAAGACCACCCTTTCTCCCTGTGTTTGTGACTTAGTCTTCTGCTACTCTTAAGGACCTCTCCCAAGTAAACCTTTGCTTAACTCTCTTTAAATCTCTTTCCAGTTAACATGGAAACCTGGAAAAATGAAAATAACTATTGGTTTTAATGTTGTAGACATCTAGAAATATAGGTGTCATTCGTTCTTGACTGCTCTTCTCACATTTAGTGAATCCTCAAAATTTCTTGATTCTAATTATTTCTCCTTTTCCTTTTCTTCCTTATTTTCACTTTCTTGAGTCAAGCCTTTACTTTAATCTAAAGTATTACAGTATCTTGATAAAAGTTCCTTGGCCCAGTTTTGTTGTTTTTGTCAAATTTGTCTTCCAAACAGCTGCCGAGCCATCTCAAGTACAAATACATCTGTTAGTCACTGACTAAGGTAATACTTCATGAACCTCTGTAATCTGGTCCTTGCTTAGTTTCCTGATAACTGTTGCTCCCCACTGTTCACTACACCTTCGTGTGACAGCCTCACTGCTTATAGGTCTCCAGACATTCTATACTTTTCCTCATTACTATGTTGTCGGATGATACTTAAAATATCCTGCTCTAAAATCCAGTCTATTGCACTTCTGTCTTCAGAACTTTTTATGTTCTTCATTACTCCCCTGGAGTCACTCATGTCCTGATGTGTTCTCTTATACCTTGTGCATGTTGATGTTACCAAGATATTTAATACTCCTTTTTTCTCTGCCAGCAAAGTATGGCTCTTCAGAAGCTCACATTGTGGCATCTCCTTATTCCTGATGAGAAGTTCTTGAAACTTCCCTTCAGGGTAAACTACTCACAGATGAGGCTTTCTGTTCCATTTTTGTCATTGAGTTCTCCATACATTTTAATAAAAGTTAAAAAGCTTTACAGAGTTCACGCTCTTCTCTCCCTACAGAAGTCAGGGACTCAGTGAGTTTATAGTGATCGCTCTAGACTGCCTTTTGGTCCAATCTCGTTTCTCCTGCACATTTACTGCCCTACACATGTATACCTTCCATTTTCCTGGGTTTTTTCTCTCTGCCCATTTACTTGATTCTACATCGTGATTTAGATTTCAAAATCTCCTCTGTTCCTCTTCTTCCTTAGCTGCTAAAGAGACCTTTGAAACAGCATAACCCAAATCAGCTTCAAAACAAAATTTTCAAAATCTCACAGTTTTTTTTAAAACCATTTCTTTCATTATCTTCTCCTTTACCTGTCTCAAAAGGAAAATTGTCAGGTCAGTGCCTTTTATGTAGTAAGTTCTACCTATATGTTAGCTGTTAATCTCTTTCCACATTGTATTTTGATTTCATTTTTAGGTCCTTTTCCTCCAACACTAGCAGAATCTAGTAATTAACTTGAATGATAGCTATGTAGTATTTCATTGAGTTACTTCATGGTATTTTGATTGTCCCCTTATATAAGTTATCTTATAAAACAGCTGTATATTTATAAACTGTCAGATAATACCTTGTGTTTCCCATACTTAGGAGCATTTCTTTGGCATAGATTCCTAGAAGTATGATAACTGAATCAAAGACTGCAAGTATTTTAATGACATATATACTTGCCATTTATACATATACTCATATTCAGAAGTGTCAGTCATTAGTCCCATCAATATTTTTCCTGTACTCTTGTTAATCCCATTAATTTAATACCTATAAAAACAATACCTTAATCCCCCTAATTTAATACCCAGAAAACAATACTTTTAATATTTTAATTTGTCTGTAGGGGCCTTTGCATAGTTTTTCGCCAAAATTCCGCTTTAATATCAATTGTATAGGTGCTTTAAAATTTTATACAGTCAGTTTTATCACATTTCATCGCTCTGTCACATAGCTTAAAAATTTATCTTAATGATCTACAATCTTTTTTATCTTGATTTGCAATTTTTAAATTTCTAAAATCTTTAAAAATTCAACTAGAAACCATATTTTATACATAATAGTGTTTCCCAATTGCAATACAAATAGCATTTTTTAAGTCTTTTTCTGCATTGTTTATGATACTTATTTGATATATTGAAGCCTTTGTAAAATGTCTGTTTCTGATCTCTTGTTAAGGAAACTGCATAATTCTGTTTTGTTCCTAGTGTATTTGAGATGATGGCGTGCTTTGTTTAGTAACCATACAGAATATTATTTGCTTACATATATTTCTCCCTGGAGAGGTATTTTATGTCATTCTATATCATTCATACATATATTCTAATTTCCTTGCTTGTACTACTTCCTCAGTATGTATTTCTGGATAATTGATAGTAGTAAGCAGAATAAACTATAAGGTAATATTCTACAGGTAGAAATGTAACCTGGTTTGTGCTAAACTTGACAGTAGCTTTCCATTTAATAATATTAGGAATTTGTTATAGTCATAATTGACAAGTTTTTTTTTTCCTGTTTGACTCACACAGTTCTTTTCTCTTTCTGCTGATTTCTCAGCCAGCCATGGAATCACTCTGTCTTTCATTATGCTATTCCTTTTGCTTGTCGTGGCTTTTGTTTTCTCTGACAGGCAGTTCTTAGACACCCTTCGAAATCTAGCTGAAGTTATTTTCTTACACGCAGTTTATTTGACTGTGTGGCCTATATTCTAGTTTTCCTATTTGTAAAATGGGGGTAAAGGTACCTATCTCAGGGCTGAAGTCAGGATAAAATTCTGAGATACCTGAAAGTACTTAGGTCTTGCTATCTAAGTACTCAGTGAATATTAGCTGTCACTTCTGTTTTGGTCCTTATTTACTTGTCAGACTGCATTAATCTATGAATTCTTGAAAGATCAGAATATTTTTTTGGTTTGTTTTTAATAGGTTGATACCTAGTATATTTAAATGGACAAACCATTACTGAGCCTTCATCATTGACTTAATTTTTTCATTAGGTATTATAAGTACTATTAAATATTTCACCTTCATTTTTTTATATTTCAGAGTGAAGATTTATTAAATGAAATAAAACAACTCAAAGAGGAAATAAAGAAAAAAGATGAAAAAATTCAACTATTAGAACATCAACTTGTAAGTATCTATATCTATATCTATATCTATATCTATATATGTATAAACACACACATGTATATAGATATATAGTGGAGGCTTTTCAGATGGACAATATATTTGATAAAACCTAACTGGAATTGAAATTTTAATTTATTTTTTGCTTTCAAAGTTAAACTATTGTATTATGTTAATATTATATGCACTCTAGAATATGTGATGTAAATTTCACTCTTAAATATTTAGAGTAAAAAGAACATTTCTTTAAGTGTATTTTCAGTGGGCTCTGGGGAATTTGAAATTCACCAATTTTCATTCATTTTATTGATACAGAGTGCTTTCCTTATATATGCCTAAAATATTAGTACTGGCACCTTAAGAACAGGGCATTTTCTCTTAAAGCAGAATGAAACTGGATATTCAGACTTACATATCTATGTGACTGTCTATTAGAGTGAAGGGTATTTGAAAAAAATTATTTCTTATGCATGATGTTGCGTGATCATTCAGAGCCATTCTTGTATCTTTATAATTTTGTAGTTTACAGTGTTAGTCCCATTTGAAAATATGTGCAGTATCTTGACTTTATTTATAATTTAGTTTGCATAATATAAAATGCCAGGATAACAGTAATATAGTGGTATAAAAATCCCAAGAAGCCAAAGAAAATCTTTTCTAGAAAGTATAAAGTGTATAATGATATAGCAAGGAAATTTAGCAATGCGAAATATTAGTCTCACTGACAACATAAAGGATGTAATATATTGAACTCTAAGCCACTGAGTTCAGATCATAGAAATAAGAGGTCATGAAAAAATATTAACGACAAATGGATTCAGATGTTATGATTAAAGATACAAAGAAAATATGTATTTGAAAAAAGAATAGCCAAATATTATAAATTGAGGGCCTGTCAATATCAATTTTAAAAGGAAAATGGTAGGATCTGATGTTTATGTCACATCTAAAGACTAGAACCCAGTCAATCCAGATAATTTTTCGAGAAGAAAAAGACAGCATTATTAAATTAAGCCTCAAATTTTACAAAAATTGAGTGCAAGACATTTGTCTAGTAGACTTCAGAATAAAGCTTATATGACTCATATTTTAGACCGAAACATATTTTTATAATCTAAAAGCTAGGTTTTCCAAATTACAGAAGATTTAGATTTGCTAAATATTATTCTTCATATGTTAGCACATATATCACAGAAAGGAAATTATTTTCGGAATTACAGTTATCAGGATAGCATAGGTAGTATGCACACATTGAAATAAATTTTTTTTAATATTTTCTTTTCTTTATAGACCTATACATGTTAAAAGTGAAATCTTATAGTGATTTCCAGGAGATTCTTAAGTTGATTGGTTACATATCGAATTTTGTTTTAATGACTGCCCCATTTCTTAGGAATAAGAAATGTATCTGTCATAAGAGACTTTTTGTTTTTAATTAGATTTTATTTTGTTTAAGGAAATTATAATGATCCAGTTGCAATTAAGAAAACTTGAGAATATTGGTCAATATTTTTTAAAATAGAAAGTCACAATTTTAACTTGATGTAATAATCAAGAATTTGTTATATAAGTTATCCTGTAAGAAAATATATTTACCTTTAATGGTGTTGTTTAACACATAATGTAATATATTCCTACTTCATTATTAAGGAGAAATTCACATCTTTTCATTTAAAAAATTTTGATACTTACTTGAGAGACCAAAGTTTACATATAAGTACACTACTTTGTATTGCATAAATGACTAAAAGAGTGCTTTGAGTGGAATAATCGATAGAGAATTCATTTGTGGATTGAGATGGTCAGACGAATCTTGTTAAAGGGCAGAGATCCTTGAAAATACTCCAGCTCAAAAAAGGCAACACATCATTGAAGGTACTTAAAAAGCACCACACATGTAAACAGACAACCTTACTTGTAAACTAATGATATTTAATATCCAATAGAGTACCATCAAAGATGAATTTAGCTACAGGAATGGTATACCATTAACGGTTTAGGGAAATACTTAAATTTTTGCAATTATATTATTTATATATTCTATTCTCTCTATATTCTGTGTATTGCTGTATAAATTCTGTTGCTATATGCATAGTACTGTATATGCATAAAACCGTAGGTAATATGTTTTATAGGCAGTATAAGAGATTACTAAGGATTAAAAGTTTTAACCTTATTGACTACTCTAGAAAGCATTCTCTAAATAAGATGACAGACTACTGCAGTGCTCTTGTTGTTTGCCTTTTTTCAGTTTTGGGTTTTGTTGTTGTATCCCCTAAGAGAATCTCTAAGTACTGTCTGCATGCGCGCGCGTGTGTGACTACGCCAATGTAAACACTTACGTTTTTGTTTTTGTTTAGGCAACTCGGTGTAACTGCCACCAGAAATCTAAAGAGGAAAAATGCACATATGTTGATAAATATACCCAAACATCCTGGAGAAGAATTCCTGTAAGTAACATATGCCCTTAATGTCTTTTCTTGCCATTTACTATTTTTGATGTTTTGCTCTATTCTTTAATACTATTCTAATATCGAGTAATTTTGAAACTGCTATGGCTGTTAATGTTTTTTTTTTAAGTAAGTTGGCTTATGTACTTTCTAAAGCTTCTCTTTTGTGTTGTCTTATGTAAATTAATGTGCATTTAATAGCTTTTTCATTCTGTACATTGTAGCTCATTTTGAGTATCTAGTTTCCTCTCATTGCATGTATTTGAGAGTATTAATTTCCCTATACCCTAACAAAAACATAAGTCTAAAATGCAGTCTTCCCTCTAAAGCGGCATATAACACTTAGAAAAATGTGAGGTAGTATATTCTTTTTTGTTTTTGCTGAAAAATTTCAAATATATTCTATAAGAATTTCTCAAATGGATGTGAGACTTTCAGATGAACATTAGTAAAAGTTCTTTCAGGCATAATTCGGCTATGTTTTTTCCTAAACTGTAGAAATCAATCATGTAGTCTGTGTTTCTTTGTTGTTTTTCAAAAATGTTACAGCTCTAAACATTCTTAGTGCTGAAATACACGGATCATGATTTAATCTTACTTGTTTAGAACTCAGTTCAGGATGTACCTGAACCAGAGAACCATTATATGACCATCAGTCTTCATTATTATATTGTACCAAATAATAGGTATTTCTTGTTTAAAAAAGTGACTCATAAGCCATACTTTAATCTTCTTTGCCATCTTTTAGCAGTGGAATCCCAGTACACAAATGAATAGGGAAATATAGTGGTTAGAAAAATCAGCAGTCCGGCTTTCAAGTGAAGTAAGTCAGAAGAAGAAAGACAAGTACCCAGTGATCTTACTCATATGTAGAATATGAAGAAACAAAGCAAATGAACAGACAAAAATACATCCAATCTTGGACATTGGCAGTAGAACTGAGATTGCTAGCAGGAAAGGAGATGAGGGTGAGAACAGGTGTTGGAGGGGTCCAGTGGACCAGGGATGGGGGACTTTTGGTAGTTAGGTTGTGGGCGTGGTGTGTTGTCACAGATTTGATGAATGGTGAACCTGCACACATGAGCTTATTTTGTAAGTCAAAATTACCTCAGTAAATATTTTTTAAAAATTCAGCCTTTAAAACTTAATTATAGGCCTTCAAAGTTTACAAAATACTTCGCTTCATCTGATAAGTAATTATTTTTCATATGCTTTGCATACGATACAGTGCTAGCAATTGAGTCAACCCATGTTTGGTGAGCCTCTCCCATCTCACTTATTAGGTTCTTGAAATGTAAGTGGGGAATTTGGAAAGGAAATACACATGATTACAAATCCTCCCTTAATTACCGTTTTGAAAGAACTTTGAAAGAACTGGCTATGTGACCTAATTGAAGTATAGTAAGTTCTTTAAGGTTCAAAGAATTGGGAAAGTCTGACTGAAAGAATGAAGGAACTCGGTGAAGGTGGTAGTTGAATAAAAGACAGTGAAAAAGACTGAGATATGATATAGTATTTCTTTACTGTCACAAGAATGTGGAAACATCTGTTTGGCAGCAGTTGCAAAAAGGGTAGTACCTTTTGCTTTTCCACGGATGTTTGGGCTTTCCAGGCATCTCCAGTTTCCTCAGTGTCTTTTGACATTGTTACCAAGTAGATTGGTGGTTTCATTAAGTGTGTGAAGTTCCATTTTATCATCCTCATCGGAATCTTTATGTCCTCTCTGGCTCCCTCAGCTTCACTGTTTGTGGTCATCCTGTTCACCAGATACAAGTCAATGGTACAAAAGAACCCCAAATGCTTTCTTGAATATATTTCTGCATGAGTTTTACTATGATTTTGGGTGAAGTGAAGGTAGATTTTCTAGCCTAGGAATACTAACAAGGCCAGACCTGAGACTTCCCTGCTACCTATAACTATAGAAATCACCTGACTTAGTACCTTTTTATAGGTAAAGTGGCAAAAGTTAGGGAAATTAAATGGCATATTAAAGTTAATTAATCATTGTCTCTGATAGATTCCTGACTGATAGTCCTTCCCCTACCAGTACGCTAAGACTAGATGGAAATTTTGCAGACTGAAATGAGAAAATAGCTTGACCAAAGGAGCGATAGAAAAGGGCAAACAGATGGGAGGCTAGATCTAAGTACTAGCATATTATTTTAGCTAGAAAACAGATATATGTTTAGGAAAATAGTGGAAGTTAGCATAGCTCATTTGTAAGTAAAATTCAAACTTTTATCTAGGACTTACTAGAAAATACTAAGTTGTATTTACAGAAATAGTTGCATACATTTATTTAATTTTATTATAATTAGTAACATTAAATATTGATTTATTTTATGTTCTTTGGACTTAGTGTGATTCATTTGAAGTAAGTTATTTTGGAAACCATTCACTATAATAAGTTATTTTTGTTTTATAAAGAGATACATTTGACAATTATTAAAAGGAGCACAGTATATTTAAGCAAGCTATTGATGATGGGAATGGGAGAGATTCAGTGGGAGTCTTCAACATCTATTTTATTGTATAGTAATTTGGGGAATCAAACATGTTAAATCCCCAGCTTTAATGTAGGTAAAATTTTTTCAATCTGGCTGACTTTAGGAAAATTGAAAGTTATGATTTGAGTCTGTGTTCTTCAGTTTTGCAAGTAATGCCTTGGGAAATGTAAATGCCCTCTTGACACTCAGTTTAGTTGAAGATTGTAGACTGTATCTCATACATTTTCAAATCACACAGAAGCTTTCCTCTGAAATTTCTTGGGCTAAAAGCAGAAATTTGGCTGCAGTGGAAGGCAGAAAAGGATGTCAGAAGAGACATCCTGCTTTAATACTTGTTGGCAGCCATGGTGGAAAGTACTATTGAGAACACACAGACACACACACACACAGTCACACACACACTCACGCACACGCACGCACACACACACGCACACACAGTTTATAGCCAGGAGAAAGACATACTATTATGTCACTCATGATGTATATAGAGATACAAAACAAATTAATGATATTAACAGTAGACTTTTGGGGAGAAAAAGAGAAAACTAATCCAAACAATAGACTCCTAGTGGTAGGGAAGTAAAGGCAAATCAAAGGATGTAGAAGAGACGGGGGAAGGTTGGGAGTAAAGGGAAGGGATAAAAAGGAAATAGTGGTAAACCTCTTGTGTTTACAGACATAAATTTGCTATTATGTATACCTTAAACCAATTTAATGTTAAAATGCAATATTCCTTCAATAAAATTAATTTAAAAATATTTTAAAAATATTTTTATGCATTGAACCCAAGATAAATTTCATAAATTTGTTCAAGAGATTTTTTTGTATCACCTTATAGTTGCAAATAAGAATATTATGGTAGAGAACCAACAGGAAATAGGAGGATGAAACAAAGCAGGAGAATAGAGGAAAGGAAGAAAAACTGATATCATTTGCTCATTCCACAGATACATGTGTGTTTACTGTATTCCAGGCATGTCCTAATCTGAGAACATAATCATGAAAGATAAAGTCCCAGCCCTAAGGACACATAGGGAAAGAATGTATGTGCACATCCTGAAGGATAAGATGGTATTAGTTTCAGACTTTTTTTTATATGAAGACAACTAAGAAGTTAAAAGTGTTAAAATCCCCCAATTTATGTTCAATCTCATGTTGGAATGAAAAAATAATTTGGCATAGTAGATTAAATAATTTTCTCAGAGAGAATAAAATTCAACACTTCTTACAGTTGCATGTGTATGTATATATCCATATACACACTCACACACACACATACAAACTTAAAAGAGAAACACTAAAGTGGTATTCTCTGTCCTTTTTTACTGGTAGGTAACTGTTCATTCTACAGCAAATAACAAAAATTCAAGAGAAATTTAAATTACTCACACCATTACTAACTACTGTCAGCCACTGTTAAAATTTCATATACTGATTTTTTTTGCAACGTCTGTATATTTATTTATACAGCTCTAACATATTACCAACATGAAATTGTGCTTTACATGCTGTATTTTCACCTGGATAGGTGTGGTAGTTGGTATTATTGCTATTTTGCTTGATGTTTTGCTGAACCAAAACTAAAGGAATGCAATTACTTTTAATTAAGGATGAATTTCCTTAATGGATGATCCTTAATAAGATTTTTTACGTATGTTGCGACTTTTTTTTGAGAGATTTTTATAATACCAGCTAAGTTATGTTCAGGAAAAATGACTTGATGGCAATGATAGGATTCATTCAAGTGTTTGAAGTCATCAGATTATATAACCCTACGTTACTTACCTCTACAGAAGAGAAATATCTGCTGCTCTGAAAGAATAGGTAACATCTTGGCCAGATGTTATCTGTCTAGTAACATCTGAGACTTTTCTGGGAGTGTTTCTGTCCATGGTAACATTTAGTTTTTATGCTACAGGTGCTTTTAGTGTTGGAGCTTTAATGATAAAAATAAAAACTGTATTGTGTTTGGTTTGGGTGTTGTTTGTGGAATAGAACCCAGGCAAGGGAATAATAACCACCTCCTAGGTGCTCTTCATTCCTCATGTGTGACAAAGATGTCTGCACTAAATTACAGGATATAATTAAGTAATGTTTGTTTTTATGAACAGTTTTTCCAGCATTTAGGACCTATGTGAAGGACTTATTTTTTATAATTAAAAAGGGATAGGAGGTTAATGTCTTTGGGAAACGATTATCATAGTTATGTAAACGCCCCATAAACCTATATTACTAAAAATAAATAAATAGATAAATAAATAAAAGCAGACACAGACAGCGCTTGTGTTCCGGAACTGAGATAGAAATTTATTCTAGTGCAGCACTGTCACGTAGAACTTTGTATGCCACCCTGTACAGCAGCTACTCCTTATGTGTAACTACTCAATACTCGAAAATGTGACTAGTGTGACTGAGAAAGCATTTTTTTTAATTTTTAAAATTTATTTAAGGAACATTGCATCGTAACAGTATATAGGTTTAAGGTATGCATCAGTATAAATACATATCTATATATGACACATTAGTAGATGTGCAGTGGTAATTCATTTAATTTTCATTTCCTTAATAGCTAGTGATGTTAATGTTGTTTAATGTGTTTACTTGCCATCTTTTTTGAAATGTGTCGTATCATTTCTCCCATTTCTAATTGGATTTATTATTATACCATTAAGTTTTGAGAATTCATTCTATATTTTTGACATAAATCCTTCAGCAGGTCCGCCATAGCTTATCTTTTCATACTCTTCATAGCGTTCTTTCACAGAGCAAAATATTTTAGTTTTAATGAAGTCAAATTATTTTCTAAAGATTATGCTTTTTGTGTTATTTCTAAGACGCACTGAACATTTTTTCCCTTAAATCTCTATAGTTTTATATTTTTAAATCTATGCATTTAAATCTTTGTTCTATTTTTAATTAACTTTCATAAAAGATTAAAAGTTTAGGTCAAGGTTTATTATATTCCGGTGACTATCACAAATACCCAGTTGCTTTGAACAATTTCTTTAAAAGACTAGCCTTTCTTCTTTGATTTGCTTTTGCACTTGTGTCAGTCACTTGACTACTTGCTGGACCTATTTCTGAATTCTTCCTGTGTATCTACCTATCTACTAATACCAGCTACCTTGATTGCTGTAACTATATAATAGTTATTAAATAAAGTAGAACAATTCCTCTCACTTATTCTTTTTCAAGGGTTTATATACTTCATTTGCCTTTTTATATAATTTTAGATTTTATGTCCATGTGTAAAATGTATCTTGTTAAGATTTTGACAGGAAATGTGTTATATCTAAATCTCATTTTTGGGAGAATTAATATCTTTAATATGTTTAACACATTTGGTATATTGAGACTTCCAATCCATGAATAAGGTATATCTCTCCTATAATCTAAATCTTTTATTTTTTAACCAGCAATTTTTATTTTTAGAATACAGGTTTTTATGTGATTTCTTAGACTTATTAGCTATTTCACCTTTTGAATGATTATAAATAGTATTATTTTAAATTTCATTTTCCCCATGTATTTATTGCTGTTACTTAGAAATGCTTTTGATTTTTGTACATGGATCTTATATGTAAACTTACAGAATTCACTTAGTAGTTCTAGAAGTTTTTCTGTAGATTTGGATTTTCTGTGTAGATAATCATGCCATTTGCAAAGAGTAATAATAGGTCTTCTTACTTATTGATTGGTATATTATTTCTTTCTTGCTTGCTGCCTCTGACTAGTAGTTCCAATAATACATTGAATAAGACAAGTGAGATTAGACATTCTTGCCATTTTTCTGATGTAAGGGGAAAATTTTCAGTTTTTCACCATTAAGTAACTATTAGCAATAGATATTTGAGAGATGCCTTTTATCAAATTGAGGAACTTTCCCTTCATCCTGTTGTGCTGAGGTGGTTGGTTGTGTTGTTTTTTTTTTACCTTGAATGTGTGTTTTTTTGCTGCTTAATATATGTGAACATGGAGTTTTATTTTGTGCTTTAGCCTATTGAATGCTTATTTGGTTTTTGAATTATAGATCAGTTTTAAAAGTCTAGTGTAAATCCTTCTTGGTCATGTTATTTAATTCTTTTATTTGTTTCTGAATCATTCAGTAATAATTTGTTAAGGATTTTTTATAAAGGTATTCATGAGGGATAAGGATATTTATTTATTTATTTATTTTTTGGTGCTAAGGGGCCCTCGTGAGTTGGCCAAATGAGTTGCAAAGTATTCTTTCCTTTCTAGAAAAGATTGTGCAGAATAGATAATGATTCTTCTTTAAATGTGTAGTAGAATTCTTTAGTGAAATCATCTAGACCTAGAGATTCTTTTTAGTAAATGATTAAATTGTTATAGAGCTATTCAGATATTTTCTTTCATCTTAGATGAATTTTAATAGTTTGTAGTTTTGAGGAATTAGTTCACTTCCCAGTTGTCAGATTTACGACTGTGAAGTTATTCACAGAATTCCTGTATTTTTACTGATTGAGGATCTGTATTCCTGATTTTGGTAAGTCGTGTCTTCTCTTTTTCTTTGTCCATCATAGTGGTTTGTTAGTTTTATGGATCTTTTCAGAGAACCATCATTTTGCTTTTGTTTACCTCTATTTTCCTGTGTTCAATATTGATCATTTCTGCTCTTCAGTGTATTCTTCCTTCTAATTTTGATCTTTGCTTTTTTCAAGTTTCTTAACTTGTCAGTTTGGTTTATTGACTAGAGGTTATTTTTCTCTTTCCTATCACTGTCTTATTGTGTCCTACCACTTTTGGTATTATTTTATTTTGTATTCAGTGCTTTTATGGGTTTTTTTCTTAATTTCCATGTAGACTTCTTTGTTTCATTATAGTTATGCTGTTTAATATTCAAGTGTTTGTGAATTTTCTTACCTTTCTGTTGCTGGTTTCTTGTTTGAGTCTATTGTGAACAGAACACATATTTTCTCTAATTTCAATTCTATTTATTTATTGTGGTTTGTTTGATAGTAAGACTGTGGTATGTCTTGTTTTGTAGACTTTTGAAAAGACAGTGCATGTGGCTATCGAATGGAGTTTTCTATAAACTTTGATTTAGTCCTGAGTGTTGATGATGTACTTGAGCTCTTCTTTGTAATTACTGATTTAACTGTCTCATTGTTTTTTCAGTTATTGAGAGGTGAGTGCTGAAGCTCTCCAACTGTAACTGTGGATTTGGCTGTTGTGCTTTCAGTTGGGTTTTTTTTTTTTTTTGGGCACATTCACATTTAAGATCCCTTTTATCTTCTTGATAGATTAACCTTTTTATTATAAAGTTCTCTTTTATGTCTAGTAATTGGCTCTGAATTTTCCTTTATTTGATAACAATATAGCTCTTCCTATTCTCTTTTGATATTTTGGACATGATACATATTTTCCCTTAAAACAGGACATTTTAAAATACCCTTATTTTTATGTATAAAGTGAATTCCATGAAATTTGTGCTTAGTTGAGTCATGACTACCAATCTGTCTTTCAGTTGCTGTCTGTGAACACTTTATACTTACAATGTTATTAATATGTTAGAGCTCAAGTCTGTCATTTTATTTATCATTCATACATAACATTTTCAGTATATCTCTTTCTATGGAAATATTATGGTTTCTCCAGGCATCACGGTACACAAAAATAGCTTTTTGCAGTCTACTAAAATAGACGATATAATAATATGTACTTACTTTCCGCATTTATAATAAAAGTCTTAGCTTTTCCTATGGATACTTTAAGAACCACGTAAGACCATATTAGAGACAGGTGAGGGTGGAAGTGTAGGCCCCTCAGTTAGTCCTCAGTGGGGTTTGGGACCAGTTTCCCCTGTATAAGTTTTGTGTGTTGCTAGACTACCAGTTTTCCTGGTCCTTTGGCAGGATGAGGTTTTTCTTGAGTTTTTTTGTTATTTTTTTGCACCCATTGGCACTTAGTCTAGGATGCTTTAAACAAAAGGAAAACCCAGGGAATTCTTTACCAAGTTTTCCCTCAGATTTCAAGGTTCCTAACTGTCCCGTTTTAGTAGTTGCACATTGAAAATTTTAGGTTTATTTTATATATAATGTCCAGGATTTATAGATGTATTTAATTGTGCTAGAACTGGAAATCCCTCTTCTATTAAATTATAATCATAGTGTATTATTTCTGTGATAGCCACTAAACAAAAAGTTACAGTGATACCAAGAAAAGTTAAAACAAAACAAAACTATTGTTTTCAGGGTAGTTGTACTTAATAGAAAATAAGAAAAATATTGCTCAGATGAATATCCACCAAGAGATGTAGGTGTTTATAAACAAGAGTGATCATCATTGATTTAGATATAATCAGGAAAAGATTTTTAAAATGGACCAAGAAAGCTGGGAAAGACTTTGACAGATGAGGGCGGGAAAGTGGAAGTGGGGATTTTAAGTGGCAGAAATGAGTTAACATTCTTTTGACTTTCTAGGCTTAAACTAAAATGATAACTGTTTAGCTTAATAAATGGGTACCTCTTGACAATAGCAGGCAGAGCTATTCCTTTATTTCCTATGAGGGTCTCTCTTTTCTACTGATACTCTCATTCATCTTAGAAAATGTGATTTATTGGTCTGGGTGGGGTGGGAGGGTGAAGATTGGGTGTTACTGTTTTTGTTTTTTAAGATTCTTACATGTTTGCAGTTTGTATCCAGGCCTGAAATGTTATCTCTAGTTAAACACAGTAGCTTGATTTAATCCAGTATGAATCAGTAAACAATTATTTACAGTCATCTGTGTGCTAGGTATGGGACATTTAAGATCTTTAAAACTCTTTCTGTCAGATTTTAGGTATTATGTCAGATATTTTCGCTTAAATTATTTCAGAGAAAGAATGCTTTATCAGGAAAGACAATTTAATACAAAGTTGGCTGTATAAGTGCCATCTAAATAGAGTTAAAAAAATTAAAGTATAGTAATGACCCTGGAATAGGGATTAGGACAGAACTGTAACTGAATTATAAAAACTAAAATGAGAAGTTTCATACAGACTAACCATTCTGTCTTATTACACTCTGGCTTCTATAACAGAATACCCCAGAGTGAGTGGCTTTTATAAACAATAGAAATTTATTTCTTAGAGTTCTGAAGGCGTGGAAGTTCAAGATCAAGGCCCGCCAGCTCACTTGTGAGCGCTTCCTTTGTGGTTTATAGACAGCTAGTTGCCTTCTTGCTGTGTCCTCACAAGTTGGAAAGGACAAGGGAACTCTGGTGTTTCTTTTATAAAGGCACCAATCCCATTCATGAAGATTCCACTCCCATGCCCTAATCACCTCCCAAAGGCCCCGACCTCTAAATACAGTCACTCTAGGGGGGGAATAGTTTTTATCATATGAAATTCAAGGAGAACACAAATATACATTCTATAATATATTCCAACCCTGTGTCTTAGAATAAGGAAAATGAGACTCGGAGAAGTTGAGGGGCTTTCTCAGGGTTACAGGACTAAGGGAAGTTTCAAGGAAAAACACCTCCCAACACTACATTTTCCACAGATCTCCAGAAAGAACGTATTTTTTTGAGAAGTACTCTTTGATTGCTGGTTTAGGTGATGTACAAAATCAAATCTGAAAGTTTCTTTACCCATTGCGGTGGGTGGAAACTTGGCTCTGGTGAAACTTTAGGGAGTGTGAAGTATATGTCCCCTTTTGTTTGAATTCTTGTTTTATGTAAACCTTTTGATTAAAATGTTTCTCAAGCAGCAAACTATAGTTTTATCGAGTACTATCTATGGAGAGTATCTGGGACCATCACCTTATGAAATATTTTCTAAGCTATTTTTGCAAACCTATTATAGCTAGTTTAGTGGACAAGAGATAATTTAAAAAGATAGAATATTTGCTAGAACATTATAAATGTCTTAATTCTGTTTCGTTTCTTTCAGCTGTTTTTCCCCTTCATCAAAGTAGAAAATTGATTTTGTTTTTGTTTTATATTGAGCACTGTAGGTTAATTTGAAGAAATATCTGATTGTACTGAGTTGAACCATGGAATGTTGAGAGAGGCAGAAAAAACAATTTTAGGAGTCAAAATTCATGAAATCTATAAATATCAATAAACAGTGTTAGCCTCTTCTAATACATGGTTTCTGTATGAGATTAATCTGAAAAATTGCATATACTTTCTTGTGCAAATTGAACTGATGATGATTTGTAGGCCCATTTTTCTTGGTGATGTCTTGAAATTTCAGTTTTGTGAATATGTTTCAGTCAGCAGTGAGGCTAGGAACAGACTTTAGATCCAGTCTGATTCTGTTTGTGTAACATGAGCAAATACTTTCTTAAAGACTTAGTTTTATCTGGAAAGTGAAGAAATTAAAGTAAATGACATTTCAGATGTATTCTAGTTCAGATCATCTATAGTTAAAATAAGTAAAGCTGAGAAGTCACAAATTCATTCATATTAAAAAATATGTCAGTATCTTAATATAGTACTTACTCTTACAATATACTAAATCTTTTAATGCTGTGTTGATTCTGCTATCCTTATCTGAATCTTTTACCTGATTAAACCTCTGAGAAATCTATGATTTAAAAAGAAATAAAATTTTTGTATGGTAATTTTTATTGACTGATTTATACTTGATGTAATTTCTGTATGTTTAACACCTGAAGACTATCTCCCCTTTTAAGTGCTTTATTTTTTTTGCAAAAAATTTGTGTCTGCTACTTGTAAAAAAAGATGTGATAAATGTAATGCATACTAGAAAGAATGTATTTTTGTGTGTTAGAGAAAAATAATATTTTCTTAATATGAAAAATAGCTAGGTTTAGATTATGACCTATTTTGGTAATTTGAGCTGCCTATATTTAAAAAAAAAAAATACCATCTCATTACACTATTGTTGTATTTTTTTAAAAAAATAAGTGTGACTTTGGTTTCTCTATTTTTTGGTTCCCTTTTTTTATATACCTCCCTACCCCCATCTCTTTCTGCACAGGGTGGGTATTCTGCTCCCTCCTTCTCTCCTTGGCAGGGCTCCTTCCAGGGGATCCCACGGACTGTTCCGCAGCACCGCAGACAGAGTGAGTCTGTGTCTCTCACTCCTATCCTGCTCTGGCTTCCAGTTCATGGTATTTCCCTTCTGCATGACTGTTCCCTCCCAGCACCTCCTCTCCTGTCTAGAGTGACCTGCAGGCATGTGCTAATAAATAAACCAGCACTTCCTGGGCAATTCTGTCTTAATTAACACTTCCTTTGACTGCATGTAAATAGAATTCTAGTAGAGCATTAGGAAAGCTCTCTGAAGTTAATTTCATTCTAATGTTTATACATACTGCCAATGACCCTAGACTTACTGACATGCATCTGTCTTTAATTCATTTTTTCATGATTTTGAGATATGTGGATAAAAATTGTTTTTTATCTACTTATGTTAAAAATGTATACACTATTTGCAGTGGTATGATGGACAGATGCATACTGCTTAGGGAGCAGGCTTACTAGACATTTCACATTTCTTTAAAGATTTCTAATGCTTTGATTGCATTTTACTGTCATCTAAAAGAAAAATATTAATCATTTTCAAGGATGTTTTTAACAAATTTATGTGTCTGCAATTTTTCAGCTGCTTTACAGTACAGAAGAAAATGTCTTTTGAATATGCATGGTTTACTAACATTTCTAATGATTTAGTAATTGACAGATTTTTTTGTTTACATTAAATTTGCTTTCCAAAACAGTGTTTATTACTTTGTTTTATGTACTTAAGTATACCTGGTAAGTTGATTTTATTTTATCTTTTTTGAAAAGTCACCCAAAAAGGCTAACATTAACAAAAAAGATACGAATATTATCTATCAGTCACTTTTTTGCCTTGTCTATGGATTTACCCTGATTTGTGATTCATACCACTTTTTTATTAATTATCTTTATGGTGAAAAGTCAAAACGGGGAAATTTTAAACATTGAAAATAATAAATATAATTTATTCGAAAAATTATTTCTTGAATTAGCTGAAAATATGAGATATAAACACAAAATGTAGGAAAGGTTTGACTTACTTTCTCAAACTCTGTTTAAAGATTCCTAGCACATAAGGAATTACACTAAAATGCCAAAATCTGGTCTGAGTTTCAAAGAGCAGTTATAGCAAATGGTGTTATATTCTTAGGCTTGTAGCAATGTAGTTTAACAGATTTATTTCAAGTTAGCACACCTGCCTTGTACCTACTGAAGCCATCTTTTGGTCCCTGTCCTCTTTCCTCAACTGTCTTCTCTTACCCTTTTCTTCCCTCACCTAGCTGTAATACTGAACTTAAATTTAAGGTTAATTATTTTATATTGTAAGTAAGAGTTTTATATTTGTTTTTAAAACATTTCTCAGAAACACCATTTCATTAATTTATTTGTGTAGCTTTAGAATTTTCTTGTCCCTCCCTGAGTCTTTGGCCTTCCATTTTCAAACGCTGTTTCTTCCTTTCCTCTCAAGTTCAGAGGTATCTTTTTCATTTTCAACTATGAAGCAGCACTGTTCTGCAACACAACCACCAAGACTGACTTTTATGGATCAGATCTTTTTTTCTATGCATCTCCGAGTTAGCAAGAAGAAAGTTTTGGTTCTCTAGAGTTTGCATGGGTAGTTACCTAAGAAACGATACAGAACTTCATGTCGTTCCCTGACTAAATTCTCATGGCTTATACTTCTAATAGAACTGGCCTTGGGACTTGATCATTAAGACGTGTAGGACCCTGTGTATGGAAATTGACAACTGGACGACTTATTTGAAGCTTTTTTGATAGCTCTTACTGAGCTTGGAAGTTCCTTTTGAGGAGAAATACATTTTAAACTGTTATATTATTTTAGATTGACTCTGAGAATGACTAAAGCAATTTGCAAATAATTTTTTTAAAGTAATAACATACAGAGAAGGAGAAAGATCTGGAAATATTATCTGAGGACTACGGAATATCTCCCCTTACATACACTTACATGTATATTCAGTGATAATATTTGTAGTTAATATGTGATTCCTTGCACTAATATTTGGAGAGGCCATTTCTATAAGCATAGTATATAGTTGAGGGTTCTCCTACATTATATATAAACATTTCATGAGTATGTTGTTTCTGATACCATCTTGAACATCAACATAAATCAATTTGCCTTTTCTTCCAAATTCAGAAGCCAGATTGGCTTGTCTGTTACTTTTTCTCTTCAGTAAGGCAGTCTATTCTGGTTTGTTTTGTTTTGTTTTTTTAATTTTTGAGAGCATTGGGCCTTCTAGCATAGACAGTCTGTTCTAAGATATGCAGAGAGTTAAATAATATTTACAAGGAATATTTAGCTCTGGTCAGTACAGAAAGCTGCAGTGACCAAGAATTTTCTTGCTGAATTCAATAATAACTAGAAAAGTAGAAATAAAAGGAAAATCCTGATGCTTATTTCTTTTTTCAGGAAATATTGACTTCCATTTTCTTTTCTTTATTTTAAAGGAAAGGTGCAGGCAGGGATGAAGGTGAACTAAGGCAGGCAGGCAGGCAGTAGAGAGAGGAGGTAGGAAGAAGCATTTTATTTATTTTATTTGGTTGCTCATTATGGTTGTTCCTGCCAGTCCTGGGGCACAAATCCAGGATCTTGGGATATATGTGAACCGTGTCCAATCTCTTGCTCCACCAGGGCATGCCATTGCTTACATTTTCTTGAATTTGTTATTGGTCCTGATGTTTTTTATCTTTGATTTCAAGTTAAATTTTTCTTGCTTTAGCAGAAAATATCTACATTTAGACAAAGGAATCTTCTCTTGTCAGTAGGTGCTTCAGTTTTTGTCCAAATTGACTTAACTAGCATTAGTTTAGTCTCTGATTTCTGATGTGTAAAATTAGGAATGATACATAGCCTACTTCATAATAGGAAAGTGCAATAAAAATAATTACTTTTGGCAAGTAAAAGCTTTAATGATAATCTCAAATACTATTTATCAGAGCATATACTTCTAGAAATAGTTGACTTTCAAAAAGTTATTTTGAAATGATACCTATTGTCATACCTAGAAAAAAGTCTGTTTTAAAACTTGCTCTTTAACATCTTTCTTAAATGAATTTAGAAATATTTCCTTTTACTTTCCATGTATAATAATTTAGATGGGAAGAAAAATTTGTTTTGAAACAAAAATGCTATAATTTGTGTTTTAATAACCTAGCAGTCTCGATGTAATCATATCTGATTTCTAAGTTTATATTATAATAATTATTATTGTGTTAACCAGAATTGCATTAATAATAACAATTACACTGTCTTCTATTCTCCTCTTAAAACCTTCAAGGGGATTTTTTGAAACCTTTTTAACAAGGAACACTTAGAAGTTCATTTTATATCACAACCCAGAATATATTTACTGAACGAAACTATGTCTTTACACCCAACACATGTGGGTTGTGTATATTTAAAATTTAGATAAAAAATTCAAGTAACAGTACTTTTCTCTTCTTTCTCTCAGTACTTAGGATACAATCATATTTTCCTTTTAATTTTGTTTTGCCTTTTTTTACACACTGTCATGAACTTTTTAATATAGTAAACATTTGTTGAAAACATTTTAATGATTACTTGACAGTATATTGTCATGTGACTAATTTATTTAATATTTCCTGGTTTTGGGCATTTGATGTTATTTCCATTTTTCCCTATTGAATAGTTACCATTACAATATCACTTACCCTTTGTATAGATCAAGGTCAGCATTTCTCTTAAGCAGAGCCCTAGAAGGATGTTACTTAGCAAAGGGTATACACTTTCTGGAGATCTTTGATACATATAATGACTGTTAAACATTCTCATAGGGTATAAAATAACGTGGCTCACCTGATTGGCTGACTGGTGACTAATCAGTTTTATATATATTCGTACTTCAGTACTTTAGATTTATTTAGATTTATTAAAGTACTGCAATACTTTAATAAGAAATTACCTCTGGTAGTGACTTTTCTTAAAAATAAAATATTTTTCAGTGAAATAGAAAGTATGGTAACAGGTAAAATTTGGTCTTACTGTAGGCTATTATTTTAGTGTGATATGGTATGGTGTCCATTGGTAACGTATAGATTAGTAAAGTCATTGGTCAATTTATATAGGCCTCAAGCTCATGGTCCAGGAAATTATTCCAAAAATGTAGGAATAGATTAGTTACTCTAAATACCTAGCAGTTAGGTATTGTGTGTTGTATTCACAAGCCTTTTAACAACCTTCTCAGCAGATTGTGAGACCTTTGTCCGCTGTATATGTTGCTATACCCTAGTGCCTGCAGATCCTACTCAGAAAATTTTACTATGAATATTGGTCACGTCAGTGAAATTGTACTCTTGGGATGCTATTCAGCTTTGTTTTCTGAAATAGTGTATATGCCAGGGGTACATGCTAATGGGTTCTGTGTCTTAGAGCTATAGACCCATGAAAAGTAAGCATCACTTATTGTGCCTCTGTAGTAAATCCTTGTTTAAGTCACTATTAATCACTTTGATAGTTTTTAAAATAAGTTTAACTTATCAACTTATAAAAGCTATTGAATTCCTTATTTCAGAATTTGTTTGCATATAATATGTTAATCAGCAGGTAGGTATCTTCTCTAAGTTCTCTGAGATCTAGAAGCACCATTCTGAGATCTAGAATAAAATCAGGAATGAACTTTCCTAGTTCCCAAGAAAACTCGGAAGCTCTGATTGGGTTCATGGAACAATAGAGAAGAATTCTTTGAGTCTGTTTATACTAGGCATCCAATCCTGTCTTCTATCTCTATAGTGGTTTGTGGAGCACTGCTGAGAATTTACCCCACCATATTTAAGATATATAAACATCAGGTTATACAGGTTATTGGTCTTTAAATGCAATTGCAATAATAAAAGTAAGCTAACATTGAATTGTATTTAGTTTATTATGTGCAAGACACTGAAATTATTAAAAATAATTTCTTCTTTTGCAAGTGATTTCATGCAAACATTTGTAGAACTTTTGGAGTATGAATATTGTTTCAAAATTATTTTAAGTGGTAAAATTCTTCAAGTGATATCTTTTAATGACTAGAAGTTTTATACACACCATTCAGTAGATATGAATATTTGTATTAATTTCATAGTATTTTGGCAAGAAAGTATAAATCTAATAAAAATATGATTTTGTTTTATACAAATATTTTAAATAATCCTAGAAAAACACAACAAAAGCAAAGCAAATGCTGTTGGCTGCTACCCAGTCATGGCACTTCCTTGGTGTTGCGTGTGGTCTCTGACACCATTGTCCTGTCTTTTTCTTGTCTCTGCTCTCCCATTATGCCTTTGGCAAGGAGTTGAGAAGTTAGTCCATTACTTCTCTGACAAAGCGTGGTACAGTACAATTTAAGATTTTTTCCTACCACCTTCCCCATAATCACTTTTTTGTTTTTATTTTTTTTCTAGTTTGCATGATGCATGTCAGAGCCTGCATGAAATTACAGGCATGTTACAGATGGCTCCATTTCCTTCTTTTAAATCTTTGAGGTGTATTTAATAGCAATAATAAACTTTTATGTACCAAGAAAATAATTTTAGGTAATTCCTCTGTTAAGCAGTAGCGTTATTACACTTTAGAACAGTTGCTGCTTTTTTGACATAATTTACTCAATCAGTATTTGATGTTTCTAACTGCCATCTTACTGATGATGACTCTGGAACAAGAGTGCATACAAAAACTGATAAATATTTTTCCGTAATGCTACTGTTAGAAATCTTTGAAGTGGTATGAAACAGTAAATAAAGGTGAAGAGTTTTTCTCAATGAAGTTTGGGGGGTGGGGGGCGGGGTTTAGTGTCTTTCCTCTAGAGGATTAATTAGAACCATTTTTTCCCAGAAATACTACTCCACAGTATAACTTGAGTTTGGAACCTGAAATGTATGCTGTATAGGATTATCAACTAAGAAGTCACTAGTGCATTATCCAGAGAAATTAGTATCTGTATGTTGGTATTGAATCTGCCTATTGAGTTTTGGGGTTTGTTTTTTTTTTTTTTTAATTTCATTAGAATTACTCAAATGGCACAGAATAATAGAATTATTAGCGCGGTGTTTTAAATTCTTTGTTGGTTCAAATTCTGGCTTTGCCATTTGCGACAGTGTATGAATTTGAACATTTTGCTTCAGTTACTTACCCTCGGTTTCCTCATTTACAAAAGTACCTTCCATCTTATGATAGAGATCATGCATACAGACTTAAGAGTTTGGCCGTGTACCTTGGGAATGAAGACAGAACTGTTCTTTTAGAACCCAGAGCTTAACATTTCTCAATATTTGGGCTATGCCAGACACTATACTGAGCACTTTATATGCATGTTATTGCTTACTATTTACAATAATTTAATGACGTATAGATACTGTTAGCTTTATAAATTATGAAATTCTATCAGAATAATAAGATAATTTACCCACTATCTCATTGATAGTGATAGAACCAGGACCCAAACTCACTTCGGTTTGGCTCTAAAAGCTAACCCATTCAGTACCGTATTATACTAGCTTCTTCATTGATATATGTGTGTGTGTGTGTGTGTGTGTGTGTGTGTGTGTGTGTGTGTGTGTATAAAGCCCTTCTAAACTTTATGGTACCTTGCATGTCATAACTTTGTTGTATCTCCAGGAAGACATATAAGGAACTTTGTCTTTTGTGTCATACCAAATATGACTTCTGTGGATTTAAAATCATAGGTAACATTTATTGAGCACTTTGATATGTTAGGAGATTCTATGCTGAGTGTTTTACATATGTATGTAAAATATGTACATATATAAGCATTTAATTGTTAGAATTAGGAATAGAGAATAGCTGAATGCTGTTAAGGTAGCTTCAGCAACTCATTTTATCCAGAAATGTCTAGTCTTGAGGTGGAAAACGTTTGTGCTGTAGGTGGTCAGTAGGGGATTTGTTAAGTTCAAGTTAATATGTTTTTAATCCTTATGAATATGAATCATTAAGCTAACCCTAAACTTATTTAGAGAAAATTTTTTTTTACTTAAACATTTCTTCTTATCAGTGTTTTCTGAAACTTATATTTGATCATTAGCGCTACATCACTGACTTAAAAAGGAAGTAACATTTTGATAATTTATTATCAAAGAGGCAATTTTAGAATATACCACTCACTAATATTCATATATTTATCTAGCATACATATATATTCCTTACTGTGTTCAAATACTAGGAATACCAACTATACCACAAAAATGAATAAAGCATATGCTACAGATCTGTAAGGAGCTCAGATGAGTCTATCTTTGTAAGCAGCTCAAAATAAACATTTTAGATTATCATTGAAGATGCCTGCTAATCTTTGCACAATTACTTAATAGTGCCTGTTGATGATACTCTTTACCTTTAATACCTATAATGATTTCATCTGAGAATTCTCAGAATGGTGTGCTGAAATATATGTATCTAATTAAAGTAGGACTTAAAGTTATTAAGTACAATTAGAAGCACTTAGCTATTAAAGTCTGGGGATGGGTCCACTTTTTTAACTCCTATAACCAACCCTTTGACAAGTTGCAAGGCAGGGGTCTAAAGCTCTAGCTATTTGTGACTACAGAGTTTTTTAAAGTCCCTCTATTTGTGGGACTTTTGCCCTCTGACTTTTGTTGACTACTGAAATGAATGACCTGCTGTGCACATTTCCCAGAAGACTTTTTTGATACAGGGCACTACCTCATTTTGCATCTCCAAAGCTAGGAACTCATCTTAAATTCTTACCAAACTGCCCATTATCTGCCTCACCTTCAAATGCTCTTGCAGTCCTCTTCAGGTTTTCTTTCAGTATCCTGATTTTAAACTCATAATTTATCACTTGGGCTATTAGCAGTAGTTTGCTACCTGGCTGTTCTGCTTGCAGTCTTACCCCCTCCCTTTCTGTTCCTTACGGATTTCATCAGAGTGGCATTCTAAAGTTCACATGGGACCTTATGGTTCCTGTTTAGAATTCGCTACTGTCTTCCATCATCTGCTGCACAGAATCATAGTTCCAAATTCAGTCTAATAATTTGAAGTTACTAAAACATACCATGCTCTTTTTTTTGCCTCTGTGCTTAGCATGTACTGACCCTTGCTACCTTTCTTATCTACATGACAAACTCTTACTCACCTATCATTAAAAAAATTTTTTGAGGACAAAGAAGCATCTTATGTTATTTCCATATTAGTTGTTCACAGTGGTTGCTTTCCCCCTTGTACCCAGGACTCAAACCCAGGGGCATGTGACCTGCGTCCTTCAGAGGTGATTGACCTAGCCACTGCTCCACCAGGGCACGCCTCACCTTCTAAAACTCAGTTCAAGTGTTTTAAATTCTTGGATGCCTTTAGTGACCTGTCCAATCAGACATAAGTTTTCTTTTTGTTCCCAGATATTGTTACACTTGAGAAATGATCTCTTACCACCTGTTTACCTGTCTGTGTCACTAGTCTCACACAGACACTGATGTGTTCAGTTCCATACTATCCTGTATCTAGTATGGGGCATGCTACACTTTTAAAAAATGAGTGATCAGTCTTTATTCCTTCCTTTTGTTCTTGCATCCATGAGAACTGATTTTCTTTTTTAAAAATGTTTGAATTCTTGCTGAAGATATTTGAGGGCATAAAAGTGGAGTAATAAATATGAGCAAAACTGTTAAAATCTTGCCTACATTAATACAGTAGAGTGTTTAGAATTGGAGAAATTATGCTACAAGCTGTCAGAACACAGCTCTGCTTTGCCTGTTCTCGAGGCTGAGTGGCAGCTTATTCAACTTGTCAGTTGGTTGTGATGACAAAATCCCAAGTAGGTAACTAATTCCACATAGTCTTCCACTTCTCAGGAGTAAGTCATTTCCTTGGATTTTGCTATAGTAGCCTCTGAATCTTCCTCAAAAACATTTTTGCTTTACAGTAACAGAACTGGTTTCCAAACTAATTTTCAAATAAATAAAACAAGGCATTTATTTTGGGTATAGGAACATTTATAATATCACTGAAACAAACTTTAATAAAATATAAAATCTATATTATTCACCATATAGATAGAAATTACTCATTTAGTGTAATTGGTAGTTTAAGCATTTTAATATAATTTCAGTCTAATTCTTTTATCTCATTTAAGAGACTAAAATTTTTCGTTATTCTTAAAAACCCAATTCTTTTGTATTTTATATAGAACTTTCTTGCATTTAATACATGTAATGCATCTTTTAAGACTATCTGCTGTATTTACATTTGGTTCTCTTATAAGCAGTTGTCAATTGGGTAATATAAATAATCAGAACAATGCAAATGGATAATAGGTCTGTAGTTCACAGTGCCCCCTTTTCTGGAGGGTTGGTTATTTTAATAATCAATTTATTGCTTTGTCTTAATTAAAATATTACATCTTTGAATGCCTTGACCTGATGACACAATTGTACTTGTTTTTTTCTTATTGATAATAGTCATTAGTATAAAATCATTCTATAATTGTCATTTTATAATTACAATTTTTTTAAATTTTTAAGTTCTTTTGGATTTTTAAGTCAAGACCTAGAATGTCATACTGTTTTTGAAGGTGAAAAAGGAAAACAAATCTCTGTTAAATTAACCATTTGATGATTGCATCTTTTTCCTCCTTGGGTACTTTTTCCCCCTTTGGTGGGTTTTGGTTTGCTCAGTGTGGTCCTGGTCTGTATTTATATTAATCTTCCTAAAGTATATAATCATCATTGCATGATTATTTTTTCCTAGGGAACCCCAAAGAGAATCTGTTGAATGGATTACACAGAGATTTTAGTGCCTTTCATCTTGAAGGACAGTTTTTAATCTCCATGATGATTTATTGTGAAAATGCCCAGTGTCTTTACATTTAACTTGAAGTAAAACTGGGGTGACTTACTTATTTCAAATATTCTAAAATGAGTTCAATGTAACATTCTGTTTGGATTGATTTTTAGTAGTTATTGTCAAAGAGACTGCGCACACTCAGGGCAGCCCTGCACTGCAGTGCCCCATCACCAGTGAACGCTGTACTTAGTCTTGTAACCTTGTCATATTCTGGTTTCTGACTGCTGACGCAGGAAGCCCTCATCCAGCCTCATCTAGTGCCGGTCAAGGAGGCGAAAAAAAAATGTCAAAACACAAATGATGCGGGTATAAATAATATAGCCGCTTTTATTGGAGAAATTAGATACCATGTAGATTTATTTGTGAATTAGTATAGTAAGAGTTTTTAAAAATCACAAAAGTCAAGTTGTTAGTTAAAAATGGTCTTCTAAAGATTCATTTTCAAAGCTGCTCGCCAAGCTCTATGACATTTTCAGCTCACATTATATAATAAAGTTTATGTGTGTGTGTGTTTATTCATTTATAGCAATTCAGGCTACAGCAGGACATGACCGGTAGACCCTGCACTAATAATTTGCATCATTGAACAATAACTTTTGAAGATTAATATTTCTTTACTGAATACCCAAAAGTAGTGGAAGTTGCCTGCTTCTTCTGATTTGTATAGACTTTAACCACATAATGACCTTTTGGAGAAGTGTGTCTAAGGCACATTGACCTCACGAACTTAGCTTTTGTAGGCTTTGGAGCTTTTGTTCAAGTTATAGGCACATTTGTTTTATTCTTAACCATCTTTCAAAAAGGCTGATCTTCTTTAATTTTACTTAGTAGATAATTTATTCTTGGGCAGCAAAAATCTGTTCTCTCCATAATAGAGTCTTAGTTGATCCCTCATCTGACACGTGAGACAGAAAAATTAAGCTATGCAAGCATCTTATTCTGAATCTTTTAAATTACGTTATTAAAGGTAGGTTAGTATTAGCTAAATGTTTATATCTGTTAGTAATTTTAATTCTTGATGGAGGTACAGCATCTTGACAATTTAAGTGAATACTTCCTCTAGACAAGTGTGATAGCATGGTATATAGCTTTATTTAAAAAAAACTTTGACATGGGTAGTAATCTGAAGGTTATAGTTACTATCTGAACGTTTTGTGGAGATTAAACCAAAGTGTTATAGTAAGCCTGTTAAAGTTCTTTCATATCTAAAGTTTTAAATATTTAAGGAATCATTGAAGCAGGAATTTCTTTTCTATAATTAGTACTTTAAGAGCTTCTTCTCCCCTGTTTGATTTTAGATCTTGTTTTTAGTGTTTATTGCCTATATCATTATTTGTTTTCATTATCATTCTTGTATGTGTCTCATGAATTCACTTGAATATTGCAATTTTTTTAATTTAAAAAACCCCACGTACTTCTCATATTAAAACATGATAAATGCCAACACAACCTAATTTAATCTTATATATATTCCGGGTGGCATTTCTAAAATAAATTGTTGCTAATGTTGTTTTTAATTTTAATAGCCTCGAGTACTACAGCCTTCCAGCAGTCTTCCCAGCTCCACAGACCACGCCCAGGGAAAACTAATAAAGCCACAACCTATCGCGGCCCACAGTGAACAGACAATCCAGAGCATACATCGTGGTGTTTCACATCTGGATGAAACCTGTACACATGGCTTGAAACAAGAAAGCAACTGTGGTCTGGAAGACCAGCCTGTTTCATCAAGCCTGCAGTTCACTAAGGATGTGGCCAAGAGTAGTACACCTTCTGAAGCAAACTTGAACATGACCGTGGATGCTCAACAGCCTTATCACTTGGCAAATAATCAAATTAGTGACATGAAGTTGGCACCCACATCTCTTCAGACACTTCCCCAGGCAAGTACAGTAAACCAGGCTAAGAGAATTGGAAGAAATCAGTCTTCATCAGAGAGCTACATATCTCAGTCTAAGTCTGTGCATCTTCTTAAACCATCTATCTTGAATTCTTTGATACCTCCTCCAGTTTCTGAATCATCTCCAAATAGGACTCCCACTTGTAAGAAATCACCAATAATCACACCATGTAACTCAGCAAAATTTCAGCCAGCATCTTGTCAAATAAATCTTACAAGTAATCCACATCCTAAAGCATCTAAGCTCCGCCCCCCTTCTGATGCTTTCAAACAAAAACAAATAAGCAACCCCCGAATTGAGCCTCAAAACACTCAGACCAAGACAAGCATCCCAAGGCCATTAGTAAGAAGAAAAGAAATCATGCAGAATCCGAATAGCAGTTTGAATTCTGGGGATTGTTTGGCCTCCACTCGATATTCTCGTCTTCCTAAACCAAAGATACATTAAGTACTTAGCTGTCACCACCAGTTTGCTTTTGTTTTTGTTTTTCCTTTAAAAAAAAAAAAAACCCAACATGACTATCTGTTCTGTAATAGCTTTATGTGCAGTTTGCTACCATGATGGAGGGTCCATTGAAAGCCTGCAAATTTTAAAATTAAAACGTGGAAACTTATAGTAGTTTGGCTCTTCCATTCTATATCCTGGTTGAGGTACATAGCATTTGAGCATATTTGTCTCAAGTAAACACAAAAGTTTGCTTACCCAGCTCAGAGGCCTACAGAAGGCTGTAATCATGTTATCTGTGCCTCTGCACATCAGATAATTCATAATATTCCACTTTGTGGGCAACAAATGTGCATTGCTAATTTAGTTCTCTTAGATCTGTAGTAATGTGATTCTCAGAGACAACCTTTTTCACTTGTCCCTCCTGTAAATATGGCTACTATTTTAACTTAACATTTGGTGATAATGGAAGGTGGTCATCTGTAAAAAGAATTCTGGCCAGTGATTTGTATATTTAAAAGGTCTATGCAAAAGCTCTGTGATGAATAAAGGAGATCAGACTTTTAATGGGAAGTCTGTGTAAGTTATTTTTCCTTACTAGGATAAGCATATTAATGTCTATTAATTTACCAGACAAAGTCCCCATGCTAAAATGTTTCATAGTACATATAAACCAGTTAAATGTTGCTTTAACTTCTTGAGTTACAAACACTCATACACACACCACCATTTTGTGTTTACTTTTGCTACTGGATACATTTGGGAAGCTTGAGATGTATCTTGAGACCTGTATCTAAAGAGACATTCATTTGTTCTGTGTGGTGCTAGAGTTGTGCTGGTAATTCAGTTTTGAACCCTCTGGGCTTATGGATCCATGACAGCTGTTTTAAGGTTCCACAGCATATATTTTAAATTAAATCTTTATTATAATATTTATATTTATTGATTTTCTGTTGCTATATGAAGACTGGAACAATGGACTTGAAATATTTGCACACAACTTTGGTGGGATATAAGTATCCCATACAAAGGGCTTAAAATATTTTATATAGTAAAGCAAATTAAAATATTTTGAGAATAATTATAACTTTAATTAAGACTTTCTTTAGAAGGCCGGATTCATAATAGTTTTGTTCTTTTAAGTTTTCCAGTCTTCCCTTTGAAATTCATGTGTATATTAAATAACAGTTTTTTTAAAAATAAATTTGAGAAGAAAAATAGAATTCAAGAGTTGTACTAAAAGGTATTGAAAGACATTCAGTGCCAGTACACTTATTTATTTTAATGTGCTAGAAAGGTAGCTGTGAACCTCCAAGGAACCGTACGCCCTGTTCTAATCATGCTTTAGACCACCCGTCAGATGGTCAGTAAATTACCTTATTTTCCCAAATCATGTCATCTTGAGGCTCTTCACCTGTTGCTGCTTTAATTAGAATTAATGTCTTTCAGACAGACAGCCTTTTATAAAGTCAAATCTAGTTTTGATGAACTGACCAAAAAGGTATAAATAAAAAGGGATTATGACCAGAATACTAGTCACTCAAATTTCTCAGGATTCCTTGAAAAAAATGAACATTGGTAAAACTGTCTTTTTTTATAGAAATAATAGCAAATGCTTTCATGGGAATTTTCAGGGAGACATTTACTGTCATTTTGATGGCAGTCTTCCCTTTTCAGAGTCATCCAAGTATATTTGGCATATTCACTAGATACAAACTGCTCTTGGACCTGGTAACAAGTATGCAACCAAATACAGTATCAAACTCATTTGATTGCACTTCTGCCTGTGATATACTACAGTTCAGTAAATTTTTCACAGTCTGGATATTAGTATGAAGGGATCAGGTATATAAGCAAAGCTCTTGCTATTAGAGAGGAACAGTTATGGCTGCAGCTATCAGTAGGTACATGTTGTATTTCATTTTGAAGGAGAAAGGAAGCCAATCTCATATGTTACAAATGGGATGTTATCACCCTCTATTTCCCTATAGTAAAACATACTGATGAGCTAGTAGATTTTGGTTTATTTAGAAACTGATGCAGACCCTTTGTAAAGTTATTTACAAGTAGGCCTGTATCTAGTGGAGAAGCTTAAGTTTTTTACTTCAATTTTTAACCCTTTAGTCTGAAGGGATTGTCTTTATTATATAAAAATATTGGCTTCTATGATTTATTCTTTTTCCTACTCTTATTTTTTTCTCCTACTCTATTTTTTTTCTCCCTGATCAATTTGCAGAAATAACTTGACAGTTCAGCTTCTCTGTCCTTTTGTTGCTCCTTAATCCTGACAGAAGTCTCATTAATATAATTATGAAGCATGAGATATTAAGAGAAAAACTAGGATACTTGCACAAAATAGCAAAGTATTTACCTGTAGTTTCTTTAAAAACCTACAAGAATATTGTACTCGTCTGCTCCTTGATGAATGTTTAGTTCAGAAACAAAATTAGGATGTAGCTGGACGCATAAACAGATCACTCAGATTTGGGTTGATCTCTGTTTAGTGCTGTGGTGTCAGCTCTGCCAAATCTTCCTCCACAAGAACCAGATCATTTTTTTCTGAGTTTTTGTGATACTGGTGAAGATGATTGTGGTGTGTGAATTCTAAGTCCTAGGGAGTAAGTTGCATGAAGTTTCGTTAAGTTTCACATTTGTGAAGTAGAAGAGTAATAGGCTATATAGACTTAACATTTGGTTGCATATCAAATTCTTTAAAGAAAGCTTGGCCTAAGGAGTTAAATAGCACGAGTACAGATGATTTTAAAGTGTTCAACAAAGGATAAATTGTGTAATTTTAGAACATTTCTAATAACTCAGACCCTCTAACATTTTTCTTTTCGAGTCGTGTTTTAATCTGTGCAATATCTTTATGCATATAGACTACTATTCATTGTATTTATATAGATATTAGGGAACTTACTAAATATTTAAGCAAATAAAATTTGAATATGAAAGAAAATATCAGATATGCACTTTAATGAGCTTAATTGCTTGAAGTTGTGCCTGAAATACTGAAATGCCTCCCATTAGGTGTGGCTTTCTTTGTTGAAATGAATTTCTCTATAATTGTTGCTGTTTAAAATAGAGCCTTTCACAGAATTATATCCTTAGCATGTCACCTTTCTCTTGAACGCGCTGAGTTCCTTCAGTGATTCATTGCCTCTATACATCAAAGAACATGATATTCCCTATAGCTGTCATTTCTAAATCTTCTTGCAGAATAGATTGTGTTACAAACACAGAGATGCACTCTTCATCTCTTAAGAATTGTCGTGCTGGTTTCCTGGTCTCTAGGGCACTGAGGATGTAATTTGGAATCACCAAATAGGCTTTCAATGACGGTCAGTAATGACTACAGTACCATTTCAGTTTGCTCTCCATTGTACTGCTAGTTTTATGTTCACAGATTAGTTGGGTGTTTGCATGCTTCTGCACACACTTGAAAATTATAGCTGTAACACAAATACCTGATATTTTTCCTTGGGGGTGATGGCCTTGTTATTTTTCTTAATTCGGATGTCGAAGTATATTTTCTAATTTTCTTTCCATATCTCCTTTAAATGTTTCTGCTGCAGCAATTTGAAAGAATACTTTTGGATAAACGATTATGGTGAATGCCAATCTACTATGCTATTAATTAAAAATACATCATATGTTTTAACATTGTTGGGGAAAAGCCACCCACTTTCTCCTTGGTAAAAGTATCACCAGAACAAAATAATACAGATCCTAAGAAATTAGAAGTCTCTAAGTCATTACTAGCTGAAAAGAAACACACTACCATCATTAATATCTGCAGTATTGTTTTTTCCATTGATTTTAAAGCCAGTTCAGAGTAAATACTGTATATTAGAATCTGCTTGTAAAATGGATTATTAAAACTGAATGTAAGTCTTTCTGGAAATGTTGGCATAGTAAATAAAAATAAAGTTCATTAAAAAAAGTTTGTCGTCAACAATGACTTGGTCCATAGTGTACTTTTTTCTTGAAGATTTTTATCCACAATGCTGTTTATTTGATTGAGTTCACATTTTTCAGGTGTGTTATTTCACACATTCCCCTCTACACACACCACACTCTTAGCCCTGGTTGAGTAAGAATTGAACAGTAGTTTGTGTAGGGTTTTCACAGACTTTCCAAGTGATGTAGTACTTAAGTTTCCATTTTAATAAAATGTTTGCTTTATCTTAGAAAAATATTGGAATAATGGATAATTTTTACTTAAAATATTAGCACATGGGTAAAAAAATGGCATAAAAGGGAATAATGTAGTAATTTTAATTATTTTGTTCTGTTAAGTATATGTACTAACTAATGTAAGAGCAGCAGCATTTAGTGAAATTTTATGTAATTTATCAAGAGGAACAAATTTTATTTTTCAGTTTCTATGTGACAGTTATACGATATGTTATAAAAAGTTACGCAGTGATATGCCACAAGTCCCAAAAGTCGCATAAATGCTGGAAAAAGTGATGGAAATGTCATTGAGAATACATTGTTAGTTGCATTTACTGTCTGTTAAAGCACCTGTAATAATTTTAAGGTCATCTGAGATACTATCAAGTATTTCTTATACTAACTCAAATGTTTCCTTTTTAATCTGCCAGTAGTTATATCAGATGTTTTCATTATGTTCATTCCACATTTTCTATTCAAAGCATCTTTTCTTTCCCACAGAAAAGACAGGTAGATATTAATTCTGGCTTCTGTTACATGAGTTTAGTAATTTTGATGGGAAGAATTACATGTGTCAGTCACTATGTTGGGTATACAAAATGAAGACTCCATGGTCCCTCCCTCTGGAGCTAAGGGACCAACGCCAGGTTTAACATTAAGTCATCCAGGTGAGGAATGCACTCGCATTCCCTGTTCATCATCTGGTTTTGACATAGCAGTGATACCCCTTTTTGATAGCTTTTCAAGTTTCTTTTCATCTGAGCTTTAGTTATCTTGCATTGTTCACATCTTATTCCGGGTTATATTATTTATTACATGCCTTCATTTCCCTTTGAAAATCTGGCCTTTTATAATCTGATTTTTCAAGAACTCCTTTAGCCATTTTGGATATTCTTAGTCTGCCTTTTCTTCCTTACTAGGTTATCAGTCAATTTAATTTTGAGGTTTCTCAACTCTCTTAAACCACCTTCCCTTTTAAAACCTAAACCCATGAGATCTCACTTTGTGAAGTCTACATTTTAGCATTTAATTTATACCTAGGTTTTGTTTCCCTTCCAATTCCAGTTTATTATAGACATTAAATCTACTATGATCTAGAGGCTATCTTTGATTACCTGCTATTTTTTGCCATGTGGTCTCTGAAGAGAAATTTAAATAATATAGAAGAGCCTTGTCTTCAGTCATGAATTTCCTCCAGAACAAGCAAACTCAGTCTTGATAGGAACTGTTCGTATTACCTTAAGAAATAAAGATGTCTAGATGCAGGATCATCTCCAGAAACAATCTATCAGAGACTATTTTAAGACAGGGCAAACATCTAGAGGCAAGGCTTTATTATATGAAGTCATCCCCTCCTATCATGTGAGATCCCCTCCTCTCTTTTTGAAGCCCCACCCGATAGCCCATTTTTTAGTTTAGGATGTGACTTGGTCTGTCGCCTTTACTTTAGAATTTACAGCCATGTTAATTCTCCATATGTATATAATTAAATTTGATCTTTTTCTCCTATTAAATTGATATAATTTGTTTACTCAACCAGCCCAAAAATAACTTCAAAGAGGTGGGAGAATTTCCCCTTCTCTACAGAAGAGTTCAAATTCCAGGACAGACATCCACCCCCACTCAAAGGAAAAACAAAAGTGTAAGGGCTAAGTGTACAGTAAACAGATGTTTGTGATCACATGTGAACTTGTCTATTTCTGAGGGAAGAAATGTCTACTTAATGTGAGAATAAAAAACAAAAATGAGATCATCACAATCTGTAGTAGGTAACAATAGATTCAACCAACCTAAGACTTGTTTAAGCATGTGGTTCAAAATGCTGAGTTGTAGAAAACTTTCATGACAAGTTTTAATTGAGAGTGATGGATTATGAATGCGTTTTATTTCTTAAATAGTAGGTGTTTCAGCCTAATACTGAGATGCAGACATATACACTCGAAACTCCTGCTTCAGTCAGTTTCAAATATCCAGTCTTGACAGAGCTTTCTTTGATCATCAGCAAAGGGTCTGGGCCCTGCTTGGGTAACTTATCTTGGGCTCTGCCCTCTGAGAATTCTAGATCTTGGTCTAAGCACTCAATGGAAAGGGAGCTTGAACTTGAAAAAAGGGAAGTGGAGTGTGTTGTGCCTTTCAGAGTGCTCCAAGAATTTTAAGAGGAGAGGATGCCATGGACTTATAATCATCATGCAGTATTCAACCACAGATACACAAAAGGACAATAAAACCTGAAAAATTGACCTTTGCTAGTAGTCAGATGCAAAACAGACTTGACAGGCCATTTGTGTATCTTTATATGTGATATCTATTTAGAAGAATGGGAAATTAGAAATATACATTGGCAGTAGGAAGATGATTTTACCCTATGAAAATCTGTAGTTAATAAAATGCTCTTAAAGACTATTTGCTCATTCACATTATATTTACTCAAAATAGTCTCTTAACTAGATACAAAAACAAAATAAAGCTGTGAATGCAGTACAATCCCTATACATATGTGCTTATAGATAGCTACGTAAAAGAATGTGTTAATGGTAGTAGAATAATGGGTAGTTACCTTTTTTCTTACGTGTTTTTAAAAATGAGACTGCTCTTAGAATCAGAGAAAAGCTGTTTTTCTTTTAAATGACGGGCTCATTGCTATTGCCTAGGCAATATTTGTAAAGTAGGCACTTGGGCGATTAAAAATTGACCCCAGATACTCGACACACCCTGCCCCCAACACATTGTTTTGAGCAGAGAAACAAAATCTTACGGGAAGGAAGATTGGGTCATCTTGTCCTTAGGGATATCTAACTTTACTTAGGCCTCATCACAGTCCTATAGTCCTCATTTAAGTATTGGACCCATAGTACATCCAGAACCTTTCCCGACAAAGCTGGCATAGAGAGACGAAACTCATGTAAAGTTAAGGAGAGAAAAAGTAAAACCCCAGGAAACCTGTGCATCCAAGCTTCCTCTAGACCTCCTGGTCCTGCCAGATCTGCCTCTGAGCTCTTGCTGTCCTTCATGATTCAATCTTTGTAACGTTGCTGGGTCCGCACTGCTGGTTTGCTGGAAGCAGTTGCTGTGACGGGAGCTCTCACTAGCCTAGAGGGAGCTCATTCTTCACAAATGAACGCTTCTAAAGCATACTAAATTCCTCTTTGGTTGCTGGTATATTCATTATATGAGTGGACAAGTGGACAGTCAGATTAGGACCTGAAGAAAGTGACCATGAATTTGAAAGTCTTCTCTAGTCCTTTCCTACCTCCTGTCCCCAGTACACACACACAAACACACGCCACAATTTTGACATGGAAACAAATTCTTCTGCAAAGGAGATTGGGTCAACTTGTCCTTAGGGATTTCTCACTTTATTCAAGGCTGTTAACAACATTTATTCCTTGTTTAAGTTTTGGATCCATAGTACACTCAGAGCCCTCCCTGAGCCCAGCCGACCCCAACCAGTTGATCTGAAAGTGGGAAAGAGTGAGGAATGGAGTGGGACGTTTAAATTCTTGAAAATTTCTCTTCAGTAAATCACAGCTACAGTTAAAAATTTTGAAATCTAAGATATTTTGTTTTTGAAGAAAACGTATAACAGGATGGGTGGGGTCACTAGGAGGTCTCAACATAGTCAAATTGACATAGGGAGAGTTCTGCTATCTCCTATTTGTCTGGATCAAGGGCATAGATGTCGAAGGGCTATCTGACACACACAAGAAATGTTATTAAAATTCATGGCATACAAAAATTGTTTTAGTTTTGCCTTAATGGTTAACTATATGCTAAACCATTCAACAAAGTAAGTGGAGCCCTGAAGATGGAGATGTTCAAAGAAAAGATGAGTCAGGGCATGATGATCCGGAGGAAGAGAGTCCCACCAGAGGAAAACAACTTCGTTTGGGAGGCCTCCTTTCGCAATCTTTGTGGGCCATTCGCCCTGGTGGCCTTCCATATCCAATCAGTACGCTGGTCAGTATCCATGACCAGTTACTGCTGAAACCTACCAGCCAGCACCTCTCCTTCTCTGGTCGCCTGTGCTCTGCACCCTGTGCTCCAGCGCATTTCTCTGGAGCAGGAGTGCGTGCGTGCTGGGCCTCCAGCCCCTTGTGGGGTCCCTAGGGCCAGCAGACTCTGTTCATAGAGGAAAAGATGATGTGCCCACAAGTATTTTTTTTTTAAAGGAAAAGTGCAGTCAGGAATAAAGGCAAGTAATCAGGGAAACAGGAAGAGAGGAGGTCAAAGCATCTCATTTTACTTTTATTTAGCTGTTCACACTGGCTGTTCCTCCCCGCACCCAGGAATTGAACCCACAGTTATGTGGCTTGGGCTCCTTCAGAGGTAACTGACCTAACCGCTACTCCACCAAGGCCCACTTGATGTGCCAGCAAATTTGAAGTCACTTACCGAAAGTGACTCCCATAGTTAACGGGAGATCTACCTGACTCCAAATGTAGATTGTGTAGACACAAATGCAGTGCTTCATCACCACGTTACTCCTTTTTGCATTCAGGTAATTGGGGTTGGGAACACATTATTGTGCGGATGACCTCAAACAAAAGCCATCAGTTATTCCAACAGCAAAATGAGTTTATTCAGGAAGAAACAACAGAAAATCAGCCAAGCTGGAAAATGCATTCCTGGAGAGACCCACATGCACTTCCCAAATCCAGTAACAATCCCCCAGTAATCACCTATAACCTTTTAAGGACCTCCTTCCCCGTGGAGGTGGAAACAGTCATTCCCATGAGAAGCGAAGCATCCTGAGTCCTGTAGTTTGCTGATTTGTGTATGTGTGGGCACTCTCAGCCTCTTGACCTTATTTGATAGGGTTTCTGTTATATTATTGCTCACAGTATGCATCAGTTAGGTCCACAATTGGCAAATAAGTGCATTTTCCTCAAGCTTGAATCATTTACACCTTAGTATGTACTAGTTAGACCCGGAGATACTCAATTTACACCAACATTTCTCCATGTAGTATTTTCTTATCAGTCATCATTTCCATCTACACCCTCCCAAACTGGAGAGTCATGAGTGAAAATCTGTGTAGATTGATCAACCCTTTCCTGATCCTGAATCATTTTCAGGGTTGTTGGTTGCAGGCTGTCAACTTTTCAGATATTATCTAGGCCTTCCTGTCTGACAGGAAGGAGTGCATCGTGCAATTGAATCCATTTTAAAAGTTGGATTCAGTAATGCTAAAAACCAGAACAGACAGGGCTTTGCAGCGTTGGCCTGTGTTCAGAGACTGAGGACTCCTGGTTTGCTTGACAGCCCTGCTACCTTTCTAGCTCCAATTCTTGGACAAGTTGAAGAACAATCCACTCTCTTCTGCTTGTTTTGAGTCAAGAAGGGAGATCCAGCCTTTAATTATACCATTTATTTATGGTTTTCTTAAGGTTAAGGTTTCACACTGCTTTGTGATGAGCAGAACCATGTGGGTCCAGTTACCCCGCATTCAGCCAGGTCAGAGCATCCTCCCCTATTGACCCCCACGGACAACTGCACACCGTCAAGAAACAGGAGAAGGAATTCCAAGCTAGTCTCCTGGTGAGACTTCACACATGTGTGCTCTCATTTTGCACAGTGAAAACAATTCTTCCCAAGACAACTGTTTTTCTCGTCATCAATATTGAATTTTCTGGACCTGGTGACCAAACATCACATTCACTTTTCTAATTGTTTCTAACTACAGGTGAATTTATTTGACCAGTGATTATTTTTCTCCACCTGGAAAACTGACCATCCTTTTTCTCTCAGTGAACCCCTCATGCCTAACCACTTTGTTTTTCTGTCATTCATCACTTGGTAATAAATGTGACCAGCACCTTTGCACCATGTGTGTTCGGCATCTGGTTCTGGGCTGAGCCTGAGGAGAGAACTGCTCAGAGTAAGGTGAGCTGTGTGGGTCAGGACACCGGTGGCCCAGTGCCTGCGATTGGGCAGGGGGGTAGGGAGGAGGGAGGAAATGCTCCTTCTGCCTCAAGTGAACAAGAAGACACAGCATTCTTAATAGCGCCTTTGAATCCATGTCACCCAGTCTTTCCACTCAACTTCTGAGTATTCCCATCAGGCGAGGGTGTGTTGTCCAGCTTCCCTCAGTTCTTTGTATTATATGTGGATTAGGCCTCTTCAAAGAAATTATCATCCCCTGCCAGTCCTCCTTCCCCAGACTTGACGTTCATTGGTAGGGAGATAAACCTGTTTTGTTGGTTTTCCAAAGCTGCCTGACCTCATTTTACTTTTTTTTTCTTTAAGCATGACTTTTTCAAGGCATATTTTACTATCATATAATTCACCCATTTAAAGCATATCATTCAATGTTTTAGTTCTATTTATCAGATTTTGCTACCCTGACCTTAAATCAGTTTTACAACATTTCCATCATTCCAATAAGATCCACATGTTCATTTTAGGTTAATCCCTGCCCCTGCCAACTGTCTTAGGGATCACTCGTCTGCTTTCTTTCTCTATATATCTGATTTCTGGACTTTTTATATAAATGGAGTCAGATATGATGTAGTCTTTTTGGTGTAGTTTCTTCTGCTTAGTGTAATGTTTCCATGGTTTACCAAAGTCATAGCTTGCATCCGTTCATTTCTTATTACTGAATACTATTCCATCACATAAGCATATCACATTCTTACCATTTCACCAGACATTTCTTTCCAGTTTTGAATTATGAAAAAATGATACCTACAACATTCATGTGTAAGTCATGTGGACATAAGTTTTCATTTTTCTTTAGTAGATACTTCAGTGTGGAATTACTGAACCATATGATACGTTTGTCTAATTTTTTAATAAACCAGTAAGCTATTTTCCAAAGTTACTGCACCATTTTCAGTCCCTACCAGCAGTATAAAAGGGTTCCCATTCTTCCACATCTTTCACAACATGTGTTCTAGTCTTTTATTACAGCCATTCTACTGGATATGAAATGGTGTCTCATGATTTTGCTTTGCATTTTCCTAATGGTTAATATTGGAGCATCTTTTCTTGTGCTTTATGTATCTTTGGTGAAATGTCTGTTCACATCTTTTGTTCATTTTTTGGGGGGGTGGGTGGAATTGCTTTGTCTTAGTATTGCGGTCTAAGGATTTTAAAAGCATTCTATATACAAGTAACTAATTAGATATGGGATTTGTAGTTATTATCTCCCTGTTGGTTGCCTTGTCTTCATTTTATTTAGTATCATGTTTTATTTTTAAACAAAAGGTACAAGCAGGAATGAAGGCGCATCGACAGGCAGGTAGGAAAACAAAGAAAAAGAAACATTTATTTAGCTGTTTGTCTTGGATTTCTACCCAGGCCCAGTCTAAAATCTGGGTCCTTGGGATGTATGTGGACTGTGTCTGCTGGCCTTACCTGCTAGACCACCAGGGTATGCCTGTTAAATTGTTTCAAGTGCAAAAGTTTTCCATTTTGATGAGGTCACCTTTGCAATTTAAAAAAATGTATTCAGCTTTTGGTATATCGAAGAAAATTGTGCTTAACCCACGATCTTAAAGATGTTCCCCTGCCATCTTCTAAAGATTTGTTTTAGCACTTACATCGAAGTCTGTGCTCCATCTTAAATTAACTTTTTGTGTAGGCTGCGAGCTTGGGCACTAAGTTAATCTTTTTCATGTGGCTGTCCAGTTGTCCTACGTTCATTTGTTTAAAAGTCTGTCCTTGGCCTAGTGGATTGTCTTGAAACTTTTGTTGAAAATAAATCGACCCTATCTAGAAGCCTTCCCCCACTCTTTTTATTTTCTGGATCATTAATTCTGTTCTATGGTTCCCATGCCTGTCCTTGGACTACACATCTTCATAACTATAACTTTATAGTGAGTTGAAATTAGGTAGTTAAAGTTATCTAACTCTGTTCCATTTTAGAATTATTTTGGATATTCATGATGCTTTATAATTCTGTACACATTTTAGTATTATTTTGTTAAGTTATGCAGAAAAGTATGCTGGAGTTTTGATTGCATGGAATCTATTCAAATTTTGGAGAATAATCCTCTTAACATTGACTATTTTAATGCATGAATATGAAATTTATTTTTAATTATTGAGATTTTTTTCCCTCCATAATATTTCATAATTTCCAGTGTACTATTCTTATACTTCTTTTGTTAAATCTGTTCCTAAATATTTCATTCTTTTTGATGTTACTGTGAAAGAATAGTACTGTTAATTTCATTTTTGGATTGTTCATTGTTTCTTTATACAAATACAGTTGATGTTTGCCTGTCGATCTTGTATCCTATGACTTCCTGTATTTATATGTTTTAGTTCTAGTAGTGCCTTTGTGAGTTCAGTGGGTTTTTCTACATAGAGGAGTATGTTATCTGCAAATAAAGGAGTTTTGTTTCTTCCTTTCCAATGTGGTTACTTCCCCCACCCCCTTGTTTTATTGCATGGCCCTCTTAAAACTAAGGCTGCTAATTTGGGGACACACTTGAAAGGCTCCTTGAGGCCATGAACTCCTGCTGTGGTTTCACTGACCAAGGGGACAGCAGTAATGAGTCAATACAACCTTTCGAGGGGAAGGGAGGGTAAAGCCATGCTCACATCCTCAGAGGTCTGTCATACAGGCCTATGTAGTGGGAAGCACTTAAAGGGTACAGGGCGCCAGACCCCCTTGCTTGGGATCCCCTAGTTCTGGGAGATACTGAAGATTTTAAGGGTTGTATTCCTATCTCATTCCTTCAAACTGGCTGCCTGGGCACTGAATAGCAGCCCTCGATTATTTAATACAATTCATCTTCTATTTCCCCTTATCAGTGAGGGAAAGCACAGGGAATCTTAGGAATAAAGTATACAGGCATTTAGGAAACCGAGCATGCCACACTGTAGGACCTATGATTTTAAATATATATTTCCCAAACTGAGTGTAGAGACTCACACCTTATTAATGTTAATACAAAAAATGTTAGCACGAGAGAGAGATGAGAGTTGTAGTGGGGGTGAATTATTTTTTCATGAGAATCAAGTTGCTTCCAGCAGGTTAAGCTGCCTTCTGTGGAGTGAATTATAATGTCTGATAGGGGTAGACTTTAAAGTCTATTCAATTCTATAATTTGAAGCTTGGTTTCTAAATATGGACCTCTTCCTGTAATACAATAAAATTAAATTCATTACAATATTATTTGTGTTATTGAAAACTGCAGATGATGCAATGAGTGTAAAGGAAACATAGAATTTTGTGGTTTCTAGAAGGTTCTGTAGGTGGAGACTGCATGGGAGAAATACCATTCTTGTGGCCCCCGGGTGGGTGTGGAATGAGAAAGCTAGATCACATAAATAAGATATTCTGTTTTTCTAATAACAGACTTAAGTGCTTTGTACATGCAACCATTGTCACTGTAGGGCCTGTCTTGTTTAGTGTTAATACAGAATGCAATGGAAAAACAAAACAGGCTGGCAGCCCAAGATAAGTTAACACTACTGTAAATTCATTATTTGCTTTGTCAGACTGTGATGTACTTCGAATACGTGATCTACACTGTGACATTCACAAAGAGGCTCACTCGCCAGTCCAGCCCATTTCTCACAGCCCTTCCCCACAGCCTGAGCTGCTCAAAGCATCTTCCAGGTTCACCCGCCACTTCCCTCTGCATCAAGGCTCTTACCCCAAAGCAGTAGGCCCAGGAGTCAACCCTACAGCCTGTGGACCACACGGGGCCCCCATTTCAAATATCTTTGTTACAAGCACAGGAGCACAAACTCTGGTGTCTAAATAGGCACTGTGCCAAGGACTTTGATGGCAGCCTTTGTGTTAATTACGAAGATAATAGCTAATAACCCTTGGTAGCCTGTGTTGGCTGGACATTATTCTAAGCACTTCACATAACCTTTAATTCTTGAAACAGTCTTGTGAAGCAGGATATTTCCATTTTACAGAGCAGAGGCTAACATTCAGAACAGTAAAATAACCTGCCTGAGATCTCACAGTTATTAAACAGCACAGTAGAATTTCAAACCTGGCTCAGAATCCGTGTGCTTAACCACAAGGTTATTCCCATTTTTCCAGGTATAATGCATCTCAGTTCATTTTCACAACAACCCTTCTTCTCTCACTTGATGAAATGGAGACTCGAGGTGTGAAAGTTCAGGCACCCAAAGTCAAACAATTATTAAATAACTGGAAAAAAAAAAAAAAAAATTCCTGGTGGAGCAGATGCCCAGTCTGTTGCACAATGCTCCCCTCTAGTGTCAAAGTGTGGAAACTTCCTTGCACACACATTCTGCCTGTTTCTAAAAGACTTACAATTTCTTAAAATTTCAGAAGATGGAGACTTAAAATACTTAAAGTAAAAAAAAAAAAGAGAGAGGACAATAAACAGATAAAAATGGGGGTATGGATGAGGCATTATCTTTGAGAACAGATTTGACTCTACGTTTCCTAGCAGCTGAGACCAAGAGGGAAACTTACATTTTCTGTTGCTCTCACTGTCCCCCCAAAAGTACCTCGAGTCATCACAAGAATTTTCCTGGTTTGGGATTTCATTGGTAATTCAATAACAGCAACACCGAAGGCGCTGGAGGTGCCTTCTGTGTGGACGTTCATTTATCGGGAGCCGTCAACCTAGTGTCTCACTGGACAGTGTGTCTGTTCACACAGGAGCCCTGGCTCAGCCTCCTCCTTTCCTCGCAGCTGCTCTGGGGGCCTGTGACCACCTCGGCAAACTCTAAGCGCTAGGTATTGAGACCCAGGCATCCACACTTAACGAACGTTTGACTCAGTTATGTTTCGAAAGCAGGTACTGAGGCCCTGATGCCCTGGTTTGGACTTCAGAGGCCAGCCGTGATGGTGCCCAGTTGTGCTGCACATTCTCAGAGATGGGCTCCACGCCTGCATGTTCCAGTCAGGCATCCATGTGGCTAGTCTGAATGGCGATGTCTCAGAAGTGTGACATCCACACCAGTTTCACAGCAAAAAAGGTAAAATATCTCAATAATTTTTATGATTTTGAAATAATTTTTCATGTTGGGTTACATAAAGTGTTATTAAAATGAATCTACCTATTTCTTTAAATTTCCTAAATGTGTCTTCTAAAAATCTTTAAATTACACACATGGCTGGCCTTATACGTCGTTAGGCTGCGCTAGACCCTTCGCTTCCTTCTTCCTGGCTCCCAGCACGGGCAGGTGGACTCGGCACTGTTTGCCATGCGTGCTGTTCAGGAGTCCTAAGAAGCTTCTATGCCATCACGGTGGGCAGGGGAGACATGTCCTTGTCCTCCAGACACAAGCTGGCTCTAGAGGGGACTTTCAAGACCCTGGTGTGAATTACACCAAACCTGGGTCGGAACCGGGGAATCGGGCTGGAATTGAGCTCAGCGGTTCCCAGCAACTTTGCTCCACGAGTTGGGACGTGGGGGTCGGTGTACGCCTATAGGCAGTCTTTGGGGGTGTGGGTAATGGGGCGCGGGTATTGCCCACAGTAGAAGAGGAACAAAGAGAAAGTGGGTTTGTTTTTCTGGAGTCCTAAATGGACCCTGTGTGTGTGAAGCGGGTCTCTCTTTGTAAGGTGTCTCGTTCTCCAGGGGTGTACTGCTCAGTCCTCTGTAGAGACGAGGTGGGGGGCCTGGGTTTGGGCCCTGTCATGAAGGCAGACTGATTTGCTACGGCATCAGGCCAATCTCTGCACATTTACTTTGGATTTTAAAAAGGCTGGAGGCAGGAAAAGCATAGGCTTTTAGTAAGTTATCAAACCCCCAAATGTATATATGTGTACACATTTTCAACCACACAGGAACCACAGGTCCCCAATCATATAACTGAGCTCATCATTGTTGAGATTTCATTTATTTCCACACCATGTGTTACAATATTAAGAGTCAATTTCCCAGAAGTTTCAGCAGGTTTTCTCTAACGGTACCAATTATATCAATAACAAACTCTCACAGTCACATCGAGTGAATGTCAATAGACCCCAGAACGCCATGTTCTGTGTAATGGCTAAATGAAGCAGAATTCCTTTAGAGACTTGGAACACAACAGCACAGCTTTGGGAATCTCTGGCAACATCCGAAAGATGGCATCATCTATGGCTCTTCTATGCATCCTGGACAGAATGGCCAAAACGTGAAGGCAACTCACCTGTATGGGCTTTTTCAAGGTTGTCCAGTTTACTCTTAATGCATCTGAGGTCGCAGTAAGGTAAGGTAGGACCAGTGCCCACCAGTCCGTTGGAGAGGTGTGAGTGCCTCCTACCCAGCTAACCCCTCCTTAAATAGGGCAGCACATGCTATGGAAGCCTGCGTAGACAGGTACACATGGGAAATTTTCCTGGGGTCAGGGCTGGGAAAAGCGTACCCCACTGTGGCACAGACTCCCTGAGGAGGGGGTTTGGCTCTTGGTAAGTGTAAATTTCGGTGGTAGATTGTAAAGGACAGGACTTCAGAGCCTTTCAGGCGACTGGGGACCAAGAGTTGGGCTTTCCCCAAGGCCTGGAAATGATGAATGAAACCGAGTGAGCTGCGCTCTCTATTGCTGCTGGTTACTCTGGGTCATTTCTTTAGGGCTGCTCTGGACTCTGCAGCGCAGCCATGGAGGGGCCCAGTCACGCTAAAGCTCTCACGCGAGTCCAAAGTCCCTGGACCAGGAGGTGCTCAGTGAGCCCCTTAGGGGAAGGAGAAACTGGGGGGAGGGTTGTGCCACTCGGAGGGTGGCTATCACAGGGGAGCCAATTTTGCCAAGGGCCTTGCCACTTGAGGAAGACCTGTCAACGGTACCAGAGACCTCCTCCTCCCGCAGCTCGGCCCCAGGCCATTTCCAGGACCTGCGTGCCCAAGCATGGCCACACGGGGGCGTGCGACTCCACTCCGGAGCAGCGGCGCCCGAGGTCTGGGTGGGGAGAGATGAAAGGGAATGTGGGCTCCGGGGCCCTAGGACTTTTTTTTTTTAGTTTTGCCGGATCCTAGGGTCTCTCCCCAGACACCTGTCTGAGAGCAGGACCTTCCTTGAGCTTCGCCCCGGAGGTCACCGACTTGTGTCCACGGACGCCGAGGACCCCCAGCTGGAACTGGCAGCTCCCTGACAGGCGGCGCGGCCCCTGTCTGGGACAGTGGTGAGGGTGCCCTCCCTGCAGGCTGTCCAGAGGTGGAAGACTCACCAGCTAACAGGGCACGCTAGCCCTTCTCAAGTGTGGGGAGGACGAAGGGGTCTGCTCGGGAGCAAAACGTGTTGAGGGGTTCCAGGCGGCCGGGGGCCCTGCTCCATGCTGTGCTGTCCTCGCTCCGCTGGCCTCAGCCCTGGGCTTGGGTCTGTCTGTCCAGGGTCGGCACAGCCCCAGTCTCCACCCCCAGCTGGGGAGCCTGGGCAAAGTTGCCAAAGGCAGCGGATTCCTGAGTCAGTCCCTCCAGAGGGGTTCAGGGAGCCTGCCCCAGACTCCCACAGAAGAGGCTGGGCACCCAGGTGCTGCCCAGGCAAAGACCGGGCCACAGCGGGATGGGGCTGCAGGCAGGAAGAGGGGTCTGCCTAGCAATGACTCGAGCACCCAGCACTTGGCAGACACCCACTCCTGTGGCACTCAGCTCAGTCTGATCAGCACCACCCAGGCACGCAGGTGCTCAGGGGCCTGGCTGACAGGTGGAGATCAGGCCACTTAAGGGACTGCCCGGAGCTCCCCATCTGTAGCCGGGAGGGGCTGCCTGGCCAGGCCCTGAACCAGGTGTTGTTGTCTCCCTGCCGCCCTGGAACCTAGACTTGCAAGGGCGGGCTCCCTGCTCTCAGGAGCCGGACTGGTTCTCAGAGTGGTTGTCTGCGCTCAGCACCCTTGTCTGGCACACCCCTGAGAGCTCACGGCTCCACTGGCTGGAGAAATGCGTTTCTGGTAAGGCTCTAGGGCTAGTCCAGGCTCAGAGCTGGGGTTCAGGAAATATCCCTCCCTCCCCACACGCGCCTTTTGTCCAGTGAGGCAGCTGCGCTGGGACCCAGGGTTAAACTGTGATGGGCCAGAGACGGGTCTCCGCTCCTAGGGGAGTTCTCGCGTTTCATAAGTGGAAGAGTGCACTTGTTCAACCATATTTGTACGGTGTTTGCTCTGTGTCATCCTAGTTCTAGTTGGTAAGGGATACACCATGGGGCCTGGGGGCAAGTACATTCTTATCTTCACAAAACTTGCATTTTGGTGAGAAGGACAATAAGTCAGATAAGTGAGATAAATAGACCTTGAAATGCTGATGTGTGCTAGAGAAAAAAAGCAGGCCAGGAGAGGAGAGTATGTGTGCGTGTGTATGTGCATTTGCACACACATGTTGCTAGTATGTGTACATGCACATGTATGCATGCACATGTATGTGTACATACATGCACACATGCTTTTGTGTGTGCATATGAGTGTACGTGCACATGTGTGTGTGTGCGTGCGTGTGTGCATGAGTGTGTTTTCCGTGTGTTTCCATTTTTGATTGTGGAGTCAGAGCTGCCATTTCCCTGGCTCTCCCAAGGATGGGCAGTGGTGAGTCAGGACCCCACCCTCCAGCCTAGGCCCACAAGGACTGGAAAAGCATAGCCCCGGTGCAGATGGGGTGCATATCAAGGACCCCCAGAGTCCTCAGTGCAACTGAAGGAAAATGGTGGGTCACGGTCTCTCAGACCCAGAGACAGCAGTTCCTGTAGCAAAAAGGCTCCAGACTTGGAGACAAGACACTTGCCAAAAAAGATGAATGTCCTGAGATAAGAGACCACCTACAGTAGTAATAACATATTTGATTATAGGATGCACAGACTTCGAAGGCAGAAATGCGTGAATTTGACCTTCAAAAGTGTTTTATTTTAAAAGCATGAGAAGTTCTCCTGGTGAGGTGCTGAGGCGGCAGCAACAGCCCCCATCCCACTAATTGCTAATTCCCGCCTCGGGAACTGGTTGGTCTCTTGCAGCATGGTCTGCAAGGAGTCAGCTGTGTGGGCTCTGAAGTCAGGTCTCTCTCTCTGCATGATCTTGCTGTGTCTTTGGCAGTGGGTACCTGGCCATCTCTGCCTGATTAGCCAGGAGCCCAGGTCCTTGTGCCATCCAGCTCTGACTGCCCAGGGGTTCACCATCTCGTCCTGATTTGGCCTGTCTTTCCAGGCTCTGGGATTGAAAATCCACCACAGGGAGGCCCCTTTAGTTCTGGGGAGGCCTGGAAGGCAGGCCACCCTGCTGCATGATAATGCAGAGGGACCAGCCACCCTCCCTAGGCTTTGTCTGCCTCCCCCTCTGTGGCCAGTGGGTGACCTCGAGGACTTATGTTGCTGCCTTCCTGCAAGGGCCGTGCACTTGACCAGACTCAGCCTAACTCAGGCCCTGGGCTCTGAGGGCCCCCCAAACCTTGGTCCCACACTACTGCATTGGGTATGTAATTTTGAGTCCTGTAGTCTGACAGGCCGCGTTTCAAAACTGTTGTGTGCCCTGAACAAGTAACTCGATCTCTGAGCCTCAAATAGTCTTGTGATAATAACAAGAATGAGGGGTCCAGAGAGGAGGTCTTCAAGAAATGTTGGGAGTGTAGGCCACCAGGCTGCTGTGGTGACTTTCACCCCTGCCCACCTCTAGATCTGCCCGCTCTGACTTCTCTTTCCTGGGGTCTTGAGTTCCCCTTTCTGATGAATGCCCATTGGTGGTGCTCGCCCCTGGCCTCACTCTCCCACGTGGCTGTGGGTCTCTGACCTGTCTCCCCACAGCCTGTGAGGATGTGGATTCTCCAGCATCCACATTGTGAGGATTCTGGGCATTTTCCTTTAACTTTGTAAGATCTGGAAGCGCCCTAGATTTCCTGACATCAAAGGCCTCTCCACCTCATTGCCCGTAGCCTTGGAATCAGGGCGCAGACCCTGGTTTTCGGGACCAGAATCAGGTTCTCTTTGTAGCAGAGCTTGATGTTGCTCTGTGCACATACTCCAGGGCTCCTCTGCACCAGCCAGACGCCTTGCGGGCTCATGGCTGCTGCAGGACCTGTGCGAGGTGCCTAGGTGCGGCCTTGGGTTCTGTGGCGAAGTGTGTTTCTGTGTGGCTTTACGTATGTCTTTGTGGGTTTCTATGTGTGTTTTGTGTTAATGCATGTGTGTCTCTTAATGCTTTTCTGTGTTAGTGTGTGCATCTCTGCTCACGTGTTTCTGTGCATGAGTGTGTGTGCATGTGTATGTCTATACATCCAACATCTCAGCAGGCGGGCTATGTCCTCATTTTGCCTGAGAACAGGAGCCTGTTCTGATTTCTCAGCCTCAGGAGTTCCCATCCGCCTTCCCTTGTCTGAGAACCAAGCAGGCCCTGTGAGGGCGAGCAGGGGTGCCCCCCTGGATCTGACATTGCTGGCAGCCTCCTCCTTGCAGGAGTGCAGTGCGAAGGTAGGTCAGCAGGTGTGGCAATAGGCCAAGCACGCAGGCTGAACTCCCCTACTTCTGTGCCCCTGTAGTGGCGCCTGTTTGCTCACTACTGGAAGCAAAACAAGAGAAGCTAAGCTGGCCCACCCAGCTTGCCCTTCCCTGTGCCAGGCAGGGCAAAGTGGGGTGAATCTGCTTGGCCCCTTGGCCTGGTGCTGGGATGTCTCAGTTCCAGGAATTATGTTGCAGAAGTCTGGGCCTATTCCTGGGCACTCAGGCCATGTCTGCCTTGCCTCTTAGACCTCAGCTCCATCAGGGAAGGGCCCTCAGCTTGTTTTTTTCCCTTGTGTGCAGGCAGGATCAGAGCTCATTTGGGCAGGATTATACCAGCTCAGAGGGCAGACAGTGCTGCCTCAGTCTCCTTGGCGGTCCTGCCCAATTTCCTCAGCCAGAATGAGACACAGGGTCTCTGCCTGGCCCTTCTGCAGAGCAGGCTGCCACCCTGAAAGCTCAGGTGCAGGAGGCAGCCTATAGGGGGAAGAAGAAGGGAGCCTATTTTCCCTGCACTGTCCTGTGTCTTGTGCTCTGCTAGGTTGGGTTGACCATATTTCCTTGAGGCAACAGCAGGAACAGGGTTCTGTGCTGGTGACTAAGGGGAGGGCAGGAGGTGGAGCAATCCCTGCAGGAGCAGAGCAGCCAGGCCAGCAACAAGTAAGTACTACGTGATGCAGATTGTCAATTAAACAGTAACAACTGGTGGGCCTGTGGGACTTCAGACAAATGGCCCGAGCAGGCATTTTGGCACCTTAGGTGAAAACCAAATTTGGTGGCCCTATAAGCCCTGCTCTAAATGTCCTGCCTAAAACACATGCTGCTTTAACTATCCCGGTGCCAGAAATGCCCAATAATACCCACAATGCCAGAAACAGCCCCTATAGCAGCCACCCGTGGTTTGACTGGGCTGTGGTGTTCTGCTCCCTTTGAAGAAACAGGCACATGCAGGGTGCTGGGGAACCCTCTTCTCACCAGCTCCTATTTCCTCACAGGGGGCGGGAACAGCAGTAGCAGCCACGGCCCACTGCAGCCAGCACCAGCGAGGACTGCTTTAAGGGGGCAAAGGGGCAACTGCTTTTGGGCCCCTCAGCAGGCTGGGCCTAGCGCAACTAAACTGCCCCTTTTGCCCCAGTTAAAAATGGTGGCAGTCTATTAAAAATGCAATTTCAACATCTTAAATAGAATTTAGCATTGTGAACTAAAGAAATAATAAATGTTATTATAAAAAGGGGACAAATTGATATTTATATTAAGATGATGAGAGGTCAGGAAATATGAAAATAGTGGTACTGTCATATTTAAAACGGAAGGTATAATCAGCCAGCTCCCAGACTCCTCTGGGCCACCCAATCTCAACTTGGCCAGGCTTCATCAAAGGATGGGTGGGTGGGCTTGTTGTGGGGGCGGGGAGCGGGGGGAGGTGATGGGGGTGAAGAATGGGAGCTGGCCTCAGGGGTGTGGGCTCCAGGGACGGGAACTGGCAGGGTCCGGTCTCTCCTCTGTCAGTTTGCTGGCTTCGCTGTTGCACAGCGGGCCTCTCCTGCAGGGGTGCGTGACCCCCATCCCACCAGGTGAGGGTGTGAAACACCACACCAGCTTCAGTGTGGGAATCCTGAGAGAGAGGCCTTGGATTGGATCACCCTGACACCACCGAGTGTGACCAGCCAGGAGAGGGGCCCCTTCTAGGAGAAGGGTTCCATGCCACAGCAGTTGGCATGGCAGAAATCAGTGTGACCATTCCCTTTTTACAGAGGAAAAAGGCTGAGAGGAAAGCCAACTCGCCCATATTACACAGCTGAAAACAGTGAACTGAGATATGAACTCAGGTCCCAAAATGACTCCAAAGCGCTTTCCCCTCCATACTCCTGCAGGAAGCGCTCTGCAGAACCCGTGTTCCTGACCCTTCAGGGCAAGTTTGGGTCTTGGGTTGTGTCCTTGACTTCCTGGCCAGGCTTTCCAGGTGTCAATTCCTGTCTGGACCTCTAGGTGTCGCCCACCCCCAACGCCTGGGGTTCAGGGCGCAGCCCCTCTGCTCCCTTCTGTTGGTGGGTAGAGCCCACAGGACCCTGCTTGGGGAGGACTAGGCACCCGGAGCCCCACGGAAGCTGCACCACCCCTGAGCTTGGGGCTTGGGAGGGACAGGCCTCCCACAGTGGGCGTGGCGTCACAGGACGCCCCGCCCCGCTGTAAGCCCCACCCACAGGAAGTCCTGGTCCCTGATGGAGCAATCCGACTTCTCTTTAGTTTTCCTCTTTGCTGCTGCTCGAACTCTCCCGCGCCCACTCCGCAGCTCCTGTCCCCTCGCCTCGGAAACCCCGTACACCCGTCGGTACCCGCCGCCTCTGAGGACCGCACCTCCCTCGCCGGAGTGGCTGGAGCGGCCTGGGCGCAGCGTCCACCCTCCTTGGCTGTCGAGGCCTCGGCAGCACGCTGCGAACACGGTGTTTACCTTCAGGGAGGAAACCAGTCAAGAGATTTTTCTACAACGAAATCCTGCTGGACTCCCAGCCCCCATTTCCCCACAAGAGCCGACAATGACCGTCCCAGGTAAGTCAGCGACTTTCCTTAAGCGCAGTCACTTTGGGTAATGCTCCTACCCTTCCTCTCTCCCTGCGCCTGGAGGGGCTTTTGGTCGGGGAGTCGGGGCGCAGACATGCGCACCCTCTCTGTCAGCAGCTTCTGTCCTCTGGGCCTCAACGGAGGTGTCACTGGTCAGCAGGATCAGGCACCTCTCGCTGGTCCATCCACCCCGTCTCTGCGTTGCTGCCGTTGATCCAAAGGCCCTGCCTCTTCCACTGCCTTGTCCTGAGGATGGATGGGCTGAGGGCACAGTGCGCCCTGGAAGGGTATCTGCGGAGGGACGTCGTGCTGGGTCTTACAAAGGAAGGCCCTAGGTGGAAGATCCCCACTATTGATGTCTCAGCCAGTGCAAACCTGAACTGCAGGCAGTCCTCCTCCACCCAAAAAACCCAAACGAGCAAGAGCGCGAGACCCCGGCGGCGTGAAACCCTGCCTCAGTGGGTGCACACATCTCGCCTGATTGTCCGCGGCTCTGGAGCCAGGAGCCAGGAGCCAGGCGCCAGGAGCGGCGCTGAGTGCGGTTGCCCTGCCACCTGTGCAGGGCTTACGGTCAGACCTGTCTGTCTGCAAGCCCAGGCTTCCCACCCCGCTCCACAGGGTTCCGTGGAGGACGGTAATCCGGCCATGAGCCACCCACGGTGCTGGTGCTAGCAGCGGGCCCCAGGGCGAGGGAGCCTCATGCTGGGGGTGGTGGAAGCAGCTTGGGGTCTCAGCCATAGACTGAGCATGGACCACCCCAAGGATGACCGGCTGGTATAAAAACAGGTAAATTAGAAAAGAAGCAAAACTTGAGGGGAAGAAGTAAAACAACCCAAGGATAGACATCCTTTGGTCCTTCCGGAGAATTCCAGCCTCATGTTTCTTTTGTGGAGGAGAGTTTTCACAGGGCGATCTCTTAGGTCCTTAAGCTGCTGCAGCAGAACCCCACAGGCTGGGTGGCTCATAAACAGTGGAAACACTTCTCACAGTTCTGGAGGCCTGAAGTCCAGCGTCAGGAGCTGCCACACTTGGATTTGGTGAGAGCCTCCTTCTTCATTGAAGGTCAGCGTCTCACTGGAACCTGGCTAGTCAGAAGGGCTGAGGAAACTCTTTGGGGTCTCTTTTATTCCGGCACGAATCCCATTCACAAGGGCTTCACCACCTAATCACCTCCAAAGTGTCAAATACCACCACACGGGGGATTAGTATTTCCACATGAAATTTTGAGGGGACACTAATATTCAGTCTATAGCAATTCATCTGGTTTTCATGCCATCCTCTCTTCCCCCCACAGTCTGTGAGAGGGTCTATGAAAGGGCTGCCTGGTGTACTGGTTTTCTCACAGAGCTCCAGGTTTAGGCCCAACACTGTTGGTCGGTAGGAGGAGTTTAAGATACAGCCAGTGAGCAGTCTGCTGTCATCTTGGATGGAGTAGTCAGGCCCAGATTGACCCTGCCTTTGCCTGATCCAGCTCCCCATTTTCATGGGCCCATCCAGGCTTCCCAAGTGCAGACTAGCTCTGGCCCAGAACACGAAATAACCTGGGTGTTTCTCCCCCAGTTTCCCCAGCACACATTGGACACTCATCCACAACTGACGAGGCAGGCAGCTAGACTCAGGTGAGTTCCTCTCCCACCTTGAGGCTGAGGAAGCAGTGTGAGTGTGCAAGGTCTTGGGGTGGTGTCTTTGTTGTTTCCCACATCTTAGTTTGCAACCTTACAACCTGTGTGCTTGTGCCCACCTCCCCCACTGTGCCCACCCCATGACCCACTGTGGTAAAACTTGGCTGGGTCAGAGTTTCATGAGCCCATGACCTCTAGTTAAAGAGTTGGTATTCTGCATTGTCCCCAACTTTAAACTCTTGTGCTCCAGTCAAAGTACCTAGTTGTCAACTGACTGCTTAGCGATCTGGGGCTCTCACCCGTAACAGCCCTGAGAAGTCTCCCTGGTAGATTGAAGTCAAGGTCCTGAGCCTTCACTGACCTGTAATAGGATCCTACATCCACCCTCACAAGGCCTCACGTGGGCACAGTGCACTTCCTGGCCCCTGACCTTGGCCTGTTGTCAATGGAATGTTAGCAAATGTGAGATTAGCAGAGGCTTTGTGTGCGTGACAGATTGGCTTTGCCCTCCTGCCCTTTGGGGATCCAATACCAGATGAGCTTCCCCCAGTAGCCACTGTGCTCTCATCTGGGGGCCCAGATGAACACTCTTTGCATAACCTGATCCCTCAGCGAGGCGAACACAAGAGGCAGAACCACCTTGCTGAGCCCCAGCCTCCACCAGCCGGGGTTGGTGGGCCATGCTCATAAGCATGAGAGTTCACATGATTGTCAAATGCCACTGAGAGTTTGTGGTCATTGTCCAGCAAAGTAAACTGACCACTGTTCTTTTCTGGGTTAGAACTGAATGAGTTGCAGCCCAATTTCATGACGTAAAGAAATATCACAGAGATAATATTTTGAAGATCGTGCAAGCCAGATTGCAGTTGACCTTCCTAGGAGAAGGGTTTGTGTGTGTGTGTGTGTGTGTGTGTGTGTGTGTGTGCATGTGCGGTGCATGTGTGTATGTATAATATGGTGCGTATGAGTTCTATATATGCATGCATGGTATGGATGCATGTGTAATATATGTGTATGTGTTTGGGGTGTGTGTGAGGAATGTATAGTGTTTATATATGATATGTGCGTGGTGTCTGTGTTTATATGCATTATATCTGTGATACGTGTGGAATATATGATGTAGTATGGTGCCTGTGTGTATGCATGAAATATGTGGGTGTGTGTATGCATATATGTTGTGTGCATGTTATGTACAAGCAGGGTGTGTGTATGCATGGGGTGTGTATGCATGGGGTGTGTATGTGTATGGGGTGTGTGTGATGTGTGTGTGGTTGAGGACATGATTTCCATTCAGGGATCAGGAAGTGACCTGGGCATCAGTACAAGGTGAGGGGCTGGGTGCCCAACCAGCGTCACGGAACTCCTCATAGACTGTGTAGATGAGCTCAGCTAAATGCTGCAAACATCATTATGAGTCACCTCCTGTCCTATGGACTTCACTTTTGGAACAGTTGTCACCAGTACATAGATTCTGATTTTGCTTCCTTTTTCCCGTGGAGAGATGGAGCAGTTCTGCTGAGAACATTCTGATACCACCAGTTAGAGCAGCGTTTCCCTTCATTCAGGCTTCCTGGTCCTCCTCTAACTTAAGTACAACATTATGCTCTAAAGATCCTAATTTGCCTGGAGTTTACATACCAGATAAATGGTTTCCCTCTGAAGAGCCATAAAGCACTGTGGATGAGGACCTGAGGGCCCAGCACAGGTATTCCACAGCGATTAGCCACCAGCCTGGAAAAGCCATTATGCGGGTGGTGGGCAGTGTGCATCCCTTGCAGATTCATCGTTAGAAGGTGGAGAGAGGAGACCAGGCTGACTCACAACGTTCTGCTCTCTGGGATGACAGGTCAGTAGGTGTCCATAGCTTTCTCAAGGGGCATTAATAGTTGGCCTTTGGCCATCAGTGAGGCCTGTGCTTCTTTGCTTGCTGGTAACCTGGACACAGTGCGTGACTGGGGTGTAGAATTCTGGCCAGGTCTCGACCCTTTCCCTGTCTGTATTCCCTCACTATACACCTCCTCTTGACCCCCCATATGTCTTAGAGTGCTGCTTAGTGCAAAGACAGAAATACCAAAGAGTTGTCAGAAAATGTGCACTCATGCAAGGTCCTCATAGTATTCACTGTGGTTGAGTCTGAGCTGCTTTTTCTGAAATGTTTCTTCTAAGACTCAAAAAAAACAAGAGCAGATTTTCAGAAGCCGCTCCAACTTCTCTTGGTATGATGATATAATGAGAGACAATCGCCTCGTGACATCTGACACTGAAGGTTTCTGTTTCTAGTTTACTCAAATAACAAGATAGTTTCATTTATAATGAGATAAATGGAGAGAGATGCTTGGTAAGACTTGGTGTCATTATAGAGCTATTTCTATGTTAATGGCGATGAGAAGAGAATGCAGAAATGGCTGTCACAGATTGAAAGGGGTGATGCTAAATATGCCTGCTGCAATGCAGCCAGGGTGGAAAACTCTATTTCAGTAAGCGGGGTGAACAAACAGTGGTCTGATGTGTATGCTTTCAGGAGAAGAGGGTGTTTTAGCCCCTTCCCCACTGAGTCTTCCCAGCAGTTTCTCTGATCTTCTCTTATCAGGTATGTGGGCCCCTAGGCCTAGGGGCAAAAGTCCCTGGGGACCCAAGGAGGGCTCTTGACCTACAAGTAAACCTCAGGTCATTGACCTGAGTACCAGCAGCTAGTGGGGAGACAGACCATGGTCCAAGGGGCCCTGGGACAGACCTGGTGCTGAAGACAGGGAATCTGACTCCACATTGGACAAGAGATGAAGCCATGGGTAGACTCAGTTAGATGACAGAAAACCAGATCCAAGCTGATGTAAGCAGAAGGGATCCTAGTGTGCCTTGACGTGGGCTCGAAGGATGACTTGAAGGTGTCATTTCTCATTTTCCCTTCTTTGTACTCTTTTCCCCTCATGTTGCATCTTGTCCCAGGCTCCCTGTCATGGTCAGGCTCTTGCCCCTGTCAGTATGGTCACATATCGTCAGGCTCTGGGGAGATGAGGGAGAGCCCATTTCTAGGACACGAAGTAAAAGTGTCATTTCCTACTCTTGACTCTGATTGGACCATGTCCTCACCCCTGGGACAACCCTTGTGCCAGCTGACATGCAGGGACCTGGCTGAACAGCCCTGGACCACGGGCTCCAATGAATACAAATGCCAGGTGGTGATCCCTGATGAGTTACTGCCGGGAGTCTGGTGACTGCTCACTGACAGGGCGGGCAGGCTGGACGAAGCGGGTTCAGGCCTGGAGCCTGCTGGGAGGTTTATTTTTGTTGTTGTTTTTGTCCCCACCACAGTCCTGTGTCTCGACCCTGGGTCTGCAGCTTTCACAGCCTGCACTTCAGTTGCCTGAGCCACAGAGGGGTGCCCACTGGCAGGCTGTAGGAAGGCAATTCGGCATGGGTCCCAGAGTGAGAGTCCCTTCCATATAGTTATTAAGCCTGCATCTTTTTCTGCTGGTCTTGCTGCTTTCTTATTTGGAGCCTCCATTTTTCCCTTTTCCCTCCTGAATCATTGTTGTCTAAGAAACCTTCAGAGAACACCTGCTGAGAACAATTTGATGCCACTTCTCTTCAAAAACTAGTGGCTCCCAGTCTCATAAGATGAGGCCAAGGTCCTTAGTGTGGTGATAGAGACATTCCTGCTGAGTCCTTGGCCCTCTTCTCCACCCACCTTGTACCAATCCAAGTCGCACAAGCCATAGTTTTCTCGTGCTTGTGGTTTATACAAGCATCTCCCGGAGGTGCCCAGTGACCACCTCCTAGAGCTAGAAAACCCCTGTGTCTCTCTTGGCCTTTTCTGTGATGCCTCCCCTACGTTCTCCCAGGCATCTGTCTACACTCTGGCTTGCTGTGCCAGCTCTTTATCAGTTCTAACAGCTGCCTCCTGTCCCCAGGAGCCTGGAGGCTCCTTAAGGACTGTGTTTTAAAATACCTCTTTTAAAATTTTTTATTATGAAACATTTCAAACATTAGAAAATCATAGCAAATAACAAATGTGCACTCACTACCCAGATTTAATAGATAATAACAGCTTACCACATTTATCTTTTTCTTTGAAGGCATAAATCTATTTAAAAAATTACTAAAGCCTCAATTCCCCATTTCCTCTGCTCCCAGGCTCCTGAAGTTTAACGGGATCTCTTTTCAACATTATGCTCTTCAGAATTATCCATATTGACTTATGTAAATATGTTTGTTCATTTGTACCACATCGGGACACTTTTGATTTTAAGAATAAACTATCATTTGCTTATCCCTTCCCCTCCTGATAAATATAAATATATCTCTTTCTGAATTTTCAATATCACAAACCTGCTGAGTAAACGTTCCAGTGTGTGCCTTCTGGGTTCACGGGTGGGGGCATCAGCAGTACAACCTGTGGAGGGATGCTGCCTTATATGTAAGGTAGGGTCTGTTCATCTTTAAATGTAATGTACGCCTCCTGGTGTCATACTTGTTTACATGCTCTCAAACCTCACCAGCACTTACTGTTATGAGACTTTCACTTGTTTTCAATCTGATTGGAAGACAATGATGTTTCCCATTTTCCCCATGACTTTCCCCAAGAGTCTGCATCTCTTTTCATGTTTGTCAACTGACTCAAGTTCTCGCCTCTGTGAATAGCTGGCTTTCCTAATGGCTTGTTTGCCGATCTGTGTCCCGGAGCTGACTCCTTTGTACATACAACTTTGTCTTACCCTTCAGTGCACCTCTGCCTCCCTGCCGGGGCAGGACTGGGCCTTCAGGAATGCTTGCTAGAAAGAGAGAATGAAGGAGCTAAGCCTCCAGAGTCAGGGAAGCCATCCTGACTTTGTAAGTGGGGTGATGCACCTGTGCACACGTGATTGGGGTGACCCGCCTGAGCACAGGACCTGTGGAGGAGATAGAGCTGCTTGGAAACAAGGTTCCAGTGATTAGACTCTGAGTGAATAGAAAGGAGGCAATGGTCAGACAGGCAGGAAGATAGATGTGGAGGCCCTGAGAAGGAATTTGAGCCAAGGGTCAAAGGTTAGGCTTTAGAGAAAGCACTGCTGTGAAGAGAAAAAGCAAAGGAACAGATTAAACGAAACCAACCCTTGGATGTCTGGCAATAGAACTGACGTCACCAGTAGGGAATGCATGTGGCGGTGGGTAGGGACAAGTGGTGGCAGGGTCCACTGGACAGTGGGGGAGGACTGTCGGTAATTTGGTGGAGGGCAAGGTATATTGACATATATTTGAGGAATGGGGAACCAACCAATATGGGTTTATACGGTTTTGTCAAGCAAAGTTACCTCAATAAATATTAACTTAAAAAAAATAATAAAGGAAACTCTGCTGAGGAGCAGGTTGGGGAGGAGACGCTGGGAAAGGGGCTGAGCAGGAGCACTGCCCGCTTGAGGAATCAGGAGATGGCAGCCTCCTGGAGACCTGGACAAGCTGAGTGGGGAGGCTGTCGACTCCTTATCAGCTGAGAAGGGCCCTGCTCAGCTCCATCTTCCATCAAGAGTCCCTGGGCCTTCTGACTTTATGACAACAGTTATTCCAGAAGCCTCTCTAAACGCCTTGGGAGGCGGTAAGAAATCTGCCTGGACAAGCCAGGATTTCAATCCCCTTTCCAAGGTGAGCCCATTAGCAACAATCCTGAGGACTCAGATTTTGATACTTTATTTCTAATTCCTTCCTATCTTGCTGCCGTTCTGAGTCATTAAACAGGCTCCCTGGCTCTCGGTATTTGAACACTCTCCAGGGAGGGTATCTGGGTGCTTTTCCGGGACAGGGAGCTAAAGGCCGATTTTCCTAGCATTCACTGTGGGAGAAATGGGTGGGTTCTGACGTTTTCTTCATCAGCGGAGACGCACTCGTAGCCATTCTGTGGCCAGAACTCAATGTGTGAATGATTCTTTCAATAAATAAACTTTAAAATATGCTTTGAGAGGACTTTGAGCTTACATTATCCTAGCATGTTCAATAAACCTGGCACACAGAAAGCCTCAGTAATGATTTAGTCAATCAACGAGTGCCCAGTGTGCTAAAGATGACAGTGTTGAGCTGATTTCTGAATAGAATTTCAGGTCAATTGAACGGTTACCAGGGACTTTTTTTTTGAAACATTTAATCAAATTATTTTTAAAGCTCGACTAAAATAATGAACATAGAACAGCCAAGGAAAGCCTAAGATGAAAAACTTCCAGCTATTAAACTTCCCTCAGATATTAAAACCTATTATATAGGGACAGTAATGGAAAGAATATGGTACTGATACAGAAATGGAGATATTAATGGGTAGTAATAAAATGCAGATATATACTCAGTTAATATCAGAATTTGGCTCATAATAAAACTGGTATTTTTACCAGTGGGCAGAGCCCACTGGACAATGTTGAAGGACACGTGGTGATTTGGTGGAGGGCAGGGTGTGTTGACATATATATGAGGAATGGGGAATCTATACATATGAGCTTATTTTAATGTGTAGAATAAGTTACTACAATAAAAAAGAAAAGAAAAGAAAAACAGAAACTGGTGTTTCCAAACAGTAGAAAGATGATTATCTAACTGATGGTGTTGCAATCTTGGCAAAATATTTGGAAACGAGAAGAGTTGAATCTCATCCCATGCAAAACATACGTTCCATAACCAGGGGGTCTTTTCTAGAGTGCATTTCCTTTTTCTGTCAGGCCGGGCTGAGTTGCTCCTCCCTCAGTGGAAGAATCTTCAGTCTATCCCCCACTTCATTGACCTGTCATGAAAGGTCATCACTCCTCATGGATATTGGCCTCTGGGGCTAGGAAACTGCCATCCTATGTGAAGGATTTGAGGACTGATCATGGCCAAAGATACCACCAGAGAGTCAGTATCACACCACCAGCTTTACTGGGTGATACCTGGAGCAGGTTGCACATGGGGGCCAGAGTTCCTCACACAGGAGTCTGTGCAAAGGTTTTGCAAGTTCAGGGCTGTTGCTCAAGAGAAGAGGGCAGGGAACTCCCAGGGGGGGAGAAGGTGGGTGGGATTGACAGGAGTCTTATGTGCCTGGTGAGTTCGCGCAGCAGCATGGCCAGGAGTCTGAGTTCTGAAGGACCTTAGCAGCTTGGGACCTTATAACAACATGGTCCAATCTCATCAAATGGTAGCAGCTGTTGGGTGAAGTGTATACAAAGCAGTCTCTGACTAAAGACTGACTTGTCAGGACTATTTTTAAAATAATTGCATGTGTTGAAAATTGAGTTTGACTGCAGTAAGTTGAGCTGAGGGTCTCAGCCTCCAGTAAATAAATGAACAGCCCAGAGGTCAGTACACAGAAGTTATCTTTGCATCATTTATAGAACATGCTCCCTTGGCAACCTTAGCACCTGTGACTAGTGGGGTCTCCTCCTCCCTTGCCAGAAGACAGTGGGCTGCTACTTTCTCCTGCTCCCTTCTGTACGTCACTCAGACTTTGTTTCCCTTTATTGGTGGCCACACAGTCCAGAGCCTCGGTCCCCTGTAGTGGTCCCGTGCACTTAGGCCATAGTCCCTGCTGCCACCATTTGGTGACTCCTTCCCAGGTATGGGTGAGAGTTTCTCCTTTGCCTGGGCACAGTTGCAAGCTAGACTGAGCCTTCACCTCACCTGAGCTTTGGGGGAGGATGATCTGGAAGGTGTTCCTGCCCAAGGGCTCTGTTCCAAGTAGGAAGGGCTACGGAAGGCGCCGAAGGATATGGGAAGGAGGTTCAGGTCACAGACTCAGCCCTAAGTCTGGGGGACAGTCGGAGGGCAGCTCCCAGGCTCCCAGAGATGTCAGGAGCACTTGCCAGGCTATGCCAGGGACAGCTTGCCTGTGCTCAGGCTTCAGTCAGCTGGGCTGAGTAGGTCATGTCTTACCGCAGTCTTGGTTCGCCAGGCCAGCAGCAACACTCGACTGCGTGGCCTCGGGCAAGTATTGTACCTTCTGTGCCTCATTTTCCTTACTTCTCCCAACTGACTTTTGATGACAATCATGATGATTATGATAATGTTAATTAACAGAATTTATTGAATGCTGCCATGGGCATGCTGCCAGATGCTTTCACATAACAAACATATCATTAAATACACAAGGCAAATGTGAGACAGGGGCAGGGATTACCCCATTTTACCCCATATGAGCACACTGAGGCTAAGCAACACACCCAGGCAGAGCTGGATTCGGTCATAGAGGCTATGCCTGAGCAGGTGGGCTTCCTCACCCCCATCCCTCACCCTTCTTTCGTTCTCTTTTTTGTTCAGGTTTCTTTCATGTGGTCCTCTATTAGGCCTCCTTCCTGTTCTGGTCCATCCTTCCATTTCAGTAAGGATCTCATTGGGTGACATAAGCCACAGCAGTTATTTGAGCAGATGGTATTTAATATAAAGAATTATTTGGTGTGCCCCGGTGGAGTATTGGTTAGATCCGCCATCTCCAGTCAGGTGCCGTCCACATACATCGGAGCGACCTGGGTTTGCATCCCAGGGGCAGGGGGAGCAATCCAAACGTACAGCTAAAATAAAAATAAATAAGGATGGTGCTTCCTCCCCTCTCTTCCTGCCCGCTTGCCTACTGACTTTCATTCCTGCCTCCACCTTTCCATAAAAAAACAAAACAAAACAACAAGAATTGTTCACTGGATGAAAGTTAACTGCATAACTGAAAGGGTACAAAAAAGGCTAGAAGGTATCACAGAGGTAGTGACTGTCGGACGCCTCACCTCCTTCTAGGGCTGGAGGAATAAGGGAAGAGTCTGGAATTATTGAAACTCAAGGCTTCGAGTGCAGCCCCATGGAGCAGGAACTGGGATTACGGAGAAGCGGCCGCCCAGGGCTGAGTCTCTGATAGGGAGGTTGGGCGAGTGAGATGAAGATCTGACCCTCTTGCAACCTCGCAGCGGCCCTCTGCGGCCCCTACCGAGGCAGGAATGTGGTTTTACAGAGCTGCCCCTGACTGGTCACCGTGCTGAGCCAGAAGGGTGGGTTTGGAGCTGGAAAGACACTGACTTAATAACTGGCACATCTTCCCATGGCCAAGGCTGAGGACTCATTTCTCAAACCTCAATGCATGCCTCTTACCCATTTTCTCACAGACTAGGGCTCTGCTCAGCTTCCTGGCAGTCCTGTCATGCCTCAGTGTCCCTCATAACCATTCACCTTTACATGGGATGCAGATGGGTGAGCGCCAGGCTCTCTCTCCAACCTGAACTGAGAAATGTACCTATGTGTCCTCTGCCTGCAGGGTCTGGGACTCAGCCTTGCACACATCCCCTTTCCTGGGCACTCCAGAGCCCACATTCAGCCCTGAGCCCTGGGGGGTGTGCAGTCCCCCTTGCAGAGATATTTCGTCTGGGCCTCAAAGGAGGGGAACTGAGTCCAAGTCTTCTCTCTTCTCTCAGCCTGTCCAGCACCTTCCTGTCACACGTGTTCTCCCAAGCGTAGCACCTGCGCTGTGAGTGGAGTTTGACCTTTACAGAGAGGAATAATTTGATTTCTTGGAAAGCAATGAGCATCAGGTAGACTAGCAATATCAAAGCGCAGCCACTAAATATCTGCCTCAGAGCCCTCTCTGGGTCTCCATATTCCAAGGCTCTCAACAAAATTAACTCCAAAGTTACTGAACCGAGAAATGCATAATTACTGTCTTGTTGCTGCAGTAAAATAGAAAGGACTGTTTAGGCATTTAATTGTCATCCAACAACAGGCGACGGTATGTTAATTAGACATCAATTACGGCAGAGCACTAATTGACATTTGATAAGCATTCTAACTGATAACCAATGTTTGTTCTGCCACATTAAATGGCTCTGTGGGCTGTTTGACAGCTGGAAGGGGCTTTGTAAAAGGGTGGCAAGAGGCCTGAGGCCTCCAGGAGGCAGAGGCTGCCTCTAGAGCCTCCTTCCACTCCGTGGGGAACACTCCAGCCATCAAGCAATTGCTCTCTGGGTCTTGGTTTTCCTCAAGTATTGCCTCTGGGTAAAAGAGGTGCTCTCTTGAGGGAATTGGGCTTCACCTCCCTCAGGGGCAGGTAATTTTCTATTCTCTGCGCTTCTCAGCCTGTTCAGTTCCAAATTTGAGCCTAATTTTCTGTGTGCTTTACAGGCAAACTGAACCCACTCCACCACGTCAACACTGTGGATATGAACAATCTGCCCCACTTTTCTGGATTTGGTTTCTTTCTCTGTGCAGCAGAGGTGTTGCCTTGAGTGGAGACTCTTGGGGGGAAAGCGCTGGTCGCACTTCTTAGCACAGAACTGGAGCAGTGCCTGTTCGTTTCTCTTCTTCTCAATCCTCTCTCCCTTCTGCCATATCCCTACTCCTGGGTCATGGCTTTGTTCCACACTGTTGGATTGTGGCCCTGCTGCGGTTATTCCCAGCCCTCCATCTGAGCTGTGGCCAGGCTTGGCCTGTCACCACAGAACCTATTTGTCTGGGACTCAGCTTGTAATGTGGGTTCCACACAGCTATGTGACACTGTGCTGATAACTTCACTTCTTTGTTCTTTGGTTTTTCTCACCTGTGTGTGGGGATAGTAAAAATACTTACCTTCAGGAGTTGATGGGAGGGCCCAAGATGGTGCCTGTGCTAACTGCGTGCTCAGTATCTGTGGATTCTTATATTTATCAGTCATCTTGGGTAAAGCCACTGAATTTCATTCTCAACCAGGTTATTTGTTCTTTTTTCAGCAACCAACTTGAGTGTATTCAGACTTCCACAACCCTTGTTTCTAGGTGGCATCCTGCCAAGTGACCTCATTCTGCTTTCTCTTGAGGACTTCTGGTTCAAGTAAACGGTGGCTGCTGTAAAGTAACAACTGCAACTTTATTCTGTGTGTGTGTCTGTGTGTACTCGAACATCAGCACACTCACTGATGAGGGGCTAGTGAGTCCTAATTCTCTTGGAGCGTCTTTCTTTGCAACCAGTTGGCATTTCATTTTAAAATATCACTTGGGAACTTGATTGCCCATGGATCTAGGTCACTTCAATGAAAATGAATTTATTAAGTGACTAATTGCCAAAGCCAATTCACTTAAAGTTAATTTGCTGAAAATACATTTGCTGAATCAATAAATGTCTGAATGACCCATGCGCTGAAAGCTGTCAGCTCCTCGGCTGTGTTTAGGGTGGGTGGCCAGAGATATTTTGCTGTCAGAGCAGGAAGTCTAGGTAAAGAAGATTCAGAAGCAAAGGTCCTAAAAATAAAGAACACTGGAACTGGAATTGAAGAGAAAGTCCAGCTCTCCACAGTTAAATACTGCTCATTTAAGAAGTACTCTGCCTTCGAACAATGAGCTATACCAGGATTTTATCTTCAGTTGACTTGGGCACGCAGCTCGGTGGTTAAATGGCTTTAAGGAAAAGCTTTGGTGAAATGAAAGCAAAACGTAATTTTTAATAATTTGCTCACTCAATCATCTACAGATTGGCCTTGGCAACTGAGTTTCAGTGGCGAGTCTATGTTCCTTACCTGAATGATTGTCTTCATGTCTTGTTGTGTCTGGTCCCCGATCTATGCTCGTGGGGCAAAACTCACCCTGCCTTCTCCGTGAATCACTGCACTGGATTCTGGGAACAGATCAGGCATATCCAGTTTCTGCTTCACAGAGCTGAGAGTAGTCACATGCAGTCACCACACTGCATCCTGTGTAAATGGCCCTTCCAGGGATGTTGTAGACCTTGGACTGAGCTCTGAGAAGGGCCTGAGCATGCAATGGGCTGGGGTGAGCAGCAGCAGAGCTGCTCTCCCACAGTCTGCTAGTCAGCCTCATACTTCCCCAGCACATGGGGAACTTTTCTAGCAAGCTTTCTCCATATCCTTGCTGTGCATTACTAGACAGAGTTAGACTGAGCTGGGACAGCCAGGAAAAGAACCATCATCTGCTAAGTACTAACTGAAGGCAAAGGAATTATGGGGTGAGTAGTGTCAGTGTTTATTGCTTCTAAGAGTTTGTCTTTAAATGTTTGCAAAAGCTCACAGGTGCAGTTAACTGCATCTGAAGTTTTTGTTTGTTTGTTTGTTTTTTTTTTTGAGGAAGAGCTTTTATTTATGAATTTAGTTTCTTTAAAAGGCATACCGCTATTCAAATTCCCTATATTTTTGTGTGTAGTTTTCTCAGAAATTTACCTTTTTCTACTATATATTAAAATATATTAGCAAAAGTTTGTTCATTATTTCCACTTATTTCTTTTAAATGCCTGGCAGATATGTAGTCATTCTTATTTGTGATATTGATTTCTTGTGCTTTTCTTTACCATCCCGCCTCCCCCTGCTCCATGATTAGTCTTCCTAGGGATTTATAAATTTCATTAACAACTTTTAACACGCTTTGTTTTGAACTTTGGCTTTCTTGATTTTTCTCTGTTCTACATTCCCCCCACCCCGTTAATTTCTCTTCTTTATTATTTTCTTCCAGTTTGAGTTTAATTTGCTGTTCTTTTCCTAACATCTTAAGATGGATGGTTGGATTCTTGTCTTTTGGCATTTCATCTTTTCTCATTTAATGGTAAAATTTTTCTCCTACTCATGTTTTGAACTGAACCTCATACATTTTGAGATGCCCTACTTTCACTGCCATTAACTCCAAATGTTTTCTAATTTCCATTGTAACTTTTCCTTTCACTTAAGTACCATTTAGAAGTACACTGCTTCCTTTCAAGACATTTGAGAAATTTCTAGTGTTTGTTACTGATTTCTAGCTTACCTCCGTTATATCCATTATCAAGGCATATACTCTGTAAAATTTTAATTTAAAATTATAATTTGCTGTAACTTGCTTTATGCACAGCATGTGGCTGATTTTGCTGCCTTTTCCCTGTGCGTTGGAAAGTAGTGATACACTGTGTAGTTTATATGCGTGTCTCATGTACACACAGCACTCTGTATGTGTATGTCACACTTAGGTAAAGAGCTAAATATGCTCACATTTTCTGTATGTCTGGATATTTGCCTATTTATCCTTTCATTTATAGAGGGAGGTATATGAAAATTTCACACTAAAATTGTGGCTAAATTAATTCTGCTTTTAGACTTGTCAATTACTGAATTATATCTTTTGGTGCTTTATCGTTAGGTGCATGCAGTTTGATACTTTTTCCAGTCTTACTGACTCTTGACCCTCTCAGCATTATGATATATTCCACATTGTCTTTTATATGTTGGCCCTACATTTTTTGTTGTCTGATATTACTATTGCTTTCTCTAGTGCTTGTATACATTTCTTTTCTAACTTTCACTTTCTTCCTTTCTATATTCTTATATTTTGAATATGTCCCTGGCAGCAAGCATATAATAGTTGGCTTTTAATCTGTCTGATAGCCTTTCCTTTTTAATTGGGCTATTTTTACTTGCTTGTTTTTAATGTAATTGCTCATGTATTGGGTTTAAACCTGTCATCTTAACGATGTTTTTTCTAGTGGTTCCAGCAGTTCTGTTGTCCTTTGTTCCATTCTCTCTCTCTCTCTCCATCTCCCAATCTCTCTCTCTCTCTCTCTCTCTCTCTCTCATCTCTTATAGATGCATCAAGGAGCTTTTAGGTAAAGTATGCTAAATATGTTTAAATATTCTGCATTTCTGGAAAAAATGTAGAACAGAGAAAAAAATCAAGAAAACCAAAGTTCAGAAACAAAGTTTTCCCTTTGAAAGAATGAATGAAATGTATAAACCCCTAGGAGAACTAATCATGGGGGCAATAGGGAGAAGGTACAAGCTCTTCTTTAGTAGTTTGATGGCTTTATTTTTTGCATTTTTTAATTGTTACCTTAGACATTGGTAGAGTGATGGAAGGTGAATTTTAAGGAGATTTCTCTTGCAATTAGAATGCTCCTGAGCTTTAGTAAGGTCAAAGCAGAGAGATGTAGTTATCATGGAGGAGAAAAGGGAGACTTCTCCAGGCACAGGATGACTCAGAAGTACTCAGAAATTCCTGGTGTTTGTATTCATCCAGGTCTCCCCAAGTTTCCCCACATGACCCAATTCTCAGTGTCTATCCAATTGTGATTCTAATTTTCCCATAAGAGACCTGGTGAGGGTATGAATTCAACTTACATTATGATTCTGGTTCTTCAAGTGATTTATCCCTTGAATTAGGAATTTGCTTATACTGAATATTATACTTGAATTAGGAAGCTATTACTTAGCTACACCAAAATTGCTTGCATAGTTTTAGGATGGGTGAAATGGACCATTACTTGCAAGTGTGAAGAGAGGAGTCATGCATTAAAAAAAAAAACACATGGTGGGGTCAATGAGTGTACAGCCTTATACTGACAACGTGATAATGTCCTTTAAAAAATTACTTTCATACACTGATCAGTGTCATAGGCAGAATCATGGTCCTCAAAGGTAGCCATGCGCTGATCCCCTGAACCTATGAATAGGTTGCTTTATGTGGCAAAAGGGCTTTGTAGACATGATTAGTGGACCTCGACAGGGAGGCAGGATCTGGATTATGTGGGTGGGCTCAATCTAAAACTGGCAAAGAACCTTTCCTGGCTGCAGGGGATCAGAAAGATGGCAGTGTGGGGATTTGGCTTATCATCATGGCCTTTGAAAGTGGAAGGGGCCAGGAGCCAGGAAATGTAGGTCACCTCTGGAAACTGGAAAAGACAAAGAAACAGATTTTCAACTCCATCATCCAGAAATGGCCATAATCTTGCCAGAACCTGGGTTTTAGTCCAGCGAGATCCAGTTCATACTTTTAACTTCTAGAGGTGTAAGATATCAGTTTATGTTGTTCATGTGGTCAAATGTGTGGTTATTTGCTATGACAAGAATAGAAAGCTAACACAATAAGAAAAAGACAAGTGATTCTACAGAAAACAGTCAAGGGATATGAAGGGACAGTTCACAAATGAGCTAATTAACATTTGAAGAGATGCTTAATCTCACTAATGAAGCAGGTAAATGCAAATGAACACAGTGAGATACTATTCTTCACTTATCCAATTGGCAAATGTTAAAGCACTTGATAACATTCCCTTATAGCAAGAAATAAGCACTTTAAAACATTGCTGGTATGACTGTGTATTTCTGTAATTTAGAAAAATAATATGATGATATTTAATAACATGTGGCACACAAATCCTTTTACTTAGAAAATCAATTTTGACTATCTTTCTTACAGAAGTAATTGGGATCTTTATTTCCCTCCTATAAGTATACAAGGAAATTTATTGTGGTGTCCAAAAACTGGAATTAATCTAAAGGTTTATCTTGGGGAATGGCTAAGTAACTGTTGATACATCTGCATAAGGTAAAATTAATTGGATCTCTATGTGGAGGTATAAAAGGTGTGTACTACTGATGGAAAATCAGATTGCAAGGTAATGTCGCTAGTATGAATTCGTCAAGATTAAAAATAATGCAATAAAGCATAAAAAAAGTTTGCATACACATGTTATATCTATCTACTTATATTTATAAATATCTGCATCTGTAGATATATATATATATGTTTGTGTACAGAAAGAGGGGGAAATAAAAGTACCAAGCAATTACCATATTTATTCTATTCTGAACCACACTTTCATTTTTTTGCCATTTTAATGTCCCTGAAAATTGGGTGCATTTTACATTGAAAGGTGGCTTTGTAAATAAATCTACTTGTTTATTTTTTCATGAAAGCCTCTTGAGAAATTGGGGAGCACCTTAGAAATGAATAAATACTGTAACATTGACTTTCTCTAGATATGGCTCTGGGGGTGATTGGAACAGGTGGGAGAGCAAGAGAGCAATTTGCTTTTCATCACGTAATTCTGTTGCTTTCCTTTTTGCAATGTGCACATAAACCTTTCATAAAAAAAGATATCCAGCTCATTATTTAAGAAAGAGAAGAAACCTTGCCTTACTGATGTTACACATGTGGCTGTCACTTGCTGGCAGCACTGACCACTGACCAGCAGTTCTGGCCACAGCACACTTGCATGTCTGCACAGCAGTGTGCCTGTATCGACTACTTGAGCCTTTGGGGGAACTGTCCCTCTTTTATAAAAATGAGAAGATTGGAAAAAATGTAAGTGCAGATGAAAGTGTACGTTTCATACATTTAAAACAATAGAACCAAAGATGAAAATTTAGTTACATCTCTTACCTGAATCAGATACTCACTGGGCTTGAACCAGTTGCTAGTGAGTTTGGTTGTAAGGGGAAAAACAAAACTAAGGAATAGATACAAAGATCTTCTATCTTTAGAGGCAAATGACTAGGATTGACAATATATTTATTTCCTCCTCGAAGCATTAGTCCTTGAATGTGTAGGACTAATGTAGATTTTTCTCACATTAAACTTTTTTTTCAGGTACACATTTGATGTGTGTTATGGTGATTGGGAAGGTTATTTTTAACTACTTTCCCTTTCCACTTCTTTGTACACATTTCCTAGTCTCCACCAGTGGTCCATTAAGACAAGTGGTTTTTGGGATGAGTAAGAGAAGTAGGAAGAAAAATAGTAAGAAATGGTCACATTTCACTTATTTGATTTCTACAACACGATTTTAAGATTCAAAAAGGAAAATCCAAGTGAAGCAAGGTTCCTGATTTATACTTCAATGATAAAAGTGGAAAGAAAATCAAGAGATGGAGAGGCTGCCCTTCTCGTGGCAGCTGGGAGCTGAGAGGAGGGGACTGGCGTGGAGATTGTTCTGGGGAGGCTGCGTGTGATCTGGGCAGGGAGCTGTGACAGCTGTTGGTCTTTGCCTATTGCTGCCTAACCAGCCCCAGAAAGTCTGTGCCAAGTTGTGAGGAGAGGAGATGGCAGCCCCTCTGAGGCTGAGCCAAACAGACGAGCTACATGGAAAGGCTCTTGTCCAGGCCCACACTGTCTGAGGGTGAGAACGCCCAAAGGCGGTGTCCTAACACACCGCCTTGAGGGCAGGGCTTAGAAATGAATGAAAAATCCCAGAACTGCAGTGAGTTGGTAACAGGAGCTACAGCTTCAGCCTCAGGGTGAGGTCCGCTAATGGCCACGGGTCCGGGGCCACCCAGAGGGAGTAGGGTGGATGGGGACAGTGAAGTCCCGAGTGTGATGCCTGCCTAAGATGGTTGCTAGAGGCAGGACTGACTGATGGGGCTTACAGGGATTTCACACCTGGGGTTAAAGTCACGGCCCGTGTAACTGAGACCCACATTTCATGGTTTTGGTTTTCCAGTCTGGCGTGTAGAAATGGACATTATTTATAGCCCTGTTGGGTGAGGTTTCCTCTGATTCTTGAAAGTGTCTCTCACCCAAGCCTCGGATACTTTACACACACACACACACACACACACACACACACTGATGAGAACTCTGCAGAATTCCTGAGGGGACAGTCTGCGTGTCTCCCGAGTTCTCCCCGGTGCTGCTCTGCCCCACGGCCTCTGTCACGTGGACGCCAGCCACCTCTTTCTCTGGACTGTCACTGTCCTCCTCAGCTCCCCCTCGAAGCTCTCTCAGGGCAGTGTATACACTCACCTTGTGGGACCACTGTCCTATGAAGCCAGACATTCAGTTTCTTGAAGACTACATTTTAGTGTTTTCGTTGCAGGAGGGGATATCTAGTCCCTGTTAGTCCCCCTTTTCCAGAAGCAGGAGAAAGCATTTGAAATGGAGCCCAGTCAACCCGAGTGCAAGGCTCATCCACATCACTTCTCAAGCACTAGGCACACAGACACTTTCTAGATAACTGAAAACTGCCCGTCAACTCTCCGTCAGTATGTGACTTCCTCAGGCCCTTCCTACCCCCCGAGTTTGAGATTGGCCCCTTCTCACTGTGCCTCTAGAGCTCCCTGTGTGTGTGACCCATGAGTGTTGCCTGACAACTTCGGTTACAGCTCCTGATCTGAGTTTCTGGGCACCAGCATCTCCCCTCGTGCGTGGCAAAGACTGGCCCAGTGAACGAATGAATGAGCAAATGAAACACAGCTCCTCGGGCAGCTGAGCCCTGTGTAGACTGGGCAGGAGGCAATTCTGGGAGGGGAATGACTGGAATTAGGTCTGGCCTCGTAGTCCTGGAAGAAATTTCCTCTGGGACCTAGAATTCCTATGCTGGTTGACCAAGTGTGGGAAGATGTATCTGAAAACAATCAGAATGGCATTTTATAGAGAAGACTTGGCCTTTATCTTGGTTGGCATTTTTTCAGATGATAAAGATGCCATTGAATGAGGTCAAAGTTGTGGCTCACAGCAAAGATATGTCTTCATGGGGTTTAAGCAACTGGGCTCAGATTCCAGGATGTGCTGCGTGACTTCCAATATCTCAGAAGATCGTGGGACATAAATCATTGATTGTGATAAAGCTGGGCTCTGGATGGGGTGGTAGGGAAGAGGGTGGGAAGGATAAGAGGGCCCATTTAGAGTGATGTGAATTGGAGAAAATTCAGAGGAGAAAGAGGGTGGTTTTAGGCAGGGACAGTATAATATCATACTATGTGTGACATAGAGGAGAGTGTGGCTTTTGTATTGGACATAGCTGGGTACAAGTTTAAGTTGCTTGGGTAAGAGAGAGAATGTATGGGAAGCACCAACTCTGCACCTTGTAAATTCCCTTTCTCTCCTGACGCTGTCCATATTCCTCTCCTACACAGAGGATAGAAAGAGAGGTGTTGGGTGAATCTGATTCAGACCCCTCAAGGAGACAATGACATGGCTCACATCTTCTCTCCTGCGTTATCTGGAGCATCAGATATCAGATGACCTGCTGGTGGGAGGCTCAAGTCTGCAGGGTGTCAATACAGCAGTTTTATTGTCCCTCAGTCACTTCTTTTACCCTTTCTGTGTTGATTCTCCTGCCCAACCTTATCAGCATCTTGGTTAGAGTCTGTAATTTTCAGGTCTCCTTTAGATAATAACATTTCATGCAAATTTGTATTTTATTCTCAACCTTGGTTTAAATTTCATCTCTTTGGAATATAGGAGGTTATCGGGCAATGGGAATAATGTCACTCCACAGCATGTTTTACTCCTTCACGATGGAAGTACAGGGATGGGCTTCTATGGGGCAGTTAGAGGGACTGAATTTTTCTTGTCACTTGCAACTGCTGGTGACTGCCCAGGAGTGAAGAAGGGGCTCTGTCAGGTGTGATGGGGGTGCGGGGGTACACAACTTTCTTATTCTTTGGTCTTATTCCCAGACACATGCTCTCCTCTGGGGATTTGGAAACATCACTTAAGAGCTATTGAGAGTCTCTGTGTTAAAACTGGAGAGTTCAGTTGTCCTTTCTGGGCTACATCTTCTACTAAATCATCAAGAAATGTACCTGTCAGTTAGCTGGGGATCTAGTTCACAGCCTTGTCTGCTCATATCTGGGAAGCCTGTAGAGGGCTCCTAGGAAGTCCTTTGGTTCTGTTTTCCCATTTCCAAGAATCGACATTCCTTCATGAGGCAGCATCACTTATCCAAGCTGTCCTGGGACTCCCTTCATTTCCAGGGTAGTCAGGTCTGAGTGCCATTTTTTCCCTCCCTGACTCCTGAGATGGTGTCCTCACGTCTGGGCACCTCTGCAGGCAGCTGTGCAGGACAATGCCTGGTCCCTGGGTCGGGAGTGGTGCGGTGCTTGGGATGAAGGTGGGTGGTCTAGGGGCACCAGCACCGTCATCCAAGAACCAGGATGAGAGGACAATTCTGGGTAAAAGACAGCAGGAAAGACCCTGGGGGTGTTGGGAAATACTAGAAAGCTAAAGAAAACGAAGCAGTACTCTTCTGGTTCCATGCCCCATACCGTCTCAGACCAGCTGGTGAGGCTGCTTCTCTAATATCTAGGAGGTTGTTTCCCATCAGGGGTGCAGCAGGGGGTCCCTGAGTTCCTCTTGCCCCCTGGACCCATTTAGAGGGACCACTCTGCCTAGATATGTGATAACTTGTCTCTTTGTCACTGGATGGAGGCTCTTTACACTTTTATTTTTAGTCTCATTACTTTTACCAGACATACAGCAACCTCATTTTTTTGTGTCTCAGAACTCTTTCTTAGGAGTTCTCACTTCCTTTGAAGACAGGATCATCTCTCACCATCTATCACCAAATTTAATCTTAGTCATGCAGTTTCTTCTGGTTTAAGACATTGTAGATTTGCTTAAATAAATCATCCAAATTCAGAGTTGACCCCTTTCCCTCTTGTCCTCACCTCTGGAGTGAAGCAAATTCCCAACGTTGTCCTGCTTTGGGAGGGAGGCTGCAGGATGGAGCTCAGGCAGGACGTCAGGGTGCAGAAAGATGTCATCATAGGCTGTCCCTTCATGAATTGAGAGCTGACAGGTGAGCCCTCTTTAACTTGCCATGGACATTGCTGCTCCAGACTGTGGGACTTCCTCCCACCGTGGCCACCATGGAAACCAGTGCCTGACCCCGAAGACCCTGCATCATTCAGCAGCCAGTAGCTGGTGGCAGCCCTGGGTTAACCACACTCTGGTCACATGTCCACCCTGTAGGCTAGAAGCTGGGGGAAGGGCAGATATGTCCCCTCTCCCCTGCCCCAGGCTTGTGAAGTGGAGCTGCCTTCATTCTATTTGGGGGTCTCCCAAATAGGAACGATGTTTAGATTCTGGGTAGCCAAAATGAGAAATATTTTCTGGAGCCAGGAGGGGGCGCCCTGAGCTAGCCTCTTCCCTCCCACCCCAGTCTCTCCCCTCCCAGCCCAGTCTCTTTCAGCTCCTGCAGAGCTTGGAGAAAATCCACGTTTTCTGTACCACTTGCAGAGGAATGTGCATGGCAGTTGGGGATTCTGAGACATGTGCCAGCCAGAGGTGACTGGGGTGGGAACAGTCATACCAGAGGAGTGAGCTGGGGACAAAGGTGGGTGTGGCTGAGGCTCAGCTGGCCAGGCGTGCAACAGGGATGCCTTCTTCTGCAGAAGGAGATGGGCCACCTTCCTGCAGCTAGCATAGACCATGAATTGCAATCGTTATAGACTCTCAGCAAGGGCAGAGGCCAAAGGCCAAAGGTCAGAGTTTTCTTGGTCCCCCTCTCCACTAGACCCACACACCACAATTTTCCTCTGTGGGCATGCTGCTACCCTGCCAATACTTGTCTTTTCTGATTAGTTGGTCAGAATTGTTTTCTTTGTCTGAAACCAAGGATCCTGATAATATTGCCTAAACACACCATGCTACCAGTTCTGCTCTCCAGGGGCTCCATGCCACTGTCAGGACATCTGGGGAGGCAGTTTCTAGAATTTCAGGCAGGAGGTGGGACAGCCTTGTGCCCTGGGCTTCAGGTCCCCTCTCAACAGAAATCAGCTCCCTCAGTCCCTTCGAGGGGATGCAGTAGCAACACCCCATCACCATGTCCGCATCCTACCAATGACCCAGCTCTGCCTGGGCAGGAAATGGTTCTTTTGTTTTCAAAGTTACAGTAGGCAGGAAGGAAGGTGAGCAGGCAGTAAGGAAGGTGAGCAGGCAGGCAGGAAGAGAGAGGAAGAAGGAAGTATTTTATTTTATATAGTCGTTTCTCCTGACCCTGGGTCCTGAATCTGGGACCCTGGGATGTATGTGGACTATGCCTGGTGACCTAAACTGCTAGGCCACCTGGGCAGGCTTGAAAATGGGTCTTCATTTCAGCCTGTGCCTCCTGCTCACCTCCTCCACCAGGGACTTAATCTCCTGGCAGCAGTCTCAGAGCTCTAGTTCCACATCATCCAAGGCAATTACATCCTTTGAAATGCAAAGGAAAACCTGTTCCCTTGTAAGCACCCAGCTCTTGGAATTGAGCTCAAAGATAAGAATTTGACACTTTGTTCTGGTTAGAATCTCCCCCACTACCATTCTTCCCCACAGGAGGGTGCTGAGAAAAAGACCAGGTTCTCAGAAAGGTGGGGAAAGATCTTGGGCCAGGACACCTGGGAACTATGGTCTTTTAATACCTGAAGATATACCACTACATTTTTCTTTTTAAGTTAGGTCACAGTTTTATTAATTATCTCTGGAGGGCTTATTAAATTTTGAAGATTGTGGTATGAAATCATTGAAGATGACTTTATAAATGGTAACACAATTTTAGAGCCCAGATATTAAGTTCAATCAAAGACACTCCATCCCAGACAGATACATTTTCAGGGAAATCAGTGGGAGACCCTCTGTACCTCTTGAGCACACATGCAAGAGCCGTGTTCCCACTCCTCCTGCCCCCTGCCTGCAACCCCCAAACCAGCAAGCTCCTTGGCTTCTGCTGTCATTAGATGTCACCCCACCACTCATTGTTCCTCCTCTCCCCTCCCCCTGGGTGAGTCTTGCGGATTTACAAATATGGATTCAACCTGCCCAGTCAGTGAAGCCATCAACCGCAAAAGCAGGGACCCTGCAGGGGGAGGTTGAGGGCTGGGCGTGCCGATGGACCTGCACACCCTGTAAGACATTTCTAGACTTAAGGTGAGCCCATAGTCACTCTCTGTGGGGAACATAACAGGTTGTTGGTGTTCTCTGGATCTCCAGGTGAGGAGCGTTATTCATGTGGGAATAAGGGAATAAGGGAACTCTATAGGAACCTGGGAGCATTGCATTCTAGACAATGTGAGCCTTCTTGGGACCTTGGGACCTGGGATGGCATAGCCATGGGAGACCCTGGACCCAGGGTGTGGGGGTGACCAGAAATGGGCAGTGAGCTGGGACTGGCAGCAGGAAACAGTCCTGATCCAGAAGACAGGAGGGCTGAACTTTCCAATCCTCATGGTGTTGATGCCCCTGATTCTGTTCTTCTCCTGGGTCTGAGGAGAGGGCTTCGCAGGACGTGCCCAGGGCTGTGATCTCCAAGGAGTCTTTGTCAACGGAGCAGTAGGGTATGTGACTTGGCCCATGAGGAATAAGATCTGACCTGGACTGGGCAGGATACCAACCCCTGCATTTTGGAAAGGACTCCCCTCTGCAGGGAACAGGTTTCAGGAAGTAGGAAAAGATTCATGTAACAGGATGCCGCCAATCCCAGTAGGCCAGTTCCGCTGACTCTTGGTCACCTGAGAAGGGCATGTATTTGCACAGCACGACCATTGCCCAGAGGACCTCCCTCAGGACCCCTTATTCCCTGGGAGTCATGGACCAATAGAATCAAAGGTCTAATTCTACCCCTTGGCTACATTCTTTCTTGGTGACTAGCTCATCCTAATAAGGCTCCTCAAACTGCATCTAGGTCCCTGTCCACTGATTTTGTCACATAAAACCCCTGCCCAGGCTGTGTCTGACAAGAACTTGGCACTGGGGGGCTGCCCCAGGAGGCCTGTTGTGGTTGACCCCAGTGTGTTGACCCCGTGTCCTCTCTGTTCCCACTCTAGTCTTCAGATGTGTGGGTCCCCAAAATGCCTCTCCCTGGATTCCACCTGGGCTGCTGGAGAGAGGCGGGGACTCCCGAGACTTGAATTTTAACGCTAACTCCGAGAGTTACAGATGTGTGGTCTGGAAATGGTCACCAAGATGTGTTAGGTCTCAGCTTTTCCATCTGTACAGATCAGCAATATTCTCCTCCTAGTGCGAATCTAATGAGATGGTATGTGAGGCAGTCCTAGCACGACATCTGTCACTTGCTGATCCCTGCTAGTTTCCTCTCCTCCTGCTGGGAAGAGAAACCTTCATCATATTTAGAATAAGAAACAGAAGAATATGGCTGCGTGTTCACAGTTGAGGGAAAATTTGTTTTTCCCGAATGTCTTAGGATTCTGACTTGGGTTTGCTTATGGCATTTCAGATTTGTAATTCAGAATGATTGCCATGAATCTTATTCAGAGGGGGCACCCCGCTTGTCTGTGCTCTGTTCTTGGGATCAGCTGCTGATTATATCTGCTGTCTCCTGAACATCCCAAGGCTGACCATGGGGTTCGGGTGGGCAGAGGGCATTCCGGCAGGAAAAGTCACATTCAGGCCTCAGGAGTAGGTTTAAATGGCATTATTTCAAAAGCACCCAGATCTAGCTGGAATTCAGATGCCGAAAGGAAGCCCAAAGAATCAGAAGAGGGAGGCAACTTTGTCTTTCCCAGAGCTGCTTCCTGCTGAAAGAGGCTTTCAGTTCTTCATTACCAGCTGCCTGAGACATCAAACCCCAGAAACCAGTTTTACTGCATCAGAAAATGATTTATTCTCTGAAGTTAATGATCTGGAACAATAGATTGGCTTTGGTCAAAAATCAATTTTTATTATTTGGAGAAGGGGTTGGAAAGAGTCTCCTTTTCATTTTCAGGCCCACAGATGACAATCCTAAATTACAATTGTTCAAGGACAAAGCTTCATTTGGATTGTGGTTTGGGCACATTTGCAATTTTTTCCTTTCATTAATTCCTAAAGCTTAAACCCATACGAGGTGATGACGTGTGTAACTCTTGCTTAAAACGCGTCAGCTGATTTGGTTTCTACCTAGAGAAGAGTGGCTGCACTCTTGGGTAACCTGAGTGGATGGCTATTAAGTGGGTTGTTTGTTTGCTCCACGCTGCCCAGACCCAGCGGGTTGGCGCTGGCCGCTCACAGAAGGCACTGCTCTAGCACTTGGAAGACACTTGGAACTCGTCCCAGGATTCTCACAAATCTCATTTCTCTGGTCCTTATATTCTGGGTGAGGAGGAGGGTCAGAGGACTTCTGCTGATTGAAGGAAGAGACAAAGCCCAGAAGGTGACAGACTGTCTGGAGGCTATAAAGATGGTGCCCGACTAGAATGGGTTGGGGCCCGGGGTTGTCACTTCTGCTGCTCTCATTCCTCTTACCCTCCAGCATATTCCTCTGGCCAGAGAAACATTCCTCTTCTCTTTCCCCAAATCCAGGAGTCCCACTGGCATTCCCTCTACTTTTTACCTTATCAGAGCTCCAAGACTCTTGGGATCTGGCTCCCACCTTTATTCCCCAGCCCAGCTACCTTACTCCACAGACCTGACTCAGGGTTAGGGTCTCTGCTGTCCGTCCCCTGCCTGGGCTATGTCTGTCTCTTTGCTTTAAGATTGGACAGTTATCACCATGTGAAGGTTTTGTTCTTCTTCCTACTGGGGTGCTGCGAGTGGTCCCCTCCTTACAGACCGGCTCCAGAGAGATTGTCACAAGGCCATGATCCACTCTCCATACAAGCTCTGAGCCTCTGGAGGGCAGCTCTGTTGTGTCTCTGTGTCCCCAGAGCTGGCAGCAGCGCCCAGCACTCCTGGAAGGTGCTTGGTAAATGTTCAGGGAAAGAACAAACGAATCTTTCTGAGATGCCTCATGGGAACACTAGGTGCACATTGACCTTGAATTTTTTCTTAATTTCAGATTTCTTGTTTTCTCTGCTATTCACTTGGCTTTATATTGTGGGCCATTGTGTGAGGTTTTAGCTGTTCTCCCTAGTCAAAAATAAACCGTCCTTCCTGCAAGGGACTCTGCCCTTGTGACTACAGTTCAGTACCTAAGGACAGCACCTTTTCTTGGATTCTTTCTGGAGAGGTGCTCACCGTGTGTGTGTGTGTGTGTGTGTGTGTGTGTGTGTGAGTCTATGTGTGTCTGTGTCTGTGTGTGTGTCTGTTGTGTGTGTGTGTGTATGTGTGTGTGTGTGAGTGATGTGAATGGTCCCCAGAGACTTCAGCATGCAGTTACACTAAGACAGCTTCAACATTAATAACCCAAATACTGGTGACTGACTGCTCCTAGAGAAAAAGCAGGATCCCAGGCTCCCATTGTGCATAGACATCTTGGCAACCCTGGGAAAAGTAGATGCCCTCTCTACCTGTCCACTCATTGTCTTCTGCCCTGGTCTACTTGCTGGGTCCTTTTTGGCTGTCACTTGAAAGAGGTCCCTGTCCTTTCTCCGAGGCTGGAAATCAATCCCTGTTTGTTGCTGCCCAGTGGTCTCCAAATGGGGCTCTGCAGTATTGCATCTGCTTCTGTCTTCCTGCATTAAAGTGAGCCTTGTGCCCAGAAGAAATGGACCCCACATTGTGTGCCACCATTCCCCCAAGCCCCAGGGAACCTCACCTGTGTCTGGAGTCTCACAGGATGCTCATGAAAACACCTCTTAGCTTTTACTTGCAGTCTCTTTGTTCCCACAGGCTGTTAGAAAAATATACCAATTTAGCCTTTATTTCTTTATCTCTGTTTCTCCCTTTTGCCAAAAACCCATGTGCCAATTCAGGCAAATAAGTTCTAGGACAGAGGAGGGGCTTCTGCTGAGGAAGGAGGCTGCTAGCTTTCCTGGTTCGCACGGCAGCATCGCGTGTGGTGAACCGTTCATCTGTGTGTATGTGGCACGCCTGTGACTTTTGATCCTCAGAAGTAGATTGATTACATGGATCCTCTGAATTTGTCCATTTCAACCTTTTTGTCCATTACTTTAGACCCACATATAGTATTATTAGGCACAAAGAGGTTGTGTCAGGGAAAAATGCCAGCTGGAGTCTGGAAGTGACATCGGAAGAAGGTCAGAGTGTAGGTTACATTGCAGAGACTGAGCTGGCCTGGAGCTGAACTGCCTGGAGCCCGGATATGAAGCATTTGGAGAGACCAGGTGGGGAGTGGGCATTGATCCCACATTCCTGAATGGACCCCGTCTCACAGTGGCCACCTGTCTCCTGGGACTTGGTACCCAGTGCGGGTCCCGTGGAACTTCCTATAGTCTCCCCTTATCCCAAGAGCCTTCCTTTTTCTGTCACCTGGGCCGTTGTCCCTGTCTATTTAGCCCTGTCTCTGTACTGTCTTGGCGCTGGGTCTCCTCTTTATCACCACGAGGGTTTGATTTCCTTTGCTGACCTCTGTTTCTCTGGGAGGGAATCTTGTTGACCTTGGACACTTTCTGTATGTCTGGGTCTCTTTTCATTATTTGTGTATGTCATCTCATTCTTCACGAACACTCTGTGAGAGGTAAGGGAGATGAAATAACCTGCCTGAGGGACATCTCAGAGACAGGCGGTAGCAACGGAGGTGGTCCTGACAGCGAAGGCTGTGGGCCACCATCTGCGCCTTCTGCTCCTGAGTAGTGACGATTGTTTTCAGTAGTTCAAGCAACTACGCTTCCAGTTGCGGTTCATCTGGATTGGGGGACATGGGTCAGGAGAAGAGTTGGGGGGCCATCCAGCAGTTGGTTCCTTTTCGTAGGGGGATCACACATTTAGAAAGACATTTCTAATAGGTGCTGGGAGGGAAGGAATGAGATACTAATAAAAAATTTTAAATAAGAGAAAATAAATTTTTTAAATATTTATTATTTCTTTAGTTCATGTGCTGTGTTTATTTTAGGGAATTGAATTTCATCTCAGTCTATGATCCACACCGCACCCACCACCACAGTTCCAGTGTCCTTTACTGCCACCTTTTACCCCCTTACCCCTGTTTCCTCCATGCAACCGCAGTCCTGTGTCCTATGATCTTGGATGGGTTTTGTGTGTTCGTTTGTTTCAGTTCATTGTATTCCAGCTATGAGTGAAACTATCCTATATTTCTCTTTTTCTTTCTGACTTTTTTCACTTAACACAATCCCTTCTAGTTCCATCCAGATTGTTGCAAAAGGGCACAATTTCGTTATTTTTTAAAAGCAACCTAGAATTCCATTGAGTCTATATATCAGAGCTTCTTTATGCAGTCATTTATTGATGGGCATTTAGGTTGCTGCCATGTCTTGGTTATTGTGAACTGTGCTGCTATGAACATAGGAGTGCAGATTTTTTTTTTTTTTCTGATGAGAGATTTTGTATCCTCTGGGTATATGCCCAGGAATGGGATTCCTGAATCAAATGGAAGATCCATCTTTATCTGTTTAAGGAAATTCCATAGTATTTTCTAAAGAGATTATACCAGTTTACATCCCCACCAACAGTGTAGGAGGGTTCCTTTTTCTTCACACCCCTCCAACACCTGCTGTTTCCAGTCTTTTTGACATAGGCCATTCTCACTGGTGTGAGGTGGCATCTCATTGTGGTTTTTATTTGCATTTCTCTGATGATGAGTGATGTAGAACATTTTCTCAGATGTCTGTAGGCCATCTGTGTGTCTTCTATAGATAGGTGTCTATTTAGTTCTTTTGCTAATTCTTTGAGTAGACCATTTGGATTTTTATTGTTGAGGTATATGAACTCTTTGAGAATTTTGGAGATTAAGTTCTTACCTGATATATGTTGAGTAAATATCTCCTCCACTTTTGTGGGTTGTCTTTTTATTTTAGTAGTGCTTTCTTTTGCTTTGCAGAAGATTTTCACTTTGATGTTAATCCTGTTGTTTAGTTTTGTTTTGGTTTCTTTAGCTGTACCTGTTCCTTCTGCAAAGACAATCTTCAAGAGAGAGGTCATGGAATATTTTTTCCCACATTTACTTCTAATATTTTATGATTTCAGATCTAATGTCCATGTCTTTGATCTATTCTGAGTTAACTTTTGTGTATGATGCTAATGAGTAATCTAATTTTTTTCTTTCTTTGCTGATGTCTTTCCAGTTTTCCCAATACTGTTTGTTAAATAAACTTTCCTTCCTCCATTGTGTGTTTTTAGCACCTTTGTCATAGATTAACTGTCCATATAGGTGTGACTTAATTTCTGGGCTCTCCTTTTGATTCCACTGCTGGTGTGTCTGCTTTGTTCTAGTCTCAATCTCTCTCTCTCTCTCTCTCTCTCTCTCTCTCTCTCTCTCTCTCTCTCTCTCTCTCTCTCTCTCTCTCTCTCTCTCTCCTCTCTTAGGATAGCTTTGATTATTCAAATTATTTTTGTGGTTCCATATAGATGCCAATATTGTATGCTCTATTTCCTTGGGATTCTGTAGGAATTCTGATGGGAATTGCATTAAAGCTATATTGCTTGGAGTAGGATGGCTATTTTCACTATGTTGATTCTTCCAATTCAGGAACATGAAATGCTTTTCCATCTCTTTGTGTCTTCTTCAGTTTCTTTTGTTAAGATCTTATAGTTCTCACCGTAACAGTGATCATATGGTTTTGATTTTCTCTGTGCTGATGTGTTATTAATATTCCATGTTGACTGATTTGCGTATGTCGAACCATCCTTGCATTCCTGGAATAAATCCCACTTAATCATGGTGTGTACTTTTTTTGATGTGCTGTTGAATTCTGTCTTCCAGAATTGCATTGAGAATTTTTGCATCTATATTCATCAATTATATTGGTTTGTAGTTTCTTTTTTTGGTGCTGTCTTTGTGTAATTTTGGAATCAGGGTAATACTGAACTTATAGAGTGTATTTGGGAGTTTTCCTTCCTCTTCAACTTTATGGATGAGTTTAAGGAGGATAGGGATTAACTCTTTGAATATTTGGTCAAATTTATTATTGAAGTTGTCTAGGCTGAGGCTCTTGTTCCTGGGGAGATTTTAAAGCTTACTACTTGTGATTGATCTTCAATTTGTGATACTGTTTTTCTGTGAGATTGAGTTGGTTTATGGAGCTTTCCATGTTTATCTTCAATTCCTTGACTGTCCTTCATCTCTATTACTTCTGCTAGGACTTTCTTCACAGCCTCAGTCTCTGATGATGGATCCCCTTCGATCTGTCATTTCTTTTCTGATGTGTTCCAACTGCTTTTAGTTAGTTGTGTGTGCTTCCTGAATCTCATTCAGCTTTTGTATAACAATAGTTTTAAACTCTTTATCTGATAAGGCCTCCCAATCCATATTAATGGAATTCTTTTCTGTGGGCTTCTGCTGTCTTACTCTTTATGAGTCATTTGTATCTTCTTAGAGGATTCAGATTTTGGCATGACTTAAAAAAAAATCTGCCTTGAATGTGGTACTGTGGCTTCCTTTTTTTTTTTTTTTAACTTTAGATTTCTTCCTGCCTGTATGATGACATGGCAGGTGCCAGCTTCTTGATTTCAGTGGGGCTGGGGACATTTCTGCTCTCTTGGATGCCCTTTTGTGGTGAGACATTGATACTTTTTCAGGTGATGCCTGCAGACTTTGCAGTTCTCCAGTGCAGGGAGTTTGATAGGCAACCCAGGTGTAGTCTGTGGTGAACCCAGTTCTATGGTAGCCCAGTTATAGGTTTTAAAATCTCTGGGTCTGGGTGAGGCACTGTGCATGGCCACAGGTTCTGAGGTCTAGTGGGCACTTGTTCCTGCAGGGCCTGAGCAGGGTGATGGTCGATGGTCCAGAGCAACAGAGTCCTAGCACAGGTGGATTTCAGTCCATTGGAGACTGGCCAATGGCACTTCTGGGTCTGTAGAAGGCAGGGCTGGTGGGACCTAGGTTGTGCTGCTTTTCTGCCCACTGCGCATGTTCTGTCTGCATCTCTGTTCTGCGAGGGGCTTATGGTCTTGTCTCCTCTGTCCCGGTGGGGCCTGCCTAGCCTCCATTTGGTGGAATGGGGTTGATCCTGCTCAATCTCTGGTTGGGCTTGGGGGTGTCCATGTGTGGGCTTGTATTTTTCTTCCCTGGGGCTGGAGGTACCCTGGCCTCTCCCAGGGCTGGGTCCTGAACTACTCTTCTTCATGCCTGCTTTGGGCACACACTGTCTCTTTTGCTCTAGTTGGGCATGGGATGTTTGTGCATAGGTGCATTAATCCCTTGGGTGGGCACTTAGTGCTCTTGTGCAGATGCAACCAGCCTATTACTCCTATTATAAGAGAAATAATTGAAGGTTAGGTATATGAATGGGAAATTTATCTTGTCAGGCATTTAGTAATATTCTGTGGATTATGCTTTTTTTAGGGGTAGAGTTAAAATGTATTGATTCAGCTGAATCAGACAACTATATCTAGGTCAACAAAATACTAAGAGAGACAGACATGAAAAAGTGGAAGAGACTATCGTTATTTTTTTCTTTACAAAAGCTTTTTATTATGAAAAATTTAATGCTTACCTACTACAGAGATGAGGAGCTCATATTCTCTATATAGCCAACGCTTAGCTTCTAGAATTACCAACCACAGCCAACCTTGTTTCTTCTATTTCTCCTGAAGTCTTTTGAAGCAAATCCTTGGCACATGATAAAGACTTTAAAAAGTAAATGAAATGTAATGATTGCATCTAAAATTTAATAATTTATTCAGTATAAATACCAATATTCATATTTGTCTGAATATTTAATGTTTGTGATTTCTTTTTTAAAGAAAGTTTCAGGCAGGTATGAAGGCAAGTAGAAGACAGGTAGGAAGAGAAAGGAGGAGCATCTTTATGTTTTTATTTATTTATTTTTATTTAGTTGTCCACACTGGTTGCTTCCCCTTGGGCCCAGGACTTGAATCCAGGGGTGTGTGGCCTGTGTCCTTTGGAGGTAACTGACCTAACCACTGCTCCACTGCTCCACCAGGCATGCCAATACATGTGATTTTAAAGAGCTCATTTGACTCAGTATCCTAATAAGGTCCATATTTTAAGATTAGCTGATATCTTTTAGGTTTCTCTTTATTCACTACCCTTTTGTTGTTGTCTCTCCTATAGAATTTCCCACAGCCAATTTGATGGCTAACATTCTCTGGATTGATTACATGTTCCTTATCCCACCCCATTTTTATTGTCTGCAAACATATCTAGAGACATTAATTTATTATGCTCATTAATTTACAAGATCAACATGATATCATTCTAGTTTTTATGATTTTTATTTATTTATTAACTGGAAAATAATCTACAGAGAAAGTTGGGTGCATCATTGGCTATTAGAATATGCAGAAATGCAATTTGTGTAGGAAAGAGAGTATATCTTTCAGTCTTCCCCTTTACCTAGAAGTTTTCAAGACAGTGAACTTGCTCTATAACATGCTCCGAAGCTGAACAAAATATTTTTTTTCCTATTGTGTATAATCATGGAGCTCATTGTAGCTATTACCATCACTGATGCTGAAATTGTCCCTTTTTGCCCTGAAGAACCTATTCAAATCCTACTCATGTCCTATTGTCATGACCTCACTAGTCATTGATAGCTTCCTAACCTTATGGTTTGACAAAATGTAACAGTTTCATATTTTTTTATGTCCTGATCTGGAATCTGCCAGTTCTCCTGAGACCCCTGGCTCCTTTAATGCTTGTTTTATTTTTAAATGAACAAAAACTGAATTAATACTGCTGCTTCCAATTCTAACTCAGGATTGTTGAGTATTAAATTAGCCTTATCAATCTGATGTCTGTGTCTCCTTACTCATATACTGAAAACCCCAGATCTCATTGGTACCGAAAGAATCTTTTACATTTTTCCATAATGCGTACAACCAAAGAGGCTGGGTCTTTAATTTTGGGGCAGTCACAAGAGACAAGGAACTGGTTTGGTTTGGAAAGGAGTCTGTGGGGAGGATAATGACTCCACAAGTGTGGGGACAAGTTTGATTTGAGGATAAAGGAGACACCACACTGGACCTGAGACAATGAAAACTCTTGGGTAGTTCCTGTCCGTGGTTTATACTGCTGACTGAGTTGCAGGTCACTGATCATTTCTGGATCTACTTGTCCTACCTGCAAACTTCACTACATGAGGAATATCTATTTTGGGAGCAGTAGAGGTCATGAAACTGGTGACTCTAGTGAGTATGGTGGTAGATTGACTACCTCAATCATTTTTTGCACCTTATTGGTACCAAAAGGAGCTGAACTTATTTATCCCTCAGCGACAGGATAAATAGGATGAACTTCCTTCAACCTCTGTACAGACACACTCAGTATTTTTCACACTGTCAGTGTATTCTTAGCAAAAATCATCTCCATGCTGCCTTTCTGGGGCTCGTCCCTCTTTATAAAGAAATGTGCCTTACCTCTTTTGGTCCATTTTTTATGCTATTAAAATGATTGAATGTTAAAGTGGGATTGAGGAAAACCCGGTTACCTTCCCAAGTACAAGCCCCTTCTCTGTTCTCACAACTTTTTCAGGTTTTATTTGAGGGAGAAGGAGTAAAAAGAAGTTTATTTTGCCTGGTTTATCAGGGGTCCAGGTCATCACTCACTAATCATTGTGATGGACTGAGAAAATGCCCTTTGGCACTTTCAGATCTCACTCCAGAAACTCACTTGATATCTCTGGTGGATCTAACCCTGATCATAGCCGTTTGTGGTGACCAGACAGTAATAAGGTAACAAGATTTGCTTTATGAACTAGGAAAGAATGGAAGACTGGTTTGGGTTCATCCTTGAAGCTAAATTTTGGAATCAGATTTATTCGAACTTTCCTCTGTGGATTCTTGACTCTGTCCCTGCCAATAAGAAAGTGGTATTTTGATTCCTGTTTTCTCTTGTCTGGGTTTTCAGATCCTTGGAGTTGGAAAAGGACTGTACATTTCTTATTCCCTGATTATGATATCATTTAATAGCTTCAGTGGGTGTTCATCCTTATTTTTTAATATAAAATCTGTATAGCTTGAATCTTAAACAAATTATCTAATACACGTCAGGTATTAGATACCAGATGGAACTGGATATGATACACAATGTTATGGCTCTGGATGTATTTTAAAGCAATAATGCTACAAGCCCCAGGGATACTCAGCTCCTGGGGACTGTGGAATTTCCATGATGAAATCTGATACATTTCTCAGCTGGTTTTCTTTCCTAGAGACTCAGTGAGTTTGGCAGCATCAGAGTTCAGGGTGTTGCAGAAAAACCATATTCCACAGCATATTCATCTAGTCTGTGGCTTGTGTTCCAGGCTCTCTTTGCTCTGTGTGCAGGGACAGTGGCTAGAAGCACGACAGGGTTGCTGCCTGATCTCCATGCCTTATTGTTCCTCTCATAGGCAGATAGATATTTTTCTCACCCAATCTTCGTGTACAAAATGTCAGAGGCTTATCCACACATGAACTGAGTGAAAACTGAGAAATAAAGTTGAACTCATGTCTTTCTAAACTCAAAGAGTGGATTTCTTTCTCAGCCCCTATTGCCCTGTACCCCCGTATGCATAGGTAGGTTGTTCCAAGTCCTGGGCTTCACATTTAGAGATATAAGCATTTTTGAACACTAAGCTAGGGATTTGCAAGGCTAAGCTCTATGTTAATTTTAACCTCATATCTAGGATTGTCAGATCATTCCATCCTTCCCCTCTCATCTTCCCTCCCAACCAATTGTCTGTTCATCTGTTCACTTATTGAATCATTCCTTAATACTTTGAACAAACATTACTAGAAATTTGCTTTGTGCAGGACGCTGTCCTTGGTACTGAAAGTTAATACAGACTAAAACTCATACACCCTTCAGGAAGTTTTCAATACATGGTAGCAAAGCTGGAGCAAGTGTTTAGTTTTCAATAAGGAAATAGACCATAATAAGTGTCAGAGTAATATAAGCAAAGGTAGATGAGTACAGACAAGGGGAGACTACTTTTGTCTGGGGATGGGGTCTAGTTATGTGTCATAAAACAGATACTCTGTGAATTTGAAGACTGGGGAGAATTTCAACAGGTAATATACAGAGTGAAGGACTTTTCATGCAGGGGAGATAAATTTGTAAAGTTAAAGCTTTAAGAAAACAAAGGGCATGTTTGCATGATAGCATGGTACATGATAGATGTAACACAGTGGAGGAGTAGGTTAGACTAGAAATGCAGGTTGGGATCTGATCATGGAGAATTCTAAGCGATTAGCCAGGGAGTTTTGACCTCCAGTAAAAATCAGGCCACAGCATCTGCATATATGACATGACATATTCCTTTATTTCTCAATCAGATTTAATTTTCTCTGATACTTCACCTGTCTGGCTGGCAGGTGACCCAGTTGCAGTTATAATGAGACTTCATCGTCTTCTCTGTAGCTTCATGAAAGTTTATCTCAATAATATCTGGTGTCAGAAAAATTGGGAGAGGCCCCAGGGATGCCTTTCCATGGTGGTATCATTGTTGCTTCATCATACAACTGTAGAGTTCTTCTGCCTGCCTTTAGTTGGAAATGCCCCCTCTCTCCTGACTTTTGCCTCTAACCTGAAAGATCTTGTTTTTATATTTTCCTCTACAAGACCAGCTAAAGATTAATTTCCTTTATATAGCCTAAAACCTACATACACACATACACACATCAACACGTAAACTCAATCATCTGTACACAGACTCTCACAGGAAACTCTTCAGCCATCCCAAGAGTAGAGAGAGGTGAGAGGAAAGACAGTTCAAAGTTGTAGAAATAAAGCTTCCTGGAGTGGAACTTGGAAAGAAAATATGAACAATGGTTAGTTCTTACTAATAACGCCTTTGGATATGGAGCATTCCACAAGATAAAGGGAATGGTCTAGGATTTTGAGAGGGAAAATTGACAAGTCACTGCTAATATTTGGGAAGACCTATCTGGTATCATGCTTTGCCTGGTTTTCAGTGACAAGACAAGCAGATCTCCCCAGTGTCTACTTGGCCTGGCCGGTAGGTGCAGCCCAGTACCTGTCTATTCAATGAGCATGTGTATAAAGGAATGAAAAACTATATTAATAGTTCAGAAGAGAGTGAACAATTCTATGAATCATGGAGTGACCTTGTAAATGGAGACAGTTGTCCAACATGAAATTACAGAGGAGTGAGAGAACTTCAACTAGAAATGAGGAGTGATGACCACATCTCTGGGTAATCACCTATGAAACCGGGCTATAGAGACAATTTGTTACTGCCTGTCACAGATTCCTCCCCCCATCTTCTTTTTAGAAACACTTTATTTTATTCAGTTGTTCATCATTGTTTCACCAGTTCCAGGTCTTATGTAGACTGCATCCGGTTTAACCCACTAGGTCACCAGAGAGCACCCTTTGCTTGCTTTTTAGAATTGGGTTTCTGCTGGGCTTGGAAAGATTTAGAAATGGGAGGGACCAGAGGAAATGGAAGAATATGAAAAGAGTGAGGATCCTCTACAAGGAGAGGTATTCTTGACTTTGCTGTCTAAGTTCCAGACCTAGAGAATAATGTGAAACCAGAACACATTGGAAGGGAGGGCTGAGGCAGGCACTCACACTGGTAGACTGAGTGATAAGACTGACTGGAAGAAGTTAGGAAGAACCTGGAGTCCTGCTCTGTAGGAACTTAGGGTCAGAAAGAATGGACTCTGCTGGCCATAACGTTGATAGGTCCACAATGACTGAGCTTAGAATGTACAGAAAATGAGATGGGCTGACCCTTATCAGAATTTACGGAAGATTCCAGGATCCAGGGAACAATGCTTTCATCATCTCAATGGTAATTTTGACTCTTACTTTCACTAACAAGTCACTTAGGTGTGATTCATGGGTTGGGTCTTTGACCACGAGGAAGTTTCCAGTCAAGAGGGAAGTCATAGACTATTGCCAGGGACACTGACCATGTAGTGTGGTCCTCCTGCTCACCCCCTGGTTTTCAGTTGAATATGATGTAGAGTCCACAACTGGGTTTGCTTCTCTCTTCTTTGTGCCAGGAAAGAGCCTATTCTAGGCCCTCTTAACCCGAGCAGGTGTCACAGGGTGTCTGTGACCATTTCCTCTGATGCTCTACTCAGCTTTGCCAAGTTAGACTTAAGTTCAACTTCCCATTTTGGGAAGAACTAGGCATCAGATAGCAAGAAATATGCTGTGTTCACTTTGAGCAGTCTTTCCTTCCCTTCCTGTGACCCTCAGTGTCCCTGAGGCATGACTCTTCCCCCCAGTCATCTGACCTGGGCATACACTCAGTTGTGAGTGATCAAGGCTTATAGCTAGGTCATTCTGAATGAGAATGCAGAGGATTTTATAAAGGTAGAAATGTATGCTGAGGCTAATACCAAGGATTAGCAATAAGCAAAGCTGGTAGTGGAAATCAGGGGGAAGATAGTTTAAAATCTACTCCTGGTCTGATCATCTGGCCCTCAGAAGAGTTTCCAATAACCTCAGATTTGTATGGAAGCTTTCTTCTTCCTCTCTCAGTGACTTCCTTTCTCTCCTTGCTTCCTTCCCCCTTCTTACCCCCTCCCTTCTTCTCCTTCTTAGTCTTTCTGCGTCTCTCAGTCTCTGTATTTTATACTTGCTTTAAAAGTCCTTTGTTGTTTCCGGACTTCTTGCCAGGTATCCAGTTTTAGATATATGCAAAATTTACACAACTTGGAATTCCAAAAGCATAATGGTAAGCCTATTGCCAGGGATAGAATGTCCTAGAAGGTGACAAACTTCTGGGCAAGATACCACCAAACCCTCTTCTGCTGCTTTTCTTGCTGGAGTTGGGGGAAGAACAGTGGCCTGGACTGGTGGGCAAATTTGTCCTTCCATATAACTTGTTCTTGGCAAGAGTTGCTCAGATATATCATTTTACTTAATCTGCCCAACAAATCAGCAAATGAGGTGTTTTTAAAGCCTTTTCCCCTAAAATTTTATTATGCCAACCTTTAAATTATAGAGTTTTTAAGAGAATAGGATACTGAACACCTATATAGCTCTTGCCTCGATTCAACAATTGTTAACATTTTGCTGAATTTTCTTTTTGATCTTTTATTTCTCCTGAACAATCTCAAAAGAAATTGCAGGAATCATAAAGCTTGACCTCTAACTACTTCAGCATTTATCTCCTAAAATTAAGAATCATCTCTTATATAGCCAGTATACTATTTTCACACCTAAGGAAATCAATAATATCCCAATATAATTTAAAACTCAGTGCATACTTAGCTGTCCCCAAATATTTAAAAAAATGTTTGGTTTTTTTTTAACTGGAATTTTTTTTCCCTTTTAAATTAAGATCCAATTAAGTTTCGTGCATTGAAACTTCCTTTTTGAGGTAACTTGCAAAACGATGTAAGTTTTTAATACATAGGAGTTCACTCCCCATCAAGTGTTTAACATTACATCCTACACACCCACCACCGAATTTATAATAGTCCTCTACCATGTGCAGTTATCCTTTGCTCCTGGTCCTACCGACATTTTTTTTGCAAAGGCTGTGGGAACCAAAGCCTCCCCATTCCTCCCCTGGGGGTGAGTAAGTTGCCTCAAGCCAAGCAACCACAGCCAGTAAACCTGGGCTTCCAGCCATGTCTGCAGGAATCCAGGTCTACTGGTTTCCCTGTATCAGAAATCCCCAGATCTGCTTTACGCAGGTCAGTTTCATCTCCAAAAATTATTTTAGCTACACACCCAAGCTTGTCAACCTCTTATTTTTGCTAATCGTAAACATTAAAACAATGACAATAACAAAGAAAGATCAGCATCATCACTTAACATAAAGAATACCACTTTAATGCTGAAATAAGGCCACAGTTTCTGAATACAGGAGGGTCTTGCAGTGTCCAGTTACCATGCTGGTTGTGGAATCCCAGGTCTAGGTGGGAGAAGAGTCTATGTTCACTGACTGAGCTTACAGGGAGGCTGCTGAGGACCTGGAGTGACTGAGTGGGTGGCCTGGACATGGAGCAGGACTGACAGCCTTTGGAATTTACCGTCTTCTGCAGATACAAATATCCCACCCCCATTTGATTATAATATTTTGATTATGTTTGACTATAATAATTTTCAGACATAGGGCGACAATGAAATGCTTTCACAGTATTCCTACTTCCTGTATTCTGCCACTACAATTTACTTTTAAATTTGTGTTTACCTAAATAATTTTATTTTTTATTTTGTTTACATTGCTGTAATTTTCAGATATTGACATTGCTCCTCAGTCTGTGTCTGTTTCATACCACACCCACCATCGGAGTTCTAGTGGCCCCTATAGCCACCTTAATGTCTCCTCCCCACCCCATTCTGTGGCTCTGGAAGCCACAGTCTTGCATCCTATGAATTTTATTGAGATTTGTCTGTTTTGTTTATTAATGTTCTACATATATGTGAAACCATCCTGTGCTTCTCTTTTTCTTTCTGGCTTATTTTGCTTAGCATGATCTCCTCCAGTTCCATCTAGGTTGTTGCAAAGGGTAAGATTTTGCCTTTCTGAATACTTGCGTCGAATTCCAGTGAGTTTGTATAACACGGCTTCTTCATCCAGAATGGGCATTTAGGGTGGGCAATTAGGGTGTTTCCATGTCTTGGCTTTTGTGAACTGTGCTGCTGTGGAGATGGGGGATCAGATATGTTTTCTGATTAGTGTTTTTGTGTTTTCTGGGTCTATAACCAGAGGAATCTTAATGGTAGCTCCATCTTTATTGTTTTGCGGAGTCTCCATACTGTTTTCTAAAGAGGTTGCACTAATTTGCCAATGCCGTTTTATCAAATGGTTGGAGTCCCAGCCCAGTTCTCTCTGTGTCTCTGCTGAGTTCCCTGTAATCATCTTCCCAGTTGTGGCAGAGATTTGAATCCTCATGTCTTGGTGGCAGGGGGCTCACCCTCCTGGTTTCATCACCACTTCCTGAGAGGGACAGTGTGATTGCATCCCACCTTCCTCGCAGAGTTCCAGCTGCTGTTTCATTTCCTCATGCTTCCCCAGTGCATTGGGCCGAGTCTTACTTGGTTTGCAGAACACAACATGTTAAAAGTCCAACTGCAATGACCCTCAGAGGAGGTACGCCCTCCTGGGGCCTCCATGGCCAGGACGTCCTTCCTCAGCCCTTGGCTCCATCATATCCAAGCCTGGCTCAGGAGTCCGACTCCTGAGATACCTGGTGATCTCTGCTTTCATTGCTTGACCCAGGATGGGTGGTATTTGGGAGGGGGAAAGATTTTAGAGCAGAAGCTGTGCTTTTCTGCTGGTACCTGGGGCAGATCATCCCATGGGGCAGATCATCCCATGGGAAGGCCCTGTGCCCAGCCTTGCCTTCTCTCATCAGCCCTCTCACCCTTCCATCAAGTTCAGTGGAGTGAAGCTGCCTTGGAAGACAGTTCTGTGTTGACAGGACATTCTTTTGCAGGAGGTGTGGGAAATCTCTGGGGCTTGCTGCCTCATCTTGCAGTGAGAGCTGAGAGCCCTACAGGATGTGCTACCAGAATGAACACTGCCTCTTTGTTTGTACATATCCACCTCCATGGCCACTGTTTGGAGCCATGGAGAGAAAACATGTTACCACAGGCATCAGGGTCCAAGAATGGGGGAGTAGAAACCTGTCTGGGGCCCACTGTGAGGGGAGGTGGCGCAGAGACAATAAGGGCAGGGCAGGCTTCCTGCGCAGAGCTGCGGAGGCTGCTGCTCCCGCTGGAGACCCAGGAGGCTGTACCAGCTGTCTGCTTGCAGATGGCAGGTCTTCCCCTCCCAATACAGCGTTGACTTGGACCCCAGGGGGACTTCTGGGTCTCCCTGTGAGGGCTGGGGCAAAGCCTCACAAGCTTTGCTATGCAAGTTTGACCCAAGAGGATAAGACCTTTCCCTCTAGGGACTCTGCAGTGAGATTCAGGAGGTTTTGGCAGGTGGGGGCTTCCAGGCTACCCCAGCTATTCTCAGATCCCAGCCTCAGTGCTGAAGTCTCTACCCAGGAGGTGAGGCCACTGGGATGGGAGACCCCTTCCTATATGCAGTGTGAAGCATGATTAGTCCCATTACTTCCAGAATAGAGAGAACATGCAAGAGAAACACACACACATGCAAACACACACATACACACACGTGTGCAGAATTTCTCACTTTTCCCCTCGCTTCTCCTAGGACTCCGCTGTGCATTTCGTGACACACTCTAAAGACACGTACACACACACCACACCACACAGTGCACACCCCCACCCCCACCATATATACCACTCATTACACAAATACCACACACACACCCCCACCATACGTACCACTCATTATGCACATATGCACACACACACACATATACACAGAGAGTTTCCCACTTTTGCTGCTTTATCTCTTCCAGGATTGATTTATCCCTGCTGTGCATTTTGTGATATACACACACCACACACACACACACTCACCCCCACACCCACCATCACACACATCACACATATCATACATCACATGTGCTACTCACACACATACCACACATATTACACTCACACCACAAATACATACCCCTTATACCACTAAACCACACACACTCACCCACACCCTCATACACACTCCAGTCTCAATTTCACGTCTAAATTGTGCCCAGATAGCCCCTGTTCTCTTCAGCCTTACTATGTAGCATTAGTTCAAGCTCAAACTCTTAAAAAGTTTCATTAGGTGGCAAGGAACAGAAAGCAAATTTTCATGCTAAACCATCAAGAAAAGAAATGTATCCAATTTACCTTACAGCCTCATAGAATGCAAAGGAAGGGCTCAGTCTGCATCTCAGGAGTGAAGCCAGGAGGGCAGTGCAGACCCAGACAGCCCTCCCTGGCGAACTCTTGAGGCTTCTCGCATATTGTTCATTTGTTTCTTGCAGAATAGGTCCCTCTGCATGCTCGCTGGCCTGCAAACGAGACCACCCACTCCTCTCAGGTGCATGTCACAGACCAGGCCCCACAGGACATGGAACGAGCCCTCTCTGCTCACCAATGCCATGTTCCTGCGACGGGGTGCCCTGGTTAGATCAGATCAGATTCAGGACTCAAAAGGGCCTGGCATGTGCCCAGTTTGTGTCAATTCTCATTTCTGGAGCAGAGCTGAAAAAACAAATAACTCAAACACCATGGCAGATTCCACCATATTGCAACAGGCCGGGAAGACAGTGCCCATGGAGGGCCTCCTAGCCTGGGCATTCTGCCACGGGCTCTCTCCTGCACATCACCATCCTCTCCCAAAGTGGAGCTGGCTGCATCACCTCTGCTTGCAGGCCCAGGGGCTTCATTTACCAAAAGGGAAGTCTACCTCCTGGCACCATGCTGGCGGTGGGCAGTTCAGCTCTAATCATCTTACCTCCCCCTAGACCTCAAATGCTTTGATGTTGTGTGTCTGCCCCTCTGCCCATACTGTTCTCTTTGCACAAAACACTGATCTCCCTTCTGTCCGGTCATTCCTCGTCATTCAGGAATCCAGCCCTGACCCACTGCTCCTGGCCAGCCTCCCACAGACACAGGAGCTGCACCCCACTGCGTCCCACTGCGCCCCACTGGACATGGGCAGATCCCTCCACTAATCCAATGTGTTGTCTTCAGTCTCTCCCTCAGAGGAACCTGATCTCCAGGCAGGGGCTGCTCGGCTTCCCCAGGGAGCGGGGGTGTGGAAGCTCTGATGCAAGGAATGCCTGTGAAAGGAAGACTTGAGTGGGTGGGGGCAGGTGCCACTGTCTCACTGGTGGTTTTGTGAAGGACAGAGGAGGGGCTGGGACCGTCCTGTGAGCACTCAGGTTTCTAGGCATCCTTGTTGCACCTGTGCCAGCGGGAGGCTTGGGGAGTTCTCTGAACCTCCCACCCCCAGGTGAGGTTCATCTCCTGGAGCTCCTTTTAGAGCTGGGTATCAGGTTCAGAGGCCGAGGTGGGAGCCCTGCAGACTGGCCACGGAGGAGGAAGGATTGGCTCCGGGCTGTGTGGCTTCTCCAGGGAAGTTCAGGGGGAGCAAGAACAGGGAGCAGAAGGGTAGAGACCTCCAGCCCAGACACCTTGCTGGCACGGTGGTTCCCCAGGTGCAGGGTTCAGCTGCTGCGAGTCTCTTGCCGGCTCCCCAGAAGGGAACCAGGTTCCGCCCTGGGCCTTTGAAGTGTGTGAAAGGGGGCTTCCAGCAATTTTCAAAATTTTTCTCCCCTGCTCCCTCCTTGTAAAGCGATAGATGTCTCTTGTGGAAAATTGTGAAACATTAAGACAATTAATAACAGGCACCCACAAACCCACCATCCAGAAGTCACTGCTGTCAGCATCGATAACTTTCCTTCTAGTTTTTCCTCTGTGATCCCCACTCCCCCAACCCAAACATACACACATTGTTGATCTTAGGCTGTGGAGACACATTTGTCTCCATTATCGCTGTTGTTATTTTGTGCATGGACACATTTTCCATGCACACAGAAACACTCCGTAGCCATGCTTGTTAAGGGCCCACAATATTCTACTTTTGGATAAGACACAATTATGGCAGGATTTCAGGGCACCACTGTAAATGTTTTTCCATGGTGTTATCCTCAGACTGCGAAGGGGTGGCAGTGTCTGCCCGCAGTGGAGTTGGGTCTGGGGCTCCGCAGATGATTCCCAGAGTCCCCTACTTGTGGCTGAGCAGGAGACCAACCCAAAGAGCTCACACAGAGCAAAAGGCACCATTCGGGCTTGCAGGAGGATGGGGATTTGCACTCTCTCATTTTCTTGTAGCGGAGTTGCGCGGCATCAGACAAGTTATCCAAGCCTGCCGGGTTCACTTTTCTCAACTGGAAAATGGAGATAAGTAACTGATCCTAATGACTGTACTCAAAATGCAAGTAACATGAATAATAGTCTTCAAGGAATACATAACATCTATTTGAATATATAACAAATGTGCATGGAATATGTAATAATTTTATTCTATGTAACACAAAATATAGAAAATATAAGCATAGACTGTAGAAAACCAATATAACTTAAATGAGAGAAGATCTGAAGACCCTCGACCCATGTCTGGCAAGGAAACATGTTCTAAACCTGTGGGTTAGGAGGCTCCTTTTATATTTAGCTGAAGTAGCGCAGGGACATGTTTAGGTCGAGTTACCTCTATGTAGTGAAGCCAATAGAACAGAAAGGTCAGGACAGCAAGTCCCAGTTAGCAAGCTTGCAGCCCTGACCTCTTCTGGAAGTTTCTGTGTAGCGAGAAACCTGCTCTCAACGGTCCTGTCCAAACAGGAGAAGGTTTGATGATCCTTCCCAGCTTTTTCAGACCCTTGACCTCCCACTTTACTCCCAAGGAGTCATTCAGAAGGACTGAAATTCTGGGTTTGTGTTTTGTTGTTGGCTCTATGAATTCCAAGAAGTGCTTTGTCAATAATATTAGCTTTGCCCTCGGTGGCAGAAGTGCAGAGTTACCCCAGCACTTGCCGGAGGGACTATTGGGAAAATAAACACCTTCCACAGAGGTCCTGTCAGAAGACTGTCAGGCATCAGGGATTCAGTGAGAGTCCACCTGAGAGGTGGGCATCTGGGAAGAACTGGGTTCCAAACTTTCTGGTACCCTGTCTCATGATCCTTTTTGGGGTCGCTTAGAGTTTTGGCTGAGTTTGCAGATTCATCACCTACTACTCATATCTTGTATGTCCTTGGGTAATTCACTAGCCCTTTCTGAGATGGTACAATACCTATGTTGCAAGTTGTGGTAAGGATAAATAAAAGAGTACATGTAATGCGCCTGTACCATTCCCTTTCCTCCTCCTCTCTCTCAGAAGACACTCTTGTCTCATCATCATTGTGTTTATACGCAGATACACACATGAACAAATGTGCACATATAAGGCACTCAGATACATTCAATGCGTGCACCCACAGGGGACACATATCCATGCACACACACACACGGGGACATGCACATGTATGAGCACACACGAATGTACAGAGCTACTTACACTCAAATGCACACTTGCGCACACATGCATATGCGCACATTTATACAATGTACATGCAAACACAATCCATGCATACACACATGCACACACACATATGCACAGTGTAGTCTCCCCACACTGCTCAGTTCCCTGAACACATCATGCATTTTCATATTTATGGGCCTTTGGGCCTTTGAAAGCACCACCAGGAAAATACCTTGGGTTCTTCATCCAGTAAACTCTTGCTTATTTTGTATGATCCACATCAAATATCTTATCTGTGAAACACTTTCCAGCTTTCCTAGAGAGAACTATTAGCTCCTTCTTCATTTCCCTGGAAACTCTGAGAAGGCTGAGGGAATATGTCTTACTCATCTTTGGATCCTCTGCATTTGACATGAGTTAAGGCTCCCAAAATGATTGCTGAATGATTAAAGAGCAGGTGCAAACTTTATTTTATCAGCTTTCTCAGGCTGATCTTTTAAAAGAGGTTTTTGGGGCCAATTTCTGGGGAGAAATACTGTTTTAGAAGCACTTGGAAGGTTGGAGGATAGGGAACTTACTTGACACAGACTCAAAGGATGCAGCAGGTTGCAGGATCAGGTAGCAAGAAAGCAAGAGAAAGGGAAGAAGGCAGACTCTCTGCCCAAAATATTATCAGCCTAAGTCTGCCTAGGACCAAAGGCATGCTGTGGGGAGGAAAAAAGTACCTGGTTGGAAATGTGCTAGGTGTCCCTCTAAGAACACGAGGGATGAGGACCATCTTTTATAGGTGGGGGAACCTGGCAGATGGTGGTAACAGGATATAGAGGGTCTAGGGTGATACAGTGGAAAGTTGACTCAGAGGTTCCCCAATATTTTAGCCTCAGGACCACTTTACATGCTTAAAACTTAATGGAGATACTGGTATTTTAGTTTATTTGTATTACAGCAATTAACATTTATCCGATTATAAATTAGAAACTTTATATTTATGAACTCATTAAAATAAAAGAATAAGTTGTAAACACAGTAGCATTAAAATCACTATCTTTTCTAATTCAATAAATTAAAATAAAAATGAGAAAAGTGACATTATATCTTTGCAATTTTCTTTAACGTCTAGTGTGATAGAAGATAGCTGGGTTCTCATCTCTGCCTTTGCATTCATTGGAATTGATTCATTAAAGTTCACACTTGCCTTTTCATCATTCAACAATCCTTTCTGGAGCCCCATTCAGTTCACCTCTGGAAAAGTCCAGTGTGCTCATGTAAGAGTGAGAGTAGCAAAGCCAGATTGTACCTTCATATTGTTATGAAATCTAGTTTTGACTTCACAGACCAATAAAAGGGTTGTGGATTGTCCAGGGGCCCCCAAAGCATACTTGGAGAGCTGTTGGATCCAATCCTATGAGAGTCCTGGCGGTCAGCTGCTTCCTGCATCAGGTGGAGTTTTCCAGCATGTCTTAGTGTGAGAGGCCTTGGCCTTGGCCTGAAGAAAGGCACACCCGCTGCATCCTGGCTGCTAGGTGGGGCTGAAAGGCCTTGCTGTGCTTGGTGAGCTTCTGGCCACAGGTATTATGGGAGGCAGTGAGAGCAGGGAGGGAGGAGGAAGGAGTCAGAGTTAGAATAAGCTGCTGAACTTGAATCCTGAGTTCAGACAGGGGCTGTGTGTGCTTGGATGAGCCACAGTTCCTTTAGCAGACTTCACTTCCCTTTCTGAACTACAGGGTTGTAGAGTTCCAAGGTTCCTTCCAGTGTGACAGATGCTGGGTTTCTGATGCTGAATCTTATTTGATCCCTGTCCTACCCATTTTGAGGGAGCAGCTTCTTCGGAGCCCAAGTCTGACCCTTACAGACCAAGCCAGCAGGCAGCTTCCAAATCCCACTAAGCCTATGGCTTCAGATAATAATTTTGCATTATTATCTCCTTCCTTACAGGGAAAAACAATTAACATAGAAAAAACTAAGATAGGCATAACAAAAAGAAACAGGACCCAAATAAGCACTTGTAATTCTCTGCCCTAGTGATAACCTCTGTTGACATTAAGGTGAGGATCTTCAGTTAGACTCTCCCCAAATAAATGATGGACATCATTCCTTCCACAGTTTTAAAGCCATCTCCCTGATTTAGTACTCTATCTCTAAATTGAGTGTTCAGCAAGGCTGGCGAATTCTGATTTGCTCATTCCTCACTTTGCTTCCTTAGTGATTCCAAAGTCGTCTTCAGCATGTCATTCTGACGCAATGTCACTTCTGACGTCTTACCTTATTCTCAGACTCTTTGCCCCTCCCTCTTCTCAGCTCCCACAGCTGTCCTACATCCTTTAGTGGACACTTTGCTTACTGGATTGTAGGTGCCTCATTACTAGGCTGTTCAGGAGCTGCCACGGCATTGCATGCTGACTGGGTTGGAGCCCCCCTGTGCAGCACATCTGCTGCTGTCTTGGACTGTCTTGTCCTGTGTGTGTGTTTTGTTGGCTATTTGAGTGTCCTGCTGGTCAGTGAGCCCCCTGGAGGCAGGGTCCAGACAGAACTGACCCACTCCCATCTGTAGGACAGGCTCGTGATGCGTAGGGCAGACACAATTCGAGACCACAAGATGTCAGTGTTGTCTCAGTTACTGAGGCATGGTTCTGGCCAGGCGGTGACTCACCCCTTGCCTGGTGCCGGCAGGACTGGGAGCAAAGGGGAACGGACAGGGTTAGACAAATGCTTCTGATCTGGAGGAAAGTGAACTATAGGGTGAAGGCAGAACTCCATCAAGTGGAAGACTGGGCAAGGGCAAGCTACAGAGTGGTCTCAGACTGCATTCAAAGTCCAAGATGGGTTAGCAAAGTTGGAAGAGATAGAGGGGAAGGCCACTTATTATCCTGCCATCTGCACAACTGAGAGTGCTGCCAGGTCAGGAAGGGTCATTCAGTGAGTCAGGCAGAGCCAGATTTCAACACAATGTGAGCATCTCTATAATCTTTTCACCTTTCTTCAAATGCAGCAGGCACCAGAGTAGGATCCACTAAATTCTGTGCTAGGCACAGATCTCCTGAAGTTACAGAGGCCACTTGTCTTTTGCAGGGAGCTCAGGGGGCTTCTGTCCTTAACCCAACCTCCAGTTTCAAACTGAGTCAGTTAGCCCCAGGGTGGGGTCCTGATGTAGAGTCCCTAAGTGGTGGTTGGTGGAGTGCTTGAGTTTTCACCTCCTGAATGAATGTGCGATGGGTGCTGGGCAGGAAATCAGAAGGGCTGGATCCATCCTTTCTCTGTCCTCCCATAGCTTGACGACTTGAGAGAATCATGCTTCTCCAAACTTCCAAGCTTCAGACATCTCATCCCTACTTCTTGCCTTGCACTGCCTTCTCTCCAAGGGTGTAGTGTCTGCATTTGACTTCCGTCTCCTTCCAGGGAGAAGAATTATTAGAAAGCCCCCTTCACATGGTCTGTCTCACATGGCCTACATATGCATATTTTTTGATGTGGGGACAGCATAGCTTAGAATTTATAGGGCAGTGTGCAGATGTATGAATAGTGGACTAACTGGCAAAACTTGGAAGAGACCCCAGGGGGGGATCTCAGCTTAGCAGCCTGCATCTAGGACACATCCCTGGATGCTCCTGCTGTTTTGTTTTGTTTTTTCCTCCAGGTTACCTGGACATGCCCAAAGCCCCTAACCCTCATATATATACAGAATCCATCTTGCCTGTGTGTGAGAGGCATGCACCTTAGGTCCCGCACATGCACATGTGTGTATTCTCTTGATGTAACCTTTCTAGCCCCATAGGGCACCCCAACTAGTTATTTCTACTTTTAATGAACTTGCCGTGTGTTCCTGGCCAACGACTCTCTCCACGAATTCTTTCTGGAGGAACCTAGTGTCTCCTCAGTGTGTCTCAGCAGCCTCCTGCGCCTGCATCATTTTTTTAGCCCAGAGAAGCAGTGTTCTCATTGATGTTCATTAACTAGAATGTAGAATCAAGATTATTTCAAGGCACCTTCAAAAGTTATTTTTATTTTGAATGGAGAAAAGCAATTTCAATAAATCTGTTGATTGCCCATGCAAATATTTTGCCACCAGATGTTGTCCATGGGTCTTTTCCATTCTATTCTTGATCTTAATGGGAAACTCTCCAGAAAGCCTAGCACCTTGAGGTTTCACAAATCCTGTAATTTTGTGCAGACACGCTTGACAATATCATCTTCATAATAAAATCCAAGTTGATTGTGTTATTTAATAACTTGTAAAAGCATCACAGTCTACTTATTGATTTTTTAAAATGAAAATTAAGAAGATAAAGAAACCCACACAATTATTTGTGATTTACCAGATGTTTGGATCTGGGATCTGCTGAAGCAAGAGCCTCAATTTAGAATGTCAAAAAAACATTTCAATGTAAAAATCAATAACATACATGACAGTAATGAAAAGATGAATCTGACACAGCTCCTTTCCTCAGAGTTGATGTTACACAAAAGAACTAAAAGCATCTAAATTTTTACTGGAGCATAAGGGTGAGATTGAGATTGGGAATGAGTAGGTCAGGAATGACAGACAGAAGATAGATTTATTGAATATCTTCTGTGCTAGGTACTATGTTATGCACTCAAATTCCCAGTTGTTTACCAGAAGTTAAGTTTGGACTGGGAATACATGGGTTATCTTCATAGCTCCTAAAGCAATTTCCCCCCTTCTCTATTATATTCCGAGTGCTCTGGGTCTCATCTGTGCCGCCCAGCTGAGTTGGGGAAGAGGCGAGCCCAACAGGCTCACCCAACAGGTAACATTAACATTCATTTGAATGCCAGTTATTCTTTCTTTCATTTTTTTTTTTTTTTCTTCTTTTAAAGGAAAGGTGCAGGCAGGAATGAAGGTGAGTTGGCCAGGAGGCAGGAAGGGAGAGAAAGAAGAAACATTTTGTTTATTTTATTTAGTTGTTCCTCCTGGTTGTTCCTGCTGGTCTTGGGATGTGAACTCGGGACCTTGGGATGTCTGTGAACTCTGCCCAGCTGCCAGTCCACCAGGGTGTGCCACATGCCACCTGTTCTTCTAAGCTTTAGCCAGAGTAATCAATTTGATTCTTACAGCAGCCTATGAGGACACAGTTATACTTGTTTTTTCTTTTAGAAGAGGGGAAAATAGGGATTCAGAGAGGTTGAATGTCCTCCACTTGGTCACACAGAAGCAGCAGACCTTGTACATGAACTTGGGGTGTTTGTCTCTGGAGGCTGTGCATTCAACTACTCGATTGTCTTTTCGGAAGAAAAGTCCTCAATTGAGCCACCATTTGGAGTATACACTTGGATTCACTGGCGTGGAGATTTTCCAGAAAGTGCACAGAGAGAAGCATTTCTGGATCTGGTCGCTCTCTGGTGGCCCAGGAATAGCTGATTTACTTCCTTCAATTTGGAAAGTACTGGTGCTAACCTAAGCCTTTCTACATGTCTAGTGGATCTACCTTGTTCTATTATTTTTTTCTGCAAGAACTCTGTATTTCAGGGAGGTGTGTGTCTGTGTGTGTGCGTGTGTGTACCCCATTTGTGTTGGGGTATATTCAGAAAGGCTTCCTAAGACATTGTTATTTGTGTTTAGCCTTCAGGAATAATAGGGAATAACGGGAAAATTGGACTGGGGATGAGGGCAGGGCTGAGAAGAGCCATATTGTAGCAGAAAAAGAGCAGATGCTGCAAGACGGTGAGAACATAGAATAGTTGTGTGTTAGTAATTTAGTGTGCAACCATAATATCTAAAAGTGTCCCAAAACACAGAGAGAGTAAGTGTTAAAGATTGATTTAGCAGCTTAAAGAGGGAACCAAGAAAGCTGGCCCAGAGGACACTATGAGAGCCTGAAGCCTATTTCAATGAAAGAAAGACTGATGAAATAAGATTGTTATATTCCATACCAAACTGGTCAATGTTGCACATGGCAATAAAACTGCAATCTTTCATTGTCTTTTCTTCTGGACAAAATTCATTTATATGTCTACCAAACTGATATCACTTACAACCTGTTAAAGTTAACATTCACCTTCACTGAGTTTGAGTTTTGATAGGTTGGAAATACTTAGTCGGACAAAATTACTTTTCACTAGAACACCAGGGAATCCTTGGGTGGGCTGGCCAGGCCATGTGCTTGGTTGACATTGAAAGTTGGAGCGTCTTTTATACTTATTTGCAAGTTTGGCATCTATTTTTCTAAGTTCCAGAAGGCTGGAGCTAGAGCGAGGTGGGAGATGAGGTGGTAAGCTGGGAAAGGCTGATGTGGGACTCAGCCTGGCAGGGTTAGGAGTGAGAACTTAATCCTAGTGCAAGTCATTGACTGGCTTTAATTGGAAGTGACTTGATTCATCTCTCCTATCAATTTACTCAATAAACTTCTATTGAATGTGCCATGTACTATCTCAATGTTGGAAATGGAGGAAAGAACAAGACAAGACAGATATGTTTCTGCTTTTAAGCAGCTCACATTTAGTGGAAGAACAAATATGATCAATGTGTTGATTTTCTGGGTATGGCCAAACTGGGAGGTCAGGGAAGCCTCCCAAGAAGGAGTGATAGAAGAAAGAAGGGGAGCCACAAGATCGCTGGGGGGGAGTGGATCCCTGTCTGAAGAAGTGACAGAGACAGAAGTTGGAATTGCATTTGTCCCAGGAATGGAAGACAACAATGTGTGGCCCAGGTATAAGGGCATGGGGTAGAGCGGAATGAGCCTTAAAGGAAGTAGTAGGAAGGAAGTTTTCACGTGATTCGGGGATCTGAATTATTTTCTAAGTGTGATGGTATTTGAGCTGGGAAGTGACATCCCCTAACTTCTGATGAGTAGCTTGTCATTTTGGCAGTTGTGTGGAGCACGGATTAAGGAATACACAGGAGGAGTCACAGGGACCAGTGTGTGTGGGTTTGGGAAAAACGAGTGTATCAGTTCCTGTGGGAGATGATGGGGTCTATGCCACAGTGTTAGCCTGGCCAGGTGCTTGTTTCAAAAATTCACCTTGAAATTCAGCTGAGAGATGGGGGCTTGGAGAGGAATGAGATTGGTGTTAAGGAACTACTTAGGGGTCTGGGGAGAGGTCATGAGTCTCCATACTGGGTGATAAGTGTGGGAAGAAAGGAAAATACTGAAATAATGTTTGGGGCATAAAGAAAATAATTCACAAGTTGCTCTTTAGAGGACCTTTGTTGTCAGAGGGGTCTCATTTCTTTATGCAAAGTCCAGTGAGAGGTGGGACCAAGTTTCTCCAAGATTTCTTCTGTGTCCACCCAGGTGTTTGAGACCTTCCCTGTGGAATGGACTGTGTTCTAGAGGAAATATGGAGAGAGCGGGTGAGCATTTGTAAGAGGACATCCGTTCTGTTGCTCTAGGCCTCTTCTAGGGTCTTGGTGAGCTACACAGAGGTGAAGCCACAGTATGACATCCTCTTTTCTGGTAATGATCTTACGGGCATTTCTTATGGAGTGGTGGCTGAATGTGCTGGTTAACTTGTGAATGATTTCAAAAGGAGAAAAGAGCCAGCCATTTTCAAATGAATTCCTGCCCAGAGACAGACTTATCTAGGGTCCCATAGCCAATAAATGATGGGGCAGGTATTTTCTCTTTTTGGTCATTCCAACCCAGAAGGCTGAGACTCAAGCCATCAGGGTGAGCTGCTTTCAGTTCTGTTTTGCAGCAAACTGTCAAATTGGGCGGCCCAGGTTGGAGGGTGAAACCTCAGGGACACATTCAAGCATGTTCCTGAAATTCCTTCTTGAGTTATTTTTCTGATTGGAGTTTTCAAGCCCTGCCGTTATGTGGGGAAAAGGTATTTCTCCATTCTAGAGCAAGACTAGCATGCAGTGGTGAGCTTAGTGACTGTATTTATAAATCTCTCATAAATATCTAAAATAAATAATGAGGATTGAAAATGCCAGGACTTGGGGAACATGGGAGAGCTAGATGTGGTCTCATTTATTTTAATAAGTTACAAGGAAACTGTGATTGTATTTCCAAGTTGTAGTCTCTCAAGGTAATTACTTACAGTGTTATATCCTCCCAGATCAAAGGGTGGCTCTTTGGCTCTGGATTGCAAATGAGCTGTTGCACTTTGTAAGCTAACTGACTGCTGCCTAGGCATGTTGTGAGATGGGGCAGTTATGCCAGGAAACCTGACCTTGGGAAGATGACCCAGCAAACCCAATAAGGCAAGAGGTGCCACTTTAAGACCAAGTGTGGAAGAGAAGGAAGGCTTGAGAGTGGGACTTGGGGACACAACCATTAAGCACAGAGAAACTCCAGGAAGGGAGACATTTCAGGAAAATTCAGCTTGAAAATTGTTATATCAGACGTAGGACCATTAACAACCCTAATCGTCCAGCCCAGTGTAGCATCCAAGAGGAGAAGGTGTTCTGTCGCCGACATTTGCAGAATGTTTTGGAAGGAAGTGTCCCTGAAGCTCCAGTAATGGCATGCATCTGTCACTAACAAATGGAGAATAGAAATAGCTCAGGAAATATTCTCACACTTGCTGAAGTTAGTGCTTGCAAGGCTGAACTTGAAGAATTTTAGACACAGAGTTTTAAGACTCTTTGCAATGAATATATTGAAACTGATAGGAAGGAGAGACCAATTCGGTATGGATCAGTAAGAAATGTGTTTGTATGCTTGTGGCCCAGGTTGCAGATATAGGTATCCTGATGTTTACTTGGGAATTGATGCTCAGATAAGTTAGCCAATTTGTCTCTGTCACAGAGGATTAGATCCATGTCTGCAAAGTCCATCCTCCCTGCCCACATACAGATGGGGACTGTGGCAGCCCAGACTTGTGCTGGTGGGTGAAGGTGATACCGAAGTTGTAACCTGATGTCCGGGGTCCTGTCTCACGAAGTTCGAAGAATGAACTCAGCGACCAGAGGAACGTTTATTGACACACTGCACTAGGAAGGGTCCAGAGGGAGGGTTGCCACTCTGGCTTGGGTCCTAGGGGTTTTTATCTTCTCCTAAAGCCTCTTGTGAGCTCCTGATTGGCACAATTGCAAGCCCAGTATGCTAATGGAGCATTCAACAGTTAGCTTTCCAATTGGTCTCTTTTTATGCTAATTAGGTATTCTGGAACTGCACTTTGGATTGGCTGATTTTACTCTGCTGGGTAACTGCGCCTTTGTCTTTGTCTCCAGGTCTTTATTTCTAGGGGTTGCACTGACTTTAGTGACAGGGGGCCTTAGACTTTCTGTCAGGTAGGTTCCTCCTCATTCTGTGCCTCTTACCCTAATTGACTAAGGCCTCTCTAAGCTCCCTCCAGGGCAGAGTGGACTCCTAAAGAAGCCCATGTGGAGGGTGTGAAAGAGGAGGCAGGTGCATCAGCAAATATCAGCCTTTCTCAAATGGTGTCCTTAGTTGATTAGTTTTCTATGAAATGTTCAGAAGTGTTATGTAAAAGATCTTCTTTGTTCAAAGAAACTTGGAGGCTTTTGCAAGCCTAAGGCTCCTGTGCTTGGTTAGGGGAAACACAGTATATTCTGTTTCCTAAATCTTTTCTGTGGGTGGGTTCTGTTATATCCATGTATCAATCCCCTTCAGTTCACAAATGGCGTATGTAGTTCCTTCTATGGAGTGAGTCTAGGTTTTTAATTTTTATTCTTAAAGGTGTTTTGCCTTACAGGAACTTCAGTACATTTTACAGTTCAGAGATTCATTGGGGTAATGGAGAGTGGGAGATAAAATGTCAGGGAAAAGCCTAGACTCCGGGGGTCAGGAGATTCAGCTACATAAAAGGAGGATACACAGCCTGGAGACAGAATGGGTTATGGAGAGAAAATGGCGAAGGAGTAGTCATCCAGACAAGGAGGCAAGCTAGGAGACACAAGAGTCTTGTCTGAAAGCGGAGAAAAGAGGGCGGAAGACAAAGATGAGAGGTGCGACTGCTGTTCCGTGAGCCTCTGTGCGGATCTGGGGGGTGTCTGAGCTGTCTCACTCCTGGGCTGCATGTGGGCTGCTGCACAGCATAACCGCTGTTAAATAAGCCAGGGCTTTGCAGCCAAGCAGATTTGCATTCAGAACTTACTGACTCTGATTTGTGATTTTGTTGCCTTCAACTCTCCTATCCTGGCTTCTCAGAAGCTTGGAGAGGTTTAATGAGATGAGGTGTGCAGGCCCAGCACCTTCCTGGTCACAGTGAGATCCTCGGCCTTTTTACTCCCCTCTTTGCCAGGGATGGACTCTATCTGTCATGGACTTTGCTTACTTGGCTCCTTGCCACTTTGCCCTCATCTCCTTTCTCTTCCTTTCTCTGTAATCAGACTCGGGACTGTTCAAACCTTGAGGATTCTGGAGAACAGTTTTCCTCATAGCTGGGGCTCCACAAAGTAATTGCTTCCAGCTGAGGAGCCTGTCTCTCTCAACCTGGGAGCTGGGAGCACAGCAGCCCCCTACGCTGTAGTGCTGGGTCTCCCTGCAGGTCTCCCAGACTCAAGGAGGGCAGCACACAGACCCTGCGGGAACGGTTTGTCTGCTTCTCGTTGCAGCATTATCTTTTGCCAAACATGTTTCAAGAGAAATTTGAACTCTAATATGATAGATCTATTCTACTGGCAGTGTGACATTGGAATTTTTTTTTTTTTTTGCCACTTGATTCTATTTGTTTCATACTTTCGTTCAAAATGTGAATCAAACCTTCTAGTGTTACACGTTCCCTGCCATTATTTTACATGATCATCTCTGTCTGTTACATCTGAGAGAAAGAATGCTGGAAGATCTCAAATGGCTGTTGTCAGCTTTCAGAACTCCAGAGAGATGACTTCAGTCTCTCTGAAAGGAACAATGGATTATTTAGGACAGGTGTTAAAATGCTAACCTTGGAGAACACTGTGCTTTTAAAAATGATGAATGAGTAAATTTTGAAGATTTGTTATGTTCCCTCGGATTTATAAATGCATACATGGGTTGGCTTCACTTATTTAATACTATATTTTGAAGACTTTCTCATTAAATAATCTCCTGATCATGATATTAATAATATTCATATAATATTTCACCAGATTTTCTTATTGGATGCCCCATATTATTATTATGTTTTATTATTTTTGTTACACTCTATGTGCTTTTTTAGGATGTTGAATTCACACCTGATTCTGTGTGTATTTCACACCACACCCACCACCAGAATGCTAGTGCTTTTTACTAACCTCAGTAATTCCGTCTTTCCCTTCTTCCTTCCTCTCTCACCCTTAGCCCTCTGATACGGTTTTGTGTCCTGTGAATTTTGATGAGATTTATCTGTTCGATGGTTTTGTTTCTTTATATTTCACATATGACTGAAACCATGATGTGCTTTCCTTTTTCTTTCTGGCTTATTTTGCTTAGCGTGATCACCTCCAGTTCCATCTGGGTTGTTGCAAAGGGCACAATTGCATCTTTTTAAATAGCTGCATAGACTTCTACTCCGTATATACAGTACAGCTTCTTTATCCAGTCATCTGTTGATGGGCATTTAGGTTATTTCCATGTCTTGGTTATGATGAATTGTGCTTTTTATGTACCACGTATTATTGAAGCTGTCCTTTCTTGTTGCATACCCCGATCATTGGGTATTTAAGTTTCTGCTAATTATTTTGAATGACAAATGTAACTGTGATGCACATCGCTGTGCACAGCTCTGATTATTTCCTAAAGAGCGTGACTTGATTAAAGGCACCGGGTCTGTGGTTTTAAATGTCCCTCTAGAACTGTAGCAGCAATTTACATTCTCATCAGCGATTGATGGCTGTCCTGCTGTACCCACTAATCTGGGTACAAGAGAACACAAAGCAAAGCAGAAATAAACAACCTTGCCAATTTGATGTGTGAACCGTGTCATCTCATTATTGTGTTATGTTCCATTTCTTTGATTTCATGTGAGATTGACTATTTTATCTAGTGTTTATTTTCCATTGATTTTCTTATTTTATAAATTGGTTTATTTACACCCTTTGCCCATTCTTTTGGAGTGTGTGCTACGCTGTGGGCGCTATGATTTATGTGCTATATGAACACGGACCCAGAGAACAGGTAACTTGTAGTCTTCCGAATATTTCAGTAGTCTTTTTAATTTTGTTCATACCAACTATAAATGTTCAGGAGTTTTTAAAGCCTGTGTAGTAAAAGAAACCAGACTTTTCATTTACTGTTTCTTCATTTGTTCTTATGATTACAAAGACTCCCCTACTCTAAGATCAGATAACTATTCACCTCTATGTCCTGGTTTAGTTTCTTAGAGTTAGCTTGTTAGTTGTTTGGAATTTATTTTAGTGTGTGTTATGAAATAGGAGTCTGCTTTATGATTTTTAAGTGTTTAAACAATTCTCTCACTATTACTTACTAACTATAACTTGTGTTTTACACTGCTTGCAAATGCCTTTCTTTCATAAGCAGTCCTTGCAAACATGTGGGTCATTTTCTTCATTTTCCACTCATTAGTGTCTTTTAGTTTTTCATTAAATTATATGCCACATTAATGTGACTGGAAATAGACATTACTCTTCTTTTAAAAAGCGAATATTTCCTCTTTTTATTTTAATGATGAGAAATTTATTTTAGTGAGCTGCTTTGATTAGACATCTATTAAAATGTACAATAATTTTGTGTTTTATTTTTCTTGAATACTTATGATACAACTTTCTATTATTCAAAATTTCTTTTATTTTTGCAGAGAAATTTAGTAATTTGCTCCACATGGTTGAATATTAAAGGTTTTACTGCCTATATTCACTTTTTATTACTATGATGAATCAGTTTTTCCACATTAAATTACCAGGTGTTCTGATACATAAAAACCTAATGGCTGCGCATAGTAATTTTGTAATTATCTTCTTTATAGAACTCTTATTGGTTTTGATAGGTTTCTGTTATTGTTGTTGATCTTTGAAAATGATGAATTTATATGTATGTTCATATACAACATATATCATGTGTATATATTTATCTGTGATGCTTTTTTTCTTATTTTTGCTTTTTCTAATTACATTGATTAGAATTTTCCAAATAGTAGCAAAATAATGGCGGGCATTTTTTTTCTTGTTCCTGAATTTAATGGAAATAACTCTAAAGCATGGAGGAATGGGGCATTCCCTCTTAGTAAAATTGAAAATCAAAGCCTATTTCTTTAAAGTGATTAAAAATGTCATATGTTAAGCTAAGATCATATTTTGTTCTTTATTATTATTTAATTTAATCAAACACTTTTCTTTCTTCTGTCCAGGGAAGATAGTAATTTATCTTTTTAGAACTTATTGATGTACCATGTATTATATTGCAAATATAAGCAAATATTGAGATTTGAATAGATTTAAAAATATTGAATTTTTTTGTGTTCATAGATGATTCTTTACGTAGTTGTATATTTTTTAAATATAGTGTGAATTTAATTTTACATATAGTTTTATTTATATTTTCAATTGATTTATGGTTTTCTTTTGTTTATACTTGTCTTTCAAACATTTAGGAAGTAGTTGAAGAATCTTTAAGAGATATGAAAGTACTCATAGAAAATTATCTCTGCCTGATAATTCTTTTGGACTTTATTCTTTGACTTTGTTATCAAATTTGTTATCAAATTGTGAATCTTTTCAAATTTATCATTTAATTTTGACTCAACTTTGAGGGCTTTATATTTGATTTTTAAAGTTGCCCATTTCTTTGAGATTTATAAATTCATATACATAGGCTTTAAAATATATACAATCCTCTACTTAAAAAAATTCCTGTCACTTTTTCATTGTCCTTTTCTTAGTACACTCCTTCTAAATTGTCCATGTGAGGTTTATTTCTTTATAGTGCATATTTTATATTTTTACTTCTCCCTCAAAGTCACTCTTTGAGTTTATTGGTTAGTTCTACTACTTTTTGTTTTATAAATCATTATTTTCTATTGTTTTCTTTGTTAATCACTTCTTGGATGTAGTTTTTCTTATTTCTTAAATCATAGAGTTTATTTGTATGTCTATTTTTATAATCGACTGTATTGAAGGGGATTGCATTTTAGCGTTAAATAGGTTTGAGGTGTACCCCACAGCCAGTCAATGTCTGTGTAGAGTGTGGTAAGTCCACTACCATTTCAGTTTTTCCTTCACTTTACAATTTTTCTAGAGCATTTCATCTGAATTATAGGTTCGTTCACATCCCACATGCATTTATATATAGTAATTTCCTCCATTACGTTATTTTTAATGTATAGTTTATAATTGGGATTTTGATTTCCTTTTGACACCGTATAATTATTTTGAAAAATTACCTTTTATGTGATCAATACTTTTCTTGCCTTTCTTTTTATTTTAAAGGGACTGCTATTAACTTTCTGGTTCCTTATTTTTTTTTTATCCCTGACCCCAGATCTCAAACCTGCAACCTTTGGCCTTACATGGTCTGCACATGAGCTGCCTCAGCTGCCCGCGCCACTAGAGATGCCTTGGTTCCTTTTTGTGGTTAGAGTGCTTAGTCTACAAATTTTTGCTTTTTAGCATTTGTTGAAATTTTATTTGTGGCCTTATAAATAGCAAGAATTGCATGTACAGCAAAAAACAAATCAATATATCTACATAATCATTAAAATTAGATTTCCTGGGAACCAATAATATCAATAGTGGCTTGTTTATAGTTCAGAGTACGTGAAGGTTTTAGAAAGCAAGTAATAATCCTTGACATTGTTATTTTAATGAAACTAGAATGATATTGATATTTATGAAACACTTGATCTGACCTCTCCAGTTCCAGTAGATGGATTACACTGACAATCCGGTTCTCCCTTCTCTGCATCCACACCTTTGCTTCTCTCCCACACTGAGTCTGAGCTCGGCCAAGGGGCTCGATTTGCCCAGTGGGATGGAAGTAAACATGATGCATGCAGGGGCTTAAAAATTGCTTCTTAGGGTAGGTCTTGCTGGCTCTTGCCTTCTGTCATTGCCATGAGAACACACCTGGCTCACAGACTAGAAGATAAGAGGTGGAAGAGGGCCAAGTTGTTCCAATAATCGCAGCTGAGGCCATTCTTGACCAGCTCACAGGCAGCCACCCCTCAGATATGTGGACAAGTCTGGAGAGGATCCACTGAGCTGCAGCTGGCCTTAGACTGAACATAATTCTAATATGCAAGAACCAATAAACAAAAGTCAAAAAACAAACCCAAATCAGCCTCTCCAAATGACAGAATGACGCTTCTTTTACTCCTTGTATAAGTCTTCATCAGTTACACTAAGAGGTGAAAGTAATGACAGTGCAATCAGGTCATACCAGAAGGCTTCCTACATGTATACTGTACTTTGAATTGCTATCTGTAGGTAATAGGAAACCCTCATAAACCTGAAGACAAGCATCTGCATTTTTGCCTACATGTGTAAATTATATGATATTCAACCCAAATGTATCAAAAATATGAAATCTCTTTTGAGATTTTTTTCGTGTAGTGAAAGACAAAAATTCACACATCTCAGAAGATACTCTAGTTCTTCCTCCCATGGTCAAAGTCACAGATGTTATAACCAGAAACTATATCATGACAACCTAAAGGGTACTCCTTTATCAGAGAGGTTGATATTGAAGACAGGTAAAATCCATTATTAGATACTTAGAGAAGCAAATTTTAGAACAATTTTCTTCGATATGGGAGGTTTTCTATATACAGTTGGGTGAAAGCACAGATGTCTCTAAGATGTTTCAGTTTGGAGTGTTCATGATCTTTCAGTAATTAAGTGCACAGAGCACAGTGTATATGTATGTACTGAGCCACTCATGTTCTCTAAACGTGCTAGAGAAGATAGTTTGTCCACCAGTACATTATTCTTTAATAACATTTTTTAAAACCCCACTGCTTCATTGGGGAGGAGAGTGATGATTGAATAAGTGTAGTTACAGACAGAGCACCTGCTTCTGCTGGAATAACGTGGGTCCTAAGGTGATTTGCGGAAAGCACCACATGTGGAATTTATCCATTGCTTACCTGGAAATGTGTCAATTTGAAGCCAAAAGCGTCATTGATTTAGGACTGTTTGTTTTTTAAAAGAGGACTGTGACCGTAATATCTGTGCCTCACAGAAGAGAGTTCGTTATCTCATGGTAAAATATTTCAAAGATTCTTCAGATTTAAAGATAAAGTAAAATACATGGTTTCTCATGCAGAAAGATAAGCATGCTCAATTTGATGACTTTTTTTCCTTTGGTGACCAAGCAGGCATTTTCCAAGAAATAGCCCATTTAATGAGTTCTTTCAAGGAAAGATGATGTTTGAAAAAGGAAGAAACTGTATTTTTTTCTTGGCACTATTTTAAAATTTATATGTTTATTTTTGTTATTTTATCATTTCTTTTGTTTACATTGTTAGGTGATTTCAGATAGCCCCTCAATCTGTAAGCATTTCACACCACATCACCAGTCTAGTACCCATCACTACCACTATATTAACTTCTTTATTCCCCTGTTCCCTATACCCTCCCATGCCCTGGTAACCACTCCTAGGCATATGCCCAAAGATTACAAAGCATATCTGCACCCCTAAATTCAGAGCAGCACAATTCACAATAGGCAAGACATAGACATAACCTAAATGCTGCATGACAGGTGACTGGATAAAAAAGTTGTCATATATATATATATATATATATATATATATATATATTCAATGAACTCCTATGCAGCTGCTAAAAATGATGAAACTATACCCTTTCCAACAAGCTGCATGGAACTGCAGGTGATTATGCTCAGCAAAATAAGCCAGAAGAAAACAAGAGACATACACGATGCTTTCACTCACCTAAGAAATTGTATTTTGACAGAAGTTTGTGCTAAGGGAAAGAGCATTTTGAAAACAGATGTCTGGAATGTTTCATCCTTATATGATGTTGTTCCTGAAAACAATTTATGTTACTTACAATATCTCTACATGCATAGCCAGAATCTTAGAATAAAAAAAAAACTACCTTCTAAGAACTTTTCAAAGAATTTTGTCATTTTGAGTTTATTTGGTGAAAAAAAAAAGCACATTATCTTCCAATTATTTGGCAAGAATAACTGACAACTAGGACGATGACAATTTACTTACCGAATTTTAGCAAACTATTTTTTTAAAGAATGGATTCAGTGTTGCCAACAGTGTGATTCTTCTGTGTGGTTCTCTGGGCTTGCTGACCACGCAGTCATTACAGCTAAATATTGACCTACACTGAATTTAGAATCTCACTTTTGGATCAGTGTCACAGAGATTCTACAGCTTAGCCAACCCCATTGCCTTCTCAGGGTTAAGCTCTTCAAATGCAAGATCACGTGAGTGCTGATGTGTTTGGACGGAATGTCCGACTTTGCCTCCTTAGTATCTTTCATCACCTCTCACCACAGTTGTGAAAACCGCTACTCTAAGTCTTTTTCTTTCTTTTCTATTTTGTCTTTGAAAGACAAATTACAGAGAATATAAAATAATATAGTTTAGTGTGGTTTTTAGAGACTCCTTTTATTTTCAATAGATTTTGTTTTATTATATTTAATGCTATGTTACCTGGTATATAAAAATGTTAGAATGTCTCCATAGAGTGTACCTTTACTAAAAGTAGTATAATTCTATGTGTCCACTTTAACACTTTTTATTGGTATGGAATTTACCTTGTCTGGTATCCGGATCAGGCCTCTCCTTCTGTTGTCTGCTTTGCCTTCTTCCAGTCTTTTGCTTTTAAACTTTCTGTGCTACTTTGAGATCTTTGAAAACATCATGCAGCCACACTTTCACTTCAGTGCTTATTCAGTAGTCTTTTTTGTTTCAGGATGTTAATAAGTGATTTATACTTCTTGTTAAGTTACAATTTCAATCTCATTCTTTTGCATTGCTACAAACACATATAGAGCACTCACTCTCAATCCTTTACTATATGTACTGTTTTATTTGACTTTTTCTTTCCTGCATCGTGACTTACCACTTTTTCATCTTGTTTTGAATTCTATAAATCAATATATTTAAGTAAAAAATCCTTCATTATAGTTGCCTTTTGTTATCAGCATAAGCAATTAATATTTCTATTTTCCCTCAACTTTAGCCTGAAGAAAACACATATTTAACTTTACATTTCAAGCTCTTAGATATTTTCAATTAAGATGATCATTGTTTGTTTTGCTGATTTTTATCTTCTCTTTTAGAATAATTTATGGCATTTGTTTTATTTTAATTGTATTTAAAACAAATGGATCTATACTCATGGAATTTCACTGCTCATAATGAATTTTTATGTTTTAGTTTCTCTACTTTTGAATTTATCAGTGTGATCCTTATCCATGTAGATTCTAATACAGTGAAAATAACTTCTTTCCCAAGCATAGGCCTGTCCTCTGGTGTGATTAGAAGAAAAGGTCTGAGTTTAGTTTGATATTTTATTCTGCTTTTTTGTGTCATCAGTCTTTCCCTGTCTTCATTTTATAGAACTTTTTATTCTTATATTTTAAGTCATTTAGCATATATAGTTATGTATTATATATAAATATATTAATATATAATTATGTTCAATCTTTGAAAAAACTTTAGTCTGAAATCTCAAAGATAGTATTTCCATTTGGAAAAATTTTTTCGTTATATCTCTAATACTTATTGTCAATGTCTTAGCTTTTCAAGTAGATTGCTCAGGCCTATGCTGCTCTTTGTGCCATAGTATGTGTAATTTTCTTTTTTATACTTCTTCCAGTTATGAGATATAATTGACATGCTTTACTGCATATTTTTAAGGTGTATAGCACAATGGTTTGCCTTACATATTTTGTGATGTGATGCTATTTTTCATCTTTTGTTTTTTTTCTCTGTCACATAACAGTAAAGACTTTCAAGAGTTTCCTCCTCTTTATTGCTTTCCTTTTACAGTCTCTAAAGCAATATTAAATTAAATATAATTTATTAATCCTTTCATATTTGTTTTAAACAGGTCCCTGTTCTCTCTGAAGACCTCATGTTTATTTTAATTTAAATAAAATTCCATGTGGTTGAAAAAATAATCTTGAGATGTTTAAAAAAATTCTTCTAGACCATTAGGTGTTATATTTTTATTTAAATCTAATTTTATTCATTGATTATTTCTTTTCTTTATAAGTCTAAAGTCTCAGATGCTCCTTTGTCCCTTTTTCTGGCAGCGTGGACTTGGTTCCAATTCGTTTTCAGAGGTAGGGACAGTAGCACTCATGTCCAGAGGTGACAATATTAGTGCTCAGCAGGAGCGATAATGATGTGGTGCCCAGAACATTCAGGTTAGGTTGCTGATGGTGTGGTCACTTGTCATTTCCTTCAGTCTCCAGGACATAATCCTGTGGTGGGGGGCTGCTGAGTCAGTCTATGCCATGGAAGCTACAAAGCCAGATATGAAGCCTCAGCCTCTGCAAGAAGCCAGAAGTTGGACACATGAATGAGCAAGACTTTCCTGGGATTCCAGAGCTAGTGATGCTAAGACCTGGGTCAGGAGAGAATTCTCTGGTGGTGACAGCCACAGTAAATTTCTGGGGCCCGAAGCAATGCTGTTGGGGTCACATCTGGATAGTGTCACTTGGGGCCGGGACAGACTCAGATGTCACAGTGTTTACACAGTGAGACAGCTGTGCCATCCCCAGACTGGTCCTATGAGAGGAATTTCTCTGTTTCTGGTGGCACCTCTTGATCCTGACCATGTTTTGAGCCTGGTTCTCCAGTCTTCCTGTCAGTTCTGGGCCACCCAAAGATGCTGTCAGTGAATTTATTTTCAGTTAACTCAGCCAGAAGCAGTTTTATAGCATTATTGTATTTTGTTTGCTTGAAGGAAAGGTATAAATAGATATGAAGGAGAGTAGGCAGGCAGACAGGAAGAGAGAGGAGGAAGTATGTATTATTATTATTATTTTTTTATTGCATATAGTTGTTCATCCTGTGTATTCCCTGTGGGCCTGGGTTCCAAACTTGGGTCCTTGGGATATATGTGGACTGTGTTGACTAGAGGCAGCGGACTTAACCACTGAGCAACCAGGGTATACCAGTATGGCATGTAAATAAGAGCTTGATTAATATGTTCTCTTCTTCGGGTCTCTGAATCTATTGGTTTCTGACTCATTTTAAGTAGATATTTGTTACATCTAAGTTCCTTACTTTGCTTAAGATAATGATAATTGTTTTCCACTTATTGGTCCCTGACCAATCCTATATGTTTTTGTATAAACTGTGATGTTTGCCTGGTTTGCTTGAGAAGTAAAATATTTATTCAGGTCGCTAGTGGTGGATCAATTTATTTTTATTGTTTAATACTCCTTTTGTTGTCATTAGAATTGTCACCCAGAAGCTATGGGGTGGCTGATACACACAGCCCTTCACCAGGTTTGCTAGAGCTTAGCAGTGATTTATTCAGTGAAAATATGATGACCAAGAAAACCGTCTTCGTTCAATTCTCTGCTATTTGTTGCTAAGTGGGATTTTCATTTTCTGGATAATTTGAATCAAGCTAAAACTTTGTATCTAGAAAGCAAGAATGGAGGTCTCATGCTCACACATCCCCTCTCTCCCCCATCTCCATGTCCATTTGTGTCCAGCCTGCTGGACTGTATTTTTTGTTGTTTCTTTTTCATTTATTTTTTTCCCCTCCTGGACTCTTCAAAGCCCAGCCTGTACCTGTAGCTGACCTGTTTGCCATGGGGAGAGAATTTTTTTTTTCTTTAAAAAAAGGTACAGGCAAATAGACAGGCAAGCAGGAAGAGAGAGGAGGAAGTGTTTATTTATTTTTATTTTTATTTAGTTGTTCTCACTGGTTGTTTTCTCCTGTACTCAGGACTTGAACCCAGGGGTGTGTGGCCTGACCCCTTCAGAGGCGACTAACCTAACTGCTGCTCCAAAAGGGTGTGCCATCAGGTAGAGAATTTGACACCAAACCCACTGATACTCCTTGGTTTATGTGACTGAGAATTTTTGTTGTTGAACTAAATGGTTTAGAGCTTTTTGGGGGTGGGGTGTGGGGATACAGACATGGGGAGGAAGCGTGTGGACTCCTTACTTGTAGCCCCAGGGAGTATCTTCTTCCCTGTCTGGCTGTGCCTTTCCATCTGGTCACTGAAAAACTCTTCATTTGGGGGCAGTGGTGGACAGATGCTTATCATCTCGTGGTTCATGGGCAGTCTTCTGCACATCTGGCAGAGGTGTCTCTTTATATTATATGTTTTAAGAATAGTTAATAAAACAGTGAAACAGAGCATTAGATGTCTTTCATTTTCTATTGGCATTATCTGTCCTATTTTGCTGAGAGAAATTTTAAGCATTTGAGAGTGTAGTATTGCTAACTCTGAAAAAGCTTGTAACAGCACCTTGTAGTAGAGGATAAAAACTTTTATTATCAAGGCACTGACTTAGGTCATAATCTGGAAAACATTTAGTTGGATTTTTTAGCTCACTCTTTATATAAAAATTAATTCCACATGCATTGTAATCTAAAAAATAGAAAAAAAAAGAAGAGGCAGAGCAGACTTGAAAAAAACCTTTTTATTATCTTAAAATGAAAAGACCTTTGAAAGAACTTCACAAGAAGTCTTAAGAGAAAAGATGGACACATATGACTATAAAAATATATAAAAATGATGATTCATAGTAAAAATACTATAAATATGGTCAGAAGGCAAATGAAAAACTGGAAAAAATATTTCAACACATGGACAAAAGACACATTTGTAATATATAAAGCATATGTGTAGGTCAGTAAGATATAACCCTCACTTTCCTACTAGCCAAACATGATAGCTAGTTCATAAAAATGATAAAAATGGGTTTTGAACTTATAGAAAATGCTCAACCTCACTAACAATAAATTAAATGTAAATTTAGACCGATGAGGTGTGTATCTCTACAGATGCATGAGTTACAGTAGCCTTTAAGCTAGTACTGCCTTTGCTTAGCTTTCTGAAGAGATCAGGGACAAGGGATACATCTGCACTGTATCTTCATCTCCTTGGGAGACATGTATCTTCATCTCCTCGGCAGACAAGCAACTTCTAAAAGGCAAGCACCAGGGTATGTGTGCGTGACCCCGACACTTTTATTCCTGCATTCGTGATGGTCAGAGTCCTGCATGCCCGTTCACTGTACCTTGAGGCCAGGAGCAGTCCACACCAAAGATGAGGCAGACAGAGCATTCCACATTTACTTAGCTCTGGGCTTTCTGGAGAAGCAGAACTCTGAATTCACTGTCCCTGGCATTCCTGAGCAAGCCCCTGTCTGAGGTTAACCCTTGCTTCCCAGATTGTAATGTCAATTGGCAAAGAGCAAAAAGCACACAGCACCCTGTGCTGGGCGAGGGTGTGGTGTGACTGTCACTCACACGGTGTTCTAGGAACTTGGGAACATACCTATCAAGAGGTTAGATGCACATTCCTCCTGACAGTTTCAGTGACAGGAATGTGTCCTATAGATATCAAAGAGAGAGCATTGACTAGAGCCCTGATTATATGACGTAACAATGAGAACAACCTAAAAGTTCTTTAGATGCCATTAGAGTTGAATGAAATAAAATATGGTAAAACTATCCAAGGAAATACCATACAGCCATCTCAAAATGAGAGGCAGGTCTACATGCACAGATAACGAACAATTTCAGAGCTATATTAAGTGCAAAAATCAAGGGGCGGGATGGTGTACATAGATGTCAAAAGGGGAACACATACGGTTATGTTTGCATATATTATTTCTGGAAGTATTGGCAAGAAACTGGTAACTTTTTAATGGGACAATGAGGGAGAGAATAAGATTCACTTTTTACTTTATACCCTTCTGTACCCCATGAGTTTTTCAGTATCATATGTATGTCTTAACTATTCAAAAAAGCCGTTATACATACTCTATGTAATATAATATATGCATATATACATGCATTGAGAAAAAATTATAAGCTTAGGGTTATAAATATATATATTGAGAGTTTTAGTTTAGAGTTACTATGACTGATGAGAAAAAAAGCACATCTTTCTTTGAAATAAAATATTTAACTTACTTGAAAAAAATAGAAGACAAAACTGTTGTCAAAAGATAGAATAATTTTACTTCCATCAAGTTGAATTTTCATGACAATATTGGACACTAGAGTTATATGATAGAAATACTACTGGTTGAGTTTTTGGTGGACTTAAAAAGCTGAGTCAATAATTATCTTCCCAGTTTTTGTCCTCACATTTCCTGCTTAACTCTTTGCTGTCTGACCAGGAGCATCTGAATTACCAAACCAACACTGGCACTTGCCAGTGTTTACCATGTTTGATCTGTTGGTCCCTTTGTGGGGTGTTGTTGAATATGATTCATCTCATTCCTTGGCTTTCATCACACCATTTCAGTATCTGCTGTCTCTTCATCTGATCCTTTGATTTTCTGCCTTGGAAACATCTCTAGAATTTTGCCTCTTCTCTATGTCCAAACACAACCTTAGGTTCTTCTGCCACATCTGTGAGTGGCTTTGAAGCATGCACTGGCTTACCTTTTGGAGGCTGATGTCTACACTACATCGGCATTCCAGAGCCCTCACACTCTTGTCCTCAGCCTCACTGCAACCTCCTGCACCCCATGCACATTGATTCTTAGGGACAGGGAAAGAAACTCAGCTGAAGCTTGTTTTACAAAGATTAGATTTTATTGGAAGCATGCTGTGGCATCTCCTGGAATGACCACACCTCAGGGAAGCTCCGGGCTGCAGCCAGCCTCAGCAACCACTGGAGTCAGGGCCTGAATGTGGCCAGGTATCTCCACTTCTCCTTGGTGCTCTTCCCTGGGATATGGCTCCTTGTTGCTCTTTTCATTTTATTGCTCCATCCACTAAAGATGAATGGATAGAAGAACTTTTCTTCTGAAGTCCAAATATCCCAGGGAAGCAAGTCAGTGGCTTGACCTGGTCTAGGTAAGAGGAATCAAGAAAGAGCATGGCAGGATAGAGTTGGGGAAATGCAGGTCCTAGTCCTGTCGCTCGCTCTTAGTAGCCAAATGAACCCCTTTACATGCATCTCCCAATCTGTGCTTTTAACACATTCCTCCTGCCTGGATTCCTTTTTGCTTTATGAAGTTCTCTAAATAACACTCATCTTCCCAACACACAAGATAATGCAGGTAGTGACTATTTCTCCCATAACTTCATAGCATCTTGTACATATCGTTATTACCACTTAACATGCTGTCTTCTAAAATACTACTTTACAAGTCTGAACCAGTGGCCCATGACCCTCTCTTGGCATCTTTCTATTTCCTATGTGTCTATGTTTATCATAGACTGCTCAACCAAGGCGGAGGGAGGGAAAGATGACTCCTCACCCCGAAGCTTTATGCTCAGACCTGCTCTCCTTTCCCCCTTCCCTTGTCTATCTGGGTTAACTAGCTTGCTGCCTTGGGGGCCAGAGACAGAGTGCTGACTTGCTGTCCCTCCATAGGGTGGACATCCTAGGGACCCCATCCATACTCTGTAATCCCTGTGTGCCAAGAACAGTGTACACTCCAGCTAAGGAGATCAGGAGGTTGGGCAGGTGGGTGTGAAGATGCTGAACAGAAACGAATTGCCTTAAGAAATGCTGAGCTCATCAAAAGCCCTCAGGTTTTCTCTGCATTTCCTCTGCAGGGATCTGCCTTCTATTAAAGCCACACCCAGTTTCCAGGAATTAGGCTTTTGAGAGAAAAAATTTCCTCCCATCCTTCACAGGGAAGATTTAATGCTGAAAATGCAGCTGGCTACACCACTGCCTTTGCAAGGCTCCCCTTTAACCTGGATTATCACAGCCAGTCCTGGAGGTGGGCGCCTGCTCTAGAACCTTCTCTGTTGCTTTGTTGGGGATGTAAATGCTGCCCGGTGACATCTAGGTTCTTCTGAAACCCTTGCTCAAGCACCCTGTAATTTTTAAAGGATCGCAGCTTTAAGGCTAAAATCAATGGCAGAACATGCCCTGTGGCACACAGCAGAGTGTTGCCCAAAGCAGGGCATCCTGAGGGGAAGGGCTGGGAGCAGGGTGACCTTCACCTTTGAATCCAGAGAGGGCCAGGTCCAAAGTGAAGTTTAGGATCCTATTTCCAACAATTAATGGCAGCCCAAATAGTCAGGAGATCGGAGGAAATCCAGCTGGGTGCTGAGAGCCCTGAGTTAATTGTACTGTGAGGTCAGTGGTCCCATGTCCTCCAGAAGGATTTCTTGCTCTTCCTGTCATATGGCCTCTGTGTACACATCTTTCTGTGTTACACAATAGCCTGGGACAGGGATCCAAAATCTTTCTGGGGTTGCGGCTGGAGCTCTTCAAGTCTTGGCCAGAGGCCACCTCCTTCCTCAGTACAACCCATGTTACCCGTCTAGTGGGTGCTACCTCCTTGGCCAGAATCCTGTGAGGCAATCGTCCTCTTCATCTTTTCAAGGTGCATTAAATTAGTCACTTAGTGCTTTCAATTTGACCTTAAAAATGTCCTTAGAATCTACTCCTTTGTGACCAGCTCAAATCCTTCTCATTTCTCACCCAACTCGTGCCATAACAGCTCTCCTTACTCCTGGCCACTGAGGTTTTCTTACCATCAACCCCACCTCCTGCTGCACACAATCAATCACTGAACTGCACCTCCGTTTGCCACACCCCTTCTGGAAATCCTGTGCTGCCTCTGTATCCGCGTATGGCGAATTGAGTGGGCGCCAAAGGATTTGTATGTAGAGAGTCTGTCCACCTGGGCATGTGTGTGTGTGAATTTCTGTGTGTGTGCCTGTGTGCCTGTGTGTCCCTATGCAACCCTGCATCTGTCCTTTGTTGTTTCTGTGATCCTGCCTTTCTGGGAGGGTGAGTGATTGCTGTCGATGGGGAATGTTCCAATAAGGAACAGTGTGAAAGAAATCATTTCACACTCCCCATAGAGCAGACCATGTGCTCTGTTCTTGGCAAGTGAGTGGTTGCTGAGTTGCTGAAAGTCAGCGCCTTTCCTCTCCTGCTATGAAGCATCGACCGAATACTAGCTGTTTTTAAGAGCAGCTTCCCTTCTTTTCTGCGAGTCCTCTGAGGTTGAGAGTACCAAGTTGGACAGACCCTCATCTTTCTTGGAGATTTACTGAGTCAAGGAGAGTGTGGGGCAGCCCGTGCAGGGAGGGCTGATTGTGCCAGGCTTCTGAAGGAGGGTCCAGGTGCCAGGATTTGGGGGCAGAGAGTAACTTTTCATTCTTGTTGCTCTTCTGGCTTTAGGGCCATTTGTAACAGAGCAGACAAAAGTGAAAGCTTTATAGCAGACTGTTTGTTTGAAAAGAGCTGGCTGAGAGGGAGTGAGGCATGAACATGTTCAAGCGAGGTAAGTCTGGGTGGTGGGGAATCCAAGAGAGTTAAGAGCAGTGGGATAGGTAGGTCAGAACCTGAAATCAGACTGGTATTTTCCTTCAGGGCCCTCTTGTTCTGGGTTCAGCCTGTGATGAGACAAATATAGCCTGTTCTCTGCCCCTCTTCCTGCTTCCTAACTCATCATCTTATTAACTTCTGTGAGGCCTCTCTGACAATCAAGACACGCCATTATGCTTGTAATGATAAACAAAGAAAATCCTACACAAAGAAAGTCATCGCCACAATGGACAGTATGGTCCCTGCCCCAGCTTTTCGCACCGGGTCGCCCCGTGAAAGAGGAGGCTGAAACCTCACTAGGCAGTGTCTGGTTTTTCACTGTGTACCCACAGCAGAGCAGTGACTGTACTGTGAGCCGCCTGGCACCTGCTGGGTGTCCCTCCCTTCGCACAAGATAATTTTGGATGACTTTTGGGTGTTGGATGACTTATTTGGTTTAAAACCAGAAAATAGCTTGCACTTATAGGACCACATGAGTGAAGTGGAAGCTCAGGTAACGAGAGTTAGGAAAAGAGCTTGCGACAGTGGAAAAGAAGACTTTCATCTGGAAGGAATGTTTCTGCCTTTGAAGAGGCAGTTGCAGGAAGGTTTGATGTAGCCTAGATATGGAGAGTTCTGAGAATGAGCGACATAGTGGCCAACTTAGACAGTCAGTTCAGTTCAGTTCAACAATCATTTACTCAAGACCTAGCATAGGCCAGGGGCTGGGAAGCTTCCAGACAGATATAGAAGGCTAAGACATAGCTCTGCCTTCAAAGAGTCCACAGGCTGGTGGGAAAGTCAGAAAATAAAGAGCTGTCCCAAATACCACATGTGGTAACAGTTCAGCTGTCAAGATGCGAGGGTTACTGAGGGAACACAGAAAGGATGTACTGTCTGCTAGGACTCAGGATGTGCAGGTGAAGTGAAATAAGAGTGTGTGGGAAAATACATACCTTTGGTTTAGGTGGAGCTTAATATGAAATGTGGGGAGTGAAAGGAAGAATGAGAATATTCTGAAAACCAGATGACATAGGTCTTTTGGCGCTATGATAAAGTGCTAGTAAAAGCAATCAGTGAAAAGTTTTAAGCAGGCTGGTGAGTGAATCAGATTTGCTTGGGTATCTCCCTCTGAGACCACATGCAGGGAGCGATTAGAACAAGATCAAAGATAGAAAATCAATGAAGAGATGATGGCGGTCTTCAGGTAAGAGATGAGGAAAGTTGGAACTAGGGCAGCAGAGAAAGAGGAAGATATGATTTGAAAAAATATTTAAGAGGTAAAAGGTAGGTTGGCTAAAAGAGAGGAGGAAAGACTTCGCATTTATGACTTGGGGCAGTGTGGATAGTGATGTCATCAACTGAGTTAGGGAATGTTGAGTTTGAGGAACTGGAGTGTGTAGAGAGAGATGATGAAACCTGAACGTGTGTTTTAGGTCCTTGGGGACATGCATGTGAAAATTCTAAAGAGTCAACATGATCTGGAGTTTAGGAGAGGAGTCAAAGCTGGAGTTAGAGATTTGGAAACACACGGTCACAGGGGAGGATACGTTATCAGGGAGGGCATGTGGCATACGAAGAGCAGTGGATCAGAAAGAAAACTCTTGGAAGTCACAAGCTGTAAGGAATAATTAGAGGAAGAGGGTTCTATAAACACAACAGAGAAGGAGAAGTTGGGGAGGGACAGAGAAAACCTGGAGGGCGTGTTGCAGATGCTAAAGCAAGAGCTGGGCTAGGGAAATGCAAGTGTTGGAATAAAAAGGAATGGTCATTAATGCCAGAAACACAGGGGAGGGGAAGCAGATAAGGGCTGACAGAGATGGAGTGGGGGGAATGAGGGCATGGTGCAGGAGGTGAAGGGATAAATGGGAGTTGCGATGTGCAACTTGTGATACAAACTTGTAATAAAGTCTACTGAGAAAAATTCTTACCAGAGGGGTCACAGAGTCAAAACTAGAGCTTTTTCTTAGGGGTAAGGGATGAGAAAGACAGGGTTGCTTATAGAATTAGTATAAAGACTCAGTAATGAGGGCGGCTAAAGGTACAGGAGGGGTAGTAGACAGGGGTTCTGCAGGATGCATAGCATGGAGAGGGCCTTTGTCCTTGTACAAGAAGGGGACTCTAGATGGAACTAAGTCAGCTTATAGATTACAAGAGCTAGAAGTTAAGGAAAATTATGCCTATGCTGTTCATTTTCTTAATGAAAATGTAGACAATGTTTTATGCTGCACATGTTTAGGGTTTGATAAAAATTAGGAAGATATGGATTAAAAATCAGGGACAATGAGGGTGAGAAATAACCACACAGTATATAGCCAGTGGGGCTGAGAATCCAGGGAGAATACTCATCATATATTGGCAATGATATAATCTTCTCAGAGTTACAAGGTTTTGTTAGTGATGTGAAATTTTCCAGGTACTGGATTTCCCATATATTATAGCAGTGAACCAGAATTGAGATTTTGATGGAAAGGGTTGGGGAACGATAGCATTTACAGAATGTGTAGTCTGTTTTCCAAGCAAACAGATCTACGTCTTTCTGAATTTTGTTTTAATTTTCTTAACAACTCTAGGAGGTTGGAATTAATATTATATCCATTTAATAAGTAAGGAAATTAAGTTCCAAGCTAGTAATATTTGCCCAAAGATACATGTAGAATGTGCTAGAAATAGGATTTAAAATCAGGTGATCCCTTGAATTCTAGGGGAAGAAAATGACTCAGGTAGTCAATTATGAGATTAAGCTGAATTTGGAAAAAAGGGAGACTGAGAATTGGCTGGTAGACTGGAAGGACCGGAAGGGTCTAAGGGACAAGATGTCTATGGATTTGAACGCTCCTGTGAGTATGGAAGTAAGAGCTGGAGAAATAGTCAGGTGTGATAATAGTGTAGAGGACTGGGGACTGGAATCAGATACACTTGGTGGGGTTTGGGAGGTCAAGGAACATAATGATAGTATGTTGGATGGAATAAGTGCATGAGAGTAGCTCAAGATGATGGAGCTGAAAGGCAGTAAATTAATAATGGCCAGAGCAGGGGATACTTGAATTAAGAGTTGGACTTTGCTTTTCAAACACTGTCACTTTCTCTGTTATTCCTAATGGTACAGTTCTTCCAAACTGCCTTTTTCAAGTGCAGCTTGCGCTGCCTGGGAGGCAGGACTGGGATTCCACGTGAGGACCTGGATTCCATCTTCTTGTGAGGAAGTGACGCTGTTCCGGTGAGGAAGTGACGCTGTTCCGGTGAGGGTAGGGCTCAGACCAGGGGGCTTAGAGATGCCACAGACCCACTTGAGACAGAGGTGTCCCCTGAGCCAAAGCTGTATTCCTGTGCTGTGTTCTGCTGGTGGGTTTGGTAGATCTCTGCCTAGGAAAGTGTGTGTGCATTCATGTGTCCGTGCATGCCTGTGTGTGGTTTGTTATGAAAACTGCTCTGAGGGATGAAAAGAGTGTCTGTCCTAGAGGAATCAACAGTCCGTTGCTCATACACAGAAGACCTCTGAGTTGATCTCTGAGGGAAACAGAATAAAGGCCTGGGAAACGGGTTCTCTCCTCAGCCAGGCTGGAGGAGATCCTCAGGTGGAGGAGGAGAGACCTGACTGGCAGTGTGAGGAGGAAAGGGAGGTGCTGAGTTGAAGGATCCACACTGGGAAGGAAAGGCCAACCTGTCCAGAGCACGCCTGGCCAAAGAAATGGCTGGAGAGAGAAGTAGCAAAGCCTTAGGGATTCTCCGACAGTTCCTTTATCTCGGAGGAACTTTTCAGTGGTTTTTATGACTGTAACAGAGCCACTGCAACATGGTTTATTCCCAAAGCTGTGTTGTGGTTAAAAGAAAACAGCATATACAGCCAAAAGGAATTTTCCAACAATTTACATTCTTTTCCTGCACATTTGTAGGCCCATGAAGAGAAAGTGTGGGATCTGGTAGTGATTTAAAAATTCTCCTCTTTTCTTCCTCAGAGTGCTTCCTTCACTGCAGTTGTTCCCCAGGACTTGATCCTCAACCCCGCTGAATCCAGCCAGGGGGTCACCATCAGGAGTCTCCTCATCAGTTTCTATCCTTTTCTTCTCTTTGCTCCAACACAAAAGCCCCGTGCGTGGCATGACAAGGTTGGTGGCTCAGGAGGGTGAGAAGCTGTCACAGGCCTGGCTGGAATGCTGATCGGAGAGCATGAGCTGGGGCCTGGGCGCTGGGACACCACAGTTATATTCATATTTTCATTCCATCTCTTCCTGCCTAAGCAATATAATGAATTCCACAAATAGATGTTCAGTCACCCAGAAAGTCACCCAATGTGATTTCTTATAAAATTGGTTGTGTGCATTTCACACCACACCTACCGACATGGTCTCCTCACATCCACAGACCTCTTTTCTCAGCTTTGCTTCCTTTACTCTGAGTATGCACTGACAAATGGAGACTCCCGGGGACCTGGCTGAGTTTACTCAGACTCTTCACCAACTTCAGCACCAGGGACCCTGAGATGAAGTACTTGATCTTCTCTTAAACCAATGCCTTTGATATGAGGAGAACAAGGAACTCTGAGAACAAGAAATCACTTGTGACCCATCAGGAAGTCACAACTAAAGTGACTCTTTTCACCTCCAAAGTCAATTCACGTGTGATGTGAATGCTCCATGACATGTCAGGGGCAAGCGCCTGGTGCCTGCGGGGTTTTGGTCCGCCGCCCATCTTCTGTCTTGGAAGCACAAAGCAGGCCAAGTCTTCAGCCAGCCTTGGCTGAGGATCAGCATATCTCCATCCATTGGAAGCGTGCCTGGAGGAACTCCTTCTCTGATGTGTGAAACTCAAGTGGCCTCTCTTTTGGCTTCTGCTGCCTTCTCTGGCAGAGCTCCTGCAACCAGAGCTGCTCTTCCCTGCAGCGGTCCATGCCCTCCCTGTGTCCTCTGTCCTGATTCAGTTTGCCAGTAGAGAGAATGGGATGGCTCCTGTGAATCAAGCCAAATACTGTTTATTAATTTCTGGTCATTTGCAGTGACTTCCCTTCTCCATCCCCTCCATACGTTCAGATGCTTCTGAACCCCCAAGACCCATTGTCTGGTCTCTGTTGATCAGCTTCTTTCAGAAGATGGGGGCAAACATTATAGTCTGGTATCTGCTACTGGGACCTTGTGCCGATTATTAAATAATTGTCTCTCAACTTGAAGCCTCACCTGGATCTCTTGCTCTATGATGCTGGAGGTGGGACTCCACAGACCACATTCCTGCTCTCCCAGTTGCTTTGAGCAGAAGCGGGTGCTGGAGGGTGACTTCAGGGTAGAAAGAAGTTGTGGAAAATCTGCTCCTTGCTCCTAGTAATGCTTCTTCACTCCACAGAGGCGGTTCCTTTCTGTAGCAGCTGCTGAATCCAGTCTGTACTTTTCCCAACCTTTGCTGAACTAGATTCTATACTCCACATCCTCCTCCTCACCACAGAGACCTAGCACTGGCTCGTGCCCCCTACTATGAAGTCTGAGTTTCAGTTCAAGGGACTCCTACTCGATTTTTCTAAGTTTTCATGCTTCCAGCCTTTTCCCTTTGTTCCTCTAGTCCTAGTGACAGTAGCTGCATCCTGCAGTTCCTTCCTCTGTACTATCTCAGAGGTCTCTTTTTACCCTTTCAGTTACGTGTCCTTAGCACCTTTGTACCTCATTAACAGTTCTTTGTATTAAGTTGGCTCTGCTCATCTATCTGCAATGGGTTATGTGTCCCAAAATTGTCCAAAATCCACTTGACTGACATTTTGTCTGTCCACACACAGAACATGCAGCTTTTATGGCTTCCTGTCCACAAATGTCCCTTAGTTCCAGGCCACACTGATCATCGTGTGGGGTGTGGCAGATCTTTGTCTCACTATCACTCCTCCCTACAATGTCTCTGTGGTGCATTTTATTCTTTTTTGTTGTTGTTTAAATTACACTGTGCTATTTTATTTTGACCTCCAACCAAATGGAACTCATTGTAATACATCATTACTTACAAGACAGTTGGCTCATTCATAAAGCCCAAGGAAGGAAACAGGGGTAAACAATGAAAATTGTCACATGTTAGCACCCTAATGTACTGCAGTGTTTGCCTTCTTTACATCAAAATCCTCCATGTAATTATCATTTATTTTAAAAATCATTTCAGTTTGTTTACATTGTTTTGTGCCTTTTAGGGTATTACAGCCACATCTCAGTCAGTATGCATTTCACACCAGAGTTCTGGGGCCCTTTACCACCACCTTGCTAACACTTTCCTTCTCATGTTCCCTTCCCCATCCCACCTCCCTGGTTGTGATGCATTTTATTTTATTTTATTTATTTTTAAAGGAAAGATACAGGCAGGAATGAAGGCAAACAGGCAGGCAGGCAGGAAGAGAGAGGAGGAGGAAGCATTTTTATGTATCTTATTTAGTTATTCACTTTGGTTGTGTCTTTGGCCCCCGGGACGTGAATGCATGTCCTTGGGATGTATGTGAACTACACCTGGCCAGAGGTGGCAGACCCAGCAGCTACTCTGCCAGGGTGTGGTGTGTTTTAAACATGACCTTAAATCCTTTTCCACGAATCCTGGACTCTGACATTTCACTGATGTCTTAAAATCGATGCCAAGGTTTCCATCGTAAGTTACACGGTCACCACCAGATCGTTAGGGAATCCAGACCTGACCAGTATTCCCAGCCCGTGGCTTGGGAGTGGGGCCATGGCTCATCTGGCGTTGGTTGTGCAGCTGGTAACTGAAATCCCGAGTGTTACAGACTCGCTCTACATGGCTGGCAGTTTGTCAGGAGGCAGCTGGAGAAATCTGAAAAGGAACAGCTTAAAGGAGGAAGGGGGCTGATTCCTTTTTCATGGAATCAGATGTTTGGAAGAGGAGTTTGGGGGAGGTTGGCTGCTGCCTGGTGGCCTCTGTACTCCAGGCTCCTCCTCTTTCTGTTCTGCTGGTCTCTGCTTACACCTTCCATTCTTGTGGTGGGAAAATAGTGGCTGTTTACTCTGTTTTCCTGTTATTTCCCAGGTCAGAAGTAGAAAGAAGTGACAACGGGAAAGCAGTATTATCTGTGGGAAACAAGACTCTCCCAGATTTTCCAGGCAGACTTTCTCTCACATCTCGTTGGCACGTGGGCACTGGCTCTCAGCTGTAAGGGAGATTCCAAAATGTAATCTTCCAGCTGGTACATTGGTACCAAGTGATTCTGGCAGGAAGAGAGGAGATGATGGACATTAGATGGTACACTGCTGTGTCTATCACTCACAGGAATTTGGTGCCCTGAGTGGAATGTGCTGGTCTGAACATCTCAGTCACTGCCCTCCCTACCCCAGTTTTATTTTCAGCCTCAGAGGTATCTCCAAAGTGTCCTCACAGCGCGGAGGGTTTTCCAGGAGCCCTGGTGCCTGACGCCCCTGGTCTCGACACCCTGAGTGCAACCTTTGTGCACACATGGAGAAGATCTTCATGATATACGTAGTTTTATTTTTTATTTTTTTATATATTTTTATTGTAGTAATCATTTTAGACATTAAAATAACTTCCTACTATAGGTTCCCTATTCCTTACATTTAGGTCAGCACACCCCGCCCTCCACCACATCACCAAGTGTTCTTCCCCATTGTCCAGTGGGCTCTGCCACCCTCTGCCCCCACCCCCCGCCCTGTTCCCTCTTGGTAATCTCAGTTCTGTTGCATGTGTAGAAGAGGTGGTTTTGTTTCATCTGTTCCTTTGTTTTGTCTATTCACATTCCACCTATGAGTGAGGTCATCTGGTATCTATCTCTTCTTTTGACTTGTTTCACTTAGAATAATCCCCTATGGATCTATTCATATTGATTCAAATGACAGGGTTTCATCTCTTCTAGGGGCTGTGCAGTATTCCATGGTGTATATGAACCACATCTTCTTTATCCATTCATCTGACATTGGGCACTTAGGTGATTTCCAGTTCTTAGCTATTGTGAATAGGGCTGCAATAAACATGGGGGTGCATAAATCCCTGTGAATTAGTGTTTTTGTTCCTTTTGGATAAACACTCAGAAGTGGAATGATGGGATCATATAGAATTTCCATCTTCAATTTTTTGAGGCATCTCCACACTGTTCTCCATAGGGGTTGTACCAATTTGCACTCCCACCAACAGTGCAAAAGTGTTCCCTTTTCTCCACATCCTCGCCAGCATGTGTTTTAGATGACAGCCAGTCTCTCAGGTGTGAGGTGGCAGCTCATTGTGGTTTTGATTTGCATTTCCCTGATAGTCAGCGAGTAGGAACAGTTTTTCCTGTGCCTGTTGGTCATCCGTATATACATAGTTTTCTACTCTTAATCTAAACCTCAGTTGTGTCCAAGTCCCTACAGGCCTGGCAGCCCTCCCTGCCCCACCAATAATGGCCACAGGCAGTTCAGAGACCCCAGCTGGACTCCTCAGCCCTGGGCCCTCTCACCACTGCCTCCTAGTTGGCACCCTGGCTGGCTCTTCTACAGTCTTTCATGACCTCCTCTGCTCACCCCACATGCCTCTTGGAATAGAGGAGTTTACTTCCTCTCATTTTCTGTTGCAGAAGCCTCAGGATCAGTAGCAGCAGAGCAGAATATTTGTTGGGGGGTTGTGAGTGAGGAGGCAAAAAGATGCAACCTTAACAAATTAAGGGAGGTGCAAAACTAGAAATGATGACTGACAGGTTCACAGTCAGTCTCACCATTTTTGTTTTTCCAAAGGCTCCTCAAGGCAATGGTAAGAAAAGGGACAGACCTGTCAGGGGAGGGTCATGGGAGAGACTGAGGTCTCGCCTCTGCTGATGATTGCTTGGTAAGGAAGACAGAGTATTGGGATATTTGAGGGACTTCACAACACCTCTTTAAGCTCCATCGTGGCAGGACTCAGGCTCCCCAGCTCCCCATGGCTCTTCTCTCTCTATGAAGACATAGTGGCAGGGTTGGGCTGGAAGAAGGACTTCTTGTGGCTATTTTCAGTCTCACCTGCTATTTGTTCATTCCTTCCTTTCATCTTACTTTTCTGAGAAGCTCCTGCACCCCCGCTTGCCTTTCCCTGTAGTTTCTTCTTTCATGCTCTGGACTTTTGCCAGCTGAGGCCTGGTGAATACTGCTCAATGTTTAAAGACCTTAATAAGATCTGTGAACACACACCTCCAGCAGGACCACTCTTGCCTGCCTCAGAATCTTCCTGCTTAAGTGAAATCTAAACAGCTTTTAATTATATATCACCACTCAAGGACCACTTAAGAACCGGTATTTACAAATGAATTTGAAATTTTTTCAGGAAAGAGAATTAATTCTGTCTGTTACCTCTCAGTGCCTAGAAAATCAAACAAAAGAGATAGAAGGCTTATTTGTCCAATGAGATGGGCATTGGGGACTCTGTCCCAAATCAGGTAGCAATAAGATTTTATTCAGTTAGAAACACACATTTATAAAGTATTTGATCAGAGGGAATAAAAATTGTTTCCAAAAGCATTATTATTCCTTCTGGGTCGAGTTTACTTAAATCAAAGGCGCAAGGAGGCAGACAGCAGGAGTGCCAGCACCTTCCTTCCTTGATGGTATCATAGAAGGCTTCCTCTTGGAAGTTTAGCCAACACAGTCCTTGAGGTAGGTCAGCATCTATCCCACCTGGAGTGGGTTCTGGTCTTACTCATGAGATCAAATCCTAATCACTCCATCTGGGTAACTGAGACCCAGGGAGCCACAGTGATCCCTCACCATATCAGTGGGCAATGCCTCAGTTCCCCTGTTAGTCCAGCTATGCTTTGTTAAGACTAAAACTGTATCCTGAATATTTGACTTTTTTAAAAAAGTCAGGACCCTTGATGTTACCCCTAATTCATGCTAACCCATACTTTTGTCCAACCCTCTAGAGCACCACTGGTTTACAGAAATCGAATGTGAACAGTACATATGATTTGACATTTTCTAGCAAGCACATTAAAAAAATAAAGGTAAAATTAGTTTTTATGTTACAGTTTATTTAACTCAACAGCTCTAAATAGTGTCATGACTGCCATTCAACCTGTAACCATGTAAAATTCTTCATGAGATATTTTATCTTTTAGGTTGGGTTCTATGTCTTTGAAATCAGGTATTTCACTGTAACAGCACTTCTCCCCACAGGCCGACCACATTTCATGCCTGTGCTTCGTTACCCTATTGAATAGCACAACTCCAGAGACAAGTAAACATCCAAGACCTACTTCTGACCGGGGTCTTCTTATTTTCTGGTGGTTAATTGGATGTGTCAGCTTGGGGTGCCAGTTATTTGGCTGGATTTTTTCTGAGTGTGACTGTGAGGCATTCCTGGGTGGGATTAACGTTTGAATGGGTAGACTTCCTGTGGGTGAGCTTCAGCAATCAGCTGAAGGTCTCTAGAACAAAAGACTGAGCTGGAAAGAATTATCTCTCTATCTCTCTTTGACTATCTTTGAGCTGGGATATTAGTTTTATCCTGTCTTTAGACTTAGACTTAGACTGGGATTTACAGCATCAGCTTCCTTGTTCTTAGACCTTCAGCTTGGACTATAGCTAAACCATCTGCTCTCCTGGACATCCAGCTTGCTGACTGCAGATTCAGGACTTCTTAGCTTTCACCGTTATGTGAGCCAATTTCTTAGTCAATATCCTTATGTGTGTGGGTGATATACATATAAACACACACATACATATATACATATATCTGTATATATCCTACTGGTTCTGTGTCTCTTTAGAGCCTAAATTAATATAAATCCCTAGACTGAGCACATAGAGCTGCAATATCGATATCCCAGGATGTGACAAAGCTACCAGTTGGTGGGTCCAACCTCCACATAGCAAGATGCAGCGGGGGCAGATTTATGAGCTCGTCTAGGTAAGGTTCTGGGGAGAGGTCAGTAGGCAATTATGGAGTGTGATCCATGTTCCAAGGTGGTGTTGAGGACCTGTCAGTAGGAGGTGGATCTCAGAGAATGGAATTAGAAGTCCAGAAAAGTGGGAAACTGGAAAAGAGGGAGGAAGTTATCTGCTTCGGTGAAGTTAAGAACATTGATTTTTGTGGGTATGACTCAACTTCACAGTTCTGTTGAACCTGGGTGTGCCTTCCCTGTGAAATGTTAGGAGGTCACTCCCTTCCATGATGTTTTTGTTACTGAGACCATTTCTCAACACTTAGCTCCTAGATAATGCTGTCTGCTTCCCTTTTCCCACATTTCTTCACCCTCTGTGATCTTTACACGAGGCAAATTTCGTCATGACAGTTAACTCTGACTTGAAATCATTTTGCTTGTGGTGTTGTATTTAAAATCCTAGCATTGTATTCAAGGACCTTCACATCTTGTCTTCTGCCTATTTTCTCAACCACATATTCCAATCCCCAATACACACACAGAATATTTTAATAACTTTTCTCCATAATGTTTTCTTTTTCACATATTTGTGTTTGATTTTCTGCTTGCCTGGACGTCTCTTTTCATTCCTCAACTGGATTATTTTATTTCTCCTCATAGAAAGAGTATGGATGTCATTTTATCCAGAAATCTTCTCTGACATTCTCTCTTCATCTGCATTCCAGTTTAGATTAGATGCTGATATCTTCTCAAAAACATGCTCAGCTTACCTCCATAATAGCAAATAGCACTCCTCTTACCACATATTAATCACTTGTTCATTTAATCACTTTGCCTGCCATAGCAGACCAAGGCTATTGAAGGCAGTTCTGTATTCTTAGGACACAGCACCGGGCTTAGCATGGGGTGGCATCAGAAAGATTTATGCAATGACTAATGTACCCATCCATCCAGCTTTCTATAAAGACCATCAGTTGGAACTGGGGACCAAACTAAACCTTCGTGCTCTGAGTTTTCTATCTCATCCAAACTGTGACTCCCCAGCCTCATGGTTCAGTCAGTGTGTTCTGAGATGCATACCTTTGGGAAGGCACTGTGCCAGTATGTATGCAGAAAAAGGCTGTGTGTCCAAAGATGTTAATTACAGCATTGCATCTGATAGAAAAACGAAGAAGCATTCAAATTAGAATGAATAAGTAAATTATAGCATGTCAACGAGTGGGAATTTATGTAGTGTTACAAACCATGATTATAAAGACAGCAGAGCAGCCTGAAAGACTCAGCACTTTTTGTGCACCCCCCAAAGAGAAAATCCAACTCCATTAAACCATTCTTTGACTGTTAACTCATTCATTAATCCAACAATTATTTACTGAATATTTAAAATGTGCAAGACCCATTCATCAGTAAGAAATCCAGATTTTAATAAAGACTTTAAGAGGAAATGGAGGACAGGGTTACATCTATTCACACAACAACATTTGATTTACAGATACCTTCACTGATGATCTTTGTGTTATAAAGTCCCTTTTTATATGCTCTTAAAACCTCTTCCTACCTTGCCAGTTGAGCCTCCCCACTCTTCTCTTCCATCATCTCCATCTCTACACATTCTTTCTTGTCTTGAGTGAGCAAGTTCTCATTTCTCCAGTCTTGTAGATTCACAACCATTACCCTCCTAGCAAAAGAGGGATCTTTCAGAATTTATTATCTTTAATGGAGAGACTGTAAGCAACAGTTGTTTCCCTGCCCCAGTACTTGTTCCATCCGTCAGGTTTGAATTGCCAGTGGGATACCTAATTAGAGAGGCCAGTAACCCTAGATCTTGGTTTACTCCAAGCTCAGTGTGACAAAGGGGCCACAACAGTTCCCTGTAGTCTGTGCAGCCACCATCTGGCAAAAAAGGGCCCACTCCTTGTGAGTGTCAGGAAGGGCTGAGGCTGCTGTCGATGCACCTGTTAGAGGTGTTATGGTACATTTAATGACCAGTGAGCAGTCTTCTATGGAGCTCTTCTCCCTCTCAGAGCTGAGGGGCTGTGGGCAGGAGAGAGACAGAGAGAGGGAGAGAGGGAGAGAGGGGGAGAGAGAGAGAGTTACTAAACTGGCCTAGTTCTAGGTACAACCCAGTGGCATGTAAATAATTTATATATTTAAAATAACAAAATAAATATTTTATGGGTCTTTAAATTTCAGGAATGAGCTTCATCCACTCCACAGATTAAAAGCTGGCCTTTACTCACAAATAACATCGCACAGTAAACTGCTGCTATTTGTAGACCCACATAATTCTGAGCCAACAGAATTTCACACTTAGAGGCCTTAGAAACCAAGTTAGTTTCCTGGTCCACCTTGTGTGGGACACTCAGGAGAGGTGTCCCCTTTCTTCCTCTCATGAGGCTTCTGTCTCCCTTGAACAACAATCTCTGGCCAAAGGGATTGGGATCTGTGTTCATGCACACCATAGTCTCCAAGGGAAAATTTGCAGCTCATTCCTGACCATCCTGAGTAAATCTGAGAGGGTGCAGAGTTGTAAGGCAGAACAATAAGGTTGGTGGGAGTTGCATAATTTCTCTCTTTGTCTCTATTTCCTATGAGGATTTCAGAGATAACGTAAAGTACTTGCAGCAATAAGACTAGAATATTTCCTCAAAAGACCTGCTTACTCTCATTCTGTCTATTTAAAATATAATGCTTATTGATTTTTTCACTGTTATAGAAGTAATGTATGAGCTTATAAAATTTAGAAAATACAGAGAAGTGTAAAGAGGGAAGGAAAAGGCAGCAATAATTGGTCACACACTGTTCATTGTTCTGTGTAGGAGAGAGAGGGGTTGAGAGAGAGAAGCCTAATTTCTATGCTAGTCTTTTCTCTTCCTTTTGTTCTCATATTAGTCCTTCTCTAGTTTCTTTGTTATGTGTTTAAAAGCAATTTTGAAGGAGGATATTTTTTCTACAACTTGCCTTCTTCCCTCATCTATATCCAGACTCTGGCCCATTTTTGGAATTAATTACAACATTTATCTTCCTCTCTCATACAGAAAGTAAAATTTGAACAAGTTGAGCTTTTGATATAATGATCTTGGAAGACTGAGGAAAATGATTTAAGGCAGCATTTTCCAACCTTGGCACCAATGACATTTCAGGGAAGATGATTCTCTGTCATGTAGGTCTTCTCTGTACATTGCAGGATGTTTAGCAACATGTCTGGCTTCTACCTACTAGACACCAGTAGCAAAATCACTTCCAGTTGTGACAACTGAAAAGGCTTCCAGACACTACCAAATCTCCCAGAGTGGGAGGAGGCACATTAACGCCAGATAAGAGTCACCATCTTGGGTTCTGCCAAAGCCATAGAAATTAGGAATTCCAGGGCTTTTGGACTCTTTACTGGTCATATTGTAGATCCTGAAATGTCAAGAAGATAAACATGTACATGGAATTTCTGAAAATATGAGTGACAACATCAGTTTTCCTATTTTACTTCTAGCTAATGCCTTTTTTTTTTTTGGATGGAATGTGGATTGCATGGGCACATGCGAGGTCTGTATTTGGAAATTTGATCACTCAGGGCTCAGTCAGGAACAGAGCAACCACTACTGGTATTTTGACCAGAAAAAGAGTTAATGCAAGAAAATGGGAGCTTACAGAACCCTTAGAAGATTGGGGCAGGAGAGTGAATGTCAAGGAGCATGTTTCTGTTTTTTTTCTTAAGGCAGGAATCCCAGAGAAGCTTTCTTGGTGATCAGAAGGCTGCAGGAATCCTAGAGGGTTTGCTGCTGATAATTTCAACAGCTGGTAACATCTACTGGAGTCATTTTTAGGAAGAAACCTGGAAGCGGCTGGCACATCCCATAGCTGCCATCTGCTGTCACCCATGAGCCTGTCTATAGCTCATCTGGGACAAAATAATGACTCCTCCTCTGCTTCTGGATCTAGATGAATGTCACTCAATAGCCCAATCTAAGTAAAGTCCTTCTGGCAAAGGAGTCTTGAAAATGTCGTTTCCAGGCTTTTAGTCTTGTAGGCCTGGAAAGTGTACTGGACAGTATGTATGCAAACTGAGATAATTGAGAGGATATTATAATTTAGTAGCAGGTCCTTAATTAAAGTGCCCACTTTTTAACATTAGGCTTGAAATGAGGCCTGGCCTCCTCCTGTGATTCTATATTGATGAAATAACCTTAAAGTTCTTTGATCAAAACTCTTTGCCATGTCTTGTTCATTGTCAGGAAGCATAGAGGTTATAACTATGGGATATGTGGGAGTGATGAAATTTCCGATAAGACTAACAAGCATACACTTGCATGAAAATACATAGCAATGCAGAAAAGTACTGCATATATAGTCTCACGTGCTTTATATTTACTTACTGTTATCTTATGAATTTTCCATTAATCGCCATCATTTTACATGTTCCAGTATTACTTTTATCATCACAAATAAGCTTAAATAATTTTAAATAATATTATTACTGCTAAAATGACACACACCTTACCCCTGTATACTGTTATGATGCAATTTCTTGAATAAAGTTAATTTCAGTAAAATGCCCCAAAACATGATCGCCATATTGTTATGTATTTTTCCAAAAGTCATTTCAAATATTATTTGTTTCGTTGTATGGATTATATTGGTTCATAAATCTTTGTTCCTGACTTTGATGAACTCCTTCGATGCACGTTTCTGGAAGTAGGTTTCTCAGCTGAAACTTGACCCTGCTGCCTTACCGAACCCTGCCACCACTGGTGCATGAGAGTTCCTGCCTCTTCCACTCTGTGGACACTGAAGTCAAACTGCCTAGTGCAAAACACTGTCATTTTTAAAAGGGCACATCTTTGTTTTATTATTGCATAATTTCACATTTCTTTGTTTTTACTAATAGGGTTGAACTATATGATTTTCTTCTTTTTGTTTTTTTAAAATTTAATATTTATTGAGGTAACTTTGCTTTACAAAGTAATATAAACCCGTATTTGCAGACTCCCCATTCCTCAAATATATGACAAAATACCCTGCCCACCTCCAAGTTACCAGAAGTCCTTCCTCATTGTCCATGGGACCCCATTCCCCTGTTACCTGTTCCCCACTGGAAACCTTACTTCTGTTGTCAACGTCCGAAGGTTGTTTTTGTTTGTTTGCTTAGTCTGTTCCTTTACTTGTTTCTTTGTATTCCACACCAGCGAGAGTGTCTGGTATTTGTCTTTCTCCTTTCTTTTTTTTTTCCTTTTTTAAATTTTGACTTTTTTTACTGCTCCCAGAGTTTCCACCCAACCCTGATCCTGACTGCGGGTCGTACAGCGTCTGTGTGATTATGATGTTGAACACGGCATGGGCGTGGCTGCTTTCTTCATCATGGTTGGCTGCAGCCAAGGTCTGAGACTTGCTTCCTGCAGACATCAAGACTCAGTAAGAGTTTTAGAGGCCCGGAGGACCGAGATCACAGCGCTGGCCCGACGCGGGAGGGCTGGCGAGGGTGCGCAGGCAGCTGTCTTCCTTGCGGCTTCCTGGGCAGGTGGAAGCAGGCCTGCTGATCGCCCAGGCAGCCCTCCCACTTCCGGACCCTCCGCCAGCTTCCGCTTTACCAGGGGCCTGCTTGCCCAACTCTCGCTTTGCCTCCAGGACTGCTTTCCTGCTGGGGGACCTGAGTCCCTGTTTGGTATGTGCTTGGAAAGCGCTCTTCATCCCTCCCTGTGCCTCAGTTTCCTCATTGAACTGCCTCTAGCTCTAGTCGCTGTTGAGACAGACATGTTTTGAGCTGGTTAGGACCTCCATTTATGCAGATTCTGATCTCTGGCTCCATTTCCATGTCCTTGGACTCGCTCAGCTGCTGCGTGCCTGCTTGCTGCTGCAGCTGCTGCTGGTTCACGTCCACCGGGGTCTAGGCCTCGCCTGATCTTCATGCTATTTTGTTTTGTCTGTGCAGAGGAGGGGAGCTCAAGATCTTGCTAGTCCACCATTTGTTATGTCTCGTGATTTTCTTTATTTAGGTCCTTCGTATATCTTTAAAAATACTTGTTACTGTATAAGTTCAAGGTACAAAATTCAAAACAAGCAAAGAGACATATGGTGAAAAATAAGAATTCTTCCCACACTCTACCCTAGCCAATCAGCTTGCTTCCCAGGAGATCACTATTTTTGGTACATACTCTAGAGGGATTGTGCACAGATGTAAGCTGAAATATGTATTTGTGAGTATTTATGTGAATATAACTAATTTTATATGTATAAAATACACATACATGTGTGCATTATATGTTTGATTCCATGTATACACAATGCATATATAACTTTTGCTGAAAGGTAGACTTATGCGTGCCATTCTGAAACTTTAAAAAAAATGGATTAGAGTTCTTTCCAACTATTAGTATAAAAATATTTTTTGTTCTTTGTAAAGGCTGAACATACTCTATGTTATGCATGTGTTCTGGTGTATTTAATTTTTCCCTATTCATGGACATTTTAGGTTGCTTTTGATTTTCCAAACAATGATGTAATGAATAATTTATATCTACTAAATTTTTTAAATAAGGTGCAAATTCCTAAAATTACAAGTGCTTAAACATAGGTTATGTGTACTTTAAATTTTAATGGAGTTATGTGCAATTATTTGTAATTTAATTGTAAAGTCCCTAGTGTTTGTTATTGCAAGAAAACAATTACCTACTTTTTCCTTAAGTCTGATGAGGACCCTAGTCTAAGAACTTATTCTGATAATAATGGATAATGTTTATTTCCACCAGTTATTATTTGGGGCACTTTAAATATATAAAATCATTTAATTATCATCACAACTGTCTGCACTAGGCATCATTATTAATGCTTCCATTTTGCTGTTGAGGAAGTTGAGGCATGGAGTTTGAATGAGGTCTCTAAGACCACAAGTGGCAGTGAATAGAGAGAGGCTCTAGGGTCTGAATCCAGGTAATGTGGCTTCAAAGTTGAACTAATTAAACACTCGGGTATACCTGCAACAGTTGGAGTGATTTCCTATGGGCAGAAATTTCAAATCTGTCCTATTCATTTGTTTAAAGTGATGGCCCTTAGAAAAGTGTGACTTGGTGATAATTGTTCAAAACATTTTTATTGAGATATCTTTGACTTTCAAAACAACACAGGTTCCTATTTTCAGGTACACCAGTGATAATTTTTGATAGGCACAAAGGTACATGAGTTTTGCTAATTGTGGTTTTGGTCCTTTTCCATAGTATTTTAATAAGTTTTTGAGGTCGATAACTATTTAATCTTTGATAGCTATTCATTTGATCTCCTTGATGATATAAACTTCTCACTGATTTTTCTTATAATAGGGTAAGCCTTGAACACCCAGCATGTTGCATAATTTTGATGCTCTTTCTCTTGTTTCTTTTTAATGGGAACAGAAAGCTACGGTAATTCATAGTATGCATGATGCTGGTTTATATTCTGGACAGAAGTTCCTAATCATGTTCCAGTACTATCTTTTATCACTAAGTTCATTAAGGAATAGATGTTGAATTTTATCAGCGCCTTGCAGAGGGTCACATACAAATATTATCACATATTGTATTAATTGGTCGACTCTTTGGTGGTTAGATATGCTCTGGTTGTCCACTGCTGTGCAATCAGCATACCCAAAGCAGTGGCGTAAAGCAGCAGCCATTTCTGTTTATTCTTTGAGTTCTGTTTATCTGTTTATCTGTGAGTTGGCCAGGCTCATCCAGGTAGTTCTAGCTTGGGAAAACTCATGTGGTTTTAGTCGGACGGTGGCAGGACTGCGGTCATCTTGAAGACTTCCTCACTCACGTGTCTGGTGCCTGGGCTGGGAGACTCAGGTTGCTGGGTCTGGAGAAGCTAAGACGCTGAGGGCATCTCTCCCTTCCTACGTAAACAGACTTCCCAGGAGGCTCCTGGTGCCAGTGTCCCAAGAACAACCAGCAGAATGTGTGTGGCCTTTCAAACTTAGCACGAGAAGTCCTGGAGTACCATTCTGCCATGTTCTATTTGTTAAGGCTGTCACGAAGGTCCCTCTGCCCAGGTTCAAAGGAAGGGGACATAGACCTCACTGTCTCTCGCTTTTTTTTTTTTTAAAGTGACGTGGTATGGCTTTGTTTGCCAATAAAGCTTTTTTATTATTTCTTCAACTTATATTGCTATATGATTATCAGGGTATTGAATTCACACATGAGATTGTGTGTTTTTCATACCTCTCCTAACACCAGAGTTCAAGTGCCCTCCACCACCACTGTCTTAACTCCTTCATTCCTGGTGCCCTCCCCGCCGCCCCCCCAACCCCACCCATGTCTTCATTGCAGGGGTGTCAAGGAATTTGAAAACATGTTTAAAAACCAATCCATTTTATATCTCAAATCTATATGGAGCAAATTATATTTGATCATGTCATCTTTTTTCCTTCCGTGAACTGCTGGACTCAGTTTGCTAGTAATTAATTTTGAAATTTGCTGTGACCATCTAGTCTATGATGTTTTGTATATACATATGAGTTATGTCTGTTTGATTTTAGTATCAGATTTGTACTAGCTTTCTAACATTTCTAATATAGAATACTTTAAATAACAGAGAAGTTAATGTAAGTTTAGAAACATTTAAAAATTTAAACATTGACCTTAGAACCTGTTTAGGACTCATTCCTTACTCAGTTTCTTTCACAGTTTTTGATCTAATCACAATATCCACTTTTTCTTGAAATGTTTTGGTAATACATGTATTTTCTAGAAACTGTGTCATTACTGGCATTTTTGAAATTTGCACGAATAGACAGCTAACATTTATATATAATTTATAGGCATTCCTTTTAATTTATTGCCTTATTTCTCATTTATGATTTTGGTTTTGTCTATACATATGGTAAGTCAAATGGTGAGTCACGTTTTGTTTTATTTTTCTTGATGTCTTTAAAGTTTCGTTAAAAATTATGTTAGTTATATTTTTAGTTTCAATAGCAGGCAAATTACATTTAAAGAAGTTGTGATTAAATTCCACTTTGACTTCTCCCCTGCATTTTGATCTGGGCATGGACCTGACAGGGGAAGGGAAGGTGGGCCCTGCAGAGACAACCCATGAGTGTGTGATGGATGCCCGTGGGACCCCTTCAGCAGCACCAGCCTTGGTAGGCATGGTTCCCAGTCAGGCTCTTGCCAGGCAGGTGTGATGCAGTCAGGGCATGGAGGCAGTGTAAGATTCTGCCTCTGAGTTGCTCTATCAAGATTTCTGCTCTGGGGTCCTCAGGACAGGGAGCATGGAGAGTGGGTAACTGGAAGTGGGGAGCAGAAGGTGAGGAGTAGGGGTATGGAGTGGAATAAGGAGTGGGAGTGGGGGGTGGAACTGAGGAGTGGGGGTGGGTGGTGGGAGATGAGGAGTAGGAGGTGGGTTGTGGTGTTGGGAGGTGTGGGGTGGGGAATGAGTGGTGGAGAGTGGGAGGTGGCTTCTGTTGTAGATCTGAGGTGATCTGGGGTACAGACCCCAGATCATGCTGGCTGGTTAGAAATTCTTGAGTGGCCTTAGAAAAGAAACAGCCAGGCTCACCTGAGAGGTTTTTTGGAGGAAGAGGAAACATCATCCACCATCCCCAGGGAGAAAAAAAAAAAAGCTTCAAGTCCTGAAACAGAGTTCTTATTTTGTGACTTAAAGGAGGAACTGATTTAGGCCACACACAAGACTTAGCATTACCAGTGACATTCAGACAGTCTCAGCCTTAAAAAGGATCACACTTGAAATTCACTCTGAAGTCAGCACTGAATACATTCTAGAAAGACATATGTCAGGAAGCAGGATATTGTTTTTAAGAATATTTAGAGTCTAAAGAATAAATACATAAATGAATAAATGAATAAAGGAAAGTCCCAGGTCTAGCACACTTGGCAGGGCAGCCCAGTATGAACTGTTCTCCTACCTCCCCTCCAGCCTTCGAGAACACATTCCTCACCTACCAAATGCTCCAGTTCAAAAGACAGTCTCCATTCAGTGCTTGAACTCCATTCCTTAGCTGTGACCTTGAGCGAGTTGCTTTATCTGTCTCTACTCAGTTTTCCTCATTTGTAAGATGGGGCAAAAATAATACCCACTGCTAGGAATGTGTATAAGGCTTAAATGAGTATCTCTGAGTGTCTGTCCACCTATTTACCTGTCTATCTAGCTAACTATCTTATATATTTCATCCATCATCAGCATTATCAGTCACAGGATAAATCACCTTCAATTAATGTCAGTTATCATTACCACTTTTCCTGGTTGTATATACAGTCACCAAATTACTCCAAATCTCTCCTGGTGAATGTTCTCATCCATATCTATCAGGTCTCATGAACCCTCACTACAATCATACAGATGCTTTCACAACCTTCAGTTGCCCTGGCTCATGTTTGAGCATCTTCAGTTTACCCTGCTTGACTTTCCACACCAACCATTTTAAAGCACAGGTCTGCCCTAGTAGTTTCCTTATTATTTAAACTACTTTGCTCCAGATTCAAGTATCTATCTTTAACTATAGAGAAACACACAGACATATATATACATATATACATACATACATATACATATACATATATATGTACGCACACATGCCACATACATCCATGTGCATTTATATACATATACACACATGCACACACACATATAGGAAGAAGAAGAGAGGGTTTTATGTTTAAATAAATGGCCACTTAGCATGTGTCTTATATTACCTTTTCCCCTTAACTTTCATGTTTTATTTATTGAGCTAGCTCATCCTTTTTTTTTTTTTTTTTTTACCAGTATCTTCCTGATACAGAGGTTCCTGGTTTTTTGTGGACATGCCACCCTACTCTCTCTGAGGTCTGTGTTTTAGGGAAGATGGACTTAATCCTCTTTGTCAGAAGGGTGGGTTTTGACTCAACTATACTTGTCATATGGTTTCATTCCCCTAGTGGAGTCCTAGTATAAATATTAAAAAAGAATGAGCTCACTCAATAAATGCAGACATAGAAAATTAAGGAAAAAATTGCGTGCATATATGCTAAGTTAGTACTATTGGTAATTTCATGAGTAAAATGTGTAATTCTGACCAATAAGATGTGGGGGACTTCTGGGAAAGGTTTCTTAGTTCTTGAAAAGAAACACAAGGAAGAGACAGCCCTGTCCATCTTTGGACTCTGTCATGTCTGGACATGATGTTCCTGAAGCTGCCTGGTGGTTGTGAGGTGCTTTCAGGAAGCCAAGTGGAGACATGAAGGAGGCAAGACCCAGGCCACTGCAGAACAAGGATGGGGTGCCCCGTGCATGGACTGTGGTCTTGTGTGAACACAGTTCCTTAGTCTGGATGTGGGTCAGTGGTTTCTGGTCCCTCCCTAATAGATGTCTCGACTGTAGTTCTGCTTTTATTTGATGGAAGACTATTCTTCAGACTGAGGAGATGGAGTATCCCTGGACCTCTGATGATACTCATGGTCCTGCATCACCGTTGCTAAGTGAGGGGGATTCCTCTCAGACTGGTCCAGTAACTCTGGAATCCTTTGTTACAGTTTTGCCAATTGTCTGTGCTGTTACGGGTTTTCAGGGCCAACTGAGAGAAGCAGTAACGAGGGCGGCCAAATGGCACTTGTACCTAAATTCCTACCCTGTCCTCCTCCAACATGTCTGCAGAAACAATTTCACTTCCTGGGTCAGGTTTCACTTCCCTGCCTCTGAGAAGCCTTTCATTTCTGCCCCCAGATAGACATCTATCTCCCTTTGTCTGTACCACTTTCTGCACTAGCATACTTCAATTTTTGAACATATGGCATCATTTATGAGGCCAAACTCTCTTCTTGTATACATATCTCATTTAATCCCTGTGACATTCAGTCCAACAGGTGTTGTTATTGACATTTGTTGTTGAGGAGATTGAAGCACAGAAAGGTTAAGCCACTAAAATTACACAGCTCGTAAATGGCAGAGATGGTATTCTCGTGAGGTGCAGTCTGTTTTGCTTGAAATCTTTCCTCTGAACAGTCCTGATATTTATATACCAAACAATCAAGCACATACATATATGTGGTCATCTGCGTTCCTTCATGCCTTCATGCCTGCCTCCATGCCTGCCTGCCTGCCTGCCTGCCTTCCTTCCTTCCCTCCTTCCCTCCTTCCCTCCTTCCTTCCCTCCTTCCTTCCTTCTCCTTCCTTCCCTCCTTCCTTCCTTCTCCTTCCTTCCCTCCTTCCTTCCCTCCTTCCTTTCTTCCTTCCCTCCCTCCCTCCTTCCTTCTCTTCCTTCCTCCCTTCCTTTTTTTTTTCAAAGAAAGGGCAGGAGTAAAGGTGAGCAGAGGCTGGCAGACTGGGAGAGAGAGGAGGAAGAAGCACTTAATTTTATTTAGTTGTTCATCTTGGTTGTTCCTGCTGGTCCTGGGGCATGAACCTGGGACCTTGGTGTGCATGCGGACTGCACCCAACCTTTCCTCCCCCAGGGTGAGCCATCTCTGAGTTTCTTAAAGGGGAGGACTACATCTCACTGTCTATCACAGTCTTAGGCACCTAGGAGATATGCAGAATGGAAATGTTAAACTTGGAAGGCTTATTAAGAAGAGCTTTGAGATCAACACCCAGGAAAGTGGAAAAGGGAAGGAAGCAGATTGGGTAGAGGGAAAATCTGATCTATGATGCAGTCTTGGTGTAAACCTCAGCTGACTTTACAGGGGAATCTGAAGATGAGATGAGTTGACAGAGCTGTCCTTAGGTGGAGAAAGAGAGAGCGGAGCCTTTGTACCATTACGTGCACTATTACTGGATAGGGACTGTCTAGAGAAGAGTGCAGGACTTGGACAAGGGAACTTCCGTCAACCAAGTCCCTCCCTGGAGAGAACAACAGGGTACCTGGTGGCATTCCTGGAAGTTGAGAGAATAAGTCCTTCATTCCAGAAGAGACCTGGAAATTCCTTACAGCCTCTACCACACCACCATGTGTTGAATTTTCTCCAGAACATCCTTGCCTACACTTGTCATCGCTTTTGGCATTTCCGAGTTGCTACCCACTAATTCCAGAAGGAAATTTGGATCTGATACAGCAAGGCCATGCTCTCTGAGGAGCATCCAAGAGGAGGGAGCCTCAAACAATGGAAGCCCCTCTGAATGTCCTGCTTGCCTGGGGTTTATGTCACCCATTTGGGTGTTCTAGGATTTTTGCTCTCTCCTTTCATGAGTTTGCCTTTTCCTCCTGTGGGGGTTATTGTGAAGTTTGATTTGAATATCAGGCTCCCAGAGTTTCAGGAATTTGGAGCTGCCTCAGCCTCTGACTCTGCAAGCCTGTTCCCTGCTGCTGTCACTGCCCTCCCGCCGGAGGGCTCTGCCTCAGTCTCTGGGGCAGCTGTTGGTGATCAAGGAGCATGGCGACTTGCATTGGAAAAACAACCCCTCACTGTCAGAGGAATCCCAAAGCTGCCTCAAACTTCCCAGGCAGCTCAGCTGTGGGCCTTGGAAGATACCATGCGTGAGAGAGGCAGAGGAGGAGAGGCAGCAGTAGAGGTAACGGTATTGAGTAAGTGCCTTCTTCCTGAGCTGAAGTCCTGCTTTTTGCTAACAAATCTGTGTCACTCTAAAGCAAAAACATTCATCTTCAAATTACAAGACCAGGACCAGTGGTCTAATCAAGCCACAGGAAAGAGGCTGACTGTCATATTTTAAGGATTAAGTCCCTCTTTTGTTAAACTGTGGGGTCATGTAGACCTGACTGGGACTAGAGGGCTAGCTTACAAAAACAAGAAAGCATTTAGAGAAATCCAAGACAGAGTCCTGAGGGCATCTGGGAGTCACAGGTAGCTAATTCAGTTTCAAAGGCTGTGACATAGGAACCCATGAGGAACCAGATCAGTGTGGACACAGGTTAGAAGCAAGGAGGCTGGGGTGGGAATAGCATGTCCTACTCCAATTGCTGCCGGAGTTCTTCCTAGGGTCATCCATCATGCTGATGGCAGTGGGGTCATCGGTCTACTGAGGGGGAGTCCAAAGGACAGGCAACATTGTCCTCTTCCTTTGGAGGTGACTTTTATGCTTCCTATCTCATCACTCAGGAAACATTAACTGAGTTTCAGCCAATGCCAGGTACTGGTACAGATTCAAAATTAACTAAATCTCAAATGTCCTATGCTCTGCACCAACCAGAAGCAAGCAGTAGGATAAACATGCAAATTCATTTGTGTGAGGGAATCTGCAGAATATGTTCTTAAGAGTGAATTTCAGATATACACATTAGAGTAAATAATTAAATGAACCTCCTTGTCCACAGCTCCCATTTTTAATAGTTATCAACATAAAGCTGAAATTTGTTACCTAACTATCCCAACGTAATGGATACTCTGACTTTATATCATTTCATCTCTAAATAGTCTAGTAGATCTCTAAATTGCAATGACTTTTAAAAAACATAACCACACTACCAATAATTGACAGTAGTCCCTTAGTATCATCAAATAGTTAGTGTTCAAATTTTTTTTATCTTACTTGCTTATAAATATGTATGCTTTTGGAAGAGCTAGTTTCCTTGAATAGTATCCAAAGGAGATAAGCCAGGTGTATTTTACCATATTCTGGGTGCTGGAGCATCACTGTGGCCATTATAGCAAAACTCATTAGGAAAGGCCACCTCGATTTACCTCTAGAAGGGTTCGCCATGGTTATGAGCACTGGCTGGGGAATTCCTGCTGTGTGAACCTCTCCAAGTCTCAGTTCCTCATTTGCAAACCTCACAGGGTCATAGTACTCCATATGTGATACTTAGCACATAGGCCAGGCTGTAGTATGTGCTCAATAAATTCAGAATGTAATTATAATAACAATAAAAGCGAAGGTGACATTTAATTTGTATCTTTGAGCAAAGTAAGGAAGAGGTAATATATATTTTCCTGACGGATAATAAACAGCTTTATGTAAAGGGAAGAATTGGAAATCTGGCTGATGAACAACTGGTTAGAAGGTGCATGAGTTGGAGGTGTTAGGAGACGAGACTAGAGAAGTAGATTGCAGCCACACCTGCATCAAGGCTTTTGTGTATAGAGCTAAAGAGTTGGGGTTTCATCTTGTTGGCAATGAGATGAAGTGGGAGAAGTGGTGATACTTAGATTCCTCTAGCAACAGGATGGTGGTGCAGGTCCTAGGGGAGGGAGACCAGGCATGAAAACCTAAAAGGAGAGACTGGTGCCCTGAACCAACCAGCAAGTGTAGGGGTGGTGTAGCAGATTGAGTGGGCTGCCTGGACAGGATGTAGTGAAAGATTAAATGTTAGCAAGTAAGGAGAGAAGGACATTTTAAGAACCACTCTAGAACTTCTGGCTTGGCTGCCCACTAGGAAGGATGCCGCTGACTGACATTACAAGTTTCTGCAATCAGATACTAAGTTCTGCTTGCGATGTGGATAGGAGCCGCCTGCAGGACACCCAGGTGAGACTCTGCTCTCCTACGTCTTCAAGTGCCCGCAGAATCATTTAGATGACATCGAGGAGGAGTGACTCTTGAGCTTGGTGTGCTCCCCTTCTTTCTCTAGACCCTGCTAGGAAATCTGACAGCTACTACTGAGCGGATTCCAGGAGAGACTGATGGCCTTTTTAAAGGCCGAATCAAAAATTCAATGTTGATGGCAAGTGGATAAAATCCAGACTGATTTATTTAAAATGTATTTGGTCACTGGAAAATGGGGTTTTGACAGTGGACCCTATAATCCACTAAGCACAATTCTTGAATGTCCACACCCTTTCAGAATCTGATGACACTGATAAAATAGCCCATCATTTTATCTCCCCTTCCTACACTTTCCCATTTCCCATTCTCAGCTCAGACCACAACGACCTGACACGAGGCAGTATATTTTGCTTGAGATAAGGACTGATTTTGTAAAGCGCTAGTCCAAATGTAAAATGGTTATTTTAGGAGGAGAGGGAGCTCCCTGTCAGTAAAGGCTGGTTGACCCAAGGTAGGTGCATTTGTAAAGGGGGTTGATGCCTTGAGTTGTTAGTGGTCGAGAGAATGGATTCGATGACCATAGAGAATACTTTTTGTTACAGAACCAGCAGTCATTTTTCTTTCTTTCTTGACTTATATATCTGTATTCTATTCAGTTGTTGGCCCACCTATCACAGTTGGATTGATTTAAAAAGTGAGTTCCAATTCCTTGCCATGCCTCCCATTGAGTGTAGGGTTTCTGTTCCCTTGTCTTGTATCTGGGGAGGTGGGACTGCTTCAACCAGCAGAATGTAGAGGTGGAGACTCTGTGTGACTTCTTCAACCATGCAGCATCCATTTGATTCTCTTGTTATATCTGAATGTTCCCTCTTGGAACCTTTCCACCATGCTGTGGGTTAGTTCAAGCCACATGGAGAGGATACAGGTGTGCTGGTCAGCACTCCCAGCTGAACCCAAGCTTTGTGTCTTCCTGGCCCAGGTGTCATATATATATAAGTAAGGAGCTTCAAAGTGAACCCCCAGCTTCTCATATCAGCCTCAGTTAACACAGTCCTCCAAGCGGAGGCACCGTTTATCATGGAGAAGTGCCATATTGCAGTTGCTGAGCTACAGATCTGAGTAAAATAAAATGGTTATTGTTCTATGTCACTATCTCTTGGGTGGTTGATGATGTAGCAACAGAAATTAGAACTGCATGTGACCAGTTCTAAGTAATGGACATAAATGGTAGTTCACTAGGAACTTCTAGGGAAGATTTTCCTCCCTGGTAAGAGAAAGTGGTTTGAAGGGAAATGCTTCTTCTTTCTCACCTTCCTTGATATTGGGAGAGTTTGATGTTTGAAAGGACTGTAGCTGTCCTGAGACAAGCAGGGCAAAGCCAAGGGGTGGGGGTGGGGTTGGAGTTTAAATGGCCTTGACATTGTTTAGCTGGGGACCTCCTTCTTAGGGATTTCTTATTATGTATGAGAGTAAGTACTTTCTGTGTTTAAGCCACTTGCGTTTAGGTTTTCTATTACTTACTGGCTGAATTAATGACCTTTAAAAATTGTTCCAATTCAGAACTTAGTTTCTGCTGCATTTCTGGTCTCTCTTTGCTTTTATGTTCCAGTTCTATTAGAATTTTTCAAACTTTTCAAAGGTTATCACTTTTTGAAGACTTCTGAGATCTTTTCAACAACAAGTGATCTATGTGTATGAGGATATATCAACACTTAATTCATGTAGTTACCAGTATACATTTTTTCTCTTCTACTAACTCACACACACACACACACGCGCACACACACACACACAGCTTTATCTTCCAATGTGGCATGTTTTTTCCATTTATTCATCTTTCTTTTATGTCCCAGATTATGCACTGTGTTTTGTAGTTTTCTTGATAGAGATCATTTATATTTATTATTTTTTCCTGGAGTTCGTTGTTACCGTTTTTTGCTTTCCCGTCTCGTGGGTGCCATGCTACTAAGTATTGGAGATGTATTTTTTTTTATCCCCTCACCATATTTAAGGAGTGACTACAATATACTAAAATTATATCCTCTTTTTGCCTGTTATTATAGGAAGCAATCCTAACTAATAACGTTTTTTTTTTTTTTTAAACTTTACCATATGAAAGGTATAGCCTAAGGGCTTTAAGTGAATTAACTTCTGGAATATATATAATATTATAAGCAAAGTGTCATTACATTTTTATCTACTTTACACATAAGAAAAACTATGAAATTTGAATAATTTGGTGACGTTCACAATGATTAGCAGAGCTGGTATTCAAACGGAGGTCTGGCTCTGGAATCTGTGTGCCTGACTAATGTGCTCCAATGCTTAAATGGACTAGAGATCCCATCTTAGAGAGAAATGGTTTGCCCAAGGCAGAATAACTATTAATGGATGACTGGGTTAAATACAGTAGGAAAATGTGCAAGTTGTTGTGAGTACTGGCCAATCCTGTGGACCTGGCCTGGGAAGGGCAATTAAGGTCTCCCAGAGGAAATGGCACTTTATCCGTGGCATGAAGAATGAGCAGAACGTGGTCAGAGATGTCGGGAGAGGAGTAGGGCAGGCAAAGTCTCTAGTGTGCAGAGGACCTGGAGGGGCTGGCTGAGGGCCCTGTAGGAGTCGCAGATCCGTGGTCCAGGCTTCCTCTGCTTCCAGATAGTGTGCCTGTGAAAAGCTTCGTAAGCCAGAATAGAGTAAAGCAAAGAACACTTGCCAGATTACCTTAAATTTATCTGGAAAGTTTTGAGCACTCCCAGACTCCCATTGCAAAGCACCAAATCATAGCAAACTGAAAATGATAGCAGCGAATAGTAAAAGCAGGGACGACACAGGAACCTGTCTAAAACAGTTCCAGGGGAGGACTGGTGGGCCAGTCTGGTGGCTCAGGGAACACACAGGCTCTGGGACGGCTGCTGCAAAACCAACACTGATGTGGTTTTACTTTTTGTCTTTTGTCGTAAAAGCGAAAATCCTCTTTGGATTTCTTTTGGTTGACGAACATAGCTGCCAGTGTGGGTCTTATGTAAAAAAGCTACGTGGTGGAATTCGAACTTTTGAAAAGTGGGAGACCTGTACTTAGAGAAAGCAGGTGAAAAGAGAAATGCAAAGGAATTTGGACTTTTTCCTCTGAGTAGTGGGGAACTGCCGATGGGCTGGGTGGGGGAACGTACATCGGGCTGGAGGACAGAGGGTGGCAAAAGTGAGTGTCACATAACGCTTTTCACAAGTAGAGGAAAGAACGAAGACGGCCAGCTATCGTAGACTTCAGTTATGTGATTTTTCAGGCAATAGGAAGACTTTGATGATGGCTTAGAGCTAAGTAAGGGATAAGGGAGAAAGTTGTGTCAAGGATGACTTTTCATGACTGGTTCTTACAGTCAGCCACTTGTGACTGGTGCTGTTGAGTTGTGAAACAGGTTTATGAAGACGATGCTTTTAGCAAGTGCTTACTAAGCACTAACTTTAAGAAATATTAAACATTGGGCAAATCATTGTGAACAAGGTCAACATTCTTTCCAAGCTCATGAGTTTACAAATTTACTGGAGAAAGGGAGAGTTAAAACTAATCATGAAATAATTAATTTCAATAGTAAAATATGAATCAAGAAATGGAGGAAGAAGAAAGCTTCAACCTGGAGGTCTGACTTGGTGAGGGATCACTTAGCCTGATTTCTCTTTGAGGGCTGATTGTATATGAAAGGTGTGTAGCACGGAGATCCTAAAAGCTTTTTTGAGTACCGGTTCTGGACATTTAGCTTTGCTTTCTGTCCTCTGTAAACAGCAGTGGCAGCAGAGTGTACTTTAAGGACAAAGCAGCAGGAAATCTTTTGAGACTTGAAGCCTTTCAAGTGCTGAGGTGGGTGGGGTGGAACCATCTCTGGAGTGAAGCAGCATCCTGTGCCCCAGGCTCTCAAGGCTGCAGCACTGCCCTGGCTGTGACCTACCTGCTAAGGTCTCTGGCCCAGACATGCCCTCACCTTCTCAGGTTGGCAGGCCCTGGTGCTTAGCAGACACTCTGCACTTGCCACCTTTTTTTCTGTGGCTCCATCTCGGGTAGCGTGTGTCAGGTAAGTTCTTGGAATGTCAGTTTCATAGGGGCAGGGCTGATTGTTTGTCTTATTCGCTGTTGCATTCTCTCAACTTCTGGAAGGGTGCCTGGCATGGTCATTGGTCAATAGTAAGCAGTTTGTCACTTGTGACAAATCACTTACAATCTGATTCACAAGTCCTATGCAAAGGCTATTTTATAGTATTAGGACTGACGATGATGATGATGATATGATGGGGTCTTCAGAAAGTGTCTAGTTTTGGATTTGGACTTAATGCTTTTTTTTGAAGAATTGGAATTTCTTGAAGCCACTTTAAGTGACAGTTTTATCTACTTGTGAATGAGGGTACAGGTCATTTGAATTGAGACTGTGAGGTCTACAGTGGTACCCAATCTCACCACCTCTGCTCCCCACTTCCCCCTCCTCCTTATAGAAAGCCAAATGGAAGGGGACAATTTAGGACTTGGGGGGAGCCTTACTGAAGTCCGGGGCACATTCGTAAAAGGGTGAGCCCTCATGTCCTAATGACAGTGGCGGTGGTCTGAGTATTTCTGCAGCTGTGCTTTGACCTTGAAAGGTATGGGCCTCAGAGACAGGGAGCTGCAGTTAATGGAACTGGACTTAGGAATGGGATATTCCTGGAGGAAGTGGGGGCAGCTGAAAGAAGGTCTGGGGGCGGTGGGGGGGGCGGAGAGAGAGAGAGGGGTGGCGGGGACAGGGGACGGGGAGAGGGGAGAGGAGAGAAATGCAGATTGAATATGTGAACAAGTCATCTGATAATTGGAGACTTGAACCTGCCATTGGAGGAGAGGAAGTCTGGGAGAATTGTAACCTTGGGCTGATAGAGTTTCGCTGCTATAGCTGGGAGCAGTGAGGGGACCAGAAAGATATCTTGAACAAGGCCTCGTATGGATTTAACAGTGTTGCTTTTGAAGCAGATAATATGGTCTCACCAAATGCGACTGGGAAGACAACCAGTGGAGGAAAACAAATGAAGGTGCTTCTGTGTTGACAAGGAAAGGCTCAGGGAGGGCACAACGGCAGAGGCCCAGGTGTCGCACAGGAAGATGGTAGAGGCAGGAGGGAGGTGGCTCTGTCTTATTCAAAACTGCCTGGCATTCGCAGCAGACTCCAAACCCAAGGCAGGGGTTATGGGATATGCAGACAGGTGTTTGTGAATAACAGGGTTCTAAAGTTAGAAAGTTCTAATTCAGCTCCCAGATCGCCTGTGTGTCTTTTGGGTAAGTTAAGAAAGCCCACCGGGCATTACTCTTCTCATCACATGGGTTGCCTTATTGATAGTTTGCGAGGTGGTTGTTTGCTGGAGGAGAGGATGTTCTCCACGTCCGGTTCCAGTACGTGCTCAGCAGATGGGTTTGTCCGTTCTTTCTGAGCTGATGTTCTGGCCCTAACAGGGCCAGCTTGTGTCTGAGCTGGAGCCCAGTCCTTGTGGTGGTCAGATAATGGAAAGGCTCTAAGAAATGCAGGGAGAGAGCTCATGAACATCCAGTGGCGAACACGGTCCCCTCAGGGTCAAGCAAGTTCCTCAGGCCCAGGCCTCTGCTCATGGGTTTTCTCTCTCAGTCCTACTCTTCCTCTGGTGTCCGTGTGCTGCATCTTTGGCTGCAGATGTGGTGCCAGGCAGTTCAGAGTATCCTGGAAATTCTGTGTTCTAGCCGTCAGGGCCCACAGTCCTCGTATCTGCATGCTGGAACCCTGCTCTCGCAGGTCTCCCTCTGGCTGCTCTCTGGTTATTTCTGAGCCCAATGTTTTGCTTTGAGAGTCACAGAATTGCTTCTTGGGGCCTTAGTAAGGAGTTCTGGAAGTTCTTCTGGAGGCCTCCTGTCGTTTGAGGGAGGTACCTCACTGCTGTGCTTGCTGTGGGAGCCTCTTCAGGAAGAAGCCGTCCCTCTGATGGGCAGCCTGGCTGCACCCGAGCTAGTCACGGTCCTGCTGGGTCAGGAGCAGTATCTTGTCCTGCTCTGGTGTGGAATGAGACCGCTTTCACCACAGGCCTGCTTGCTATTATCGCCTTAATCCTGAAGCAGTGTTGCTTGTTCGTGTAGTCTCCCCAAGCGGGGAGATTCTTATTCTGGGAATCCGATTTCTTCGGCTTTTGGTTCCAATCCCTTTCAGCCACAGGGCATGAACTAAGGTCATCAAGAAAGATGCCAGGGTGGGCTCAGCCTGGAAATATCTCCTTTCACAGAGGGGTTGTTGAATACTCCTCTCTCTCTCATCTTTTAGCCCAAATTCAGAGTTTACCCTTAAGGCAATTCATTCATTCATTTATTCATTCAATAGGCATATGAAGCGAACCACTGATACATATTGTTCTCTGCACTGGAGACATAAAACTGAAAAACTAAAGTCTCTGCACACATGGATTTGCACATTGGGTAATACAGGACATCAGACCTGATCTCATTCATCTGAAATGTCTGAATTGCATCTCTGTTCCAGCCAAGAGTCTCAGGGAGCTTGAAGGTGAACTCATCCTGATACACTTCCCTGTGCCTTGTGACATACTGTCCAGGTCTGAAACAGCAGAGAGTTCACAACATCACAACTCAGAGGGCCAGGACACCCCAGAGACATGCTGGAACCCCAACAACATGGGTCTCCATGGAAGAAGAGGCTGGGTCTATGAACTAGGACTGTATAGCACACAGACACAGAAGGACTGGTTGAAGAGGAAGAGGCTGGTGCAGAGCTGTGGGAACTTGTGGCTGAATTCCTTTCTGTAGGGTGAGGCAGTTTCTGCTGGTCTGGGGAATGATCACAGAACAGAAGAAGCCCACTGGACAATGTGTGTAGTTTGCCCACTTCATTCTATCTCTTCTGCCTCTCGTTTTCATTAGCCTTGGATATTAGTCCTTGTGGGAAAATAGGAGAGTCTCTGTCTTTGTGGCATGCAGAGAAGGGGCTGGAGTATATATTCCATCCAGACAAGCATGACCTTTCACAAAAGTCTGCATCTTGTAGGCAGCCCAGGAGAATGACTCTGGCAACTGGGGAACAGTCGAGACACCCCAGAAGTGAAGAAGCAGCTGGTTTCTAGATGGTCTCTCATTTCAGTGGTTAAGGGTTGACTGGGCACATGTTATGTGGCTGATGTCTCATAAGTGAGTGGGAGCTCAGGGTTATAACACACTGACAGGTGAACATTAAGTGTTGACAGAGGAGCTACGCTGCCTGCTTCAGGTCAGTGGGTGGAGAGTTAGCAAAGATCTGGAAGAGGGTGAGGATGATGAGCAAAGACCTGGGGAGGGTGAGGATGATGAGCAGGACTCAAATAGGGGCTAAGTAGAAGAGACCTTTTAGAGACAGAAATGATCCTGGGGGAGGCTTAGCCATGGAACTTCAGGCAGTATTTCTGGGGGATAGGAACACCTATCTGGACATCATGACTTCAAAGGAGAGAGGAGAATGAATAGGAGACTTGGGCCCAGACTGGGGAGGGTCTTGTTGGCCATGTGAAGAAATTTGCATTTTAGAAATTTTCATGTTTAGCTTCTGTGTCTGTTTCCTCCTACTTACTTAGAGTCTCTTCTGTGTTCCATCCAAAGTGGATTCCAGTCCCAGAAATCCTGATGAGGAGCTTTTTATGTCTTCTGTGTCTCAGACTTGTGAAAAACAAGACCTATGCTATTGTCACCATCTTCCCTACACATTGTAGCCTTCAGACCCTTGACTCTTCCTTGAAGGCAGTGAGGTGCTGTGTGCAGATGTGCAGGCTGGACATCTGGCTGACCTGGGCTGTCATCCTGCCTCTCCCCCGCATTAGCTACATGACTGCGAGCAAGTGACTTCACTACTCTAGCTTCAGCTTTCCTATCCTAATGGGAGATTAGCACACCTGTGTCTTGGTTGGTGTGTATGTGACTGGGTCTGACAAGTGGAAGTAGTTTCCTTTCTGTGCCCACTCTGGGCTTCCCCGGTGCTGTTTGGTGTGAAATCAACAACGAAGTGACTTTCAACTCTGCATTCATCTCCCTTTTCCTCCTGCTAGTTGGCCAGTAGCCCAATAATAAGACAGGGAAGCTCAAACAAGGAAACCTTCTAGAAACTTTGAATCCACAGTGGGAAAAGAATACAAATTTGATGTGCCCAATGCAATATAAATTCATAAGGTATATTGCACATTTTTGAAATTTATTGCCACTCTGTATATTCTAAATGTCACATAATGGGCTCAGTTTTCTGATATCTCGAATATATTTTCCAGATTGTCAAGTATATTTTAAAAATGAGCATCCTTTTAATGTTCCATAGTGGGTAACCTTCACAGAAAAGGAGAAAATTCATTATTTCTTCTGGTGCTAAGTGACGTGACTATCCAGAGGTGGTCAAGGAAGGTGAAAAAAGACAGTTATTTTCAGTTTGGGGCTTGGGGGGGTTACGAAGGTAAGATGCACTCACAGGGCACTACATAATGGTTTGGATGGGAGATGAAAACTATGCTAAATAATAGGACGGAGAGGAGGGAGGTTGTGGGAGCTGCTGCTGTGCCAGATGAATAAGTTGGGCTGTGAAATATAGGCCAGCATGAGTCTGAAATACTGCTTAAAATTCTGGCTCCATGGTACCTTCTAGGAGGGGAAGGAAGGGATTTGTTGCCATTACTATAGGGACAGGGAAGAGAGGATGAGAGGGAAACTGTATTGGGCATCAACTGCAGGATAAATACTTTATCTAGGTTATCTTATTTAATACTTCTTGGATCCTTGGGGGGTGATGGCGGTGGAATTTTTATCTGTATTTTGCTGTTGAAGAAGCAGGTTTAGAACTAAGTAATGTGCTCAAGGCTGTGCTGCTCAGGCTGGGATCTCAGCTGTGTACAATCAGGTCCCATCCAGCTGGTAGAGGATGCCAGTTTGGCCCTTTTGCATTTGCTGAGGGCTGTCCTTCCGGCTGGGTTGCCCTGAATTTTCTCCTGGAGTCGGTGACTGAATGCTCTTCAAGCACGTGCCCCAGGCAGTTGTTAATTGTCAGCATCTGCAGTAGCAGCAGTAGCTCAGCTAAGGCAGGTTTTCTATCCACATCCAGCGAGAAACGTAAAGGCCCACTCCTGTGTCTTTTCCTCTGTGGTAATCTTTATGCTCTATCCTAATACATAGAACTGTCGGAGACCACGAGGGAATGGTGCATAAGACAAGTGACTCAACACCAGGCACTGTTGAGGTCATTCTCCCTGACTAGGAGCCTTTCATCCAGCCTCTCCCCAAGTGGACAAAGGTTATCTCTTGCAAGAAGCTGGTTGCTCTGTGGGCCTGGGAAGGTGGAGCCCACTGAGGCCTTGGAGTGTCTCCAGCGCTGCGATGAGTCAATGTGAGAGACTGGCAGAACTGGGGGACAGGGCAGCACTCAGAGCCTGGCCTTCAAAGAGTCTCAAGAGTCTGAGAAGGGTCGTTAATTAAGTGGGTCCAGATGATCAGTGGGAGTAGAAGTGCAGCGGAAGGGGAAAGGAAGGGTCAGCATGGGCAGAGGGAAGTGACAGGATGAATTCTGAAGCTGTGGTGTTGAAGCTCCTGCTGTAATTACTACGCAGGACTTGCTTTCTCTGGGGGAGAGTAACAGGATCTTATTCACACGGAGGAGGCGGAGTCCACAGTCCCGGATGGCTTGTCAGAGGAGATCTCAGTCTCCCTGGCTTGTTTCCTCCTTGCTTTCCAGCCCTGAACTTCATTCCCCTCTCTCCCTGGTCACCAAGCCCTGATGGTCTGCAGGCTCCTGAGACAATCCAGAAGGAGCCAGGCAGCATAAGGATCTGCGGGCTCTCAGGGCTTGGTTTTAGGCTGTTTCACGGCAATCAGTTTCCAGACAAGTATTTTTTTGCTGTGTAACCAATGGCCCATAAGGCGATTTTGCTCTAAAAGATTAAAAGAATGATAGAACATAATGAAACATGACTTTTTTTCTTGTGTGTAGATTCATGGCAATACTACACAAATAACTGATTTTCTTTTGAAAAGAATAAACAAGAAAAGGATATTCAAAAGAATATCATGAAACATTAATAACAAAATACAAAATAGTCAAATATGTATACATTGCAAAAGATACAAAAAGAATTTTCTTTTGTGGACTGTGCCTAAGAACTTGTCGTCATGTCTTTTATTTGTTCACAGTATGTTTTATATATATATATATATGTATATATTTGTATATACACATGCACAGTATGTTATATATGTATATATATGTATATGTAGATAGTAATTTTCAGTGATCAAGCATATACTGAAAGTGTGAAATCAGAGAGCTCTCAAGCCAGATTGCATTACATTATACTAGATATACTGGGAAATGTAATTGATATTATCAGTTTGCAAAGAGTGTCTCCTCTTATTTCATCACTGGAGAAATTAGACCAAACTGACAACTAGATAAAATATGTTAAATAAAGTCAACTGAAGGTGATTGACTGAGTGCTCAATGGAGATACGAAACCAAACCATCAACCACTTAGTTCTCTCTTTTACAGCAAAATTGTCTTATGGCCAGTAAGTTACACTGTAAAAACATTTGTGACATGACTTTCATAGCGCTAAGTTTAATAGCGAAACTGCTAGGTAGGTTGGGGTTTCAGCCATGGAGCCCAGTGGATTTGGTCTGGCCATGTTTCCACCCCAAACATACCCAGGACTCCGGGCAGCTTAGTGGATCCTGTCTTCTGCCATCGTCCTTTCCATGGCAGGAGTCTGTGGCCAAGAGGTGTACCCTCAGGGCTGGGCCCTGCTCCTAATCCTTTCCTCTCCTGCTGATTCTGGCTGGGAGCCCCAGAAGCCTTTGGGCAGTCTCTTTCCCAGCCTATCTGGCCAGCTCTGCCCTCGAGCCTCTCTCCCTACCTCAGGTCAGGACCCTGGCTTGTGGATTCAGGTTTAATACCATCACTAGGGGCCTGACACACAGGTTTTTAACACCAAAGTCTGTTCAGATGGCCACAGCCTATCCTGTAGCAGGCAGGAGCTGTTTTCAGTGTTACCTCCACCCACTGTGGTTCTGTCTTAATTCTTTTGCTGTTAATCTTGCCATGCCTGGTTATGTCCTGGGTTAAGATACTATTCATCTGCCCTTGGAGAACAGCATGGAGTTCATCCTGGAATAATCATAATCATGAAGAGTTAGCAAGTGCTCCTGAGTGCTTGGTAAGGCTTCCTGAGCCCTTTCTCTCATCTAACTTACTTAAGCCTCAAAAAATCTCTCTGAGGTTAGATCACATTTTACAGACGAGAAACTGCCTGAGACAGAGGCAGGATTCAAACCCTGGCAGTCTTACTCCAAAACCAGAGTTGTCAGTTGCTCTGTTGCACTGCACTTCACTCCCAGATGCAGGACGAGCCTGGGCTGGAAAAACTAGATTCCCTAGTTTTTGGATGGAAATGCAGACCCAGATCATCTTTTCAGAGGCAAAGAGATATCCATTCTAAATAGGCTTGGGAGAGAAATGGACAGGCTTTGGAATGACCAGTCATGTGCTGTTAGGAAAGTTATTGTATTTTAAGCCTCAGGTTACTGACTTATAAAATAGGAATTAAATGCTGCTCTGTTTCGTGTGTGTGTGTGTGTGTGTGTGTGTGTGTGTGTGTGTGCACGTGTGCATGTGCGTGCGCGTTTTCTAAGAAACACCAAGCATGGCACCTAGAACATTATGGTGAAAGTTCAATGAGCAATTTTCTCGGATGCATGAAATGTGTTATATGAGACAGATTTTATCCTCATTTGCCCAAAATGCTTGTACTTCTGCAAGAAGCAACACTGGGCAGAGTACACAAATGCCTCTCTTTGCTAATCATAATAATTACCCAATGGTCGTGACAGAAATCCCAGGAAAGCATCATTACTGAGAGTCCATTCTTCATAGACCCTTGGACAGAACTCTGGCTTTCTGCACAAACTTCTGCCTGTCCTCAGCCAGCTGGGCAGCCAGCCAAGTGTTGGGGATTAAGGAAGACGCAGGAACAAGCCTGTTCCGAAGGGGCTTTCGAGGCCATGGGGTGACAGTACTGTACAGTTCGTTCTAGGTTGTTCTATGAATGCCTCCCCCACCCCAGGCACACTTTCTTGTACCCATGCCCTGTACAGACCCCTTAGTGTAGACTTTGGGCCAAAGCATCACTTTGCTTTGCCCAGTGGGACATCAACAAATGTGATGTGAGTGCACACGCGACCTGAACCTGTGTAATGAGATTGGTCCTCTCTGAACCCAGCTTGTGAAGGCCAGGCTAGCCAGGTGGAGACCACATGGAGGAGAACTGAGTGCTGAGGAGTCCTCCTGACTTGTTAGACACATGAATGACACCATCAGATGCACACCAGCCCCCAGATAACTTGCCATGATGGAAAAGACATGGTGTTCTCCTCCCTAAAATTTGCGACAGTACTGGGATTTCTCTCATGTCCCACAAAAAGCCTGGCTGTCAAGCATGCTTTTTTCCTCTTCTGTCTCAAAGATAGGAATCCTTTAAATCTACTTTTTTTTGTGGGACGTTTCTGCCATGACTTATTTACACTTGGCAGAGGGTGGTGTGCAAACTGGTCACATCTGTGTAATAGTCTGCTACATTGAGGGTGCTACCCTTTAAGTTTTCATCAGGATGGTCCGTAGACCCTCCATTTCCAACATAGAAGTCACCTCTGCTCAGCGAGCCCCTTGTCTATACACAGAGGACGTTCTGTGCATTTATACATACTTTTAAAAACACACACACTCCAGGTCCTGCCCAGCTTATTTTCTGTGTGTGTCAAAGACAGTACTTGCACTTGAAATTAGGTTCCCCATTCATTCCTGGATTGTACAGGCAGACCCATTAAAAATTCACCGCCGGCCTAACGCTCCTCCCTGCAAAGGGCGTTAAATACTCACATACTACAGCTCCACCAAGGAGCAGGGATAAATATGGCAGGCATGAAATGGGTCTAAATTGCTCTTGATGGCTCTATTCAATAATGTTGGTCTTTTCCTTACAGTGCTATATAACAATAGTCATTTTCAAAATGGGGTGCTGCAGTTGTTTTTAAGGAAGAATTGACAATTTTGACCTACAGAGTAGTAATTTGCAAAATGTTCTTTCTTTAAGCCATTCAGTGAGAAACGCAGGAAGCCTACAAGTGCTGGGCTCGGGGTGAAAACGGCTGTAACTAATGACAAGTCTACGTGCAGAGGGAGAGTGCGCTGCTGTGGTGATGTTCCAGAGTCAGAGCTGAGGGCGGGGAGAGCAGGAATGAGAGCTTCATTGCAGACAGTTGGGCTCAGAAGTCCCTGAATAAACCTTTTTCACTTTACTTTGCAGGCACATTTCACATTGTTGGCTCTGCACTTTACAGCTCTGGAATGGGATTCTATCCAGGGAAGTAATTGCATTAGACAAAGGGGCAGTGACTTCTAGATCACTTATCAGAGATACTTGTTAAATGCTCTGAACTCACCAGAACATCTGCTCTTAGATTCTTTACAGAAATTCATAAGAACTAGTTTAAGGAATTCTGCCTCTTTGATTGCACTTGAAAATGACAGGTGCAAATGATCTGTTCCTTATTTTCTGTTTCTTATATATGTAAGCGTATATTTTATGTGTGCTTATCTTAGATATTTCTACCTGTTTTTTTTTTTCTCCTTAGAGGGATGTTGATTTCAGAATTTCTCCATCAAGATAGATGTTTTTGTATCATGTGGAATGAGGGGATGACACAAAGGGAATGATTCTTTTCTCCATCCTGGGTCTTCTGTTTCCTATTTCCTGGGATTGACTGGGTCAGAACTGGTAGAGTTATCTTAATGATGAGCTCCGATCTTAGATCATGTTTGTCTCAGTTACTGTTCCTCATGATGGAATACTGATCTATTTTCTGTTGAGCTTGTGGGGGTCAACCATATGCCCCAAGGAGCATCTCACCTCAACTTTGTACGTGTGGTGTTATCCTGGATTCAGTGACCAAACTCAGGTTCCAGAAGAGTAGTTTGAAACCTGGATCATTTCCGCTGACTTTCATGATCACTGTGCTATGGGATTGTGTGAAACTGGGCCGTAAGAATGGTACTATATGCTTTTTTGGGGACCCTCACTCTATTAGATACAGGATGAATTCAGGGTTCTATACTACTGGTAATCTGTTTCTGACTGAGATGTGTGTGCAGGTATCTGCATTGTCATATGTATTCCCACTTCAGTGCCATCTATAATTTACAGCAGCAGAGGGCAGGAGTGGTGATAGTGGTCTTTCAGTCTGTATACTTCTTCATCCCTGGTTACCATGTGGATAGATCCTCTGTCCCATCCTCAGGAGATGACAAATGTCTAGTAATCCCTGGGGTTGGCTGTCTCCACTGAGGACTTTCAAGACTTTGGTTCAACTCTGCGGTAAACCCGTATGATCAGTGCCCTTTCTTGTCACTGATCCATATGGTGATGTGCTCTCCCAGATGGTTTTGTGTTACGAAGGATGAAGGACAGAAAATCCTTGCACGAAGGGAATGACTGTTTCATCTGCACCCATGGGCATCTTGCTTATTTTCCTGATGGAAACAGTGTATGGAAGGTGTTTGTGTGCTCAGCATTGATGGTGTCCCCAATTTAGGAATTCAGTGGCTACGACCTAAAGAGGTCAGTAGAAGATATGACTGGAAAAAGTGGTGTTCTACTTTTATGCTATAAAATGACAAATGATAAATTTAACATTAGATAAAGTGAATGATCTCTTTACTTTCTCTTGTGCATTTTTATTAAGACTTGTACTTGTGGTCATCATCAATGAAACATAGTAGTGACATATAAGCATAACATTGGGAGAGTTATATGAAAGTTATATGATGCAGTGGTGAAGTTCCAAAGAACCATGGCCATGACCTTGTGCATCTTGACAGTGTTGCCATCTTTGCGTGTTTGCATGTCAGGAGATATGAAGTTAGCTAACAATGGTAACTTGGACCATAAATAACATGAAGAGATGCCACCTGAACCTCAATAAGAGGAGATAGTCTGTTACTTGGACAATACACAAATATATAGGTGTACCCAAATATACAGATAAAACTATTATTACCATAGTGATATGAATAATCACCACTTTCAGAAGATTCTTTAGGCTATTTTCAATCCTTCCTTCTGCCCTTCCTCAGCATCTACTCTTTCCAGGTAACTACATACGCTACATATTCCATCCTCACAGACTAGTTTGAATTTTCCAGAGTTTTTAATACATGGAATCGGATCATATGTACAGTTTTTATATGACTGGTTTCAATTCTCTTAGGTGAGTATCTAGTAGTGGAATAGCTATCTAATTTGGTAGCTTCTGTTGCATTCCACATTATTGGTATGTTGTGTTTTCAGTTGCATTTAATAAAAATGCATTATGATTCACCCTCTGATTTATCCATTGATCCAAGGTTTCCACATAGTTGATGAATTTCCAGATATCTTTCCACTATTGATTGCTAACTTAATGCCATATAATCAGAGAGCATAGTTTGCAAGACTTAAATCTTTTAAAAGTTATTGAAACTTAATTTTATTTCCCAAAATATCAAAGATCCTTGGAAATAATCTGTATTTACTTGAAAATAATGTGCTGTCTGCTATTATTGGATGGACTATTTAATAAAAGTCAACCAGGTAAGACTGGTTGATAGTATATTTCAGTTTAATAGTAATAGTAATAGTAATTCTTACGGATTTTCTGTCTACTATTCTAAAACCAAATACTGCAGAGGTGTGTTGAAATCTCTCACTGAAACTGTGGATGTTCAATTTTACTTAGCAGTTCTATCAGCTTTTGTAGTTATTCTGTTATTAGATGGATAAAGCTTTAGGAGAATTATGTCCTGTGATGACTCTACCTCTCATGGTTATGAAATGTCTCTCATTAACTTTGATGATAATCTTTGCTCTGAAATCCTGGATAATGTTAGCATGATATCTCTTTATATCTTTTCACTTTTAGCTTTGTTGTACCCTTGTATTTTAAGTGAATTTCTCATAGGCAGCATATATTTTGTCTTTCTTTTTAAAACACATTTTGATGATCTCTGCCTTCTATTGGGGTTTATAGACTATTTATATATAGTGTGGTTAGCAATATTATTAGGTTTAAATTTATCACTTTGCTATTCGCTTTTACATTTTTCTCATGTTCTTTGTTCCACCTTTCTTATTTTTCTGTCTTCTTTTGAATTAAGTATGTATTTTTTGATCTTCAATGTTTTCTTATCAGCTCCATTTATCAAGTTGTTTCAGTGATTATTTTAATATTTATAGTGTACATATATAACTTGTAATAGTCTACTTCAAATAGGATATGATATCACACCAGGTATAGTATAGGAACTTTATAATACTCCACTTCCATTTTCTCCTCTCAGCCTTTGTACCTTTGTTGTCAAGCATTTACTTTTAGTGTTATAAGTCACATAATATATTGTTACTGTTTTTATTGTAAACATTATTCTTTAGAAACAATTTAAATGACAAGATACTTTCTAGATGTTTTCCCCTGTGGTTAGCACTTCCAGTGCTCTTCAATTCTTTGTGTAGAAACAGACTTCTGTATGCAGTCATTTTTCTTCTAGCCAAAAAACATCCTTTAACAGTTATTGTAATCTTGCAGATTTATTGCAGGTCTGCTGATAACTGGATTATTTTAGCTTTTGTTTATCAAACACGTCTTTCTTTTTGAGCACTGGTTTCACCGGTTATGGAATTTATGATGTTTTTATTTTCGATTCAGTACTAGGGACATGACCCACTGTCTTAGGGGTTGCAGTTTCTGACTTAGAAATCTGCTACCACCTTATCTTTGTTTCTCTTTGTGGAATGTTGCTGTATTTCTCTGGGGACTTTTAAGATTTTTGTGATCCTGTACTATCATGTAGTTTTCTTCATGTTTCCTATGCTTGGAGTTTGTTGTAGTTCCTGGATCTGTGGATTTATAATTTTTACTTGGAAAATTTTAGTCATATTTCTTCAAATATATTTTGATCTACTCCTCTATGCCCTTAACTCTGAAGACTCCAACTGTGTGAGTGGTTGTTTGTGTGAAATTGTCATATAACTCATGGATGCTTGGTTCGTTTTATACAGTAGCTTTTTCTTTTGGGGTACAGTTTGGAAATTTTCTATTGATATATCCTTAAATTACTATCTCTTTTCTCTCCTAGTGACTAATATGCTACTAAACACAGTTAATGGATATTCTAACACAATCATTTTAGAATTCATCTATAGAAATTTGATTTGAGTCTTTCATATGTCTATATTTCTACTTAGCCTCATCAATCTTTCTTCTACCTTATTGAGCATACAATTATCATTATTTGAATGTCTTTGATTACTAATTTTATCATATCTGTCTTTTCTCAGTTGGTTTTTTTTTTTATTCATTTTTCTCCTCATTTTGGGTCATATTTTCTTGCTTGCTCAGTTTGATTGGATGCTGGTATTGTGAATTTTAGCTCTTAAGTGCTGGATATTTGTGTATACTTATAATTTTCTTAAGTTGTGTTCTTGGAAACAGTTAAATTACTTGGAAACAGTTTGATACTTTTGGCTTTTACTTTTAACCTATGTAAGAGAGAGTGGAAAGATTAGCATTAGTCTAAGGATGATTTCTCATACTACTGACATAAAACTCTTCTGTATACTCTGCTGATGTCCTGTGAATTATAAGCTTTTTCTGTTTTCTGTTTTGGTGGAAGAACATCTTTATAGCTTACAAATCAGGAATAAAGTATTTGAGACATTATATATCTTAAAAAGCTTTTATTGACTGCTCTTATATTTGGTTGATTATCTAAATATGAACACTATTATAAATTGGAAAAAAGTTGTTTTGGGATCAGAAGGCATCATTCTATTGCTTTTAGCTTTAGTGCTGCTATTAAGAATGTCAAATCTATCTGATTTCTGATCCCTTATGTGTGATCTGATATTTCGTTATGAAAACTTATAGAATCTTCTCTGTTCTCACTTTTCTAAAACTTTATTATGCTGAATCTTGGAGTGTATCTGTTTTTATCCACTCTCCTGGGCACTTGGTAAATGCTTTCAATCTGAAATGTATGTTCTCTAGTTCTTGGAAATGTGCTGGATTATTTTGCTGATCATTTTCTTTTATTTGTTTTCCTGGAAATCATGTTATTGGAATAGAAGAACTTCTGAGTTAATGATTTTATGTTTAAAAAATATATTCCATCTCTTTTCTCTTTGCTCACTTTCCATGATATTTTAAAATTTATCTTCCAGACTTTCTACTGAATTTCTTTTATTCTGGTAGAGTATTTTCATTTTTCAAAAGTTCCATTTTTTCTGAATTTCTTTGTTTTCTTTATTATGTTCTTTGTTTTTCTTTGATGTATGCAGTGTCTTCCCCCTTACTCTGATCTCTGTATTCTGTTGGTTTGGTGTTTAATTCTCTGTATTTCATGTTAGAGGAGCTCTTCTTATGCCTGGTAATCCTTGGTGTTTGCTTAGTTTTAAGAGTCACGTGACTTAAATGATTACCAGCTCTGAATACTTGTGTGTGGTTTCTGTCCTATGAGATTCCTTTAGGATGATTCACTTAGTCTGAAGCATCTACTGGGGGAGCCTCTGGTGTTAATGTTATGAATTCTTTCCTCTTAGGTTAGCTGTGTTTTCTAGAAAAGACTTTTCTAAACTCCCACTGGGAAAATGTGGCCTGGTTGCCAGAATTCTGGGAGTCAAGGAGAAAGCCAGGTTGATCAGTGTTTACTATTCAAGGTTCCCTATTTCCCTTGCTTTCCAAGTGCTTTTCTGCCCTTGGAGAAGAGATGGAGAAGAAGAAATTGCCCAGTTTTGTGCATTGGGATCAAGGATCCATTTACTTATTTATTTTTGGAATTTTCTATGTGAAAGCCAATATATAGGTACTTCCTAAATCTTAACTTAAAAAGATTCATGTCCCCATTATTCAGTATCCATACCCCCATTTTTCAGATGCAGTATCTAAAGTGAAGAGTGGTAAAGTAACTTTCCCAAGACTTCCCAGCCAGTAAGTGGCAAGCTGGGACTTGCTACAGGCAGTTGGGCATTTTAATATGTTATCTTGACAATATTGCCCTGTCAGCCCAGGATGTGACAGTTACACAGCTTTCAAATGATGATCATTTTCTTAGCCAGCCCCACCATTCTACTTTACTTGCAGACGTGCTACCTGGTGCTGCCAATTCCTAAGCCATTTGAGGATTCTGCAATCTTATTTGGATTGCTTTTTGGCTTTACCCACGGTTGGCTACCGAGTCAGTTACCACTCACCCATCTGCTTTCCAGCCTCCAGAATTAGGTAGATGTTGTCTCTTCTCCTCTTCTCCTGGTGCTTTTGAGTTTATTCTTTGTAAACAAATACCTTTGCGATAGTTCCAGTGGGCCGTGGGCGAGGCTGCTTTAAATGCATGGGCTCAACCTGCAGTTTCTACCTAGAATCTTGCGATGGAAGTTTCTACCACCCTAGTAGGCCCAGAGATTCAATGTGATTTATAGGCTATACAGTAATAAATGTTTCTTACAGTCCTAAATTTGTGGATAGAACTTATCCCATATTCATGTGCTGTGATGTGTATCTGTTACTGTGTCTTTGAGAAAGTCATGTGGGTGTCTCCATGATGTAGACATTTTGAGGACATGTGAGTGTTTATTATGCAGAAAGTGGCCTTATCCAACACCTAAATTTGCCCACTGAGCTGCCTAATTGTGCAGAGGACATTAACCTCCATAGATTAAATTTCCTCATTGGTAAAATTCTCCTTGCTTTTAGGGAAGATTCTGAGTCAGGAAGCTGACACTCTTCTACTGGTATGCTTGCTTTTTTTGAGTCTGTGAAGTGAGTTGGGATATAATGTCCATTCCCTTTCTTTTAAAAAAGTTTCCCCTCTTGTGGGAATTCCCCATGGTTACACTTTTTGTTTCTTGGGCACGACACACACACAGGTCCTTGCCAGCAACCACGCTCCTTTTCACTGAGTCCCAATCAATAAAGTCTTGGTAGGGTTGTGACTGATCCAATCTCAGTTACAGCCACTTATTCACCTGCTATTCTGCAGAAGGCGCTTCCCTGTGGGGCACACAGGGATGAACTAGTCAAGTTCTTGCTGTCTCAGAGCTAGTGATCCAGCAGGGCAAACCAACAGAGCTCACCGTCATACTAAGAAATACGTGCTTTGATAGTAGTAAAAATAAAATGCGTTGAGTGGGAGCACAGGGAGGGAATGATGAGTTTTGCCTGGAGGGAAGACTGAAAGCTTCACTCACACTGACACATGCATCAGATCTCAAAGGAAGAGTGTGGCTGTTTTAGGCTATGGAAACGGCATTGGTGAAGTGGGTGGTGATAGAGAAGAAGGGGAGAAAAGGGAGAACAGGCAGTAAAATAATGTGAACATGTGTTGCTATTTTCCTTTAGGTCAGGAGTATAACTAGGACCTGAGTGGGCTTGGGGTTATCCAGATAGAGAAGAGAAGGTTGACTGAGCAAAATCCAGTGAACTGGTTTGAGTTGTGCTCTGGAATTTTATTGTCTGCTTTCCAAACTTGATTTTATCACTCATTGACTCTGTGATCCCAGGCAAATGGCTTAACCTTTCTTCAATTTCTTTATCTGCAAAATGGCAATAATTATACAAATTTAACCAATTACTTCATGAAGTAATTTTCTTAGTAGATGACTCATGGTATAAGTTCCCAAAAGTTAGTTCTAATTTTATATGCCTGTCTTTCCATTCTCTGTACAGCTGTTCACGTCTCTTTATGTCCATTCTTATTCTACAAAGGGGTTGGCAGAAATAAAAGATATTGCAGAGCTCTCAGGGAGAGTATGATGAGTTCAGTTGTAGACACGATGAGTTTGCTATGCCAGGGAGACATCCAAATAGAGATTTCAAATTTTGGTATTAAATGTTCAGAGGCCATAATATGAGATGTGGGTTTGTGAGTCACAGGTCAAGTCAACAGAGGGAATGAGAATTGGGGCAAGGGAGAGTGAGAATGGAGATACCTGAGACATTATTACCTTGAGTAACTCCTTTAGTTCAAAGGAGGAAGAGGTTGCAGAGAAGGTGTCTTCGTGTGTTGGGGCTGCCATTACAAAGTACAGCAGACACAGTGGCTGAAACAGCAGAAATTAATTTTCTTGTGGTCTGGAGTCTAGATGTGTTAGATCAATGTCTGAGAAGGTTGGTCTCTGGTGAGAATCCTCTTCCTGGCTTGTAGATGATCACAGTGTCCTCACATGGCCTTTCCTTGGCATATACTTGGAGAGAAAGATAGGTTGCTGATGCGTCTTGTTATAAGGATACTGATCTACCACTTCAGGATTCTACCATATGACCTCGTTTAATGTCACATACTTCCATTAAGGCCCTACCTCTAACACAGTCACATTGGGGGTTGGGGCATCAATATATGAATTTGGAGCAGGGGGACACTATTTAATCCATAGCAGAAAGTAACTTAGAAACAGGAACAAACAGGTGAGGGAGAACTTGGGAGAGAAGCCGGAAAGAGAGCAGTACATGGACATGCGTGGCCAACAATATAAAATTATAGTTATACTAATAAAAGCAACAGTAATAATAAAACCAACAGTAATAATAAAAAAATAACTATTTTGAGCAGAACTCTTTCCCATATTTGCTTATATCACCCTGTGTTGTCCACCCCACTTCGATTCTAGTGGAGGTTGAGTACCCTGTTCAAGCTCCCCCAGCTGGTGCACAGAGTCAGTTCTGCAATTTGGGTTTCTCTGGTTGCAAGGTGTGTGTGTATGTGTGCCCTTTTCATGACACCCAGTGGGAGGCTACTGTTGAGAAGAGGTCACTGGCATGGAAAGGGATCAGGAAGAGTCAGCGGTGATACATAGGGATGAGAAGAGAGGCTTCAGGCAGCAGGCTGTGCTGGGAGATGGGAAAGTACAGACAGTGGGTGTAGCCTGGACGGTCCAAGCGTGTTGTGAGGAATGGGGTGGCTCTTTTCACATCAGAGGGTATTTGTGAAAAAGATGACTCCATTTTGCTTTGGGAAACTCAGAGATCTGTGCTTCCTGATGTCAGAACTCATGTGCATCACTTCAGACAATTGACTCTTCAGACTCTTGTTTTAGCTGCATCTCTAGCCAGCCACTCTGCATGGGCTCTGACTGCAGGCAGGCAGTGCAAACCCACGGCACCTCATCCCAACCATCCACCTGCGCCTTAATCTGCCTGCCATCACCATGAGTCTCTAACCGGAGTCCACACAGTTTGATGGATAACTTTTTACCTTTTATCCCTCATTCTGAACAATTCTGAGGTGGGCACCAGCATCACCCTGTCTGGAGTTAACCAGCTTGAAGATGAGCCTCATTGTACTTGTTTGTCCCTTTGTCATGTTCCCTGAGTTCATGCTCCCTGATGAAGTAATAGCACATAAGTCCTCTGCCTCAGGCTCATTTTCGTTTGAAAACGAGACTAAAACTTTCAAACTAAAACTTTGATTCCTTTGGAGATGCATGATATATGTATATATATATATATGTATATATATGTGTGTGTATGCATATATATATGAATATATATATACACATATATACATAAAACCTCTGTGCATTATCCAGAGAGCTCTAAACTCATTAAATTTTGAAACTCTTTAAGTTTCAGTAATTAATTCCTCAGAATTATAGTGTTCCATGACATACCGATTAACTTGTGTAGTTTATTCTGAAGGTTCAGGTCAGCAAATTTTTTTCTATAAGGGCCACACAGTAAAGATTTTAGACTTTTTGGGCTCTGAAATACTGCGCCACATCTACTGAACTCTCCTCCTATGGCACAAAAGCAGGCATGGAGAATGCAGAAGGGAATTGGCATGACGGTGTGCCAATAAAACCCGGTTTGCTGGGTGAGGTGGCCCCCAGACCGCACTTTTCTGACCCCTGCTAAGAGAAACACAACTGTCACTGAAAAGAGAGGAGGTTGGTGACTAGTCAGAGAGCAGAGATGGAGTGAGAGTGAAAAATAGAGCGTTTCTATATCTATAACACTCAGTCATATTAGAGAGAAGGGAGTGTAAATGTACATATACTACCTGTACATGTGGACTCAAATGGTATCTGGCAAAGCTAACGCTCTATCAGAGTAACAGCACGTCGGTGTGTCAAAAACCCGCTTGCAACAAAATTGAAAGCAACTGTTCAAACTGTAAAGGGATGCTTTTAACAATTGTTCTAAGGCTTTGAAGATATATATGTAGGCCTACAGTGAAACTGCACAAGCTTTAGTTATATGTACTACTTCACTGATTTTCCAGTCAAAATTGGGACCCAAGAAAAGGGCTTGAAGGAAATTGAAGATGTTCTTCGTTTACTGTTGAATACCTCTCGTGTGTGTGTGCCCCTGAATTCCTCGATCTTGTCATCATGGAAACCTTGGAACACGTTCTCTTACTTTGCCCGCAGTCTGTTGTTAGTGGTCAAGGCAGGGTAGGTGTTGGTCAGCCCGTGGCTCCTCTGCCCATGATGGTGACAGACGCACATTTCAGGCGTCCTCCTCTGGCACACAACTCTGGGGCTAATGGAACCCTATCACGCTTCCCATGGCTGGCATTGTTGTCATGGCCTTGACACCCTGGAATGCTGTGTGTCAGTGCGCCTTGAGATCTGTGGTGACAGACAGCTGGGAAGGGGCCTGAGCAGTTTTGCCCACCCCAAAGTAGATTCGTGGATGCCTGCAAACAAACTTGTCTGCGTCGACCATCAGGTGTTCTCAGCACGATCTGATTCTTAACATTTTTCTTTCCATAGTCAGGATAGCAGAAATACATCATTAGGTGGATAACCAAAATACATCATTAGGCAGATTCCAGCTTAGATATATGAGAGCAGAGAAAAGGATCAAGTGCAGCAGGGAGGAAAATTCACAGGTTGACTATTTGTTGACATCAGCCCCCTTGATAGGCTCTTTATACAAGCCATCATAGTTAATCCTCCTGGCTTGCTCTCTCTCTCTCTCTCTCTCTCTCTCTCTCTCTCTCTCTCTCTCTCTCTCAGTCTCTCTCTCTCTCTTTTAAGGAAAAGTGCAAGTAGTCAGGCAAGAAGAAGAGAGGAGGAAGAAATATTTGTATTTAGTTGTTCATCTTTATTGTTTTCCCTGGTCTGGGTCTTTGAACCTGGGGTCTTGGGATGTATGTGGACTGTGAACTAAATCACTGAGGGAATGCCTCAGAGTTCTTGATAGGTGTCATTTTTCTCCTTCTTGAGAACGAGAGAGGTCATATATCTTACCTAGAGTGATAATACCAATATAGGGGCAGCCAAAAATAAAATCCCTGACGGACAACACTAAAGCCTCTACAAACAGGTGTGCTACACTGAGACATGTGTTTTCCATAGTAAGGCCTCCCATGATCTGCAAATGTAATTTCAAAGCATTCTGGTCAGTCTTTTCTTTGAGTGAGAGAATGAAGGACACAGGTATCAAGTGTGATGCACTCTGAACTTTGTATGTCTCAGCTCCCTACATGAGAGAGGCTGTGTCTCCATCCAGTGCCAACACTAGGAGGCAGGTGCTTGGGACTGGAATGCTCCTGTGCTCGGATGCCCACTTGAAGGACTAAGGGTTGAGAAAATTCAGGGGCTCTTGGTACAAGTAACTGTGGGAAATTTTGCCAATTATTTAGCAACTTTGAGCATCTATTCTGTGATTAGTGACAAATGAAAGAGGGTATACTTGAGCTGAGCTTGGGTATATTACTGGTCTTTCCATCCCCATATTCCTCTATTTCAGGTTGCTGAATCAACTTACATATTTATTGAAGTCCATCTTAGACCTCAGAGGGGACTCCGTAGAGGGGCAGCTGGAGTGTGTTCATGACCAAATCCCGGCTTGACCAGTTCAGAGCCAACTCACACGAAGTGGTCCCAGCTAGCACTGTCTTCATGTGCTGTATATGGTTAGTTACATGATGTGTTATTGAAATAAACTATATCATATTGGATCAACTGGTCAAGTCAAGGAGTGACCACACATAAATTGGACACATGTATAAGGTGGGCAGAAGGCAGGCCCACCACCTGTGAGATGATTGCTGGAGGTAACTCTGGTGGTTCCAGTGGAAAGGTGGGCAAATTCACTCTCTTGGGGAGGATAAGTGCTAGGTGAACAGCAAGAGGAAATTTTAATTGAGTTCAGATTCTTTAAGTGTGCGAACCCTCTTTTTTGTTTCCAAGTGAACCAGTTTTCCAGTTTGCATGGATGGGAGAACTAGGCTAGGGCCTGTGGTTAATTAGCTGACTTCCTTTTTATTTGTGGTCAGCTTGTGTTATGAAGTTGAATGCACTGTGTCTGCTCACTACATTCCTAGGACAGGATGGAACTGAACTGGGTGCACACTCCCCTCTTGATCAAAACCGTTAGTGTCAGTACTGGTGACTTTGTATTTTGACTTTGTGAGTTCATGGTCCTTGGACTGAAGTGGACCCTGACCCTGACATTCTAGATTTGGGAACTAGAACCCCCCCTCACCCCCTCAGCTGCCAGTTCTTCCCTGTTTGGCTGATATGTTGCCTGGTCTTTGACCCCTAACTGCCTAGTCCAGCCTGTGCTAATGACTGGATCTTGGACTCAGCTTTGACTTGCGCTCATGACCCTATGAGAGATGACCATGTAAGTATCTATGTAAGGTGGTAAATAGGGAACTGACCCAAGTTATGTATCACTAGGGGAATTAGTGATTGTCTTAACTGGTAGGGCCTTCACAAGAACACATATTGACTGCTTTGTCCAGGAAGCAAATATCAGTTTTTGAAATTGCTACCTGAAAAAATACTTAAGAAATTACCAGACCTTATGACTACACTTCTTTAGTAGAGAGAATTCTGACAAAGTCCTTAGCCTCTCTCCCATGGATTTATTTCACTAGAATGTACACAAATGTCCAAGAGCGATTTTATTTGTAATAGCCCCAAGTTGGAAATTACCCAAAGGTCCTTTAGTAGATGAAATTTAAACAACAGTGAAATACTACTCAGCAAAAACAATGAAACAACTACTGATTCACATACCTAGAAAGTTTGGGGAACCTCCCAAACTTAAATTATGCTGAAAAGGAAGTCAGATCAAATAATATTACTTATTCTATAATGCAAAATAATCTACAGTGAGAGAAGCAGATTGGTGGTTACCTGTGGATGGTAGAGAGTGGGGCAGGGATGGAGGAGGAAATTATAAAGGACAACAGGAAACTTTGGAGAAGGTAGAATATGTTCACAATCTCAATAGTGATGTGACGATAGTTATACAGAAATAGACATTTGTTAAGATTTACCAAATAGTTGATGTTAGACACATTTAGTTTACGGCATGTCAATGGTACCTCAATATAAATGTTTGAAAATGTTGCATCTTCCTTTATCCTCATGTGTCCTCATATCTAAATCATAGATAGCTCTTTTCTCCCCATCTTCTCTGAAGATCTTCATGAGGACAGTGAAGGCACTCGATTAGTCTGGTTTCTCCTATAGTCTTATAGCGTCTAGCCTTTAGAAATGGGTGAATACTTATTGGTTGGCGAATGAAAAGGCATGGGCTTCAGTATCAGGTGTGCCTATGCTTGGATGACAGTGCAGATTCATGTGTGTTTTAGATCATCACTCTGAGCCTCTGATTATTTATAAGGTAGGGTTAATTTGTCTCAGAGTCATATGAGGGCCGTGAAAATATCTATGATGTGCTAGGCATAGTAATAATGCACGCAAGACCCCTTTCTGAGTCATCTGTCTTAACTGGAGGACTTATAGTCTCCATCAGGGAGGTTAGTTCCTTATATCCCCAGAGGAGACAGGAAGAGACACAGAATAATAATCTAGATAAACTATACTCATAATTCTAAAGAGTTGTCGTCCCTACCTGAATGAAACTTAAGCTGGGAGTGTCTTTGTGAGAGGGGGGTGGTTACTCTACAATGTAAAGAAGGTTGTGGGTAGGGCGACAATGCCAGTGTTTCTTAGAGATGCTTTTAAGGAGTCATTGCTGATCCTTGGGGGACAGTGGGCATAGCATTAATTTTTGAAGGATGTTGTCCTGATCTTCTGGGACCAGTGTTCCTTGGAGAAGGGGCAGTTTGAATTCCTGAGTTGCCTCCAGCCCCGTTTACCTGCATGTATACCTAGGTGGGTTGTGCTTTGGTTTAAAATTCTGAGAATAGACTAGGTCTTGGGAAATGTGCACATTTTTGGGAAAGCCACAGTGACTGCAGGATGGAAAGGAGGGCCTCTGAGTCCTTCCCGCAGGTGGGACTGCAGAGCTGGGCACTGGGAATTTAGAAGGAACATTACTGAATCCCTTTGCAGGGCCGGTTTCTCCACAGGCACCTCTGAGTTCCAGTTCCCAAGATAACCAGGATATCAGTCTGCCGCTGGGATCCTTAACTCCAGTCAGCAACTTTTGTTCAAGAGTGACTCCTCTTTTCTCCTGATGCACCCTTTATATCTTATGAACTTTAACTCACTATTTTAGCACTTTTGTTCTTTCCCTAGCTCTAAGATCAGAAGAAAGATAAGTACTCCAAATTATATGGATGCTCTGTATGTACCAGGGGAATTATAAAGTAGTTCTGAAGCAGCAAAGTATTTCTGAGTATTCTGAGGTACAGGTAATTACTGGGCACTCTGATTAGTCATGAAAACCAGGGTGAAGAAAAACCATTACATGACTCAGTCCCGGAGCAGTTCTGATTTTGGACCCTATGGTTTAAATAAATCCTGGATAAACCTGTGAATTCCACTGTTAAGTAGAGGGACAGGGAGTGTTTCCTTGGCACTCTAATTTAGAAAGGTAGCTGAGAGAATGATCATTTGTGTAAGCAATAATAAGGAATGTTATGAGACTGAGAATTCAGCATTCTATCATTAAAGAAAAGGTATCTGACTATCTTAAGGACTAGGTGAAAAATACATTCATAAGCAAAAAAGAGCCGCTTTGACACTGAATGAAAGCAAGACAGGCTGTCCCTCCCCTCTCACAGACCATCAGCTGCACAAATGCTCTCAGAATGTAGTGGATTCCATAATCTGTGATATTCTGTTCTTCCTTTTTTGGTAATAGCACTTTGGCTTTCTGTTTGATTGAGGCCATGTCCAAGCACGAGCACATGATAGAGGCCTAACCAAGTAGGGTGTTTTTCTTTCTGGTTACAGTGATTGGTTCTGGAATAAGCAGGTCCTTGTTGGTTCAAGGAGTCTTGATCTCCGGACACTTATTGGAATGGCTGAGAAAGAGAAGTTTGGCTTCTGTTTGCTGGGGCAGCCGAAATGCTGTGCCTGGAGCTGTAGGAGCCACATCTTGTTCCAGCTGGTGGGGACTCCTTAGGTGGAGCCTCACACAAGAAGAGGCAAAGCAAAGGAACTGCAGCATGGGAAGAGGGTGTGTGTGTGTGTGTAAAAGAGGGTGGAGAGAGAGAGAGGAGGAGGAGGAGGTGGTGAAGGAGGTTGAGGTGGAGGAGGAAGAAGAAAGCAGGGAAAAGAAGAGAAAGGGGTTCTTTCTTAATATCATGTTTAAGGTTTTGGAATTAGCGACTCTTGAAACCAGAACTGTCCTTGGATATTTCATTAACAACTCTCTCTTTTTCTAGATTGTATGGCAGTGTAATAGACATGCACAGAGTAGGTGTGTAATTTGAAGAGTTTTCACAAGTGTAACATATATTGTATTTTGCTGCCATAATGTACACTTTTTTGCCCAAATTTGTGAGGAAAAAGTAAGGATGCACATTATCCACGGGAAGTACTAATTCTATGTCATCAGATAGTGGAGGCAACAGGAAAAAAAAGCTACTTGTAGTTTGTGTCTGTTCTTGTGTTTTGTAATTATTTGTTATATAACATTTTGTGTTTTGTAATTACTTGTTATATAACATTTCTTGTACCATAATATGTTAAAAATAAGTTCTAGAATTCCTTTTTAATATGAAAACAAATACCTAAATATAAACAAATAAAAATTTGAATTAAAAAGTTAAAATGAAAGATTTTTTTCCTGAAAGTTTGGGCCAAAAAATGTGGGTGTGCATGGTACACAGGAGCACATTAGACATGGCAAAATATAATATGTAACCAGCACTAAGACAGAAGCAGCAGAAACATGGATAGGCAAATAGCCCTCTTGTTCGCTGTTCCAAAAACTGTTGCAGTATCTGATGTCTAAGAATATGCATTATGTGGCCCATCCTTGTACTTTTTGAGCAGAAATACTCAATATGTATGTTACATGTGTGAGAATCAGCCATGTGCTTCCATGAGGATAGTTTATTCTCATTGCAGTTTGGTACTCGTACATTCACCTACTGATGGTCAATCGAGGGCTTCTGCTATCCGCATTTGGTATGCATCTTTTGATAAATATATATATGACTATAATAATGATAGCAGCACCATATATACGTATGTGTACCAACAGGCCCCTCCACATTTCTGTTGAAGCTGTACCTAGAATTGGAATAGCTGCACCATTTGAGTATACACTTGTTCAGCTTTAATACTGTTTTCTGAAGTCTCTGTGTCACTTGTCTCCCACCAGCAGTATGCAGACTTCTCACTGATGTTTTCAATAACAGTAGTGTCTTTTTCATTTTAGCCACTCCTGCCAGTTGTCATAGTATTGCCTTGTGTGTTTTTTCAAAATTATAATTTAGATGCAGTAAATATACAGGTTTGAAGTGTATAGTTTTATTTTTATTTATTGACAAATGTATTTAACATGTAGCGGGCATGCACACACACACACACAAACACACAGTAGTAAGATATGTACTACTTTCTAGAATGTTCCCTCTGTCCCTTCCTATTTAATACCTGACATCTAGCCCAGGGGCACCTACTTCTATGGTTTCTTTCACAATAGAATAGTTTTTCCTGTTCTGGAACTTCATGGTAATGAAATCATATAATATGTACTCCTTTGTGTCTGGATTCCTTTGTTCAGTTTCTCAGATCCATCATGTTTTTGGGTATAACAGTAGTGTGTTCCATTTTATTGCTGAGTAATACGACATGGTATGAATAAGCCCAATTTGATTATCCTTTCTAATTTTGATGGACATTTGGGTGGTTTCCAGTGCTTAGCTATTGTGAATAGGTTTCTATTAAATACATTCTTGTTCACGTCTGTGTGCAGACATATGTTTTCATTCTTGTACAGTAACTACACCTAGCATTAAGAATGATTGGGTCAAAAGAGGTGTATGTTTAACTTTGGAAGACACTGCTGGATTGTTTTACAAAGTGGTCGGTCCATTTATACTTCCTCTAGCAATGTATGACAATTCTGCTTCTTCCACATCCTTGCCAGCATTCAGTGTTGCGACTCTTACTTTAGCTGTTTTAATGAACGTATAATAGTGTCTCATTGTGGCTTTTGTTTATATTTTCTCTGACTAATGTGAGAAGTCTTTTTATTATGCTTTTTACTGGCCATCCATATATATTTTACTGACCATCCATATAGATTCCATCATTTATTGTCCAAGACTTTTTCTCATTTAGATGTATTTTTCATTTAGTCATATATTTTCATTTTAGAGATGTATGTGCTAATTTGACAAATATAGATTCACTTTATTTCATTTATATATTTAGTAATATATTTTTATTTTATGTGTATATTTTATTGATATGTATTTTTATTTAATTTATATATTATTCTATATGTCCTATCAATCTTTATCACCTATCTATGAACTATAAGCTATTAATAGGTATATGTGTTTCAATAATTTTTTCCACCTCTATGTTCTCTATTCACTTTATTTATAGCGTTCTTTTTATGAGCAGAGGATTTATATTTTGACATAGTCTAATTTATCAGTTTTTCCATTAATGTTTATTGCATTCTGGGTCCTAAGAAATTGTCATCTTCTCCCAATTTCAAAGATGTTCTCCTATTTTTTCCCCAGAAGCTTTATGGTTTTGGACCTTTAACTTCAAGCTTTTGATGCGTTTTCAAATGATATTTGTGTATGGTGTATGATGTGAGCTAGAGATTAAGGTTTGTTTCTTCTAAATATATCTAAACGTGTTGAAAATTTCCTTTTTTTGCAATACATTGGTACTTTTTATCAAAAGGTAATTGAAAGTATAAGTATAGTTTTACTTCTGTATCCTAACCTGTTCCTTTAATGTATTTGCCTATTATTATTTATTTATCATACTCTTTTATTTTTTGACAGCACATGGCAAGTTTACTAGAAACAGAGAGACAGAGTGAATCTCCATGGGCAGTAAAGCTGCCCATATGCTCTCATTTTACAGCTTTATTATAAATCTATAAGATATCTATCCAGTGTTCTAAGTCTACTAGCTTTGTTCTTCACAATTAAAAAAAAACAAACTGTGATAGACTCAGAGAACTGATAGATCCCCTTAAAGAAAGGAGCTTAGTCTAGCTGTGAGGAGTGTGATGGGTGGTCAGCTTCCAGTTACTTAATCCTTTAGGGTCCACCTCAGCTTTTGAACTGAGGTCAGAGCAGCCCAGCTAATGACGGAAGAGGGCAGTGGTGGATGAGGCCATGCTTTTCTTGGGGTTACCTTTAAGCCAATGACTGAGAAAAAAAAGTTGTGTAAGGACCTAATATGGAACTGCCTATTATCATACTCCTCCAATGCATGATCTTTAATTTAGTGTTCCCTGTGAGCTACTGAAGACTTTCGCATATCAGGATTGCCTCCTGACTGCTCCCCTAGCCAAATTCTGCTTCATCTTATGGTTTCCTGCCCCACACCATAAAATATTAGTCCTTAAGACATTTTTTGAACTTCTATCTCTATCTGAGTGTCTGTTCTCTGGAGAACTTTACCTGAGTGTCTCCAAGGCCTTCTGATAAAACAAAACCCTCTGGTGGTCTTTTAACCTTATAATACATCCACTCCAGCTCTTCCTGATCCTTGAATCCCTTCCTGTACAGTCTGTCATAGAAATCAAGCATCTTAACCTTACTCAATGTGAGCCCTGTGCTTCCAAGAGAACATCAGTAAGGTAGAGTTTTGTTACTGGAATTGACCAGCTGACAATGACATCCCTCCCAGATGGTCACAAAGTGGTGATCTAATTATTGAAACTTTATTATGCTTACTTGGGAGAATGCCAGTATGTTGATCTAGGTTTTTGGAATATACTATTAGGACACTGGAATTGAGTGGTTGTTACTAAATGTCATTAACACCTGATAGGTATATAATGAAAGGTTGAGAACAAATAACTAGCAATTGAGTATTGCTACCTCGAGTAGCTTATGAAAGAGTCTTTATTTCATGCAGTGAGCAATGTAAAAGCTGAAGATCAAACCTAAGCTATAGGAGAATCTAACCACTTTCAAAATGGTTATATATTCAACCAAGGCTAGGCGCTTGATTGGGAAAATCTAGGACTATGACACAAGGAATAGGGAGGTTTCCCCAGACTTCTAGAAATTTTGTGTTGTTTTTAGATGTGTCCCCAATACTTTCTATTAAGAGATTCTCACTATCCCAATGTGGAGTGGGTATATAGAGAACTTTTCCCCACAGACAATAATTACCCCCTCAGGAGCTGACCTAATTCCTCTGCCAGCTGCCAGGCTTATAACCAGCATTGAACTGTACCCATAAACTAGCTGGGGATGTGCTGAGCCTCAGAAAGAAGGAAAACATCGATACTTAAGAGAATTGAATGCCCTAGTCAGGGGTGTGGAATATCTGTGAGACTGGGTTTTGTAAATACTCAAAGGGGGAGGAACCATAAGATTGGATACGTGAAATAGGGTACAATACCCTTAGAAGGATCCCATGGGTTGGTGAAAACTTGCTATTAAGGTGATTCTTGAAGTCTAGAAAAAACAATGGCTCACATTGAGTAAGGTTAAGATGCTTGATTTCTATGACAGACTGTACAGGAAGGGATTCAAGGATCAGGAAGAGCTGGAGTGGATGTATTATAAGGTTAAAAGACCACCAGAGGGTTTTGTTTTATCAGAAGGCCTTGGAGACACTCATTTACTGTGGTCACCTGGAATGCACTTACCAAGTTCACATGTGACTCTTCTCTGCAATCAGGCTAATCGTTGGAGAACCTGTCGTGGATTTCTGCTCCCTAATAGCCAAGGGGATGATGGCCCTTTCTATCCCTATAAAGCAGGAGAAGCTAGGTTGTGGCATTTAACCATCAGAAATGATCAGAAGTGGGTGTGGGAGGGTAAAGGAGGATATACAGTTAACAAAGTAGTTGGAAAAATTCGAGAGCAACTAAAGGACGTGTGGAAAGCTACAGATACGGTCAATAGGACATCCTTGGGGCCTGCACTGCTGGGCAGCCAAAGAGATGGTTGCTTATCTTCTGTAATTAGACAAAGATAAGAATGTATAAGCAAGAGTCTGATAATGGTTACTGCAATGTTTTCTGTTTCTAGACCTGGAACCTCTTTATTAAAGAAGTGGCCAGAACACCAGGGTCAGGGCAGTGCAGCACTGGAAGAAGGCATTCCTGTAGTCAATCCCGTATCTTCTGTAAACTGTCTATAACCACTGACTCAGGTGAAAATACACTGGGGAAAGAGGAATACCCATGCATTTTGAGAAATTTGGGGAAAAGTCTGAGTTGACATTGACACCTCATGATCCATAAACTAGGCTGACTGTATTTCCTTGGGAAAAAAAATGGGACACTGGCATGGCAAAAACCAGCATAGGGTTATGTGCTGGTAATTAAGGGGATAGGAGGAGGTGGAGCAATCTGAGCAGGAGGAGAGCAGTCAGGCCAGCAACAAGTAAATACTGTACTATGCGTAGTAAGGATGTGTGGTCCAGTAGGATTTCATACAACTGGCCAGGGCTACTAAAGGAATTTTGGCACCTTAACGAAAATCAAATTTGGTGCTCCCATAAAACCCCACTCCAAATATCCTGCCTAAAACACATGCTATTCTAGCCAGCCCAGTGCCAGAAATACCCAGTAACTCCCACAGTGCCAGAAATAACCCCCAGTGTGCTTACTTGTGACTTGACCATGCTTCCGTATTCTGCTCCCTTTGAAGAAACAGGTGTGTGTGTGTGTGTAAATCCTCTTTCTGTGCAACTCCTATTTCCTCACAGGGGGAAATAATAGTAATAGCAGTCATAATCCCCACAGTCAGTACCTGAAAAGGGTTGCTTTTAATTCAGTGCAAAAAGGGCAGATGTTTTTTGGTTCCCTTCAACAGACTAGAGTTGGGGCAACCCAACTGTCCCTTTTGCTGCACCTTAAAGACAGCTCTGATTCATTAAAAACAGAATAAAATTATCATTTTTGTTAAAACAACAGTAAAGTTAGAAAATATGAAAAAAATGGCACAGCCCTCATCATAGCTCCCCTTTAGAATAGGAGTTCCCACCACAGAGGAGGTGCAAAGTCATCAATTAGACAAGTCTACCAGCTAATGTTAGGTTTGTTGATGGCTGCCACAGTACTTACATAATGAATACACAAATGGCTGCAGTGGCAGAGAGATGGAGTTTATACAAAGCCCGGACACGTGGAGTCAGACTTAACATGGCTCATCTAGCCACTACCCCATCTGAATGTCCATTTTGCCAGCAATAGAGGGCTATGTTCTGTATGTGGAATAGCATTCTTTTCTGAGATCAATCCCTCACATGGTGGCAAGTTGACTATATCACCCCCTTCTATTCTGGAATAGAATGGGTACCTATTCTGGCTATGGGGTCACGTTTCCAATGCATGGATCTCAGAACTGTTGTCTATGGAAACCCACATACTGTAGCATCTGACCAGGCAATCAACTCTATAGTGAAGGAAGTGTGGGAGTGGACCCATGACCATGGGATGTACCATTTGTATTACATATTGTACTAGTTAGATTTCTGGAATGGCTTGCTGAAGACACAGCTTGAAGGACCAGTTCAGGAGAAATGCTCTTCATAGAGGAGGGCACCAGAACGCCTATGCATTGAAGAGAGATTCACTAGGAACAGTTTAGAAATCTGAGAAACAAGAGATGGAAGCAAGAGTGAGCCTACTTGGTTTCATTGCCAATGACCCACTGGAGAAATGCATGCTTCCTGTATGCAATTCTGAGATCTTCAGGGTAAGAGAACTTGGTCTGCAAAGTGATACATGTTCACCAGCAAGGGTCTAAGTGAACCTAAAGATACAGATGCTTATCTGAACTATCAAGGTTTTTCATGTTCAGAGTAAGCAAGAAAGAAGGGGGGTCATTTTGTAATTGACCTTGATCAAGAAGAAAAATTAAAACTTCTGTTATTCAGTGCAGTAATAGGTGAGTTCAAAAAGAATTAAAAATGAATATTAGATATAGGAGCTGATGAATAACAATTGCAACCTTAAAACCAACTCTAGTGATGGAGTTTTAGCTAGAGAGACTTACCAGAGCTCTGGAGGAAGGGATCCTTGAGCATGTATGTGTCAGTGAATCTGTTGTTATGACGGGTGAACAATGGGAGATACTGGGGTGTGCCACTCATTGTCCCTATAAAGAAAGAATTTGCTCTCAGGTGAGCAGAGTGTAGTCTTCAGAATTTGTCTTGGCATGTTTTATAAAGTCAGATTATTCAGGTATTGAATATTTAAATCAAGCTCTTAATGTAAGTATATGTGAATTTTGACAAATGCATATAGCAAAGTGTCCACTAATACAAATTAAGACACGTTTCCATCACTCAGAAAAGTTATCACATGCCCCTTTGTAGTCAACTTCTCATATATCTCCAGGTCTCACTTATCTGTTTTTTAATCTTAGCCTGTTTTCCTATTTTCTGTATTTTTCACTTTCAGGTATAGTCATATAAATACAGTATTGTGTGTAACTTTTGAGTCTGACTTTTATCACTTAGCATAATACATTTGAGATTCATTTTTGTTGTATTCATCAGTAGTTTTTCTTTTTATTGCTGGGTTGTATTCCATTATTTAATGAGCCATAACTTGTTTATCCATTTGCCTATTCAAGGACAGTTGAATGTTTTCTGATATTGGTAATTTTGTAAACAAAACAAAACTTCAGAGATTTAAAAATCTTTTTATTTTTTAAAATTATTTTGTTATTTCTTTCATTCATATTGCTTTTCAATTTTCAGGATATTGAATTTACCCCTCAATTTGTGTGTAGGTATGATGTGAACTGCAACTTAAAGATTTGTTCTCAATTTTCCTGTGGACATAGATTTTCAATTCAGTGGGCAAATATCTAGGGGTAGAATAGCAAGGTTGTATACTAAATGTATGTTTCACTTTAAAAGAAATGGTAAAACCATTTTCTGCTAGAAGTGTTTGAATGTTTTACTTTATATTCTCTTCAGAATTTGATGTTGTTTATTGGGGTGGTGGTGGTGAAGAGTAGTCATTCCAATAGGCATATAATTCAAATTTCCCTGATAATGAATCATGTTGAGTATCTTTTCATGTTTGTATTTGCCATTTGAAATATCTTTTAGTGAGTTGTGTGTTTAAATGTTTTTTTCCTCATTTTTATTAAGCTATGTTTTTTTTTTACTGTTGAGTTTTAAAGATCCTTTATATTTTCTAGATTAAGTTTTCTGTTTTATTTTTTATTATTATTGAAAGGATATTGTATTTTGACAATGACTTGTTTTGAGGTATACAGAGTGTTATTTTTACATTTGCAAATAGCACGGTAGATTTACTAATATTCCCCCCACCCCCTTTTTTTTTTTCTCCCTTCATTTGCAGTTAATTCCCTTCATCCCATTTCCCCCACCCCTCCCCTGTCACTTTGGTACCCCCTGATCTGCCTTTTTGTCTTTCTTTTCTAAGAGTCCATAGTTGTTTGGGGTAGTGTTCTCTGTCTCTCTCCTCCCTCCTTGTTTTTAGTGTTGTTTATGACTTTTATTTGTTTTATCTTTACCTGTCATATGAGTGCTATCATATGTCTGTCCTCCTTCTGACTTATCTTGCTAAGCATAATTCTCTCCATGTCTATTCATGTTGTGCAAATGTCTGGATCTCTCCCTTTTGAGGCTGCATAGTATTCCATAATGTATATGTACCATGTCTTCTTTATCAACTCCTCTGTTGACGGGCATTTAGGTAGTTTCCATTGCTTAGCTGTTGTGAATTGTGATTCAGTGAACATGGAGGGTGCATAGCTCTCTTTGGATAAGTGTTTTTGTGTCATTGGGGTCATTGGGGTCAATGACCAGTAGAGGAATAACTGGATCATGTGGAATTTCCATTCTCAATTCTTTGAGGACTCTCCATACTGCTTTCCAGAATGGTTGCACTGCTTTACATTCCCACCAACAGTGAATTAGAATTCCCTTTTCTCTACATCCTTGCCTTTTACTATTTCCTTTTTCTTTTGTTAATAGACATTCTTACCAGCATGAGGTTGTACAGTCGTCCCTCGCTATATTGTGGTTCACTTATTGCAGCTTCACTATATTGTGGGTGTTTTTTTTTTAAGTATATCTAATTCTGTATCGTGGAATTTTCGCTATATCACGGGATTTTGCAGTATACGTACACTTCACTAGTGAGCACCCACATAGAATTTTATATGTTGGTAAAATTATGTAGGTTTAAGAGTGTAGAAAGTGTTTATAAGAGTGTGGAAAGGGTTTATAGGAGAGTAGGAAGGTTTATAAAAAAGCCTTAAAATATAAATAAATAATAAAATAAATTACAATGCTGCTACTTCGTTGATTTTCACCTATTGCCGGGGGTCTCTGGAGTGAAAATCCCGTGATAGGTGAGGGATTACTGTATCTTATCATTCTTTTGATTTGCATTTTCCTGATGACAAGAGACATAGAGCATCTTTTTATGCACCTGTTGGCCATTTGTATGTCTTCCTGGGAGAGTTGTCTGTTAAGGTCACTAGCCCATTTTTGATTGGATTGCTTATATTTTTATTGTCCAGTTTTCTGTGTTCTTTGTATGTCTTAGATATTAACCACTTATCTGAGGTGTGAGAGGCAAATGTCTTTTCCCATTCAGTTAGATGCCTTTTTGTTTTTATGTGAATTTCTTTTGCTGAGTAGAAACTTTATAGTTTTATGTAATCCCACTTGTTTATTTTGGATTTTATTTGCCTTGCAATGGGAGTTGAGTTTCCAAAGATGTCTCTTAAGTCTATGTCTAATAATGCTTTGCCTCCATTCTCTTCTGTGTTTGATGGTTTGTGGTCTTATGTCTAGGTCTTTAATACATTTTTAGTTAATTTTTGTGTGTGGTGTTAGGTAATGACCTAGTTTCAACCTTTTGCATTTGACTGACCAATTCTCCCAGCACCATTTATTAAAGAGGATGTCCTTGCCCCATTGTAAGTTTTTGGCTCCTTTGTCAAAAATTAGGTTTTAATATATATGTGGATTTATTTCTGGACTTTCAAGTCTGTTCCATTGATCTTTCTGTTTTTATACCAGTACCATGATGTTTTAATTATTATTGCTTTGTAGTAGAGCTTGAAGTCAGGAAGCATGGCTCTTCCATTGTTGTTTTTTGTTTTTTTTCCTTGAGGATTGTTTTTGCTATCCTGGGTTGTTTGTTGTTCCAGATAAATTTCATTATTTTGTGTTCTATATCTGTGAAGAATGCCTTTGAAATTTTGATGGGGATAGCATTGATAGATTGTTTCTTAATCATAAGTTATTTGCAAATATTTTCTCCCAGTCTGTGGTTTGTCTGTTTTTTAAATTAATAGACATTAATTTTCAGAGCAGTTTAAAGTTTATAGAAAATTGAGCAGATGGTGCAGAGAGTTGCTGTATACCCCACTCCCCACTTCACATTACTGTGATACATGGTAATTAAATAAAGTCCCTGGGTGACATTAGGATTCTGTCTGTGTTTTACATTCTTTTGGTTTTGACAAATACAGAATGCCATGTACCCACCTATTAGTACTTTGCAGAATAGTTTTGCTGTTCTAAGAATCTTCTGTGCTCTGCCTGTTCATCCCTCTCTTCTTCTCCCAAACCGTTGGTGTGACCACTGATTGTTTTACAACATCGATAGTTTTGCTTTATTTAGAATATCATATAGTTGAAACATATGGTATGCACTCTTTTTAGACTTCTCCATTCACTAAACACTATTCACCTAAGGGTCCACAATATCCTTTTTGTTTTGATACCTCATTTATTTTTATCACGAATAAAATATTCCATCATATGTATGTTTCATGGTTTGTTTATCCATTCATCTTTTGAAGGACTTTCTGCTTGCCCTCAGTTTTTCAGCAATTAAGAATACCATTGCTGTAAACATTTATGTGTAGGTTTTTGCGTGAGCATAAGTTTTCAACCCATTTGTGTCAGTATCTAAGAATGCAGATGCTGGTTTGTAGGGTAAGAACATGGTTAGCCTTGTAAAAACTGTCCAATTGTTATCCAACACAGTTGTATCATTTTGCATTCCTATCCTCAATGAAAGGTGAGTTCCTGCTACTCCACATCATTGCCACCATTTGGTATTGTCAATTTTTAGTGTCTTAGCCATTTTAATAGGTGTATAGTATCTCATTGCTGTTTTCAGTTTTAAGTGAAACAAAAATGAATAGTTGGGCTGTAGGATGTTAAACATACTTTTGGTGCTGATTTGTTATGTGTATATCTTTACTGATGTGTCTGTTCAGATCTTTTGTTGATTTTTAAATAAGGTGGTTTCCTTATTACTTAGTTTTTAAGCATTATCTGTATACTTTTGATGTAACTCTTTTTATCAGATATGTATTTTGCAAATATTTTCTCCTGGTTGGTGGCAGGTCTTTTCACTCTTTTTAACTGTGTTTTTTGCAAAGCATAAGTTAAGAATTTTAATAAACTTCAACTTTTTTCTGTCATGGATTATATATTTGGTATTTTAAATAAAAAGTCATCAATAAACTTAGGGTTACCTAGATTTATTTCCCACATGTTATATGGTTTTATACTTTATAGTTATATATATGGTCCACTTTAAGTTAATATATTTAAAAGATATAAGGTCAGTTCTAAATTAAACTTATCTATGTGTGTGTGTGTTTGTGTATGCATGCATACACTTGTTCTGGGTTCTCCATTCTGTTATTGTATCAATTACTGTAGTTTTATTTTAAGTCTTGAAGTTTGGTAATATTGACTATTCTGGGTCTTTAGTCTTTCCATATAAACTTTAGAATCACTATTGATATAAAATAATTTCCAAGGAATTTTAAATTGCTTTAAATCTAATGATCAGGTTGGGAAGAACTGGCATCTTAGCAACACTGAATTTTCCTATTATGACCATGGAATACATTTTCATTTATTTAAATCTTCTTTGATCTCTTTCACTAGAGTATTCTAGTTTTACTTGTAGGAAAACTTAGAGGAAATGCTTTTTTGTTTTACCTGGATATTTACCACCTTGTTGCTCTTCATTCTTTGTGTTCCAGTTTTCTTTCTGATACTGTTTTACACCTGTCTGAAGAACTTCCATTAATAATTCTTATAAAGCAGGTTTGCTGGTAGAAATTCTTTTTAGACTTCCTTTACCTAAGAATGTTTATAACTCATTTTTTAATTATAAGGGATATTTTCTCTAAATATAGAATTCTGGGTTGACAGTTATTTTCATTCAGAACCTGAAAAATGTTATGCCACATCTTTCTGTCTTCCATGACTTCTGAGGAGAAATTCAGGGTCATTTGCATCATTTTTCCCTGTATGTAATGCATTGTTTGTCTCTGACTGCTTTCAAGATTTCTTCATTGCTTTTAGTTCTCAGTAGTTTGATTATATCTCAGCATGGATTTCTTTAGGTTTCTCCTGTTGGGGATTTGTGTAACTTTTCAAATCTGTAAGTTTGTAACTTTTGTCAAACAATAACTTTTAAGTTATTATTTCTTCATATATTTTTCTAGAACTGCACTTTTTCTTATTTCCTTCTGGAACCCTAATGATGCAATGTTAGGTGTTTGCTTATCCCACATGTCTCCGGGGCTCTGTTAAGTATTTTCAGTCAATTATCTCCCCATTATTTAGACTAGATAATTTTTATTGGTCTATCTTCAAGTTCACTGATTCTTCTTTATATCTCCACTCTGATGTTGACACATTTTAGTAAGTTTAAAAAATTTCGATTATTCTATTTTTCATTATTAATATTTCCATCGGACTCTTCTTTATATCTTCTATGTCTTGCCATGACTTTCTCTTTTTGCACTTGTTTCATGAGTATTAACAATTGCTTGCTGGAACATTATTTTTTATAATATGCTTCAAATTCTGTGTCATATAATGTAATACCTGTTTATCTTGGCATTAGCTTCTGTTGATTTTTTTTCCCCATGTAAATTGTTATTTTTCTAGTTCTTCATTTTCTGAATATTTTGATTTTTCCTACACTTTCTGAAGATTATGACTCTGGGCCTTTAAACAAAACTTGTGAAGAATGATATTTTTGTTTTAGCAGTTAATCAACTTCTTTAGGTTTAGAATTCACATTCCAACCCATCTTCTGGAGGTTGTAGTCTCAAATTTAACTCACTTTTCAAAGACTTTCTGGTGTTATTTAGAATTATTTCACAGTCATGCCAACGAGGGAGCAGTTTGAGAGAGATAGGCAAAGATCTGTTTGTTAGTTCCAGTCGCAGGTTCTTGTCTATGATGATTAAATCAGCTCTACACATGCACAATGTTGGGGTGAACCCAAGTTCTTTAAAAACAACAGCTATGTGTGTTTCTTTTCTGCGTCTCTCTTTCTTTCTCTCTCTCCCCAGTTTCCTGCCTGTTACTTTCCAATTCCACGTGGTTTCTTTAAAAAAAACCCTTATTTATTGCATTTTAATTTTTTATTCAGATAACTTTAGTTTTAAAAATAATATGTTTAGACGTGTCGGTTCACTCCTCATCAAATACAGGAAAACACATCATACTTTCCACCAATTATCTAGTATTTCTCTCTCCATTGGAACCCCATTATCCTTTGCTCTCACCCCCACTTCCTTCCCCTCTGGTAACCTCAATTCTGTTGTCTATGTCTAGGGTTAATTTTTGTCTTGTCTGTTCATTTGTTTTACTTCTTTATTTTCCACATATGAATGAGATCATCCGGTATTTGTCTTTCTCACTCTGACTTATTTCACTTAACATAGTCCCTTCTAGATCTATCCGTGTTGCTGGAAATGGCAGGGTTACATCTTGTTCATCTTATATCATGGCTGTGTAGTACTCCATTGTGCATATACCCCATCTTTTTTTATCCACTCATGTATTGATGGCCACTTAGGTTGTTTCTGTTTTTTGGCTGTTATAAATAATGCAATAAAATTGAGGATACATATTTATTTGCATTAGTGTTTTGGGTATTTTTTTTGTTTGTTTTTTGTAAATACATGGGATTCCCCTTTTATTTCTCAGGTCACTTAGGAGTTCAGTTTATCCCTCTTTGCTATATGCTTCTTCAACTGCTTCTGTTTCCAGAGACAAGCAATAGAAAAACAGGGAGAAAATTAATAGGCATTTGACTCACTGTCTTGGGACCAGAGCTTCATGGGTTATAAAGCCTGGTCCCCTTCCATCAGAACTTTGGTTACTATGAGCTAATGTTGCCACCATGAAGAGTGCTTGGAGACTGGGACACAAGTGAATAGAGAAAAAAAGAAAAAGGAAAATCAATTGGGGGGATTTCCACACTCCTTCTGAGTACTAAGAATCCCTTTTATGTTTATTGAGCTGGTATAGAGGGCTTCTCTGGAGCCTCTCTGCACCCTGGTGCCCAATTGTGAATCTCATCTTGTTTTTTGCTTTGTTTTTTCATGCTGGAATGTCAGAGGACAAAAAAAAGTGCCATCGATTTGGTGGCACTTCAAATTCTGGTCTTTGTCCCTGATCTGTGTGCTGCTGTTTACTTTGTAGATTCCTTAAATAACTGCTCCATGCATTTTATCTTGTTAATAGCTGCCTTCAGTGGGAGAGGCAGGATGGACTATTTTTTAAAATTTACTTTTATTGTAGTAATTATTCTTCACATTACAATAATTTCCTATGTATGGGGTCCCCATTTCTTAGATATATTTCAGCACATCATGCCCTCCACCAAATCACCAAGTGTTCTTCCCCATTGTCCAGAGGGCTCCACTATCATTTGCCCCTGCCTGACCCATTCCCTTTTTGTAACCTCAGTTCTGTTGCAAATTTTTCAGGGTTGGTTATGTTTCATCTGTTCCTTTGTTTTGTGTATTCACAGTCCACCTATAAATGAGGTCATCTGGTATGTGTCTTTCTTCCTTTGACTTGTTTCACTTAGCATAATCCCCTTTAGTTCCATCCATATTGATTCAAATGACAGGGTTTCATCTCTTCTAAGGGCTGTGTCCATTCAGCCACTCTGTATCATTTGACTGGTGAGTTCAGTCCATTAACGTTTAGGTTGATTATTGATATATAGCTGCTTAGTGTCATTTTATAATTTGTCTTTTGTATGTTGCTCTGGATGATGGCTTTGTTCTCTTTCTCTTTTTAGGTCAGATGGGTACAGTTATGTTTTGATTGATTTTGCCTTTTATCTTCTTCGTTCTCTCTCTGGGGATGTATTTTTAGGTTACCCTGAATTTGGCATTCACAGTTCTATATTTACTACCTAATTTTATTTGAAATCATATTAGTCTTCCACTCATTCTAACTATGCACATTTTTGTTCTCTTCTCTTCCTCCCCATTTTTAATATTTGTTGTCTTACTGTTTTTCCGTATGGTTTCTTTATGCGTTACAGAGCATCCTTTAATATTTTTTGGAAAGCTGGTTTTGTGGTGATAAACTCCTTTAACTTCTGCTTGTCAAAAAAGGTTTTTATTGTTCCTTCAGTTCTGAATAATAATCTTGCTGGATATAGTATCCTAGGATGAAAATCCTTTTCTTTTAGCACTGAATATATTATGCCATTCCCTTCTGGCCTGTAGAGTTTCATTCGAGAAGCCTGCTGACAGTCTTATGGGAGCTCCTCTGTATGTGACATGTTTTTCTCTGTCTGCTTTTAATAGTCTTTATCTGGTGTTTTTGATATTTTTATGGTGATGTGTCTAGGTATATTTCTGTTTAGGTTTCTTTTGTAAAGAACTCTTTGAATTTCCTGGATCTGGAGGCTTGCTTTATTTTTCAAATTGAGAAAGTTCTCATCTATTAATAATTTCTTCAAATATGGTTTCTGCCCACTTTCCTCTTTCTTCTTCTGGGACCCCTATGATGCAAATGTTGTTCCTTTTGATGTTATCCCATAGGTCTCAAATGCTGTCTTTGTTTCTTTGAATTTTTTTCTCTCTTTGCTGATTTGCTTGATTGAGTTCCTCTGTCCTATCTTCCAGATCACTGATTCTGTTGGAATCTTCATCCATCCAATTGTTGAACCCCTCTATTGAATTCTTTAATTCAGCCATAGTATCTCTTACCTGTTTGATGAATTGTTTTAATTCTTCTCTTTGCTTCCTGACATTCTCGTTTACTGCTTCTACTGATTTCTGGATTCCCATGGGTATGTTAATCACTATTACTTTAAATTCCTCTTCAGGTAATTTACATGTCTGCTGTATTCAGATTTTCCCCTGGGTTTTTGATTGGATTCATAATTTCACATGTATTTCTCTGTGCCTTTGCTCCGTTTTGGCATTCTGTTTATATTTCTGAGGGTTTGGTTTCCCTGGCGTTGCGTAGGTTCGACTTGCCCAGGATTGGCAATCATGCTGCAGTTTTCTCTCTGCCCACAAGGAGGCACTAGTGGGTAGAGTTTAGGCTTGGGACTGCCTTCTCACTGTATTCCAGGGAGTGGGGCATCCGATGGGCAGGATTTCCAATGGTTGTGTTTGTGGTGGATGGGATTTCTGCTCAGTGGATCCCCGGCTCTGGCTTGAAATGGTTGTGGGAGGAGTCAGAGCTCTTTGACTAATTTCTGCTTATGACTGTTCCCAGTGCAATTTCACTGCACAGACTCAACTCAGCTCCTGATGCACTGACTCTCACTCCCTCCCAAGTTGGCCCTCTGTGGCGCTGCATCTAAGTCCCACTGGGCCCACCTCTCACTGCCTCCATAGCCAGTCTCAAAATCCCTAGCCTCTGCCCCACCGTGGGTCCAGAGACTCCTGAGCTTCATCCCAAATCCAAATCAGTGACTTATCTGAGAACCATGCTGGGAGCTCTCACCCATCATTAGTTATTAGCTGTTCTGTCTCCAGCTGAAGTGCTAGTCGTTTCTTGGTGTTTGTCTCAGGAAAATAGGTGATTTTTTAAATTTTTTGTGGGGAGCGACCCAAAAGCGTGTCCTATTGAGTCACCATCCGGAAGTAATTCTCAGGATGGAGATTCTTAATCTTATCCAGAACTACAATTCTGCTGAATTTTTTATTACAGTAGTTTCATATTTTGTTTGCTTTCAAAATGTCCTGTGTTTCTAAGACCTTTTATTTCCTTTGCTTTCTTCTTTTATAGTATGTAATATTATAAAATTCTTGCAACCAGGAAAGGATTCCTGTGAAACCAGGATATTAACAGAGAAGTCTTTTGTAATTTAAAAAATAATTTCCTTTTTCCTCTTGAATAAACTTGCTATTGTCTTTTAGAATTTATATTTTAATATTTTCTATTTTTCAATAGTTCATTTACCAGTCCATCTCCTAAAAGTGTTACAGTGTTAGAAATGGTAAAGGTACTAAAAACATCTATGTTTCTCTCTGTGTACAGTTGTGTTTCTCATCAATTGTGATATACAGTTTAATACATTTTTTAATTTATTTTTTATTGTCGTAATTATTCTACACATTAAAATAATTTCCTATGTATAGGTTTCCCTAGTTTAATAAATTTTTACCCTTTTCTCCAATAGAGACTACTGAAGCATTCTTAATTTTTTCCTTGTTATTTAGGAGAACAATGCCTAGCTACCAAATTTTTAGATGTATTAGTTTGTGTTCTGAGAATAAAACCCAAAAACTTTTTCTTTCGAAAGTACATTAGAATATTCTTAGAGTCTTATTTTTTGAATAGTATTTGTGGATAGTATAAGAAATTTTTTTTATAATTCTGGTGTAGCAAGTTGGTGTCAGTTAATGACATCTAGATCATTATCTGTTCATCTCTCTACTTACCTTACTGGGCTGTGATCACCTTGAGTAAAGGTACATTTGACATTTTCATTTTTGTATTCCCAGCATACAGAAAAGTCAGGCAGATTGTGATTTTAAGAAAGATTTAGTCATATTCCTTTATATTGTGTTAATTTCTCTGAATTTCGTATGTATTTCAAACATGTTTTCTATTTTACTAATTGATTTCTCTGTGACATCAATTTTATTATTAACCACTTCCAATGCTGGGGTAAATTGTTATATAGTCAGATTCAAGTTTATTCTGTTCCTTTGTTGAAGATGCCATTGAAATATCTCATTATGATTGTAAGATTATTTTTCCTCTTTTCTCAAATGTTCTCAAGATCATGTTCCTGAGAGGCTGTTTGGAAGTTTTACTTTTGTTGCTCATCTAATGAAAGAGCTTGAATCACTCAAGTTCTGAATTTAGGGTTGGGTAATTCTTAAAGGAAGATTCTTAATCCTTGTGTCCAACCAGGGCTGAGTGATGCTGGCTTCCCTGTGCTGATAAATTTTGTAGTTTTAGTTTGATTCATTTAAAAGTTTATTATTTACATATTTTTTTGAATGTCAAATGTTTTCAAATATAGTTCATGACAAAAGTTTCCCTTCAATTTGAAATAAGGGTCAGAAAAATATCCTTTTTATAATCATATTGACAGATACTACTACAGTAATAGGATTGAGGATGGGGCTCAGGTCAATAGGGACGTTTCCCCTTAAGGCTCTCATAAGAGAGGAAATAAGCTACCACTTGATAATAGCCTGAAGTGTGAGTTCACTGTTTTGACACTTCTCAACCCTGTTGTCATGGTTGGGCAGCTATAAGTATTGTGTAAGAACTGAACTGACCCCTAGAGCCAACCCCCAGCTAGTCTGTTTTCTTGACCCAGTATCCCTTTTGAGGTAATATCCTGGACTTGGGTTGGCTTATGATGCCAATTCTTAATTCACTCATATTTTGTAAGTAACATTGATTCTAGAATAGAAAATCTACAAACAATTCTTGTCAAACATGTTGCATGTTAATATAGGTATTTTCTCCTTTGACAGAAAATGTCATGAACATTTTGAGAGGAAACAGAGTAGGAGATATATGAATTTCCTCACAGTGCCATCTTCCTGCAATGACAATGTATTTTCATCTTAACTTCCTTACTTATTATTTTAATTAGAGAATTCTTTGTGTGTTAAGTCTGATCTCTTCTTTGCCACCTAGTTTCTATGCACATACTTTTTTGAAGAAGTCTTCAGCTTCTATGATAATATTGCCTATCATCATCTTTGATTCTGTTTTTACATCTACCATCTCACCTTATTCCCTCTATCTTTTGTCACAATTCAGATATTCTCATGTGCACATCAATGAGTTGGGAGACTAAGTTTTGTATTAGCTTCTCCTTTCTTGATATTCTGTTCCCTTACAAAGTTATGGTCTTTAAGAAGAAGGAGAAAATTGAAATATTATGGTTGTTTATATGTTCTTTAGTTTTTCCTCAGGTCTCTAAAACCTCTAAATGTGCAGTTCAGTTTCTCTTGATTTCTCTTTCTTTTAGGTGATATGGGACAAATTCATGGTCCATCTGCTGGACTCATAAGGCTCTCTGTTGTGATTCTATCAGATTCATATTTCAGGGGGAGAGTATATTTATTATAGAAGTACGTGATCATCTAAACCAGGCATTTTAGTTACTGCATCTCTAAACCTCAGGTTAGTTTAAGTATTGAAGGTGAGTTTTACAAGAATCTGTAAGAATATCATAGGAATATCCAGGATCTGTATATATGTACACACGTGCACACACACATGCACACACACACACACATTCAACAGGACACCAGAGTCAAGACCTAAAAGAACATTTGGAGCCCACATTATTCAGTCTTCACAGCATCATAGTCTAACTTCTGTGCCTCTCTGTCATCTATGAATTCCCTTCTCTTTTGTACACATCAATAAATTATGACTATCTCTAGCTTAGTTTCCCATTACTTTCCATCTCAAGTATACAGCAGAGATTGATTACTGTGTCCAAATTCCAAACTTCTATCAAGAAAAATCCATTGGTCTACATTTGATTCAATAACTATGTTGAATAGGGAGACAAAGGTGTACCCCTACAGGTGAGATAGTTCTCAGAAAAAGTAGCATGTACGCTAGAAGGAAATTATAATAAAGAGGGTTTGCTCGATATCATCTTTATGGGATTTCACCGACTACCAAACTGTCTAGGTCATGACAAGTCTGTTTGCCTGACTCCTCCTTAGAGTCTTGAATGTTTTTATTTCTCCAGGATGCCTTGTACTCTTCTTTCAATTGCAAGAATCTAAAGATATGGTTTTAGCTCTAAAATGGGTCAGAAATTCTTAATTTTTAGTCCTTTTCTTTGCTAGTCTCCTCATCTATTAAAAGTGGACAGAATGAAAATAAATAAGATTATATATATCAAAATACCTAGAATAGTACCTGACATGAGACATGTAATGAAACAATTTTGAGCCATGGTTTCTCATATTCTTGTCCTGGACACTGATTTATACCTTGTCTTTAGGAATATTTTTCTTTTTTCTGGCTTCCTCTTTTTAGTCCTTTTTATGAAAACACTGTCTTTGCCAAACCTCCTGTCTACAGCTTGCGGAATTCTGCTTCTTGAAAATTGGAATAGCATTTGTCCTTTTCCAGTCTATCAGAAACTTTTCATTTTACATTAGTTTCTCAAAGATCACTGGCAGAGTTTCCAGATTCCATTTGAAAATTCTCTTTGTACTTTGAGCTCTAATGTGTCAGCCAAAAGACTTGAAAACATTAAGAGAACATGGGTACCTTTACAATCTCCTAATAAATGTAATACTTTATTTCTCTCATGATGATTTAACTCTTTTTAGTCCAAATGCCATTCTCTTAGAATAGGAGAAACCAATGGAATATAAAGGAATTTGCCTTCTTTTATCTATGAATATTCCACAATTGATCCCTCGTTTATCCCTTCCATGGTAGGCTGACCATACATACTATTTTAAATGGGATAGTACCGCTTTTTCTTTTCATATTGCCTGACCATCCAATTGTTTAAATATCAATTTTGTCCTATTTTTAATAAACCAGGACCTTCTTAACACGGGGCAAAAGACACAGTTGAATTGCTCTGGGCCCAGTCTGTTGAGGGAAGCCACCCCTCTTGCCTGGCGGTAAAGATGGCCCTGACTGTGGCAAGCTGCAGCTGCTACTGCTGTTCTGCTTCTTGTGAGGAAACAGGAGATACGTGGGAAGAGGTATCTTCTCACTCCCACCCTGTGCCTGTTTCTTCAAAGGAAGCAGAACACCGCAGTGTTCAAGCTGCAGGTAAGTATTATGGGGGTTGTCTCTGGCACTGTGGGGGTTATTGGGCATTTGTGGCATCGTGTTAAAACATCATGTGTTTAGGGCAGGACATTTAGAGCAGGGATTATAGGGACACCAAATTTAGCTTTCATCTAAATTGCCAGAATTCTTTGCACTGACCTTGGCTGTTTGTATTAAGTCCCACCAGACCACACATCATTACTATGCCATCTCTGATCGGCATCACATAGTACTTGCTTGTTGCTGACCTGGCTGCTCTGCTCCTTCTTGGATTAGTCTGTTGCCTCCTCTTCCCTTATTTGCCAGTGCATAGCCCCACCCCCCTTTTGCCATCCCAACGTCCCATTTTTGTCTCAAATAAATATAAGGGTGGCCTATTCTGTGGATTTCTCTAGGCTCCCAGAGCAACATTACTGAGATTCTTAGCGTTTTAGAAAAGTAGTTCACCCCAGTCTCTGCTTTTCATGTTTCTGTTCATTAGCTTTGATTTTGTTCCTCCTTTCTATCTTTGGAGTTGTTCTTTTGTAATCTGAATTAGTTACTGCTCAGTTGGCAGAGCCAATATTTTCTTTAGACAACAGTTTCATTAGCTGCCTGAAACAATGACATATTTCACGTCTAATTCTTCAGTGGGGTTGAGAGAGCTATAGCTATAGGTACTAATCATTCCAGTGACTTTAGTATTTAAAACAGTAGACAGTTACTTGAGGGCAAGGACCAGGCTTCATATTTTTATGGCTTCTTTGTCTAGAAATGAAACTGGCACTTAATAATAGCAATAGCTGCCATCTATTGCATTTTACTTGATACCAGGCATTTTAAGTAGATAATCTCATTCAACCCTCACAGTAATCACAGGGAAAATGCTGTTATATCTCAATTTTTATTTTTACAGATGAGGCAGTTGTAACATAGAAAGATTGCTGTTATAAAGTGGTGAGGTCAGGGTTCAAATGCCAATGTCCAAACTAGCATCAGATTTCTAGCCACTACTCTGTGTCTTGTCCAGGGGAGACCCCACGCATGACTATTGAATCAAAAACTCCACCTCTTCCTTTTCACCCTGGGTCATTTGCAAATGCAAAATGTAATCACATTTGAGGATTATTTTCTTTCCTAAACTATTATGAGTTATAATCCTGACTACTCTTTCTCTTAAATTTATGAAGTGTGCCTTCCAAAAGCTAGTACATACACTCAACTTTGTTGTTTTTGTTTAGGTTTTTGCTATCATATGGGGATATAACTTTCAGTTTTCTGTATTTCACTTCATAAAACATTTCTTGGTGGTCAGAAGAAAGACTAAGGTGGTAATTCTGACCACTTCTCTCTCCAATTCAATATCATTTGAGTAAGACAAACTCTTCTATCTGATTATTTCCAACTTGAATTTTTCCTTTTAAAACTTGATACCACAGAGACATATTTTACATACTGTTTTATTGTATCTTAATACACTGTATTTTGTTCATCAAATAGTAAAAAAAAATAAACATTGCTTATTTCCTGAATCAATGATATCTTTCAGTAAATCAGACTACTGTTATTATTTAAAAGTGACAACTACTATCTTCTGCAGCAGCTTGCTTTATGGACTTATTTATACTTTTCTCTTTTGGCCCTTGGAGGGGTTCTGGAATTTCATTTCAATGTGATATTGTGTGGAGGTTTCCCCATACCAGCAAACAATTCTCAGATACTATCAGAATGGTCTGAGAAATCAGCTTGACTCTGACACTATTTCTTTGAAGATAACTGTCAGATTCCACAGGTTAAGGGCTCAGTTTCCTAGGACCAGCCTCCACTCAGACGCTAGTCACAAGCTTAGGTTGTTAGCTGTTCTGAAAACCAGGCTGCATCTCAGACGTTCCACAAGCTCCCCGCCCCCAGACTTCAGACACTGGTTAGAAGCCTAGGTTGTCTTCCTGTGCTTCTCATTGACTATAAATCAGAGGATCCCATGACACTTCCTTTTTGCTAGAAAAGATCACAGAACTCAGAAAACCAGTTTCTCACTAGATTACCAATTTATTACAAAAGATATGAATTCAGGAGGACAGACACTAGAGCTGCATAGGGCAAGTATATGGGAAGGGGAGTGGTGTTTCCATGCCCTCTTCAGCATGCCATTCTCCCCAAATCAACAGGCGGTCATCAACCTGGAATTTCTCTGAATCTCTTCTCCTGGATTTTTATAAAGCCTTTATCACATGTATGTGATTGATTAACTCATTGGTCATTGATTCAACTTCTAGACCCTCTCCTCTCCCCAGAGGTTTAACCCTCTAATCATGGCTTGATCTCCCTAGCTAAGAGCCTCCATCCTTAAGTGAGTATCCAAAAGTTACTCATTAACATAAAAAGACACCTTGAGCACTCTCAATAGTTATGTAATCCGAAGGGTTTTGAGAGCTTTGAACTGTGAACAAAATATAAGTATATATATATATATATATATATATATATATATATATTTACACTTATTATAAATGACAGTATTATAGTCCTAGATTAACAATCATTTAAAACACTTATTCCCCCCCATCCCAAACTTGGGTTTTTCTCCTTTGGGATTACTGAAAACAATTCCAACTGTATATAATTAAAGTAATTCAGAGATTAATGGAAGAGTACTGACACTGATTTAAACTAAGACTATTTGGATGATTCTCCCCTTCCTTCTCCCAGAGGGGGAAGGGTAGCTTATCAGATTTTGGGTAGTATATGGCAGTTCAAAAGGTTATCACAAAGTTTATCCTTTATCATCACTTTTTCAAAATATTGACATAGAAAAATTGGAAAAAGGACCTACAAGCATTTGGGGTTGTATTAATTTTCATGTTATAATTTAAGGTTCATGGACTTTGGGAAAATAATTTAAAAAATGGGCTGAAGTTATCATGTCTATACTCTGAGTTAGGCAAAAGGAATAGTGCAGTTACCACAATTGTGTTATGAGAGAACAGATATGGCTCATGTAATGGGTGTGTGTGTGTGTGTGTGTGTGTGTGTGTGTGTGTGTGTATGACAAAATTATCGGCTCACTACAACCATGTCTCCTGTTTTTTAGCTTAAAGTATCCTTACTGATATCAGTCAGTCTCTGGATACCAGTTTGGAAGTTAAGTACCACCTTAGCTAAGCACTCACAATTTTGGTTTCTTCAGTTTTGCTCCAAAAATCGAAATCCGATGAATTTATCCAGTTCTTCTGTCCTCTCCCAAATCAAACTTCCACTGGGAAGGTATATGAAATTATGACCTGGAATTCTAGATCACTTTCCTTCCTGTTACAGAGCCTACCAAGTCCTTGTTTTTTTTCTGGTTTCTCTTCTTACAATTCTAGTTCTGTTTTTGAAGGGCGTTCCATAAATACTATGCTGTTTTCAATCCCTTCTCTAGATCTCAGAATCCAGCTCTGAACATGGCACCTAAGATGAACATTGAGATCTAGAGATGGAATTGATTCCAGTATTGAGTTTCAGAGATCAGACAAGCTCATCACTGCAGGAGCTTGGGTGTCAGTCCAGGTGGACTGACATGAAAGGGTGACTGTCATCATGACCCTGCCTCTTCACTACTGGACGCTTTCACCATTGTTCTGTGCAGTACAGGCTGTTGCTGTTTCTCCAGGGGACAGTTCTGCACACCGACAGGGTTTCCCAGAATGCACAGATCCTGCTGAGCTGATTTTTTTCTTTCCCCTCCTATGTGAAGTGGGGAGTTAAGGACTCAGAAGATCAACACTGTCCTTAGTGTCCCCTGGCTTACCTACCATCTCTGTCCGCAGAGATGGGACATTTATGGAAAGAAGCTAGTTTAAAGGGGATGCCTATGTGAAAATCTGAGAAATTGGCTATTTTCAGCTCTGTTATGCTTTAAAGCTTGGAAGATCATGAGCCGCATAGAGGATTAACCCAGTCTATTTCCTGCTGTGCTTCTCCGGGACAGACTCTCTGAAGGCCTTGCTGGCTGACTTTCCTGAAGAATGGCACAGTTGTCAGGATGAATCAGGCCCTAACTCTGGGGTGGCACTGGCTAGCAGGGGTTATTCTGAGAGGCTCGGTGGCAAACCAGTGGCTTTAGACATGGCCAGAAAGGAGAATGTGTTTTTGTTTGGTGATGATGAAATTGTAGTTATCAGAGAAAATAGGAAAGGAGAGAATTTCTGATGAGAGCTTTTAGCATAGTGTCAAGACTCCTAAAGCTACAGCCTCTAAGTGACTAATTGGATCAACCCAGGAGTCAGAACATGGCCTGAGTTAAGCTCTGAATTATGCGTGAGGGAAAATTACTTATTCCACCAGTCCTGGGAAGGTTTGCTGCCTTTTACACATGAAAGAGAATCGTAGACTAAAGGTGCTTGACACTTTGACCATGTTATTTTCCTTAATATTAAAAATTGAGTACTATTATTATCATCCCCATTTTATAAATTAAGACACAGATGCTCAGAAGTTTCAGTCATTTGCTTAAGGTCACATAGCTGGTCACTGATAGAAACTATGTATGGTATTGTGGCCCATCTGTGAAGATTAGTGATCAGTGTGTTTTGTTTTATACATGGATTTATCAAATGGTGACCCTAATATTGGCCCTTCTTTGTTATATGCATGTGCGCGTGCACACACACACACACACACACACACACGCACACACACGATACAGCATATAATGTCCTGTAAGCCCCTATAAGGAATGAGATGGATTAGTGGGTGTGGTGTATAATACCTATAGATTGAGAAACGAGTTCAGTATCTTAAAATGAGTATGACTTTGAAAAGTAAATCATAATTAGATAATTATGTTTTAAGAGTCTGATTATTAGGACAGATGAGTTCACTGAGAAGAAATATCTGATGACACCTCATTTCTTTGTTGATAAGGGTTTTGAATATAACAAATTGTGAGCATCAATCTTAATTGTTGCCAGGAATAGCCACTGTGGCTGCCGGTCACAGCTCCTGGGCTGGTCACTGTAGATATTGCTCTGACTGCCCATCTTTGCAAGCATTTTCTCACTTTATTTGACACCTGTCCCTGCTTGTAACTCTGCCTGCTTTCACATGTGACCGTATGCTTCTCCCAGCCCCTAATGCAGCACTGGGTGACAAGCTCAGTGTCACAGTTTGCCTCTGAACTCACAGAGCCGCTTGAATTTTGGACACTCCTCCCTCTTCTAATCTTTCTTAGGATGGCTTCAGTTTCAAGTTCCCATATAAAACTGACAACTGTCTTGGGCAGGTGAGTAGACAAGAGTGGGTTCCTGAGAGAGGACAGATATGAGTATTGCATCTAAAATAAAGTTTAGTTTGCTCCTGCGTGGCACCTAGTTCCTACCCACTGAATAATATTCATAATATATGTGTTTATTTAAAAAAAAGTTATAAACTATCAAAAACTCAATGCAGGCCAGGTGTTGGCAGAGCCTTTCATGCATTCGAAGGACAAAAAGCACTGTGACTCTGATTAAGGCGAGTGAGTAAAACATGCCCATACTTGGTCAAGAGGGGAACAGAGACCACACCACCTCCACTGTGTGAGGAGAAGGTGCCTGAAATGGAAGAGGCAGCAGCTGTTTATCTGTGGCTTTGTAACAAATCCATTTAGCTGGAATCTAGAGTCTGAGTAGGGCTTAGGGGCGGGAGGCTTATCTCTGCGGAATCACCTAAAGTTGGATCAGCTACCTGGTTTCCACTTCTGAGATGACTCATAGCTGCTGGTCCGTTGCTGCGTGTTGGCTGGGCACTCAGGGTGGCGGAGGTAGGGGCTATGGCTCCTTTCTATAGAGGCCTCTTTACGTCCCCATACCCATCTCCCCAGGCTCCTTCCCAGCATGGTGGTTGAATTCCCAAGAGAACAGACACAGCTGCGTTGCTTTCTGAGAACCTTAGCCTCACGCTGCATCACATTTGCCTCATTCTGTTTCTGGGGTCCATTGCAAGGGTCTGTCCCCCACCCCCAAGGTGAGGGAATGTAGAACCCAGGTTTTGATGGGAGAGGTATTGAAATAATAAGAGCAGAAGAGATAGAAGATATTGTCATAATTGTTTTGGGAAATACCATCTGCTACCAAACTGTCCAAGGGAGTGCAAAGGAGAGAAGAGGTTATGAACTGTATCCCAGACATTATTTTGAGAATCTCTTATCTATCTTAACTACTTTGCTGTTCCTGTGACATGATGAGCTGATGCTAGAGAAGCTACTGAAAAAGGTCACGTGTTTTTTTCAGAGGATTGAAACTCTGGGTCCTAGACACAGCCCGGTTATTGGCACTTGCTTGCCCAGTTACAGCTTTGGGGCAATTAGTGGTCTTCGTGTTCACTCTGGTCGGGTCTGAGGGAAGTAAGAGTGTCTTCTAATTGGAGAAAGAATAGAGAAAGTTCTAGAGAATTTGTATAGAATGTTTCCTGTGTGTGCATGTGTGATTTCATGTGTATCTGTGCTTTCCAGAAAGCAAGTTATACCATAGACCAGCTAGGGTAACTAAGAGTGGTCTAAGCTGTAAGCTCTTAAGGCCAGTTCCTCAGTATAGGTTGATTTTGGTGTTGTCCAGCCTCTGGGCCTGAGACACTCCGGCCTTGGAATCCACGGGGAAAAAATGATGTATTGGGTAGAGCGTTACAAGGGTTTACTCATACTTATGTGCCTGGTAAGGTTGAATCTGCATAGAAAGAGACCTCAGGTAACATCTGTGTCTCCTTTTTCTCATTTTTTTCTATATGCATCTAGTAAATCCTGGCTCTGGGAACATGGAGACAAGTGGGATTAAAACCTTTTATATGGTTAACTGTATATTTCTGTAAACATAACTTTTTATGTTTTAAATGTAGGAGAAAATAATAGGGAGAAGAGTATTGGGTCAGAGACACACACTGCCAAGCAAATGATAAATGTTGAGCAAATCAGTAATTATACAATCTATTTGTTTAAGGAATTGGTACCTTTCTTATATAGTTACTCTGATTCATTGGGGAAAATCAGCTTTTAGGATGTTAAGTGTATCTCTTTGTATGAGGGCTTGCACCTGGTTGGGATGAATATATGTGTATGCAAGATATGCAATTTACATACTTTAAATATGTAATTTTCTTTTTGAGTCTTAACTGCCCTTGAGAAAATGATTCTGTGTTTTCCCCCCCAAGTCTGCAATATTTAAATCAGTGGGTCAAAAATTTAGAAGCTCAAACCTTATTGCAATATAAAATATTTTTATAAATTATAACTTCCTTAGGACTAAGTGTTAATTTACCAGCTTATTATTTAATTATGCTAGTCAGTCAGACAATAAGCATTCATAGAGGGCTTACTCTTTTCCAGGTATTAGTTTATATGCTGGGTAGTTGGTAGAAAAATAACCAAATCTCTGCTCCCAAGAAGCCAGAGGCTAATTTTGTGAGAAAATAAACATGCAAATAAACACAAGCATATATACATAAACCCAGAAATAAAGTCACATCTATGTGGACAGTTAATCTATAACGAAGGTGCCCAGAGCAGACAATGAAGGAAGGAAAGTCTATTCAACAAATAGTGTTGGGAAAATTGGGAAGACATCTACAAAAAAAAAAAAAAAGATTACTCATTAGTGCCATATAAAAAGTTAACTCAAAATGGACCAAAGGCATAGACATAAGACACCAAACCATAATATACTTTGAAGAAATTGTGAGAAAAATACTCCGTGACCTCAACCTCAAAGATAGTCTTGTGGGAGGAACAAGAAACCAAAGCAAAACTAAGTAAGTGGAATCAGATCAAACTGAAAATCTTCTGCACTGCAAAAGAAATGACCACTAAAAGAAAAAAAACAAGACAACCCATGGAATTGGAGAAGATAGTTACACAACATACATCAGATAAGAGCCTAATCTCCAAAATAGATAGTTTGTACACCAACAATAAAGAAAACAAATGTCCCACTCAAAAAATGGGCAGAAGAACTGAAAGACACCTACCTATAGAAGACACACAGATGGCCTACAGATGCCTGAAAAAAATTTTACATCATTCATCACCAGAGAAATGCAAATACAAATCACAATGATATAGCAGCTAACACCAGGGAGAATGGCCTATATCACAAAGACTGGAAATAGCAGGTCCTGGCCCTTCCAGCATGTGGCACAAGGAACCTCTGCACTCCTGGTGGGAATGTAATTGGTGCAACTTCTCTGGAAAACAGTATGGAGAGTCCTCAAACAAATAAAGCTGGATCTACCATTTATGCAGCAATCCCATTCTTGGGCATATATCCAGAGGACAGAAAATCTCGACTCAGAAAAAAACATTTGCACACCTATGTTCATAGCAGTGCAGTTCACAGTAGCCAAGACATGGAAACAACCTAAATGCCCACCAATAGATGACTGGATAAAGAAACTGTGATATATATATACAATGGAATTCTATGCTCCTGTTAAAAATGATGAAATTGTGCCCTTTGCAACAATCTGGATGGAACTGGAAGGGATCGTGATAAGCAAACTAAGTAAGAAAAGGAGAAATACAGGATGGTCTTACTCATGTGGAATATAGTGAAATGAAACAAATGAATATACAAATTCCAGCAATAATAGCAGGATGTAGGACTGTGGTTATGGGGGTGGCGGGACAGAGGGTAAAGTGGGGGTAAAGGACACCAGAACTTGGTGGTGGTTTGGTGTGAAATATGTACTGAGCTGTAATTTCAGTGCCCTAAAAGGAATATTGCATTGTGAACAAAGAATACTAAATATTACTATTAAAAAATGATATGTGACTCAAGGTAAAAACCAAGGCTGGAATCATAGCTTTGGGAATTAATAGTCTAGAGATGGCATTTAAACAAGAGACTTGAGGAGATCACTCAGAGACAGAGGGGCGATGGAGAAAAAAGAATGTAAAGTCCAAGGACACAATTCTGGTGTTCACTTACGTACGGAGTTCTATCAGTGGAGGAAGAGACGCAAATTGGCCGCTGTTAAGGTGGGAAGAAACGCAGGCAAGTATGGAGCCCAGCAGCCAGGAGAATATAGTGTTTCAAGAGAAACTTCATAGTCAACCTCATCGAATGCTGCTCAGAGGCCTCATCAAATGATCACTGAGAAGAAGCTGTTGGGTGTTGCGTGACCTTGAAAAACACTTTAGTTGAATGATTGGGAGAGAATGGAAATTCAAAAATGGTTGCACAAGACGGGGATTTTCCTGTGATGGTGAGCAAAGAAGTGAGAAAGAACCGAGAAGGGATGTAAGTCGAATGGTGTTCCATATTGCTTTTTAAGATGGGAAATTATGACACATTACATGAAAATCTTAGAATTTTGGGAGTGAGGGATGAGAAAGAGAGAAAGAGAGGTGATGGAGGAGAGGCAGATGGATTTGATGTTGCAAGATTAACTTGTTCTTATTTTCTCGTATACATTTTGTTTCTCTGCTTTGAGGTGAGGTTCTCATGTGATGGTGGAAACATTAAGGAATGTAGTAATAGTAATCTTGATTGTTATAGCTGAATATTGACTTGAGTCTTGAGAACATAAACCACATGCCAAGCCAGTAAACACTGTGACTTTAAAAAGAGTGATTTAATGCTAGGTTTGGCAAATTTATTCTGTAAAGGGACAGATAGGAAAATATTTCTTGTTTTGTGAGGCATGCAGCTTTTGTCACACTATCAACTCTGCCACTCTAGCATGAAAGCAAAAATAGACAATTCATAAATGTATGAATGTGACTATATTCCAGTAAAACTTTATAAAAACAGGCCCACTTTTGGTGCAAGGATTCTAGTTTGTCAGCTTCATATTAAGCTGCTTGAGTGTGAGCATGAAGGCAGAGATAAATGGATATTAACAGGAAAATTATTTTTTCCAAAGGAGTACAGTGGAGTAAGATGCCAGGAGATTAAGGATATTTACAAAAGACTTAGATGTGTTGTACTGTAGGATCTAAATCAGGTGAGGGGAGAAAAGGGGAATGAGGACAGTGTTAGATAAAGAAAAAGATTGGGATCAAGAATTCCAGGTCCAATCAGAATCAGAGAATAGCAGGAATGGCAATACCAAAATCAATGAGCTGGAATGTTAGGAAGTAGAGGTTAGATATAGATGAATTATTTGAAATCAAGATTGTTTAGAAGTGGGATAATTACTGATAGTGGTAATAGCAGGAAAGATTATTGAAGCAAAGAATGGCAGAAACCCCACGGAGAGATTGTAAACAGTGGTGAGGGACAGCTACTAGAATGAGGGAAGCCAAATGAGGGAGGGTGTGGTGTGAAATACAGACCTGAGGTGTGATTTCGGTATGCTAAAATGCATATACCAATGTAAACAAAAACAAAAGTAGTAATATTTTAATGTAATAAAACTATTAATATACATGTATATTTCATATATACATATATACATAAACATATATTGTATATGTACATATATATATATATATATATATATATATCTATCTATCTCTGAGAGGTAAAGGAAACCAAGAAAGGCAAAGATCAAAGCCCTAGGAGAATTTACTGATGATGAAATATGAGTTCCATTGGTCACAGAGGCTATTCTTTCTACATTGATGTTGTGCTGCTGGTCACGAATACCTGGGAGAAGGGGTGGCCTCTTCACTGGAAATGCTGGCTGGGTGGCATCTGAAGAACAGAGCAGTGTACATTTCTGGGCAAGCCTCTTGGTTCCTTCTGTGTCCTTTCTGTGGTTTGTGAAGATAGATATTTTCAATTTTTTTTATTGTGGGAAATAGAAGAAATACAGAACAAAACACACCTGTTCAGAGATTTAAATTGGGATGTTCCGAATCCTGTTTAAATCATTATGAAGAAACTTTTTAAGAGTTCACATGTTTAATTGAAAATTTTTAATGTCCTACCTCAATTCAGGATATTTGCTTCTCATAACATGTCTGAAAGAGTGTGGTAGGGTTTCCAGCCTGTATCAGATTCCTGAGCCTTGGTGTGGGGTAAATCCCATTAGATGGAGACAGGGACCCTTGGCCACTTGGAGAAAAGGGGAGGGTGGGTCATAGGATTTCTTTAAGGGAAATTCTATATCTACACAATAGAGCACATTCTAGAAATGTCTCTGCACTAAGGGGAGGGGTATCTGTTGGGACCTGGTCCTAGAGGCTCATTTTTGTTTTCACTGGCAGGGCAAGTCTCTGTTAGCCCAGCAGACTAAGAGGCCACCAGGGGAGGGTGCTTAAGAACAGCTAGGTTGTTACTGAGGGCATCCTGGGAAAGAAGAGCTGGCTTTGGCCGCTATGGATGGCTGTGTTTTAACTTGGCATTTTCTTTACTTACAAAAGGAAAAATCAGTGAGAGTAATGCCATATGATAAAAGTGATTTGGGACAGTCTAGGAATGGGAATTAGACCATATTAATAAAATTTTAATTGTTAAATTACATTCTTCACTTGGGTGATTGCCTTCCTTGTTCTTACTCTGGGCGGGGAACATTTTTGTGAGCAATTACTGTGAAATTTTATGTACTGTTTAGTGGGCTTGGGTGAGACACAGTGGAACTTAAATCTATGAATGCAAAGCCGCAGGCCCTACTGGAAGCACCTACTAGACTCCAATAGAATTTACTAAAAAGCACTAACCCATTTTTATTCTGTCATTTTCTGTGTGTGTGTGTGTGTGTGTGTGTGTGTGTGTGCTATATTTGGAAAAGATTGCGGAGTTGTGCCAAAGATGATGCAGAACCAATTTAAATAATTTGGGGGAATGCCTGAAGGCAATGAAATATGGAAATGCTTCTGGAACTGCAGAGGTAAGCAGGCTTTTCCAGCATCGTCCTGGAATGCCATGTCAACAGCACCATCTTATTGGAAGGAAAACGATTTTCATTTAAAATTATAACTGACATCTGTGATCAGTTTCCTACAAAGAGGAGAGGTTGATAAATGGATGCTAAGAAATTGTCAGATTTTAGTGGTTTAAATTTCAAAAGATGAACTCTCCAAAAGAAGTGAAAAGAATATTATAGATGCTGTTGAAGAATAGACGATTCAGCATATGGGATTAAATAGCAAAAGGACTGATGCAATTGATGCATTAATTCAGCAAATACTTGCCATTACTTTAATTTCAGCAGTTGGGACAAAGCTGTAATCGAAACAGAAATCCTAGCAGACAGAGAAAGATTGTAAAGGGAAACCATGTTTTTAAGTGCTATGGAGAACAGTTGGAAGGGTTGGTAAGGAATGCTGGTGGTGGAGAGTCAGTTTTAAGCAGGGTGGTTAGGGAACTTTTTCTGAAAGCATTTCAGCAACAATTTCAGGCGTAAGGGAGTAAATGGTGTGTGTGGACGTTTTCAAAGGTGCATTGTCAAGGAGAAGATCTGTTAAGAGGTTCTTGTCGAAGGTGGTCTTTTAGAGGTGGTGAAGGAACTCTGGCAATGGGAGGCTCTTTACGCCATCCCCCCACCATCCCTTGTCCTTGGAATATACATGCCACATACTATTCTCATAACCGGAGCTGTTTCAAGGCACAGTTTTAAGAGAGATATATTTTGAGAGCCTCTGGACTGTATATATCTGACTGAACCTTGTAAAGCTTTTATATTAACTCTTAAATTTCTGGAAGTGGTTGCAGAGATCGACAAGCTTGTGTAACTTCCACCTACTGATATGAAATGTTCTGTCTCTTTTTACCACCTCCCCATGTCTTCTCTGTTTGAGGGCTAGTTTCAAGTTTCACCTAGGAAACCCCTGAAGTTGCGAACCAATAGCTATTAAAATATTCCAGGTAAGAAATGATAGTCACTTGCACCAGGGCGGCAACAATGAATGTGGGAGTAGGGGTCAGATTCTGGGTATATTTTTGAGAACAGTTAACAGAATTTGCTGACAGATTGGGTGTGGGAAGTGAGAGAAGCAGAGGAGTTAAGGATGAGGCTATGCTTGGGTTTGAACGATGGTAAAACAGAATTACCATTAGTTTTACTGGTGCCGACTCTGGGAAGTTCTGGATGGTAGAGAAGATCAGGACTTTGTATATGTTTACTACGTTTGAACCGCCCCTTAGGCATTCATATAGTAAGATCTAGAGGCAACTGGGCATTAGTAATTTGAAAATCAAAGACTGATCAAGTCAAGAAAGCTGGTGCTTGCAGCTCTAGGTGTCATCAGCATAATGATAGCATCTAAATTCAACATTGGATGAGAATACTAGAGTGGATCTGTAGACAAAAAAGGAAAGTCAAGTAATATGAAGACTGAGAATTGACCATTATTAGCCACCTGGAAGTCACTGTTAACATAAGGAGTGAAAAACCTGATTACAATGTGTGCAAAATGAATGTTAGGAGAGAAATTAGAAACAGCAAGTAAATAAAAAATTTTATTAGTTTTGTTCTAAAGGAAAAACAAAGAAGTAGGGTAGTAGTTGGGAAGGGAAACCGAATCATGGAAATTATATTTTTATGTGTGAGAAATAACATGACATTTGTGAGCAGTCCATTAGAAAGGGAAGATGAGATGAACCAGAAGAGAGGGCAGGAATTTAGGGTGCAAGTGAAGATGTTGCCTCTAGCTAGGAATTAGAGCAGTTTGTTCAAAAGACCAGAGAGAATGAGTGAGTATTTGAGCACTGATTCTGAGTGGTGCATAGAAGGTGTTTTCTGATTGCTTCTGTTGGGTTTAGGAAGTGTAGGAGAAGAATGCAAGCACTGTGAATTTAGCCAAATCTACAGACATTTATTCCTTATCAGTGATCTTGGTGTTGGATCTCAGATATTTCAAAAGTAGTTGATGGGTTTGTTAAATCTTCTATGGTGTCTCCTTCACCTAACACCACCTCACCCAAGCCACTAAGGTATCAATCATTGATGTGGTTCCCTTTGTCCTCGGTACCATCTCTACATTATCCCCGATTTATGTTTCAGCATGAAATAGTAGACAGAAATAGATCTTGATGGGTAGAGGACTGTGATCTGGAAAGTGTTTGTGTGAATAAAATGTATTAAAATAATTTATTGGTGACCCTAATGTCTGCAGTATACATTTACCACTAATCTAAATTCAACTTCATGTACTACTATACCACTTCACAGGGAATGTGGGTGCCTTATAAGATTTCGAAATTCCTCTGTCCTATCTCTTAAATAAATGACAGACCTTCTATGGGGATGATAAAGATGACAGTGATGGTGATGGGAATTAACAAATGAAGGAGAATAGGAAGAAAAAGGATGAAAAACTAGCTTAATTAGAATTTGTCTCTTACAAAGACACTATTCAGAGGCACCACCCATCTCTTCTGTCCTCATTGCCCCATTTGTGCTGTTTTTCTAGACCAATAACTCTCAACCCAGGTTGCTCATTAGAATCTCCTAAGGAGCTTTTAAACATCCTGATGCTCCAGTCACAGTCCAGACCACAGTACCTGGCTCTGGAAAAGATTCAATAAATACTAGCTGTCATCTTTCATGATCTTTGTAGGCACATACACTTTTTACTCCTTTCTAACAGACATAGAGGCAAAAGAAGTTTATTCCCCATTGACACCCCACCCTCACCCCCCAGAAACCCATGGCAACCTCCTAGCACTTACAATGGCTTAAATAAAGAAATTGAGTCTGCTCTATTTGTGAAAAAAAAAGTCATTAATCTACCCATAAATTGTAATCAACCAATGTATTATTGTTCTTATTATTTTGAATAAACTTTCATGTTAGATTAAATAAGAAAAAGAAAATGTTTGATTTTATTTTTATTTATTCCTGTTCTCATGCTCTTCCTTTTTCTGTGTCGATCTGACTTTCTGACCTCTATCATTTCCTTCTTTCTGTAGAACTTTTTTCGACATTTCATGCAAGGCAAGTTGACTGGTGACAAATTCCCTCAATTTTTGTTTGTCTGAGAAAGTATTTCTCTTTCACTTTTGAAGGATCATTTCACTTTGGGATACAGAATTTAACTGGGTCTTTTTATTTTCCCCCCTTTCAACTCTGTAAATATTTCACTCTACTCTCTTCTTGTTTTCCTCATGTATGAGGAAGTCCAATCTAATTTTTTTTGTGCTCTATGTTATATGACATTCTTCCTCCAGCTTCTTTAAAAATGTTCCCACGGCTTCGATTTTCCACAGTTTGAAAATGATACAGCTAGGTTTATATTTTTTTTATATTTATTTTGCTTGCTGTTCTCTGAGCACTTAGATCTATGGCTTGGTTTCTGTCACTAATTCTGGAAAATTCTCAACCATTGTATCTTCAACAATTTTGTTTCTTTTTTCTCTTTCACCTTTTATAATTGCCCCATGGATATTCTCTCTCTCTCATTTTTCAGTTTTGCAAGTTTCTATTGACATATCTTCAAGCTCACTAATGTTTATCTTGTCTCTGTCTACCCTGCGGACGAGCTTGTCAAAGGAGTCTTCATTTCTGTTAGTGTTTTTGATTTCTAGCACTCTTTAGTAGAGAGTTGTCATTCTCTACCTACATCATCCTTTTCTCACATGATATCCATTTTCTATTTTATAGTGCTTAGCATATTAGTTTTCTTTTAAATTTCAAATTTGATAATTACAAAATATTTACAATTCCTGAATCTTCATCTGATGGTTGGTTTGCATCCTCGGATTTTTTTATTTTTTATTCTATGCGTGTGTCCCCTATAGCATGCCTTCTGATTTTGTTTTTTAAGACAATGTAATGTATTGGGTAAAAGGAATTGAGGTAAAAAAATCATCAGTATGAAGTTTGATGTATTTTTCTGACTAGGCATTAGACTGCTATAGTTTTGGGTGTCAGGGGCTAGAATGTTCTCTGGTGTCTGTTTTTGTGTTTCCTTGTTTTTTTTGAGCTTCTCTAGAGACTCCTTCTTAAATAGAGCCTGAACTTTGAAGTTCATTTCAGCTGTAATGTCCTATGAGTCCTGTTGATGTGGTAGTAAAGGAAGGGGAAAAGGGAAACCTTATTTTTCCTTATGATAAAGTCTCAGTATTTTGATGGGTCTGTGTCCTTCTGCTGTGACATTTACAAGGGCTTCTCAGTTTCCTTCCTTACCTCTTAGGTAATACGGGAAGGTCAGAGATGGCTGCAGTTGAGTATTACTCTCCCCACTTATTGGTTATGGTCTGGTAAAATAGCAGGTAAACTATTAATGGGAACAGAAAATTCTGGGTGCATTTCAAAGTGATTACCCTTTCCACCTGCCCAAACCATGAAGAGATATTTCTCTGATCTTTACCTTGATAACTGACAGGGTTCGGGAATTTAGAACTCATGAAAGTGTTTCCCATCTTATCCCCCCACCCCCAAAGGTTGGGCTCCCAGGAGTTTTATATCTTAAGCTAGTTCAGAGCAAGCCTCCAGAAATTATTCGATTATTAGACTCCAGCTGGGCAAGCGGTGTGCTCCATGCCCTCCTTCTGATGGCCCTCTGAAGAGTTGTTGATTATCAGATTATTCAGTCTTTTTGAATGAGAATAGGAGTGATGAATTCTATGTTCTCTATGCATTGGAAACCTAGCTATAGTTTGAAGTTTTGTTGATGGGATAAGCCAGTAACAATTTTCTGTTAAAAAAAAGAGAAATAAGGTGATCAATGGAATGAGTACAGGGAAAATACAAAGGGGGCATTTTCATTCTCTAGTTTTTAATTATGTTGACCACTGGTACAATATCTCTCTTTCCTTCTCTTTGTTTTCCTCTGTTCTCTTCCTTCCCTTTTTAAATCATCTTTCTCTTTGTCCTCTGCTCCCATATTATTCCTTCTATATTTTTCTTCCTTTGTGTCAAGATTATTAGAGATTTCTCCTGTGATTTCAGGCTTGTCTGCCCTTAGTATTTCTCCTAGAAGAAAGATAACTTTTCTCCTTGTCAGGCTGATTCCACTATCATGTCAGACAGATGAAAAATTTTGGGATCACCTTGATGCCTGCATTGTAACCTGTCACAAACCTTTCACATAATGAGTCTGAAGGACCCTTCCATGATCTTGATGATACATGCTATTTTTGTCAACAACAGGGCAGGCATAGGATGAACTTAGGCCTCATGGATTGAATCTAGAGGTTACTACTTGAACTCTTAATTTGGGATGATTTATTCTTTTAACATTTCACTTACAACTGTATTAGGAGGCTGACTGGAAGCTACCAAGTACCCCCTGCACCTGCCATGTTAGAGTTTATGGAGGCTCTTTCCCTTGGTTTTAATATGCTTTGCTTATATTCTTACAAACCATCATAGCCTTCCTTAATTGTCACATGACTCTTACTCTAGGTGGAATGAACATGTAAGCTCTTCTTTTGGCTTCTGTGGGAAGTAGTTCATAAGCAACTACTGCAGCCTGGAGAGCTAGTGGTTCAGGCCTTTGAAATGGCTGTCTCAGAACCATTTCTGTGTAGAGCCAGCACAATTCTGGATGAGAAATGAAGCCATAATTGTCTGTACAATGACCATAGATATTTGCTATCTCAAATTGGTGATACTGTTCATAGTGAGGCATTCAAATGTCCTTAGAATTTAAGTTATGAGCTGTAACTGTCTTTTGGGGGCTATAGACGTGAAAACAATCAGGCAGTTGTTACATAACCCTTGGCCCTCCAGAGATCTCAGAGTGAATCTGGTTTAGAACTTCACGACCTCTTTCAATGCAGTATGAAGTATGCAAGAAGAGCTTTTAATAGGGAAATAATGAACATGGCATGGCATTGATGTCGGGTGGAAAAGAGTGATGAATAAGGCCTTACAAGGGAGTGTAAGAGGGACAGGGTGTTGCGTCCTTTGCACGAAATGGAAAAAGGTAGACACATAAGGCTTGTGAAGGCTTGTGAAACAATTGATGAGAATTTGGGTGAGTTGGGCTAAAGACACTTTCAGGGGAAGGTAGCTCAGAAGGAAATAGGAACAGATGTGTAATCAGACATCTGCTTCTAAATCTTTGACTTAGCTTTAAAGAACAACTCAGGTTCCAGACTGCTGGAGACTGAAACCCAATTCTGCCATTTACTAGCTGTTTAACCTTGGACGAGTTATTTAATTACTCTGTCCTTAGAAATACTTGACAGTTGACTGATTTAATAAGTATAGGATTTTAGAATATTGCCTGGTATGTTGTCCTGTTCTAAGCCCTATTACATTCATGATTTTTATCAAAGTTAATTTTATTTACAAAAATACAAATGTTTGATATATAGACTCACTCTTCATCAAATATATGATAACACCCCACACCCACCACCAAATTTGTAGTAGTCATCTACCACTGTCCATTGGATCTCACTACCCTGTGGTCCTCTGTCCACCCATCTTCTCCTCTGTTAATCTTAGTTCTCTTTCAAGAGAGTTCTATCTAAGAGTTACTTTTTTTGTGTTTGATTTGTTTAGTTGTATTCTGCCTATCATCTGTTGTCTTTCTCTCCTGGTTTATTTCACTTAGCATAATCCCCTCTAGTTCCATCCACATTATTACAAATGCTATTTAATCTTTTATTTTTTTACAGCTGAGTTGTTCTCCATTGTGTATATACAACCACATCTTCTTTTTCCAGCATATATGAATTCTCTGTTACGTAAGTGTGGGTTACTCCTTCTAAGTGATACTATAAGCATGGGATAATCATTGAATATATGTAAATGTAGCATTCGCTTCTGTCACTGAGAAGGTTTTCAAAAGTGCAATAGCCAGAAAAAAATATTGATTTAAACAAGACTTTCAATAAGGACCGATTTTCCTGTGGTCAGGATTGAAAAATACCAGTTGGAGTCAGAGTACTAAGGGGACATTTGCCTGTTCACGTCACAGGACTTACATTGCCAGGAGAAGGGTTTCCAGAGTCCTTGTGCACATTCTGGCCACAGCTGTCCTGAGGAACATGCCCTTTGGTGAAGCTATGAACAGTGTGCTCCCTGAAGCTATAGGAAGTGTACAGTTATATATTTTGGATTAAAGGATTTGGATCCTAAAAGGCGATGATCAGCTCAAACTTTTCTTCCTTGTCTCACTGTAATTCCTAGCATTCCTCTTCTTTTACTGCAGTGCTACACTGCTTGAGTTTTCTTAAGCACACTCTAGATTCTTTTCCTTATACCATTGCTTCTTTCTCACACATTTGGGGCATGCTTTTCTTGCATGACTAGCCCTTCGTCTCTAGGGCACTTTCAAGGCCATCATGCTTTAATCAAAGCCCAGGGAGCTACCTGCAAGTCATGGAGGCTAAGATAGACCCAGAGCTTTGTTGGTAAATCCTGACTTTGCCTCAAATAGCTGCACATGGACTGGCACCTGTTCCAATGGACTCAGTAGAAACACATGCTTTTATTTCATGCTGTGCAAGATGCTGTTGACCTTGTTAAGTAAAGGGGTCTTGCCACAGCAGCAGGATCTTACTTATATTCCAATTTGGTCACACACTTTCTCTGCATAATCTCCTGTTCCGCAGTGAGGAAGATCGCCTGGTTGATTAAATGAACTGACATCACTTTAGTATTCTTTCACATTACCTTTAAATCCATTCTGTCAAGTTTCCCTTTTCCATTACCATATCTAGGGAGGTCTTGTAAGTTTTCTGATTCATTTCATATATTAGAATAATTTTGCATGTAGATATTAACCAGGTAAGATCAATTTAAATCAAATTTCTCAGGCCTACCTCTTTGCTTGTTGGTCAGTTTTGGAGTGGGGATCATGTTTGTTCTCCACCAGCATACTTCACATCGTCCCTTATGGTTTACTGGCCTCTGGGTCCCCCTGGTTTCAGGGTTGGAGGCAGGACTTACACATTCTACAAATATTCCTTGTGTTCTTAATTTGTATCAGGTATTCTTCTGAGTTCCAGGTACAAATAAGGGGAATAATATCCCCACTTCATGGAACTTATATTCGAACAGGACAAGGTAAAATATACTAATACAAAGAGAATATATCTGAAAAGAATAGGAGCTATGGAGTAAGGATTGTATAAAAGGAGAATAGGGAACAGTGGGAATTTTACATAGAGCAGTCAGTGAAGGACTTTCTGGCAAACTGGCATTTGAGAAGAGAGCTAAGGGAAGAAGAGAGTGTGCTAATGGAGAGATAGGGGGAAGAAAATCTAAACAGTGGAGACCGTATTCAAGGAACCTAGGTAGCTCAGAGTAGCTGATGGACTGAGTGAGATGGGAAGTAGCATACATTAGGGCAGAGAGACAGTTGAGGCGGGGGCAGTCATGGCAGGAATTTTGACTTTCACTTCAAGGAGGCTAGAAGGCATTGGAGAGGTGTGTGTATGGATGAAGGATGTGATCTGACTTAAAATTTTTAACTCTATCTTTCTGGCTTCAAGGTGATATACGATAGAAATTCAGTAAGTGGGGAGACCAGATAGGTGATGATTGCAGTACTCTAGGTGGTAGATGGTGATGGCTTAGACTAGGGAGGTAGATGAAGAACAGTCATGTTCTAGATTTTTTTTTAAGGCAAGTTCAAGATTTGTGTAGAATTTGGGATGAAAAACAAAGAAGGGATTTTAGATGGCTTCAATAACAACTGGACTAATGGGAATGTTCTTTACTAAAACAGGGAAGACTACAGGAGAAACAAGATTTGTTTTTGAATAATTTCAAATAGAAATTTGATTTTTGTGCTTCTTTAGCCTGAAAAGTGGAGTTTAGGAATCTAGACTGAAGATAAGACTTTGGAATTATTGCCATAGATATCCAATACAGAAGAATTGTAGAAAATTTGAGCATAGCCTGACACTGTCCACTGCAAAGACCATCTTCTGGGAGTGAATAAGGTGCTGGAGGTATGAGAAGAGCCCAAGATGCAGACAAGAGGGGGAGAAAGGACTATGGAACTCTGATTGCAGGATTCCAGGAGCTCTCATGAAATCTTGAGGTTGGTCAGTGGTCATCAATGTAAATAAGAACTAGTTAGCTAGTTTTACTTCAGTCACATTCTGCAGCCTGAGTGAAGCTGTTTTCCAAGATGTAATTTTGTGTGTTCTTTGGAACACACTGTGTAAGGATCTCTGCCATATTTTGTCCCCTTTTTAATACCTATCAGCCTGTTTGTGACAAAACACTCCTGAAATCCTGGTATTTTATTCATTTTATTATTTATTTTATTTATTAATTTTTCACACCCTCCACTTGTATGCATAGGAACCCTGGTTTTCTTTTCTCTGGATCGAGGAGATGTAGTTGACCTGTTGTGTCCTCTTTCCTTGCCCAAACATTCTTTAGACTTGCCCCAGTGAGGGTTGGCAAACTGTCTTGTTGGAATTTAACAGGCTAGGGAGTACATGTCAGATTCTTCCAAGAACTTTCAAGCCTCCAAGTTTCTGCAGCTCAGAAAATCCCTATGTAGAGCATAAAATGGTGACTTGCTCTCCTTAAAAGTTTCCTCTCTGGCAAGCCCTCATGGCCTAGATGATGAGGCCACCGGATGTAGTCCACATACGTCCCAAGAACCTGGGTTCAAGAACCAGGACTAAATAAATGGTTTTCCTACTCTCATTCCTGCCTACATCTTTCCTTTAAAAAAATGTATACCCTCTGATCTCTCTGCATTCATTTTATTTTTTACTTTTTATGTTGAAATCATGTCAAGCCTACAGAAAGATTTCTAGATTAAGAATGACATAAAGGGAGATTAACTTATTTATATATCTTTAACCTCATGTACTTCATTTTTCATACTCTCACTCTACAGATTTGCATAAAATAATTTCTTTTCCCTTAAATTAGTTGTATTTCCCAAGAGTTTTATATTATCTTACTTAATAATTAGTTCTCACCTTCAGAAATTTATGTTGATATGTTATCCCATATTCCAATTCAGCAGTTCATCTAATATACTTTAAAGCATTTTTTCCCAATGTACAGGACCCAGCCTAGTATCTGGTGCGCAGTTAGTTGTTATGCTTCTTCATCATCCTTTAATCTAGAACTTACCTGCATAATTTTATGACATTGACATTTTTGAATGATACTTTCCTTCCTTTAAAGTTTTTTTCATTTTATGTTTCATTTTATGTTTAATATTACCTTATAAGTTTCAAGTCTTGCTCTTTTGTGATATTTTGATAATATTGTAAATTGATTCTTTGCCTTAGTTTTATATTTTATTTCTCATTGTTAGTGTATGAAAATACAATAATATTTTGTATATTACTCTTTTATCCTGCAACTTTTCTGAACTCCTTTATTAGCGCTAATTTGTGTGTGTGTGTGTGTGTATGTGTGTGTTCTTTAGGATTTTCTATTTGACAGATTATGCTTCTGAATATAGAGATAATTTTACTTTTCCAAACAGGAGATTTTTCATTCTTTTTCTTTTGATCAATTTTCCTGCCTGCCTTAAACCTCCGATATTATGGTGAATAGAAGTGACAAGAGTGAAATTACTTATCTTATTCCTGACCTTTACAAGCAAAGTTTTCTTTCACCTTTATGTATGATGTTAGCTGTGGATTTTTTGCATATGTCCTTTATCAGACTGAAGACTTCCTTTATGTTTATAGTTGGTTGAGTAATTTTTTTTAAATCATTAATAGGTATAAAATTTTGTCAAATGCCTTTTGTTGTTGTAGAGCTGATATATATTTTAATCCTTACTTTATTAATATATTAATATAATTTATTGCATTGATTGAGTTTCTAATGTTTGCCAGTCTCACATTCTGGGATAAATTCCAGTTGGTCATGGTGCATGATTCATTTAATATACTGTTGGATTAAATTTGGCATAGTGCTTCATTGAGGATTTTTGCCTCTGTATTCATCAGTATTGTATTTGTCTGGTTTTGACATCAGGTTAATACTGGTCTCTTATAATTAGATAGAAGGTATTTTTCTTCTCATTTACTTTTCCAAAGAGTTTGTGAAAGATTGATTTTAATGATCTGTTAAATGCTTGGGAGAATTCATCAGTGAAGCTATCTGATTCTGGCCTTTTCTTCATGGGAAATGTTTTTTTATTATCAATTATGTATTTTTACTATTTATTTGTATATTGAATTTTTTCTTTCTTTTTGAATAAATCTGAGTAATTAGCATATTTCTAGGAATGTGTCATTTCATGTAGGTTATCTAACTTATTGGCATATAATTTTTATAGTATTCATTTTTAATCCTTTTTCTACAGAGTTGGTAGCAATATCCCCTCTTTCATTTCTGATGTTAGTAATTTGAATCTTCTCTTTTTTTCTTGTTCATTCTAGCTAAATGTTTGTTAATTTGTTGATATTTTTTGGAATTAGCTTTTGGTATCATTGACTTTCTGTAAATTTTTTGTTTAAATATTTATCTAATATTTATTTTTCATTTCTTCTACTTGCCTTAATTTTAATAAATTCATTTTTAAGTTTGTTCTAGGTTCTTAAGGTATCATGTTCTAAGTTTTTAAGTCTAGTATACTGATTTGATACTTTTCTTTTTAAAAATAGCTACATTTACAGATATAAATTTCCTTCTGGTAATTGCTACATCCTGTAAGTTTTTATAGACCTGTTTTAATTTCTGTTCATTTCAGACTGATTTCTTATTTTTCTTTTGATTTCTTCTTTGACCCATCATTTATTTTAGAGTGTTTTATGAAACGCTGACATATTTGTGAATTTCCGCATTTATGCCTGTATTTCTAATTTCATTTAGTTATGTTTGGAGAATATAGTTTGTCTGACTTCAGTTTTTTAACTTGATGAAGACATATTTTATTTCTGAACACAGAGTCTGTCCTTGAGATTGCTCCTGGAGAAGACTGTGTATAATGCTGTGTTGGCTGGAACATTCTGTGATGTCTGTGTGGTCTGGTATATACAGTGTGTATGTGTATGTAATCCATCATGGAAACGGGGTGGGGAGAATGGATCACAGGAGATTATAGGGACCGAGTTCTGGGCATAGTTAAACTGATCTACATTTCTGTTCCCAAACACACTTGATCAAGCCTCAGTGTATTCCGAGTGAAGTTTCAATTATAGGTCAATAGTTGATTTAGAAACTAAAGCTGGTTAATACCAGCATGGTCACTGCACATCAGGTGATGTTGAAAGTAAGAAACTAAATGAATAGGTGTCATTGTGCCAGAGAGAAAGTGGATAAGCACCAAAGTGGAGAGCGGGAGAGCCAACTAAGTCAAAAGAAAGGATTCTTTGCTGGCAGTCTACCTCAATGTCTGACCCATCTTTCCTAATACCTTACTTCCATTATTTTTAAATGTTTACTCTGTTCTTTCGAAGGTGTTTCCATTTCTCTGGAGTTGTCCAGGGCTTTTCACAGTCAGTGACTTTCCTCTGTGCCTGCAGGAAGAGGGTACCTGTGTTGGAGCACACAGATGACCCAGAGGTCAGCAGAGGCTGACCTTGGAGAGGGTCTGGCACTGCCACTAGCCCATGAGGGAAATTCAACAGATGTGTCTTCCTGTTTATTTCCCAAGTTGTGATGTGTCTCATATACCAGCCAAATGTCACTGAAATTGACTGATGGATAAATTACCTCTGGGCAGTCCTCAGAATACTACTTAGAAATAGCATGGTGTATATAAAAGAAAACTTTGGAGCCATAAACCCTCCAATTGCAGGTACTGCAATTTAGGCAAGATGTTAAACCTCTGTTGCACACACACATACATATAGTCATGAAGAGCCTATGTGCACAGACACACAGATGCATATACTGGCAGTTGCATTCCAGAATATAGATGATGCAAGTATTAGATAAATTATTTTTTATGTATTACTTCCATGTCCAGTGATTTTGTGGTCTTAACATCCTGTCCTTATTCCCTTCTCCTTCTCTCTGTGTGTATGTTTGTGTCTGAGACAGAGAGAAAGAGCAGGGTTGGTGGGGAGAGGGAGAGGGATGGGGGAGAGCAGGAGGGGGAGGGGGACAGGGAGAGGAAGAGGGATGGGGAAGAGGAGCAGGAGGGAGTGAGGGAGAGAAGGAGGGAAGGAGAGGAGAGGAGAGGAGAGGGGAGGGGAGGGGAGGGAAGGAGAGGAGAGGGGAAGAGAAGGAGGGGAGAGAAGGAGAGGAGAGGGGAGGAGAGGGGAGGAGAGGAGAGGGGAGGAGAGGAAAGATCTCACTCAGTTGGAAAGGCAAACTTTAACACATAGGGATCTGTTGCCCAGAGAGACATATCCTGGCTTTAGGCACCCAATAGCTTGGACTCTCTTTTCTCCCTCTGAAATTGACCATTTCTTTTAGCTAAGCTAACTGGATGGAGCAGAGGTTTTGATATTAGGTAGAAGAGTATTACTGCTTACAAGGGTTCATTTTACCTTGTACAATGTGAGTGTTCCCAGCCTCTCCTGGGCAGGACTAAGTGGATGCTGGACACACCGGAGGCTGCATGTGAACGTCTCAGCACTTTTGCTTCCTTTTGCCCTCTCTGTGTTCTTCGTCTTCATAGAAACGGTGGTTGTGCTTCCGCACCTGGATTCTGTTACCGTGGTTACAGATACGTTCCCTGGTGAAGGGGAGGGAACGTGTTTTTATAAGGGCAAATTGTACTGACATTTAAATGGGAGGCATCCAAATGGAGTACAGCTGCCAAGGAATTGGAGAATATGTCCACACCTTTTGCAACAAGGCCTTTTGGAAGATTCCAACCTCTTCCCCCTTTTTGGTGTTCTGGAAGGTGGAAGAGGTGGACACACCCCTTAGCCTGTGACATGTTCAGAACTGAGATTTTAGTTGGGAACACAAAGCCTTTTTGTGTGAGATTTTGAGGGCAGGGGCAGAGGTGCAAACTAAGGGTTTTCAACAGATGCTACTAGTGATGTTAAACTAAGTGGGACAAAAGAGATATGTGAGCAAGAAGCCAAATCCATAATCTTGAAGGAGATTAGAAAGGTTGCCAAATGGAAGAAGCTGGAGATGCCACGGCAGAGAGGAGTCACCAGTCTGAGGATGAGGAAGGTAGGAGCAGTAAGCGGGCAGACCAGTGCCTCACCTGGGTAGGCACTCATGTGCGCAGTCAGCTTCTGGGGAATGGTGCTTGTGTGGGTGGGAGAAATTTACCACGTGAATCTAGCTCAGAGATTCCCAAATCATCTGAAAGGCAGGAAAGCTCACCAGGCTGCTGAATCAGGTTCTTTGCTATCTTTCAGGCAGATGATATGTTTAAGGAGAAACTAGTTGTAAATATTTTCTTTCAAGAAGTAGCAGACTTGACGTGTGTAGATCATTTTTACCCACTGACTTTGATTTACTGCTGGAACTCCTGGTGTCCCTTGCTATTTAGTCAATTGTCAGTCACCAGACAACTGTTGTGTTCCCACTCACACCCAAAGCTGAAAGTGCCCAAAGGCTGACATGCTGCTCCTATGTCAACCACAGATTCCTACCTTAGCTCAAGATCCAGTCAAAGGTCAAATATACCTCTACAAGGACAGGAATTGGATTACAAGACATTGGAAAATGAGGAACCCAGAGCGCTGAAAAATTCTCTGACTGGCAGTTGGTTTAGCCCCTGCCTACAGGCAAGCAGATGTTCAGGAGCTCCTGAGGCCTGTGTGCCAGTTGTCAGTTCATTTGACTCAGAGTTCAGGGTTGTGCAGATGGAAGGCCTGCTTTGCCCACTTTTCACGTTATTTTCTGGTATTGGGTAAACCAAGTAGGATCACTTACTGATCTGAATACTTCAAGAGATGAAGAGCTAGAGTCTTCTATGTCCCCACTGACCAGTCCAGAGAGCATGTTTGCACTGCAGGAGTGCATACGAAAGCTATATTGGCTTCTGTTTGTGTATTTGTCACTGTGTATTTAACTTAGTGAGAACTACTTGTGTCCATGTGTGCAAATATGTATCTGTTTACCCATGTATGAAAAAGACCTCTTAGTATAGATGCTTAGAAATCAAAGAGTTTTGGATTTGAGGGCTGAATTTTTCCTTTATTGGCTTTGTGATTTTGAGCAAGCTGTCACACTAAGATCTTTCATCCATAGTTTTCTCATCTACAAATGGAAATAATCCTATTTCATAGGCAATTTTGTGAGTATTATATGCAGTAATTAATTTAAAGCATCTGGCATATTGTCTGGCATAGAAAAGGCAATTAATATCTATTTCAGTTCCTGTTAATTTATCTTCCTCTGCCCCTACCTTGAGAAAGCATGCATCAAATTTAGTGTCCTCATGAAAAAAGCTATACATCATCACCATCAGAGAAATGCAAATAAAAACCACAATGAGATTATCACCTCAAGTGAGAATGGCTTGTGTCACAAGCAACAAATGTTGGAGATAGTGTAGAGAAAAAAGGATCTCTTGTTTGCTATTGGTAGGAATGTGAACTAGTGCAACTTATTTGGAAAACCATATGGAGATTCCTCAAAAAAATGAAAGTGGAACTACCGTTTAATCCAGGAATCTCACTTCTAGGCATATACCCAAAGAATACAGAATCACTAAACAGAAAATAATATATACATCTCTGTGTTCATGGCAGAATAGCTCACAATAGCCAAGACGCGGAAACAACCTTAATGCCCATCAACAGACTGGATAAAGAAGTCGTGGTCTATATGCTTAATGGAATTCCTTGTAGCTATTAAGAAAGCTGAAATTGTGCTTTTTGCAACAATCTGGATGGAACTAGAGAAAGTGCCAAGTGAAGTAATCCAGGTAGAGTGAGTGTGAGAAGCCTAGGGTATGTCCTACCTTGGTTTAGAAGTGAGCTCCATGCTCCTCTTGATAGTCCCTACATCGGTGAGTTGTGGCTCAGCCCTGGCAGAAACCTCTAGTTGTCTCCCCCTGAGAGGTGATTCTCCTTGTTATTGCAAGGCCAGAGCTCTGTGGTTGGGGCTCAGGGATCAGCTGTACCAGATGCATGTGCAGACATAATGACACCTCTTCAGCACCACTGAGCAGGAACCACGCAGGGCTCTGAAGCCATTCTGTTCAGCTGCAGTCACTGTTCTGTTGAACCCATGTAGACAGGGTTAAGGAAAAAAGCTGTAGCTTAAACTGCAAAGAATGATTTAGGTTCAATATAGGGAATAATTTGTCTCTCAGGCTGTGTCAACGCCACAGCAGATATTCTAGAGTGTTGGTTCATCTCTTTATTGCATTTTCTTTAGAGATGTGTTGTCTGTTGTTAAGGTGAGCAGGCGGAGATGCTGAAGGCAGATAATGGAGCTGAATGTAGGTACAAACAGAGTGCTGAGATATTTACTACCTTTGAATCAAACTAATACTTTATTCACTGCTGTCCTTTCAGAGCTACACTGATTAATAGAAGCAAGAAGTCAAGGACCCTTATCAATTTCCATCTCATCCTCCAAACTACCTCCTGATGCTAGCATTAATCTCTGATTTTATCTCATCCTTAATCTGGGGAGTGGGTTTAGTTCACCAAACCATGTAGAGTAAAGGGAGAATTTTCAATGGAAATTTAAGGTTCTGATACCAAAAGAGAAGGGTTTAATGCTTGACAGAAGACAATGGATGACCAGTGTAGTGACTATCCTACCCTAATTTGTGCTTTTCTGAAATCTTTGGGGTTCATTTGGGTTCTAGACTTAATGCTTAACTCTCTTTTCTCTCTTATTTCCTTTTTAAAATCTTTCTTACCTTCCAAACTGGAAACTTCAGGACTGTGCCTCATGTGGGAACAATATATTCAGAATGAACAATCCTTGTTTGAAACCAAGTGTAAGTTTCCAAAAGCCCCTCCTGCGTTATTACCATTATCACCGCCATCAGCACTTATTTCTCGAACACTTAACGTGTGCCAGACCCTGAATAAGTGTCTTAGTAATCTTCACAATATAAAATTATTTTTCATAATAATCCCATGAAGTAGGTTTCTTTATTCTTCCCTTTTGCAAATGAGAAAAATGAAGCTGAAATCACAGTAAACAAAATCAGGGTTTTAGAGCTACCTGACAACAAATCCATGTATTTGACAATTGTGCTGTGCTATACTACATCCCCCAAAGCATTCTGAATAGTAACAATTCAGCAAATATTGGGTATTAACATTTTTTCTTGTTCGTGAGCACACTTTTTCTGCACATATTCCATGACCTCCTCTATCCAAATAACTTGGGGCTAGCTGTTAAAAATTCAGATTTCTGAGCCCTATTTAGAAGTATTTTAATTGAGATATAATTGACATATTACATATTCAGGTACGCAGCATAATGAATCAACGTATGTATATATTGTGAAATATGATCACCACATTAAGTCTAGTTAATCTCCATCACCAAACATAGCTCTCTTAGCAACAATATACAATATTTCAAATAGACAATGCAATATTATCAACTATAGTAACAATGCTATACTTATACTCTCAGAACTTATATAACCATAAGCTTTTACATCTTCTGCTCCCAGTCTCTGGCAACTACCAGTCTGTTCTCTGTAACTATGAGTTTGTTTGATATAGACTCCACATAGGAGTAAAATCAACTGGTATTTGTGCTTTTGTGTTCTACTTATTTCATAGCACAATGTCCTCAGGATCTACCTGTATTATCACAAATGGCATGATTTCCTTCTTTTTATGGCTGAATTCTATTCCATTGTAAATCTACCCCACATTTAAAAATCCAGCATTCACTAATGTATCTTTAAGTTGTTTCCCTGTTTCAGTTGTGAATAACATTGCAATGATGTGAGTTAGGGGGTGCAAATATCTTTTCAAATTAGTGTTTTTGTTTCTTTTGTATAAATACCTAGAAGTAGAATTACTGAATCATATGGTAGATCTAATTTAATTTTTTTCTTATTTGCTGCACAAATTTACATGGCCACCAATAGTGTACAAAGGTTCCCTTTTCGCCTCATCCCCCCCAACACTTGTTACTTCTTTTTTTTTTTTTTAAATAATAGCCATCCTAATAGATGTGAAATGCATTTCCTTAATAGAGCTCCTTTTTAATCATACCTGTCAGCTATCTGTTTATCTTCTTTGGGAAAAAAAATAGTCTCTTGGCATTCTTTGCTCATTAAAAGAAAATAGTTTGTTTCTTTTTTCCTGTTGAGTCAGTGTGAATTCTTTATTTACTTTGGATAATAACTTCTCATCAGATCTACAGTTTGCAAATATTATGTACCTTTAGGTGATAGTTTCCTTTGCTGTGCAGAAGCTTTTTAATTTGATGTGGTCCCACTTATTTTTGCTTTTGTTGCCCAGAAACATTGAATCAGAATCTCCAGTGAGAGGAGCTGAGTGATGACATGTCTCTTACATGATTCTGGCTAAGTTTGAGAACTATTGCTTAGGGAATAGCTGGAGATGGATGTCCCGTCTTCATGGCTGTCCTCACAATAGTACTCACGACAGCTCTAACTTTTATAACCACAAAATTTACTAGGCAATCACAGGGGCACCCACTGGGAAGGGGGAAGTCAAGAGCAGGCATGGCCAAGGTCATAAGGAACAATCTGAGTGTATAGTTCAAACTTGTGTCTATGTGATGTGAGAAATTCTTGAAAAGTTCTAAAGTTGCCCCCAAATTGCTGTGACTGGCTCATTCCCAGTTTTCCAGTTCATATGTAATTTATTCTCTTCTGATTCATCATACCTATTATTTACTTCATATTTATTTAAATCTATAATCACATTAAATTATTTTATTTATTTGCCAATTTATTAATTTTCTACTTGTTCTGTTCTAATGTGACATTCTGGAGCAGAGGGGTATTGCCTTTCCTGAGCAAAGTCGTCATGAAACGTCAGTAGGCTACACAGAGCCTGGTATATGCTTGACATCTGTAGATGCTCAGAAGCATTTGCCAAAAGACTGTATCTTTGATCTGGTAGGAAAGGTGTGGTAATGGCAACCACCTGGTCATGACCCAGAGATGACCCAGATAGTATTATAGGGTGGACATTTTGTATCGTTTGAACTCAAGCCTCAGCAACCATCTGGGAATATTGGAACCACCAGAGATAACCAAGTGGGCAGGATCCAGGACAGGATCTGTTCCCCAAGTAGAAGTCTGAAGAAAGGCAGAGGCTAGACTGAGGAAATATAGTAGGCTTGTCGGGAAAATATGCTTGATTGGCCCATAGCATGCCGGACCCTAGATTTAGGTAATATTTTCTGGTTCCTGTGAGTGGGGTGGGGAGCACTGCATACTCCATTTGTCTGGAATAGGGCCGAATAATAAATGGGTAGGCTAGAGCCTTTAGAGAGTATTTGAAAAAGCCTTTAAGTCTTCTCAAACTCATCCTGTTACTGGGAGTAGAGCCCTAAGAAACAGAAAAAATATCATTTTTAGCCCCAAATAATTAAAAATCTGAATGTGTAGAGACAGAGAGCATAAGAAAACCAATGGTCATAAAAATAACAAGCTAAATTTATGATTACTATCCCTGGTATATGTGAAGCAGGATATTTCAGAATATTATTAAACATAAATATCTGGTGATGATTGGAAGTAGGTCTTTTCTGTCAACTCAGGAAGTGATCCCTGAGGTGTTTGAAGTTCTAAAGAGATAGCAAAGCATTTCTTTGGGCATTAGTATTATGCCTTTTACTCTTGGCAACAGGGATTCTCCACTCTCCTTTTTTAAAGCTTCATGTGTCCCTGGCTCCTGCTCTCAAGCAGGGTTCCTGAAACAGGTGTTGTAAAATAATTTCCTTGGCCCAGGTACTGAAACATCTTCCACAAATGCTGAAATACCACACCAGGTGTTTTAATATCTTCATGTCTCAGCAGCAGAATTTTGAAAGGTTTTAATTCTGTTACTAATTTCTAACTCTTCTCTGTTTCTAAAACTTTATTGGTAGAGATTTCAATGTAAGTTGAATACATGCACATTAAAATATTTGGAAAATATAGTAAATTAGAGGGCAAAATTAAGCATCAGTAATCTTTCCACCCCGAAACCACTGCTGTTAATATTTTGGCTTGTTACCATCCTGCATTTTTATTTTGAATAGCTTTCAAATTGTTTTGTTTGCTTTACATAGTGGTAATCATGCTGTATATAAAATTTTGTATCCCTAAGTAAAAAATTATGATGGTAAACTAGCAGAAGCTTTTCCATGTTATTATCGGCAGTTCATAAATATCGATTGTGTGTTCCAAGTTGATTGACTCATTTCTCTACTATTGGCAATTTAGATAGTTTACAATATTTGAATAACGCTGTGATGAACATCTTTGTAAATAAAACATTTTTCACATGGGGGAATTTTTTTTGCTTTGTGTAGATTTCATGGAAATCGAGCTACTGCGTTTATGTAGGTAAGTCTCCCTTGCTAGCAGCTCAAATGACAACTTTGTGCAAAGAAGGAGACCCCCTTTCCTCGAGACATTCACCTGCCATCTATGGAAAACTGTCTCAGTGATTATGCTGCACATCTTGCAAGGTGACTCGTTCCCCTTGCAGTTGTGTAAAACATAACTTACACAATCATAAGTGACAGTGTGAGGTAAATATTTCCATGATTCCAAATTCCTTTACACAGCATTTGTAGTACTTGATTCTCCTAATAGTCATGTATAAGCATGCCATTTTCCTGAACCTTAGTCAGCATGGAAAATTATTTAAATTATTCTAATGTGATGGGGGAAAATGGCATTTTACTTATATTTATTTATGATTACCAATGTTGTTTAATATTTCACTTTATTTGTTTTAGTTCTCTCTAAAGATCAAGAACTTCTACTCTCACTAGAGTTAGATATCCCCCCCTCTTTTTCAACCAAGACTGTTAAGCAGAATTGATAACTGAGCCCAGATCTGTCTCCCAAATGACACAGAAGGTGTTTCGTGGCACAGGCCCCAGATTTATGCTTTCCGTCTCTGTGGAGGAGAAAACACGTAGTTGGCTTTCTGCTTCCAAATTTCCCTTCCAGAAAGGTTTCTTCCTGATCTTCTGTTAGCTTCTGGGCTTACCCAGTGAAGCAATGGGGTGTTGTGAAGGGTCTTGAATGGGAGAATTTCAACATGTCTGACCTGATGAATGCTTCTCCCCTAGCTCGACGACTTACAGAAATGTTGAGAGATGGTGGAGTGATACCAATGTAGGCTCTCTGCTGAAAAACATCCTTACCCCTGAGGTCTGAACCACATGCTGAGACTTCCTATTTAGGGCCCTGTATTTGTCAGGGTTCTCCAGAGAAACAGAATGTATATTGTCGTATGCAATTATAAAAAATATATGTAACTGCATAATTGCTTATATACAATGCAGGAGGCCAAGAAGTTCCTGGATCTGTTAACCTGAAAGCTAGAGAATTAAGAAAGTCCTTGGTATAATTCAGTACAAATTTGAAGGTTCAAAAACCAGACATGTTGATGTCTTAGGGCAGGAGATATGGGAGCCCCAGCTCATTTTAAAAAAAGAGAGCAAATTCCTCCTTCCTCCAGTTCTTTGTTCTGTTCAGGCCCTCACGGGATTAGATGATGCCTGTACTCAGAGGTGAAGGTGATCTTCTTTAGTCTACTGGATTTAAATACTCATCTCTTCTGGAGATAACCTCCCAGGCACACCCAGAAGTCATGTTTTTCTAGTTGTCTGGCATCCCTGACTGTGACGCTTTACAGAAGCCTGGGTTTCACAACAAAGCAGTGTCAGTGCCTCCCCTGCTACACTGTGAAACCTTCTCAGCTAGAGATCATGCTTACCATTTATTCATACAAGTGTTTATGTGTTCTCTTGGTGTCCCAGGAACTAGACACTGCATGCAGTCAACAAGGATATACAACCTCCCTGGTCTTAGACAGATTCTAGGAATGGCAAAGCAGAAAATGAACAAGTAATCAAATGGATGGATGGGTAAATGAAATAAAACCTAAGAGGTTGTGTACCCTGATTGAGGGTGTGGGGTGCTCTATATAGTGGGTGGTCATGGAAGGCTATTTTGAGGACATGTCACTTGGAGCTGAGACCTGAATTGCCTTATTGATTAGATACATGATTAAGGAGGAGATAGCATCTCTAAAGATGTTACCAGGTTCTTTGGGGATAAGTTTTTATTTAACTCAATTCCAAGCTGTAAAATGGTACCTGACACAGAGATTAAGTGACTTTTACAAGGTTTTGCAGTTCACAAGAATGAGATCCAAATTTGTGACCGCATGGGTGCATATCCAAAGTTTGTGTTCTTTCCACAAAATCACATGACATATGAAAAGGAACTTATGGGTCAGGGACTGAGCAGCTGCAGTCTCCTGTAGTTTTGGAACTAGAGAGGGCGAGTAAAACCAAGTATAAGAATTAGTCCCTCTGTTTTTATTTTCTGAAGCTTTCTGTGATTATAATTAGACTGACCTTGATGGGAAAATCTGGCATGACAGGGAAGCATAATTTAATTTGTTCAAGAAATTTCGCATGTGACCCCTTCAACTTTCAGATACTGTCTTTATCATCCGAATCATCAATAAAGCAGAGCCTCTGTCTTAAAGACCTGAGTTGGAGTAAAATTGGACCCTCATGAAACCCAGGTCAGCCTAATCTGTAGTGTTGAAAATGCTAGGAGCTCTTTTGATTGTAGGCTAAAGCCAAGGTTCTGTTAGGCTGTAAGTATATGATTCTCAAAAGAGAGGGCATGAAATAACCTTCCCAGGGACTGTCGCTGTTGCTCTCAGACCCTGCCTTCACTAAGTGCCCTGTGTCTTTATTGATGTTTGCTGATCAGAAGTGGGAAGGAAAGAAGTTGGGTCTTTGGTTCTGTGGCCTATATAAGAGATGGACATCCCTGAGATTCACTTGCCCAGGCACAACAGGGTGACTTTGACAGCTTAATTGTGTTCTTACTCAATCACGGATAACTAATGCATCTTCCTGGCAAAGCAGGTGCCTTCCATAAGGAGAACAACAGGGCAGATTGCTATCACAAAAGCCTGCCAATGTCTGCTCTAAATTGTCCCTCAACCAGTGATAATAAACCAAATTGCTACAAATAGACACCAATTTGCCGAGTTGTGAGCTGTCCAAGGAGTGCTTTGGACATGGGGAATAGAGGTGAAGGTTTAATGAACATCACATTTGCAGGGAAGGAACTTAAGGTTATCTGGTGGGACAGCAGCAATGTCAGCCCAGAAAGATATTGATTTGCTCCATTCTTTGAATTATCAAGAGTTTGTCATCAGTCTCTTCAAATCATAGTTTTTACTTTTGGCAATATGCTCCAATGAACTAGGTAGGCTTCCAGCCTTAGTGAGCTAGGCTATTTGAGAGACTAATCCTTTGAGTTTCTTTATAAGACTGAAGGCTGGGAGACAGCAAGAAATGTTGATCCTGTCTTGCATCAGGGATCTACAACAGGCACTGAAATGAAAAGTCCCCTTGGAAAGAGCAGTTGGGATTGGACCAGCATGACTTGGTCTCACTCTGTTTAGTTCAGTGTTTATTGAGCACTCAGACCTAGTTCTGAGCACTGGGGCTGGAAAGCAGTAAAATATTTCTCCAGCTGTCCAGATGCTGAGTTTAGTAAACCAGATGTGGAGGGACAGTCTGTCTTGGCTACAGAAAACGGAGCAGCAGTGCGTAAGCCCCTTCCTGGGGATAAATCCCTGTGTTTGGGACCTTTTATGAATCAAGGAGAGGTGAGAAAGTAATGTCCTCTCCTTCTCTTTCTTCTTTTCCTCCTTTAGTTCTTTTGTTCCTCTACTTTCATTTCTTTATTTTTTAGACAAATGCTTTTATTGTTTCATTAAAACACTTGATTTTATAAAATTCAGAACATAAAAAAGGAAAGGGAAGAAATGGTATCCATAGTCTTACTATCCAAAGACAAGCAAGAGTAACATTTGAACCAAATTTCTTTCATGTTTTTACTCTGCCTAGTTACTTTTTCATAATTATTATTTTAATCTACATTTTATTTCATATTATGTGTTATTTCTAGCTCTTTATAAACAGTATTAATGTCCACATAATATTCCAAAAATGAGAATAATATAAATTACTTAGCAGTTCCCCTATATTTAAACATTTAGTTTTTTTTAATATTAATTATTATAATTAAGAATATAATAAACATCTCTGCAAATACTTTTCTGTATTTGAAAATATTTCCTGAGGATACAGTCCTGGAAGTATAATTACTAGTCAAAGTATATAAATGTACCTAATACTCTTAATACAGTAAGAGAGGTGTGTGTGTGTGTGTAATTACATTGTTCTCTGAAAGGGTCATAATCATCTCCACACTCAAACCCATTTTCCTAAATTTTGCATGTTACATTACATAACCACCGCCATCTCCACAACATGCTTTGCTGATTATATAAAATCTGATTTTTATGTTGGCAAGGAAGTGAGCTATTTTTCAAGTACATTTTGAGAGTCAAGAGCTGAGTATGTCTGCGAGTCATCAGCTTGCAGCAGTGGGAGCAGCCTGGTGGACTAGAGGCCTGGTCCTGAGGCAGGAAATTCCTCGTGGCTTCTCAGCGCCCCTGGCCTGGGACCCACAGAAGCACGGAATCTGATCCTCTGAAACAGCGTGGCATCCTTACCAGACATCTGTGTTAATTCCTGTCTGATAGAACTGTACACGTGATTCCAGTTTAAAGAACACAAAAGCTCCTCCTCAGCTAATCACATTGGTAGAAAGCTAGTAAATAAGAAGCCAAAATAACAACTCTGAGGAACTTTAGTTCTGGGACCCTAAGGGAATTCTGCCAGAAAAGGATAACTAAAGAGTATAGTTATTTATATTTTATCTCTATTAATGACATAGTGATACATAGGTTTTTTTTTTGTATTATAATTACAGGTATATGCACCACTTTTCTTTTCCTGAGACATACCAGCTGAGGTTTCCCACTTTTGGATTATGTTTGTTTGTCAGGACTGTTGGAAATACTAAGTCACTGAGCATGCATTAAAGAGCATGTAGGGACCTCATCTAAGTCTAGCCACCACCAGCATGACCACAATAATAATAAAAGCTAGCATTTATCATTGACTATGTTCAGACGCCATGCTGAATGTTTTGCCTGTATACTCTCATTGAATCGTCTGAGCATTATTCAGTGGATCGGTGTTATACAGATGAGAGGGAGAGCTACAGAGCTAGACCTGCTAAGCAGCTCAAGTTCACACAGTAGTAAATTCAGGCCTTGTGAAACTGAAGGATATTCTCAGTGTGAGGGAGAGATGGAATACTTTTGTGGTTCCATCTACAGATGATTTTGCTTTGGAAATGAAGCTGTCTTGTCAACCTGAGCTTTGCTCTTTTACTGAGATCTGATTCCTAAGAGGGGGGCTGGTCACTGTACTCCCAATGTCGGCCTTTCATTTAATAGAGACAGCCAGTGCCCACCTAGGACAGGTATAGCCCATTATTATTGGAGACTGATTGGCTTGGAGAAGAAAGGAATAAGTTGCTTCAAAATGAGCCCAGAAATGCAATATCAGCATGGAGACGGTGAATCAGTGGAAACTCTCCTAAAATTTTTAAAAATTTAATAACTGCAAATATATAACTTTCTTGATTAAAAAAGAAAAGAAAAAACCTTAGGGTGACAAACTTGTAAGATAATATTCTTTTTGGGTGTATTGAGAGTTGCTCCAAGTTGACTCTTCCATTTTCATAGCCAGTGAAATCACGTTCTCAACAGAAATGAAAAGATGCCTTAGGGTAAGCGGAGTGTCCCCAGAGCACCAGTGTGGTGTTGCTCCAGTGCTGGCAGGCTCCAGGAGGAGGTGCAGAGGCTGCAGTCTGTGTCTGAAAGGAAGGACTTCAGAGGAGGGACTAATACCAATGATCTGCTAATCTCCTTACCTGAGTGTTTGATGATGCAAACCTAGTAGCTGTGCTTCTAAATGCTGCATGTTCTCTTTGTTAAAACTTAATTTCAGGCCTTTGGCGCTTATAAAAATTCTGTTTTCTACCAAGAATCCAGCTCAACCAGTACTCTTAAATGCATCATCATCAAGAAACATGGAATTTTATTTAAAAAATTAATAGTGCACCCTTGTAGCCTAGTTCACACACATCCCAAAGGTTCCTGCTCAAGACTGGGGCCCGGGGAAACATCCAATGATGAACAACTGAATGGAATAAATAGGGTGTTTCTTCCTCCTCTTTGTTCCTGCCAGCCTGCCTGCCTGCTCGCTTTCATTTCTGCTTACACCTTTCCTTTAAAAAAATAGTGAAGCAGGATTTGATGGGAAATAAAATAGTATTAGAAGCCAAGTAGAAACTTAAGATGATAAAACTTCTGGTAAATAGCTAAGACCATACTTGGAGTAAATGTTTATGACCTGAAACACCACCATTTTTTAAAAGTAAAACTGAAAATAATCTTATTATATTGTAATTCAATGAAAAATGACACAAAATAAAATTGGAAGAAGCACTAAGGTGTTCGTAGGAATGAGTAAAGTAGAAAGTAAATATAACTGCTTAAAGCCCAGTTTGCAAAAGAGAAACTATTATGTTCCTGGCTTTTATCCTCTAATATTCTGGAGTAACCTGCCCAGGCCCAACCAAAACCTTTTAGGTGCTGGGACTGAGGGGCACAGAGAAGCACCCACTCCAATCAGATGCACGCTCCATTCCTGAAAAGTACTTTTATCAGTGGCTAAGTCTCTTTCCCTGCTGAACTTGATGGTGATGGTGATGATGATGATGATGGTGATGATGGTGGTGGTGGTGGTGATGATGATGATGGTGATGATGGTGGTAGTGGTGATGATGATGATGGTGGTGGTGGTGATGATGATGGTGCTGATAGTAATTGCTATTTTTACTGAGCACTTACTAGGAGCTTCGTTGAATTAGTTTACTAATCCTTATAGTAGCTCTTTGTAGTAGATATGTTTTCTCTTTTCAGCTCTTTTCAGCTCTTTTCAAGCCTCAATGAGGCTTAGCATAGAAAAGTTTCACTTATTCAACAAATGTTTATTGTTCCCTTTGTGCTAAGTAGTCTTCTCAGTGCTAGAGTTAGAGTAAACCAAAAAAAAAAAAAAAAGATTAAATTCTCTGCTCTACTAGATTTTCTTCCTCATTGCAGTTGCCCAAAGCATTGAAAATTTGTACCCATAGTGGAAATTTGAGACTGGTTTGTGATTTTATTACTGCTGTACAAGGCACCTATGGGTCAGTCTGCTTTAAAACTGACACAGCAGAGGCAGGAGTCAAGTACCAACACAACTAACCATGGGTCCTGTTATCTCATGATCTGCTTTCTGTGCTCCCAGGTTAGGGGAGATCTGCACCTGTGCCATCGTGAGGTGGACACTCAGTGGTTCATGACAGTATGGCGCATAATGCCTGACGTGTAGAAAGCTTAGTCAATTCTAGCTGCAGCTGTTCATGTCATTGCAATCTGACCTTGATCTCTGTCAACTCTCCATACACTTTCCCTGAGTTCAACATCTCTGTGTGGTGAAGAATTTAATCTTGCCCAAGAAGAGGTCTGACCTTAGTCTTCCTGGAGTGTCATGACTGATAGGTGTGTTATGGGGTTACTTAGTGGCCTTGGGTCATTCCAGGTAGTCTAACAGTATGATTTAGGGTTGGGTCTGCCAGGTTAAAGCACCGAGAATAGGATGTAGGGTGGGGACTTTGTAACAGCTCCTTGACTCTACTAGAAAAGGACCATTTAAGATTCTTTAGCGCTAATCCTGGAATTTTGTCACTTTGCTTCTTAGATGATTTAATCTGTATCCTTTCTTTGTAATAAATTGTACCTATGGCTCTAACAGCTATTGGTGAGTTCTGTAAGTCCTTTTGCAAATTATCTAACTTAAGGGTGGTTTGGGGAACCTCCCAAACATGCAACTGGTATCAGAAGTGAGAGTCAAATTTGACAGATGTCTAATTTCAAACTGAAATAGACAAACTTTCCCAGGTCTCATTTGGGAAGATGTTTGAGAGGAACTGCTCAGAATCTCTATAACATACACACAAAATTCACAACTAGGAGCGGGAAAGGGAAACAATTATAAAAGAATAAAATGCCCCTCCATGCAGGAGTCAAGGGTAGAGTCACAAAGCTCTAACGATGGTTAAGGCAGGCTGTATGTCTTGAAGAGAAAGAAGTAACAGGGTCACAGAGTTTCTAAACCAACACCCAGAAGGCTTGGGGCTCTGCTTCTAGCTAAGGCAAAGTTGTTCCTTGGGGTGAGCAGCTCCACAGACTCACAACACTTTTTTTCTTACATATGATTTATTTATTTACATTCCTCATCATTCTAAAGGAATTTGAAGTAACTTGAATATATTTTCTCTATTTTCCTCACTTTCTACCAAAAAAATAAGGGAGGAAGCAGGAAGTAGGAAGGGATAGGAGGAAGGTGTGAATGAGATAGGGAAGAGATGGAACTGGATTAAGATAATTTTTCAAAGTGCAAGCATAAAAATCCTCCATGTGTGTTCATTAAGGCCCCCTTTGTCCTTATTTGTTTGCTTATTTGCATCCTTTACTTATTTTTGTTTTGCTTAATCTGCCTTTGATATTTGTTTGCACTAAAAGCCTTGACTGTAATAATTTTTGTCAGTTCCTTCCTGCATTCCTAATGGTTTTTGCCCTACATTTTGATGCTATGTAATTCATTCATTTCCGAATGTTCATGATTGTTAGGTTCTTCATTATAGGTTATACTTTCTATCTATGTAGAGTAACCTTTTCTCTACTTAATGCATTTTGCCTTGACTTTTACTTTGATACTAAAATGGCTGTTTCTGGGTTGTTTTCATTTGTAGGCAGCCACTATAACCTTGAATAACTTTTTAATTTTAACTTTTCAGTGTCATTTAATTTTGACTGTGTCTTATAAAAGCAACATCTATTTTATTTTATATTCAACTCAGTCTGAGAGAGTCTGATTTTGAGCAAAGAGGTTAGGACAGTTGTGTTACCCACTCCCCCTCCCCCTAGGTGGTATTTGATGTTTTCTGCCATCCACATTAACATACATGTCTAAAATAGAATTCTGGTTTTCTTCCACTCATTTTCCCAAGACTCCATCACCATTTTCAAACTCAAATTCCCCTAATTTTCTTGAGTTTCAGAAATTATATTGCCATACATTCAAATTGGTACATGTTTTTGAGGAAAGATGGATTTGTTTTTCCAGCAAGCCTCTTCTTTGCATGGAAGGGTTAATGGTGGCTTAAGTAGGAGGGCCATTTGCATAGGCCTGAAACTTTCTTGGATTTGTGGGAATGGAGCAGACTATGGACTGCACCACCAAATAATAAGATGATAATAAGAGCCAAATAGTAAGAGTCTTCGTTTTGAGGTGAACTCCCCTTGATGTACCTGTTCTGTGCTTTTTGTTTCTCTATCCCCTTTTCTTGATATCTATTAGAAAGCTCTGGACTTTATTCCACTCTTCTCACTCTTTCCAAACTCACCATTTTTATCATAGGAGGTGTTTCCTGGCATATCAGCTACCTTCTGCTGAGAAAAACTTCATTGATTTTAGCCCAAGGTGAAAAGCCTTTGCTTCCCAAAGCTCAGTTTTTTCCTGGAGGGAGAGTGGGGGAGAATTATTTTCCCATTTGCATAAGATCTAGGTTTTAAATCAATTACGTTGACAGTGCCCTGGCCTACTGTCCAAGGGGCTCTTCGTCTCAAGTAGCCAAATGTTTTTAAGAAAGATTTCCAGGAGTCAGTTTCAGACAACCCTACCTGTTACTCCACAGACATAATTTCTAAGGACCTCCAAAATGTGGTCAATAATTGGAATATCTTTAAGTTCCTAGTTAGCCTTGAATATCTATGTATTTGTGATTTTAATGCAATCTACTAGGTTATTGATGTATTTAAAGATCATTTTATTTAAAAGTAATTGTAGTGCATAAAGAAATAAGGATAATATAGAAAATTCCTTTATACCTCTGGAGGAAGAATAATGCCCCTCCCACAATGGCCTTGTCTTAATCCCTCCAACCTGTGAATATATCATCTTACATGGCAAAAGATATTTTGAAGTTATCATTAAATTAATTATCATGTGATGGGGAGATCATTCTGGAGTGTCCTGGTGAGCTTAGTGTAAACACGGAGTCTTCATAAAGGAAAGAGGAAAACTGGAGAACCAAAGAGAGATTTGAAGATGTTATGATGGCTTTGAAGATAGAAGTGGACCCTGAACCAAGGAATGCGGATAGGCTGTAGAAGCTTGGAAAGCATTTTGTTTGATGGGCACAGAGTTTCAGTGTGGGAAGATGGCAATGTGAACATACTTAATGTCTTGGGATTTTACACCTAAAAATGGTTAAAGTGGTAAATTATAGGTTAGGTGTAATTCATCACAATAAAACAAGACAAAAATATAGATTCTCCCCCTAGAGTTTCCAGAAGGAATCTTAATTTTCGTTCAGATTTGTGACCTCCAGAACTGTCAGATCATAAATTTATATTGTTAAAGTCATATGTTTGTGGTAATTTGTTATAACAGCAATAGGCAACTTTGTGTTATAACTGGGTGGAGCACCATTTATCTGTGTTAAATCTTACCTAAACAAATTACAGTGATTAAAACTAAGAAATAAATTATAATACTATTAACTAAACTTCAGACTTCAGATTTCCTCCATTTTTCACTAGTATTCATTTTCCTATTTCTTGACCCAATCCAGGACACCATATTGCGTTTAAATGCCATTTATTCTTAGTCTACTTGCATCTGTGACAGTATCTCAGTCTTTTGCTTTTATGACCTTGATACTTGTGAATCATCATTTTAGGTTTGTCTGTGTTTTCTCGCGATTAGAGTAAAATGTGGGTTCGGGCTGTGGGGAAATGCCACAGTGATACTGTATTCTCAGTACACATTTCAGAGGCTATCATGTCATACTGAGCACTGTTATGTTAACTTCAATTCAGTTAGTATCTAGACATTTCTGCACTGTACGGTAACTAATTTTCTCTTTTCTTACTCTGTTCACTAGAATTGCTGTGGTTTTGTTTTATAGTTCATTGGTGTAATTATGCTAAAATGTTGGAGCCAACAAGCTGATTTTGAAAAACAAAGATATCACTTCCTTATAGCAAACAGTTAAAAAATTCATCTCCATGTGTCTCTTACCCTATAAAAGTGGGAGAGTGATATCTCTTATCACTGTCCTGAAGATTCAATGAGATTGCAAATCTATTTACCCAGCAAATATTTATTGAGCTTGCATAAGGGTAAGAATTATGTTAACTGTTAGGGATACCAGTGGTAGTTATCAGTGATGAACACAAGATGTAGACTTTACCCATGGGCAGTTCATGACATGACAGGAATGATGAATCACTGAACAAAAAGTTACAGGAAAGTGTTATGCTTGTTACAGTTGGGGAGATACTGGGTGCTGTGAGAATACATAATAGGAGGATCTTTTGTAGATAGCAGGAGAGTCACGCAGCACAGTGTCTTGTATACATAGAAGGTTCTTTGGGATGAATGGAGGTTCATTCCCTTCCCTTTCCCATACCTGGATCTCTCGCTGTCTCTCTCAGTTTCAAACGAACAAGGTAAGATAAGAATAGAATGTTTTCCTTTTGGCATTATAGGATTCAACAGAGCCTTTACAGTGCTAATGCACATGATGATTTGATGAGCAGAACCCCTTGTGCAACTGTTTCCTAAGCATGCCTGAGAGTGGCACCATTTCTTGGCTTGGAGTTTATGACAAGCTGGTGGTGTGCAGCTTTAAGGAAATGTCATTTTAGTGCCTTGGTCCACTGACCACACATGGGTTGCCCAAGGTGAAATTCACCTGAGAAACATCTGTGTTTTCAGCACACTCAGATGTTTCTAAGCATTTCACTAGGGTGTTTTGACCATGTGCATTTCAAACCATATCACTTCTGAAACAAAAATCAGACTTCCCCAGTTGTGTTAAAGTAAATTTCAGATGCCATCTCACTTTCCTCCCATTTTCTTGGCTCTACATTCTTGAAAAACCGCAGGTCTTTTCTCCCACAATGACAAACCATTGTCTTATCACCCCTAGTAAAAACCATCATCTGTTTGTATCATCAATAAGACTTAAGTGTTTGGGAAGATCTCACCATCTCTGTTTTACAATTGGGTACAAGTTTGGCCTCCACCTGGGACATGGGCTGTGCTGTCCTCTCAGATCTTCTGCCTGTGGAAGGTTGCTTTCCAACAGCACCTGAATTTCCATCTACCACAGCTTTGGAATAAAGGAGGTGTTTAGCAGCTGTGGGCCAGTGGAGGCATTTGGGAGTATATCCTGAATCTCTAGGAAAGCTGGAGGGCCCAGAAGGCAAGAGGCTTTGTGTGTGTGTGTGTGTGTGTGTGTGTGTGTGTGTGTGTGTGTGTGTGTGTGTGTGTGTGTGTGTTGAATCAGAAACTCTGAAGAAAATAAGGAGGTTGTTCCTACTTTCCCAGGATTCTGTGGTTCTTTGTGTGCGAACAAAAATGTAATTGAGCTAAATAGGTGCAATGTCATCCAGTGCTAAAAGATTAAGCTGATTGTGTTGTGACTGAACATAAACCAGCTAATTATATTGCTTTCTAAGACACTGTGCTTGTGTTGTGTGAAATAAAGTGGGTAACACAATATTTGTGGGCTGTACAGTGTCACTGGTTTCTGACTTTTGCATAAGTTTGGAAAAGCTTGAAATCTATTTTCTTTTCACCCAAACTCTTGGAACACATGTAGTGCTTTTAAGTCAGTCATCCGGGCATCCACTTAGTGACAACTGATCCATACCTCAATCCATGCAATTGGTCTTTTTATGTTTTTCTCTTCCATTTTTGATTCCATGATACCTATGATTATGGCCCCAAAGAAGTTAGAACGTCCTTAGTCTAGGCGATTGTTGGACATCGCCGGAGAGCAAGCTGGTTCAGGCAGCTCATCGGTTGCTTCCTTTTACAGAATAGCTGAGGGACTAGAATATCTGTTCCTTTCTCCCTCTATGGGTCTGGGCTGTCCAAACATGTGATACAGCTGTGACATCAGACTAGTGTCCTAGAGCATGGCCTCCTTCCCAAGAGAAACATGTGGCTGGTTTTCCAGCTTGAAATATATGCACCAAGGAATCTCGGCTCCTCATCTTCTAGCAAGAAGCAAGGGTGTGATTAAAATTGTGGACTTCTCTTTGGTGCAGGACCTCATGATCGATCATCATTTTTCTGAGAGCTGAATAAGCCTGTTAAACAATGCCTGAAATGCTTACTCTCTGGGGCAAACAGGAAAATTATGGCTTTCATATGTATACATGATAGTTTCTTCTGTTATTTACCTTAACAAAGCAACTAAACACAATTAGTGCAAACTACCAAAGGCTCCTGTTTATATTTAGCTAACGGATTCCGTTTAAAGAGCAAGTAGCTAATGATCTGAAGCACAGACTATCACAGTAGCCCTAATAAGCTGGAAATCACAAGGAGAATAAGCACAGAACATTTGCCTGGTGGGGGAGTGATTGAGCTTTGAAATGCACCAACAAGTTCCATTTGGTGTCCTCAACTATTTAAGACAGGGACCCCCTGAAATCATGGTTGAATCATTTTGTAGCTAATTCATCCATCTTCATTGTCAGCTTCTAGCTATGGGCTTCCCTGTGTTCAGGCCAGAGGTGGTCATCAGGGACCTGACATAACTTAGAAAAGGATCGCAGAGATCCATTGAGGATTAGACTGGCTCATTGGATCACATTCATATGCCAGGCTTAGGCGATAGGGGAGTCAGTGCTGGGGAGGGCAGTGCCTGCGGAGGTCTGAAAAAGTGGGACTGCAGGTATCGTCTGGTATAAGACCCTGTCAAGTCATAGGTAGGATGTGGACAAAGGAAATGTGGGTATAGCCAAACCACAAAAAGCCATGGAGGTAGCAAGGCGCCTGGGACCTCAAGGTTTTTGGTAGAGAAGAAAGAATATAATGTAGGAGTTAGGTCAACTACAGGTTGATTCAATGCCTACTCATTTGGGGTAAGCCTTGCATGTTTTCAGTCTCAGCCGAGCAAGCGTAGTTCTGTTGAAAAGAAAGGTACCTCAGTGCATAGACGCGCTCAGTGCCTTGTGAATGCCTTGGCTGTTGTTGTCACAGTGCCTGTGCGGTGTCTTGACTAGACACTAGGTAACGCTCTCCCAGCACACTGTGTTCTTGCTCTTTAAAGGAGAGCAAGAGTGGCTTCTAGCACCACTCTGGGTATTTTCTTGGGTCACTGGCTGGCTATTTTGAATTTATAGCCAGACTCTGCGAATATTTTGGGTAATGTTTTTGTCCTACACCAGGATGAAATGTGAAATGACATTTTTGAATTCAGCATCTTCGTGGTGGGAACATATTAAAAAAGAGCCAGTACAGTTTCACATATACATTTAGGGCAGGTGTCTTTTGTGAACTGACATTTATGGAGAATTTATGGAGAATTCTGCATCAGTCTCTGTGATGTACATGCATTTTCTTATTTAATTCTCACATCACTTGAGAGAAGTTATTATTACATGCTTCTTTTTATGGGAGCAGAGACTAAGGCAACTTGCCCACAGCCATAATAATTGACATTGCTTGTTCATGGATGCTCTAAATCTTTAGAGCTCCCTTCATGGTTTGACAATTCCTAGTTTGTAAACCCTGCCTTTTCAACAAAAAATACTTTAAAAAACCACCACCTCTGCCCACCACTGCCAAACCCTCACAAATATCCAAGGCTCCCTTGTTGCCAAGGTACAGACATGTGACTTAGATTCTGGCTATGAGATGTGAGACATCTGGGAGGCCAGGCAGGATATGGGTACCCACTCTGTGGTGGGGGAGAGTCAGAGGTGATGAAGCTATCAGCATCTTCCTAACTGAACCCACAGTGATGTTTCTGGGTGATGTTTCTGAAAACTCAGCCTAAAATCTATTGTACCTACCTTTCCAAAGAGTACACGAGTTTTCTAAATTCCTGATAAAGCTCCTCACTGTCTGTAACTCTGGACTTCAACTGAGACTCTGATGTGGACCCTGTTCTTTATTTCTCTAAAATTTATTACAACTGAGAAATCATTGCCCCTTGCCTACGCCTCTTCGTGCCGCTCCAGTAGCCTTTGTGCAGACGGTGGGGTGGGACAGTCTTCGTCTTGCTGGCACCCACCTCCCCATCCTGGGACCATCAGGCTTCAGTTCTGAGAGACCCAGGCAGGGCTGGCCCTCCAGTGACTGTTGTCCTTTTTCTGGCAGTGAGGTTCCTATATTTAATAAAACCCCAAAGAGACTTTGGGTTATAGGACTGGAGTGTGTAGCGGATGACGCCTCTCTGTGATCCCTCAGGCTGTGTTTGAGGGCATTTCACCACATCAACTACTATGAGCACTTTTTGTGTGGGTGCATGAGAATAGGTACTTTCACATCTCCCTGGTGACTCTGGTTCCAGCCCCGTCATCCCGTCATCCGCTTTGGGACCAAACACAGCTCTGAGCCAAGGAGAAACCCTTGTTGGAATTTCCCAAGTGAGCTTTTAGTTGTGATTTGGTTTACTTTTGGGGGTTCCTGAACTTTTCTAGTGCCCATTTGTTGGTGTCTCTTTAACTCTTATTCTCTACCTAACTTGTTAATAGTATGTGTATATATATATATGAAAAAATCTGTCATCTTATTTCCCTCCATAACTTTTATTTGTGGCCAGCATAATATCCTTCCTCTAAAATATCCACCATGTTTTCCTGTCACTCAGAGGAGTGCCAGATATAGAAATAAAATAGAGGAGTGCAAAATAGAGGAAAACAGGCCCTTCTCTGAATTATTTCTTTGGGGAAAAAAAATCTAACATCTGTTTTTAGCATTTTCAGATTTCTATTTGTTGTGTCAATTTTTTTATTTTATAGTCTTACGGGTAGTTATCCTTTTCTTTGCGTTTTCAATGGCATAATTTTACAAGTGCGGACGATACTCCTAATTTGCAACAATCTCATATGTAGCTGGCTGCATCTCTCTTCTCCTGCCTAATGTTGTTGACTGATACTTTTCCTATTTTTCTTGATTAGTTCTAGCATGAATTTGTCTTTTTTATTAGTATTTCCAGAGAACCAGCTTTTTGATGTATTAATTTTACTATTTTCTATTTGTTTCTATCTGCTTTTGTTTATGTTGTTATGCTGTATTATTTTTTACCTAGTATTTTTAAGTGAAATATTTAGCAGCATTACTTTTGCTTTTATATTGTAGCAGAATCTTCTAATGCTCGAATTTTACAAATGGAGTCTGCTGTGCCAGGATCCCTTAAGTTTTGCTGTTTTTAAAATTATTCTAATTATCTTCTAACTTCCTGATTACTGTGTTCTGTTTTGCTTCCCTCATCTGTATTGTACAATATAGTATGAAAGTATGTTTTTATCATAGGATTGGGTGGATTAGTTCCAATTCCTATATTAACCAACATGAGACCTTCTTTAGAAATGTCTGGGTAGACTGCATAGATAAAATATATCAGAGGTTTGCATAAGCTATTCTACATGTGCTCATAGTAAAATTCCTTTGGGCCTATTCAAGGATCTCTGAGTTTTGGGAGATTGGCAGATTGTCTCCAAGTTCAGGAGTCTCAGCTATAGTATCGTGTGTGCGTTAATTCAGTGCTATGCTCCGGCTCTCACTGCCGCTTACCCGGCGTCTTTCTTTGAGCTGCCTAATTGTTTCTATACCTTTCTATGGGAGGACACCTGCGCTTCCCATGCTGCTTCCTTTCTTTTTCATGGAATAAAGTATTCACTCCAGAAAGTAGGGTGCATTGTGGTGTGTGTTTTCCCCTAATTTTTTTGTTTGTGGGTCATCTTCTCTTTATTCTTAGTAAGGGTTGGAAGAAAGATAGTCTTGTTTTTAATCATTAAAGTGATTATTTGAAGATAATAAAGAGCACTCATATAATCATCCAGGTGTGGTGAAATGCAATCAATTTAATCTCTTTATGCAATACAAATTCTTGCTTTTTAGCTTTTTCCATAACTTCTTCTGCTTTCCCATTTTGTATTAATTTGACTTGTGACATAAGTTGTTCAACTTCTGTTGATATGATTTACACATTACTATTTGCAGTAATCCATAATTTACAGTAATCTGTTACATGTCAAAGAACAGAGAGAAACTGTCACTTCATGTTCCAGTAATTGTTTCATGGTTGGAGGGTATCTGTGACTGCATGTATGTATGTATGTATGTATATATGTGCGTGTCTGTGTACTAGGTGGTACCCATGGGACTTTTAAATTTTTAATTATAAATAATTTTGTATTGCGCTAACTTTACATTACAGCATTATGCTAGTTTTAGGTGTGTATCATCCTATTATTTCATTTTCTCCAGAAGATGTGAAAAAACCTTGGAACATAACAAGTTCTGCCCATTCTCCCTTCCTCAGTAGAATCCCTGAGTATCTCTCAGTTATGCCACAGAGACTCAGTTGCAAATTGTTGGCAAGTCTTCTCTCACCTATTCCTGTCACTGAGGAGACTCACAAGTGTGGAAAATCTGGGTCTTTCAAATAAGTAACCAATTTACCTTCTGGCGGAGGGTAGAAATGTGACATGTGATTATATGGACATTAATGGGAATCAAAGCACTAAAGTGTTTCTTCATTGTTTTCTCTTAGAAAGGGGAGGCCATACAAATATGGGCACACCTGAAAGCAACCCCCTAATAGTGGTTCTTTAACTTTTATGGGGATCAGCAAAACCTGGGCCACTTAAGAACCATAGCAAGGCCACAGCCTAGTCTATGTCAATGCATCTGGATTGCTGTGCTCTCTGTTAGCTCTGTGACCCTATTCTGAGAACCACTGGCCTAAAGGATGACGCATTCCTTTTACACAGCTCTCTGATGAATTTCACCTTTCCTGAGGATGGCTAGGACCTACCTTCTAAGCTCCCCTGAGAATCCTCAAAGATATTCTTATCCTCTTTGTCTTGCCCCAAACATGCTAACAATTTTGTTTGAAACTCTGGTCATCTACATGAAAGATCTTCCAGAGTTTTTCCAGGTGTGACAGGCCAGCCTGGTACTTGCAGCTTCCGTCTAGATCTGCTGATGGGCCCCTTCCATCTTGTGCTGCTGGCAGAGACTCACCAGCAGCACCTGGTGTTCCTGTTGTGACTTTGCTACCCTTTTTGAAAACTCATCTTCTTTCCCTTTGGCAATTTTTGTTTCCTTTGAACTCTGATGATGTCATTATTTTTAGCATCTCTTCCCCATATTCCCCACAGCCTATTCTCAGACCCATGACAAGATTGATCTTTTATAATATACGTCTCCTTGGATTCTCTGGTGACTCCCCATGATAAGCTAATATTTTGCTCATGTTTTTGAAATTATCTGGTTCCTGGTATAGTTCTCTCCTAATCCCTCAATGCTCTTCCTCCTCAGTGTAGTGGAAGTTTGATGGGTCATCTGAATCCCTGCTTCAGTTTTGAAAGAAGTGTTTCCTGGAGCCTCCAGGCTCTGTGGAAATTGCCCACAGAAGGAGAAGTCTGTTTCTTCCAAGGCCATGCCCTCTCCTTGAGGCAGCCTTTATCAGACAGCTGGTAGACAAATGGGCACAGAGAACAGCCACCTTGCAGTGATGCAGGACACATCTGAAGGCTTATCCCAGCTTGTGAATTTCCTGATGTGGTACCTAAGTCCTCTGTTGAGACTACATCATGGTCCAACTTCTTTGTTCAATCCTCTTCCCCTCCTGCCTTTAAACATGTTGATCTTGAGCATACCCTAAATAAACTTCTTGTACAAATCATCTCCTTAGAGTCAACTTTTTAGATACCAGTCTGCAGCACTTATCACGTCCCTGATGAGTCTCAGCCCTCTTTCTTGGCTCAAATACAGTCAAGTATGATTACACCTTAGGGTCTTTACATGGTTCTTTTTGCTTCTGTTTGGCTCTTCCTTTTGCATTTCCTCACCTCAAGTCTCCGGTCAAATGCCCCTTCATTGAGCAGGTCTTTGTGAACTCTGCCTGTAAAATAAACACCCTTTCCTCATTGCCTTATTTTATTTTCACCACCCCTGTGATTATCTGACAGAAGTATTTTTGGTTTATTATGTTTTTCCCTACCAATGCGTGTTCCATAGGGATATTTTGTTTATTGCTCTTTCCCCAGTGTCTAACACATAGTGAGAACTGAATAAATATTTGTTGAAAGAAAGACTAAATTAATGCATTCTATCTGCTTTACAGCTCTGAGTCTGTAAGTAATTTCTCTTACCATTCCTCCCCCTGTTTGGTTGCAGTTGGATGGCTGGAATTTCCAACTAGAAGAAGCACATTTTGGAATATGTTCTTCATTAGATAATTTAGTTAGGAGGGGAAAAATAGGATTCTTGAAAGAATGCCTGGAGAAACCCATTTTCCCTGGTGGGGAAGGAAGAATAATCTTCTGGGTTATTTCTTTGTTTCTTCTTTTTTTTAAAGAAATTTTCCTCTGATGTATTTGAGCTGTCATATTTCAAAGCATTGGACACTGACCTCTGTGTCTACAGTCCTTTGCCTTTAACCTTATTGCCATCTGCTGTGTATGAATGAATTACAAGGGGAGGCCTGGGCTGTTACTCATGGTGATCAGCAGCCCTTTGTCATAATATTAGACATCTGCGTTTCTGAGGACCAGTTAGAAACTTGCTTCCTCAATTCAGTTAGCCAATGGACTGCATATTTATGTCTCGTCTATTAAAATCTTTTGTTAAAAATTAGATCAAGACAAAGCCCTTGTGACACAATATTTCTGTTAAAAGAAATGAAAATGAGAAATTCCTAGATACGTTCTTGTCAAATGCTTAACAGATACCGTTTTTCCCCCTCACAGGAATATGAGACCTGAATATCCTTTACCATTTGAAGGAAACCATTTCCTTGTCCATCTAATTTCCAGAAGATCTTGATTGTGAAAGGACTGTTTGTAGATCTCATCAGAGGTTCCCAGGTAAATGAGCAGTGACTGATTCAATTAATTGATAAAAATCTATTTAAACAGATTCAAACCATCTTGTTTGAACACAGAGCGTTATGTACAAATAACTACCAGTGAGGGAGTGGCTGTCCTTTCATCTCGGTGAAAGAGGAGGGCTCTGTGTGATGCAGCCCAGAAGGTGGCGACATGCACATTTCAGGGAAAATGGAGTTTTAAATGCCAGTGCACCCTGTGCAGGTAGCAGTTGGTGCACAGTCCCTCTAACTGGATGGTTCTGAGGGCAGAACCCACCCTCTCTCTGTCCAGCAGACCTTCCCCTTTGAGGAGGTCAGGGGAAGTCACTGTCTGCATTTTCATCTCCTCTGCCCAGGACTATGAAGAGAACATGGACGTTAGAGGCTGGAGGACTGACTGAAATCCTAGCTTAGTCATTTCCAGTCCCTGCGGTCCTGAGTTGGGTAGTTAACCTTGACTTTGCTCAATATAATTTAGGATTAGTAAGAACTCTTTCATCAGGCTCTGAGAATTAAATGAAATAATGCATGCTAAGTATGTTATATTCCTGCCTCATCTTTGAAGTAGAAAGGGCACCTTTCTAGGGGGGGGATTTCAACCCCTCAGACCAGCTTAGCAAGGGGGAGAGTGGGCTGATTCTCAGCCCCTGCCCACCCCTGCTCTGGCCAGTTGCCTGTGTGGCACCCTCCCTCTCCCCTTCTTCCATTCTTTCTGGGGACTTGTGAACCTCGAGTGCATTGATACAGCGAGGCTCATCTTAAATGATTCAGCAGACTTCCAGAAGAAGAGAAAAATGTTGTTCCTTTGAATGGCAATGAAAGAGAGGTAACAAGGACAATTTAAGACTTACAGAATTAAAATATACAATAAGTATGCTAAAAAGCCAGACTGAGAAAAAAACAAAACAAAACTACACACACATATTGAACAAGGAATTCGTGGATATCTGAAGTGAAAACTAAGCCCCCAAAGCTGACAATTTCACCTGTTTGGAAAATTGGATTTGTTAACCTATGGATCACTGAAATTCCTGGATCACTTGGCAGCGCGTCTAAAGTGTGGGTTCCTATGAAGGATGACTGTGAGCAGTGCAGCTCCAGCAGTGGGGACACGTTGCTATGGAAACCCTCAAGCTGGAAGCTCCACCATGCTGCAGAAAGGCTGTCAATTAGATCCATGCACTTGGGGAGTCTAATGAAAACAGACACTTGTCATTTTTCCCAGTAGCCATCTAACATTATATACATTTAAAATATGTTCAGGAAAGAAAAGCCTGCGGTTAAGTTTAGCTGTTTAAGAGAGTTCCCTTGTGGGACTTTGACAGGGCAGATTTTTTTTTTCTCCCTCTACATTAAAGGGAAAATGTGAGGCCCTTGAGTATTGAGCAGAAGCACAGTTAGGAGGGTCACTTATGGTGGTTCATTCGAGGCTGTTCGAGGGGAGCCTCAGTCCTACAACCTTTGTTTACCTCATAGTGGATGAGTGGTTCTGTGGTCCTCTCCATCTTCACCTTTCTTCAGCTAGGTCCCCAGGGCTTTTGAGTATAGTGAATTCACACTGAATGACTGATAGGCACTTTTCTTTTAATGGGCCAGGTTAGAAAAGAAACCTTCATCAGACATCACTCTCTTCAAATGTCAGATGCTAGGAATAAGGAATCACAGTTTTTGCTTAGACTGGCTTGCCATCTGAGGCCAACTGCTGGGCTCTGACTTTCTCTGAAAACACAAATCAATAAGCAGTACAGAAACCAGAGACAGAAGAAGGGGTAGTTTCAAGATTGGCTATTACTATTTGTTTTCAGTTGAATATATGTGTGTATGTGTTTGTTTGTTTTTAACCAAACATGCTATTTTTTGAGTTGCAATTTGCAGAAGAAACACATCTACCATTTACCATGAGTATGATTAATAATGAGACAGGAAAATTGAACTGGTAACTGAGACCCTCTTGGTCAGGAATGATGTCAGGCCCATGTAAAGAACCAAAAGTGCATATTTAATCACCTGTCTTTGCCTAACCTATTAGGCAGCCAAAAGACAACTGAAAATCCAATTTCCCACATTGAGAATTAAAGATGGGTGTCTTCTTGACTTCAGAGTTCAGGGCATACTACTCTTTTTACTTTTCTTTTAAATGTCAAATCACAAGTAGGTCAACAGAAACCAGTATTGTTAGTTCTCTAGTTAAGCTTGGTTCATAAGAATGTAGCAAACTACGCTACATTTGATTTTCAGCAATATTTGAAAATTACATTTTATGCTCTGGATCTGATTGCATCTGGTAATTATCATATCTCTGCTTGTGGCAAAGAAGCTAACAATGTTGATATGGAAAGGCATAGATACTGCTTGACCTTTCTGATTGAATCGGGGGATGGCAATAAAAATACATATCCCCAAAGTACATACATTTTGTAGTTCTGGATAAACGTTTCACTAAAACGGCAAGCAGACCCACAAAAGCAAAAACTTTTCTTGGTAGACTTAAAATATTTGTGGTAATTCACACAATAAAAACAGGAAACAGCTAACTCAGGTCATATGTCTGTCCTCACAGTTCTCTCCTTCAATATTCAACAGGACAGATTGGGTGATTGGCAGAATGATAACCCACATCAGATCTATTGAAGTAGCAAGTGTTGCACATGAGTCAAATGTCAGAATTACCCTGGCTCTGCTGCTGGTTGACATTGTAATCTGGGAACGTCTTTTGCCCTCCCTGGCTATCGGTCTCACCACCTATTTTGTAAGACAGTCACAAATGGAGCACAGGTTTCTTTTTGTTTCTGCAACTGCTAGGCCTGCCATGTGACTTTGAGGAGCAGAACAAATATCTCCTTCTTGGATGGGCGAGGAAGAGCCTATTCTCACTATAAGCAGGAGTCATGTTGCAGCTTCCCAGCCTAACCAGGGAGACATGGATGGACATAGTGCACAGCATCAGTGAGAGCCTGAACACCTTCCCCTCAAACAGCACAGGCTGTCCAGGCTGTGCACTCACCAATACACTCCTCTAAAGGTTCTTGCATGAAAAGGGTAGACTGCTTAGAGAGGGTCTTTTAGTTGGTAGTTATAGGATTATGTCAGCAGTCAAAAGTTGTGTCAACAGGATCCTCTTAAATTTTTTGATTTACTGCTTGCTCTGGTAGCACAAAATTAGAACTTTAAAATGAAACAAGCATGGTTGTCTTCTTATAAAGTCTATTAATGACCATCATTTTATAGAGGAAACTGCTCCCCTCTGGGCAGTACCTCATCTGACTCAATGCTCTCTGCCAGCAGAAGGGGAGATTACAATTAAAAACTTGATTTTTAACTGTGACCCCTGAATTGAGCCTTGGAAGGAACCTGGATTGCATCTGAATCTGTTATCTTGCCAGGAGACAAGCTGTCCTCTGAGTTGCTTTTCAGCCCCCATCATGTCATTGTGAAATTGCAGTTAGTAATCTTGCCAACATTTTTCAGATTTGGTGCAGATAAGCTTGAACACATGTGGTTCTCTGGTTTTCAAAGTTATTTAGAGAATGGGATGATTGAAAGCACTTATTTTCTTTAACAATCCTCATCATAATCCATCAACATTATAGTTCTTTTATTTGCCATTTCATTTTTATGTGATCCTATAAGGTGTGGGAGTAACCCAAGTGATCATTTTCTTTACTATGGTCCTGTTTTGTCTTTGCCTTTGTTAGAACTCAGGGATTATTATATACCTTTTTATAAATCAGAAGTCAACCATCATCTGAGCAATGATTTTCATAACCTGGATTTTCTTCTTTGAGTTTTTCTAGGGAGGGAATGAAGGCTGTTCTTTCTGTTGCATGCAAGTGACATTTACAGAAATGTCTTTAAAGCAGAGCCCTGAAATATCTTTTTTAGATTATTGAGGCTGATATTTTTACAATCAGTTGCAATCCGTGCTGTCTCCAGGAAAGCCAAAGTGCATTTTGGGATCGAGAGTGAGCAAAGCAACCTGGCCCTTAGGAATATGGCTCCATCCCAGCATCTGGAGTACCAGTACCTTATATTTTATCTGAAGGAATGTTCTATGTATGGAGTATGCTAAGCTTCATGATTTATCTGTGCAGACCTGGCCCTTGCTATGGCATAGTGGAGTCAAGGGGATGTTTCTTGAAACAAAAGTCAGTAAGAGTTAATCATACTGTGAGTCCTATCTACAGAAATGGGGCAGGGATTCATTTCCTATGCTGTATTACCCCCATTTTCTGCCATATGATTACTTCACTTAGCTTCTGGGACCTCAGATAACTTTATTTTCTTCCTTACTATGTACTCTTCCTAGTCTCATTTAATGGCTCCTCCCTCTTCCCTCCTCTAATACTAGAATGCCCCTGGGCTTTCAGGTTCACTTATCCAGTAGTCCTCTCAGCATCTGCACTTGGGGCTCTCAAACTCAGCAGATCAAAATCAGAACCCCCTTTCACTAATTCCTTCTGAAATCATCTACATCTCATTTGACAACAAATCTGGTCTTGTAGTTGCTCAGGGAAAGATACCTGCACTCTAGTGGTCTTTTCTCACACCTGGCATCCATTCTGTCAGGAGATGCTGTTGACTCTACCTTCAGAATGGATCCAGGGGTCAGCACTTCTTAGCCCACCTCTGCTACTACTGTGGGTGAAACATCAACTTCCCATCAGTATCCTGGATTTTGCCAAGCAGTTTCTAGCTGATTCTTGCCCAGCCCCTCCTGTACAATTTTCAAGGCTGTGGCCAAAATTAATCACATAATATTGAAGCTGAATCATGCCACTCTTTAAAATCCTGCACAGACTATTTTGTTCACAGCTAAAGGCTGTTCTCATGAGTATTAACGTGGTCTGGTCTCAGACTTCTCAAGCCTCATTCTCTAAGGTCTTTTGTGCTCAATGACTCCACTTCAGCTCTTTGTCCCTCAGTACTCAGTCTCTTACTAGTGTCCTTTCTGTTTCTTCTGCCTTTCTCCAGTTATCTTCATACCTACCTTACTCACCTCCTTCTGGTCTTTACTCAGTTATCACATTTTCTCAGTGTGACTGCTTAGATCATCTTATTTTAAATTACAACCTATGCTCACCTTCCCACACTTCCTTTGGTAGGTATTCCAATTCATTGTAAAATTCCTAAACTTTTTCTTAAATGCAGAAGTTTTCAGTACGTCTAACTACCTTCTAACACATAGCACTTTTTACTTATTCTCCATGTCTTCCCTTAATCCTCCCCTCCCACATACACTAGAATGTAAGGTCCATATGGATAGGGATTTTTGTTGTTGTTGTTGTTGTTCACTATGATATCACCAGTGCATTGAAAAGTGTTTGGTCAGTGGAGGCACTCACTAACTTTGTTGAATGAATGAAACCAGACATTTCATCCCTTCTTCCCAATAAGCTTCACTTTCGACTTTAATTTAGAGGGAAATTAACCCAATTGTTACACTCACTCTGTAATGTATTTTGTCATATTCTAGTGCAGAATTTAGATGCAATAACAAAACTGACATCATCTGTTTCCTCCCCTCTGAGTAAAAGAGATTCTCGAATATTTTAGAGGAGAGTCAGACTCTTGGTAATCAAGCAGCTTATATCATATCTTGGTCTTTTTAGGAATTCCCAAGTATATTATTTCCACATTAAACATAAACTATTTCAGCCCTGACATGCCAGGTTCAGGGTGTTTGTGATAACTGACTCTATCACTGAGATATGCCAGTTGAGTAAGGCACCTGAAGTCACAGCAATCAGCTTCACTGGCATTATCAATGCCATGAAAAAAAGCTAGTTTTATCACATCATTCATTTTGAAGGCATGTGTTCATCTTTCTCCTTGGAAAAGAGAATCCTCTATCTTGCCAGTTTTTTCCCGTAGAGTACTAAAAAGGCATTCACTAAGCCATCAAGGTGATCACATCCAGATTTTCTTTACTAAGAATCAAGATTAAGATTATTAACCCCTCCCTTTAAGAATATAAAAAGAGGATTGATTTTTTAAGTGAAAGCTAATTTGCATGGTCCAGCACACTGAATGGACATTTCAAGTATTGCTTTGAGGACACTTAGTTTCTGATGCTGTCAGGACTGTCTTTTTATTTTTTAACTCGTTGGCACAGGACAGATGATTGATTCTCACAGTTCTCCTCTAAAGAAGAATCTAGCTCCTTATACCATTTTGAAGTAAAGAAAGAAAATGTATGCTGGTCATGGCTCTGCAATAGAAATGAAAGAGATAAAACAAGGAACAGGCCATTCCTGGACTCACATTCTGCTTTTCCTGTGAAAACATTTCTGTAATTCCTCGAAATTCTCTCCAGACTGGTGGGTAAAGATTACATTGTAGATGTAGTGGTCTTAATTAGTAAAATTGACATGAAATTACTTATTTCTTTATATTGAATGACAGAAAAACACAGCTTAGGGAGTTGTCACTTATGATTGAGCAGAATCACATTTTAGTCTTACATATTTGTCTCAAACTGATTAGTTAACAAGCAGTTTTTTGTTTAGCTTCCTGGATCATGAATATTCTGAATTCTTAGCTTTTCTTATCAGTAAAGAAAGCAATTTATAAAATGGAGCCTGAACAGAATATTTAAAGTCCTCACAATTTTTCTACTGTAGAAGCTGATATCTCCTTAAAAGGGAAATTCACTTTTTAAAAAATATTTCCTATTTTCTTGATCAAAGAGAGAGAGTTTTATTTTTTCCCTAAAAATAAAGGAAGCTGTGTATTTCTAATTTCCACAATACTGTTTCTAACACACCGTTTCTACCCATAGCGTGTCTTCTAATAATTTACTCAACTATCTCTTCTAAAAGAACACAAATATTTGTCAAGCATTTCTCCATTATAAATACTACACCATATGCCAAGAACCAAGTCATCTTCTGCAAGTCAGCAGCTTCATGCATTAGTTAAGAGGCATGTCTGTGACTATATGTGTATTTGCTATAGAAAATTTACTAAAAGCCGGTTCTGATTTTCTTTGGGCACAAAATTTGTCATTAATTCTGTGTTAACCACAGAGACTTATCATATATATTATATGTGGGTAGTTTGTACCCTTTTTTCTCTAACATTCAGTAAAGCTTTGAAAAATGCTTCCCTTTTTTTTTTTTTTTTCTCGTCTAAATCATGAATAAATTAATTTGGGGCTGGAGCACCGAACATTTTCATTATTATTTTTATTCAAAGAAAAGCTCGTACCTTTGAAAATAAGTCAAAGGCATTGATGACTTCCTGTCATTACTCGATGAGGTTTTCTCAAAGCACAGAATGTTTTTCTGGACTCTAAGGAGCTGGAGGAAGGAGGAGCAGCAGCTGGCACCCACTGAGTGCTCTTTCTACCTGTTGTTGAGGATGTGGGTTTTGCAAATGCAAATCTTGCTTAATTTGGCTCAGGAATGAGGAAAATGCCATCTTTCTAAATATTTCTTTTAAGAAAGGGGAAGTTTCTCAGTACATATTTGTCCAGAATGGTAATGTAAGTACAATGACAACAAAGTGGCAAAAGCAAGAAGTGGCTTCCTTGTACTCCTAGCTAGGCCCTGACTGACTTGTGTCACTAGAGTCTTAGGTCCCAAGAATTAGAGAGGAGCCCACATTGATAGGCTATGCCTGTTTCTGTCTGGGGCTGCTGCCAAAAATGTTAAGAATTTATGTAGGCGTATCTGGTGTATGAATGCGTGTTCTTTACCCACAAATCCAAAACCTTTTCCCAGCGATAGAGTGACACATTAGGCCTTAATAAAGTGCTTGGTTCAATCATTCCAAATTTCAGATATTCATCATTGTATTTTCTAGTCATATTTTATTTTAAGGTGCTTGTGCCAAATCACTGTAGTTGCAGATTCACTTGTCACAGTACATAGAGTTATGTGCTCACTTAAGTCCCCTCTTTTATTTATATTTACAACAGCAGTGTGAGAGGTATTACATTTTCAAACTTTTCAGTGTTTTTATTGAGGCAATCTTGATTTACAATAAATGGCACATAGAAGCGTGCACAATTTGATAAGTTGCCTGGATGTATAGACACATGGAACCATGAGGAAACTATTTTATAGTCAATATAATGAAATAAAGTCACACCTAAAGTTTACTTTGTGCTGTTTGTAATTCCACCCTCCAAATCATCAACCCCTAGCCCCAGACAACCACTGATATGCTTTTTGTTACTGCTAATTTGTTTATATTTTCTGGAATTAGTATAAATGAAATCATGTAGGATGCACCAATTTTTTTCTGACTTTTCAATAGGCATAATTATTTGGAGATTAATCCATGCTGTATATTAGTAGATCCCCCCACCCCCCACCGCCCATTTTTATTGTTGAATACTATTCCATCATAGGAACATATAGCAGCTTCTCTATCATGTTAATGGGCATTTGTCTTGTTTCTAGCTGTTGACTACTTCACACAAAGCTATTATTGACATTAATGTACATGTCTTTGCATGGACATATGCTGCCCTAGTTTTGCCTGGGTGGATGTGTGGCAGTGGAATGACTGCATCACATGGTAGATATATGTTTAACTTTTTACGAAACTGCCAGTCTGTTTTACAAAGTGCTTGCACCATTCTGCATTCCTACCCACAGTGAATGAGAGTTTCAGCTGCTCCGTATTCTTGACGACAGTTGTTATGATCAGTCTTTCAATTTTAGAGTTTCTAACATGTATGTGGCAGAATCTCATTGTAGTTTTAATAACTAATGATGTTAAGCTAGTGATTAATATCTAATGTGTATGCACTTATTTGCCATCATATATCTTTTTTGGTGAAATGTTCATTCAAATCGTTAGCCCATTTTGATGTTTTATGATAACTATTTCCTTTTATTATTTAGAGTTCTTCATATATTATGATGTAGTTTCACTGATTTCCACTATTATTCTTCTGTTAATCTATTTCATTGATATCAATCTAATTTTTCCTATTTTCTTTCTTTTGCTTGCTCTGTTTTTAAGTTTTTTTCCCCGAGTTTGTTAAGATAGAAGCTGTGGTGATTGAATTGAACACTTCTTCTTTTAAAGTTATCAGTGTATTGTATTGTGTGGTTTCACTCATAAAGGAACAAAAGTAGTGAATAAGCAAAACAAAACAAAATCAAAGCATCTCTTAGGTTATAAGAACAAAACAGTGGTTATCAGAAGGAAAGAAAGGAGGTGAGGAGGAGTAAATTCAGTAAAAGGACTCATTTGTATGGTAAAGGTGGGAACTAGACTTTTAGTGGTGAACATAATATAGTATATACAGATGTTGATTTATGATGTTGTATACCTGAAACGTATATAATGTTGTAAACCAATGTTACTTCAATAACATTTTTTAAAAAAAAACAGTATTTAGTAATACATATGTCCCCTTCAGTACCGCCTTAGTTGCATTCTAAAACTTTTGATATATTTTCTTTATTATTCAGTTCAAAATACTAATTTCCCATTTTGATTTCTTCTTTTCCCCATGAATTATTTAGAAGCACAATTCAGAGAGAGAATTAAATATAAATGTAAATAGGCAAAGAAACACTCAGAGTAGAGCCTCTTCTGGAGTGCATGTCAGCATGGACAATCTGGGAGAGAATGAGCAGAGACTGGAGTACGGACAGTCCCAGTAGTGATGGCCCTGATAACATTGTTTCCAAAAAGTTGGTTTTTACCAGCATGAAAAAATGCTGGAACAAATCTGAGTCCTTATAAGTCAGAATAGTGATTACTGAAGAATGGAAATAAACAGACTGAAGAATGTGCAAAACCAGAGCAGCAGTCCTTGGAAGGCTCCATTTCTGCAGATGACTTGAAAGGGACAGTCATCTGTTCAAAGGGACAGATGGGTGGCTTGGTGGTAAAGAGGAGGATGGAAGCAGGTAGAGGAAGCATCTGACACAGACAAAGGGAAGTGGTGAATCAGAAGACACTCTTAACACTTTTCATTTATGATTCTATCCCCAAAGAAATGACACTCTATATCAACTGAGAAGGATGTTCTTTAATGAAGGAGCTGGCAGACTGTCCAAAAGTTTTAGCCTCACTGCACAGAAGAGTATCAATTGCTGATCTAGAAGAACAGAATAAATTTTAAAATGAAAGAAAACAAAAAGCAGCATTCACACAAAGCACAAGTAGAAAATAGAAAGTAAGAATTACTATTATGAAGCTAATGAATACATTTTCCTAAAATGAAAAGGAAAAGGAAAATAGTAACACAAGACTAATAGTCATACTCCAAATTCTAAATTTAATGCAATGAAATACAATGAAATAGACATTTACAGATATTATAGAAACATTGATTCAAAATTTAAAGCTCAAGAGAAATCAACAAAAATTTGAAAAGAAAAATGATGAAATTGAGAAAATTTAGGAATTTTTTAAAAAGGGAAAGTTTATTGACTTTAGTTAGCTGTTAATCTTGGTTATTCCCCCTGACCCTAGGTGTCGAACCTGGGTCCTCGGGATGTCTGTGGACTATGCCCAGTGGACTTATCTGCTAGGCCACCAGGGCAAACCAGGAAACATTTTTAAGAAAAAGGACAAATTATGAAATGAGGACTACATTTTAAATGTCCAAAGGACAATGGAGTAAAATAATAGAATAGAATAAAAAAAGAAGTTTTCACAATTAATAAAGAGCTTAGAAGAATCAGGATGCTCTACAATACTTACTAATTGAATTTCTGAAGGAGAAAAACAAAATATGGAGCAAAACTAACATTAAACTATAATAAAATACCTAAGCTCTGGGACATATATTGGTGAAATTTTCAGACTCTAAAGATAAATATCCTCTGGACCACCAGGCAGAAAAAACTCCTAGAGCTGACAAAGGAAAGTGAATGAGGGTATCATCAAATTTCTTGCCACTAAACCTATAAAACAAGAACAAGAGGAGAATCATTTTGAAGAAATGCGAGGAAAGATAAGAACTTATCCAGAATAGCTGTTCTCCATGTCTCAGCTATAAGACAACTTTAAATATTCAAAAATTCAGGGAATCCTATAAAAAGAGTCCTTCCAGAAGAATCTACCAAAATCTGGAACTTTGGCAAAAGATTGGTGATGACTGTGGCCTCTGACCCACCTTGCATTCCGTCTGTTCTCTGAGATAGTTCGAAGCTCTACTCTGCCTGACTTCCATGTTACATTGCCTTTCAGGTGTGCGTGCACCTGAGAGCAGTCAAACATGTTTCCCATGTGAGGGTTTCCTGTGTCTGATGTGCGAAATCTTACAAAAACAAACTGAAAACATGTTGTTCATTTCAATAGGAAACTGTGTTCTCCATGGGTTCCTTCCCCAGTTGTGGCCACTTAAGATAATAGAAAATTGAGCAATAGCAATGAAAGGTGAGGGTGGGGGGCACAGGAAGTGCCAGTCTGCAGGAAAATTTGCATAGGACAACTTACCAACTTATGAATTTAAGTCATACAGACAGGACCAGACTGTCTCACATAAAGGAAACAACAATGAAGGCTACAAGTTTCATTGTTTCTAGCATTCTTCCCATGAGTATTTGCATGTCTGCATTACTTGACAAAGACATTGTTCTGAGCCCTGTAATATTATGCTAAATTTGGGGAAGGGGCAGACGCATTCTTTCAGTTTCATAAATATCATAAACTCACATAGCATCCTTGGTGCCAGTAGTAGAACTCTCAGGAATGGTTTTAGGCATTTCCTTCTGTTTACATTCTCTTTGATGCAAACCCTTGCTTAATATTCTAACTCCGCCTGGGATGGTATTATTTAGGCATTTGTTACATAAGCAGAATCTGTCTACATTTCCAAAGTGTGTCACAAACTTTAATACACATACAAACTATCCTTCAGATTTTGTTGAAGAGTTTGTTTCAGAAATCTGGAGTGGAGTCTTAAGAGCCTGCCTTTCTAACAGTCTGCTGAGTGATTTCAGTGCTCTGATCCTCTTACCACACTAGATCACTTATTCTCAGTTCCCTTCTTGAAGGGTTTGTTGAAGAAACCCTTTCCGATATCTCCTAGCACGCTAGTTTCCTGTGTTTCTTTATAACTCTGTAACGAGAACAGTAAGGCCTCATGAATGGACTGCTAATCTTCTAAGGACCCAGGCATTGTCTAACTAAACTATAGACAATTCCTAGTGTTTTTTCCTAAATTAAATTTCTCTTTCCTTGTCTCTCAAGGAAACCAAATAAAGTTACGAATCACTGTTATCCCTACCTGATGATGATTTTATTGAGCTATTACTCATTATATAGATTCAAGAAACACCTGGGTATTAATATATAGATGAATTTGTTTAGCAAGACATCTGTAGGATGCATAACAGTCAAGTGAAATCCAATAAAAATCAGTGCTACCTGATCTTGATTGCTTATCATAATTATATGGGGCTTCTTAAAAATGCGACTCCTGAGACTTTACCTCAGAGATAAAGAATTAGAATGGGGGCAGGCAATAGGTAGCTGCATTTTATAAAACCTCATGGATTATTCTGCTGTACAGTCAGTTTGAGAACATTGCTTTCTTCAAATGATCCCCCTGCTGTTATATAATCTGAGGATACTAGGTCAAACAGATTTGAAAAACAAAAAAATGCCAGGATATTAAGGACACTGAAGATTCAAATAACTCCATTAATAAGCTTGTTTAATGGAGGAAGAACCATACAATTATGAGAAAATACACATTTTTCAAACACTTATGCAATAATTACCAACATTTTTCACATACCAGAATATTAGTAAAATCTCAGCAAATGTGAAACAATGATTAGTATACAGATCATATTTTCTGTCAAAAATGTAATTAATTATATTAGGTTTTAACAACAAAAACATTTAAAACTACAAAGGCCCCACATGTTCAGAAATTAAAAACACACTTCTAAATAACACATAGGTCAAAGATAAAGTCATAACAAATGCTAGAAATTCTTAGTATGGAAAAAACACTAATTATTGAAGTTTGTGGGATACAGAGAAGTGGCAGTTAAAATTCACTTTAAGAAAGTACAAAATTGGAAAATTCTTCAAGTAAGAATCCAACTTTTGAAAGTGAAAAATAAGGGCTCTCCCTAGTGGCCTAGCAGTCTAGTACACTTGGAGCAATCGCACATCCCAAGGTCCAGGGTTCAAGACCCAGGGGTGGGGGAAACAACCAATGTGAACAACTAAATAAAAATAAGTAAAGTGCTTCATCCTTTGCCCCCCACCCCCCAAAGACAAAGAAAATAAATAATAAATACAAAATGAACAAAAAATAGGAAATATAATACAAAATTGGTTTTTGAAAATATTAGTGGAAAAATGATCAGAAGGATAGGAGAGAGAAGGGAAAAAAAGCAATGTTAAGAATAAAAAGGGTATGTCTAACTATACAACTGAGATTAAAAATTAATGAAGGAATATATAATTGAATCTTGTTGATAAACTTGAAAAGTAAAGCAAAATTACCAGAAAATAGAATTTATCAAAATTGAAGTAAGAAAAGTAAAATCAACAAAATTAAGTCAGTAGCTAAAAATATCACTCAAAAAACAAAAACAATGGCAAAAAACAGTAACAACCAGGAGAGTTTTACATTTGAATTCTAACAAACAAGTAAATAATTCTATTAGTATACAAATCTGCTATATAATTTCATCTTATTTTATGAGAATAAAAATAAAACCATATGAGGACAATAGAAGAAAAAAATTATAAGTCAATGTCACTCATGAACAGATCTTAAAATTTTGTTAAATGACCTTATAGTATATAAAAATGATAACGTCATATCTGACATGACTTATCCAAGGAAAGCATAGATGATTTAATATTAGAATATTATTACTGATTTCACCACACTAAAGAGCTGAAGGAGAAAAATCACATCAATAGATAGAGAATTTATCCATAATGTTCACACACATTCAGTTATAGACACTCTTAAAAGCTGATAATTGAAAGAAACCTCCTGACTCCAATAAAAGGTATCTATCAACAACTTATTGCATTTAATATATTCATGGTGAAATTCTAGAACCATTCTAGAAGTGATATAAGTGTTGTGGGGGTGCTAGCCAGTGGGGCAAAACAAGAAAAGAATTAAAAAAAAATCACAAAATTTGAAAACTGTCATTATTCACAAATGATATGAATGTAAAAATAGATAACTGAGATTATATAGGCAAATATTTATTATAACGATTTGAAAATTGGCTACATATAAACTCTTTATCCAGAACCAAATCATATTTCCTTATGCCCGAATAAAGAATATAAAGTGTCATTACTTTAAAAGATGGATTTAACAACAACAACCAAAAATGTAATGAATCCAAGATTATATTTCAGAAAGAATGCATAAGACCTCTATTCAGTAACATTTGAACTTTTATTAAAGAAAAGAAAATTTAAATGGATGAAGATATAGATCAAATTGATAGTAAAGGGAGACTCAATAATTTTACAATGTCAACATCATCTCCCACCAAAGATCCCTTTGTGTTGAACTGTAATCCTAAGAGTATTTCTTGGAACCTATATAGCTGATTATTAAACTTGGTAAGAGAACAATGTCACACAGAGTTAAAACACACTCAAAGAGGAAGAAAAAGTTGATGGAAAGTACTACTGGATATCGTGAGTTGTTATAAAGCTGAAATTATTATTAGTTAAGGAATAGGCAACTAAAACAATGGGACAGGACTTCAAATCCAGAAATAGGAAAACTTTGAACTATGAGCTCTCATTGTAAACTTTTGAGAACTCTATCTACAGTAAGTTCTCATTTGATGTCACCAGCAGGGTCTCAGCAACTGCAGTTTGGAGCAAAATAAGGTGTGTAGTGAAACCAGGTCCTTGAATAATGTGGTTTCTTTCTAAGTTGGGCAGAATTTTTCTTTTCCTCATCAGTCTTATAATGAAACAAGGTTGAGCAAAATGACATTATTTGAGGACCTGCTGTATTTAAAACAACCGTGTTGGGATGGTTGATTTTATATATAGAGAAAATGAAATTAGATTCATAGCATATAGTTCACAAAAGTCAATTCTAAGTGGATTAAGTGGATTAAATACTTTAATCAGAAAAAAATACATTTTTCAGTAAGAAATTAAGAATATTTCTTATAAGAATATTTGAAGTAGAGAAGGCTTTATTAATAAAGATACAAAAAAAGCACAAACTACAAACTTGATTAATTTGACTATAATTTAATTAAGTGACCTGCACATCAGACCATAAAGAGGGAGAAAAGGCAAGTTATAAAGTGGAAGAAATTACTTTTCATAGATCAGTTTGTATTTGTAATATAAAGAGAACCCTCCAAGAAACAGTGACATGTCCTCTTTTTTTATTTACCCCAAATACACATATCCTTTGGCTTCTGTTTAAATAATAATCTACAATCATCATGCAGTTGTTATCTTTACATGTATATGTACTATAAAATCATCTGCTCAAAAAAGTAAGTAAAAATGATAAAAAAGAACAACCTAAACTCAGTAAGAATTAGGCAAAACCCACAGAGTAAAATAAGAGACAAGAATACAATAGACACGAATAGTCATATTACAGAAGAGGAAACACTAATGGCTAATAAACATGTAAAAAAACATATTTCAAGGAAATTTCTTATACTATTAAATACAATATAAGATCATTTGTATTTTCCTGAATGATCTAAGTTAGTGCCAGATGATACAGAGAATTGATAAGAATGTGGACCAATGTTGATTCTTACAAACTGTTGGAGGATGGTTGACTTGGTAGAACTACTTTGGAAAATAGCTTGGCCTTATCTAGTAAAGCCTAAGATGAGTATTCCCCTGTACCCAGGCCATTTTCTGTGAAATAGGGACTCTTGTGCTTATGGAAGAGGAGACAAAAGCAAAGATACTGCAGTCGTATTATCTATAATACCAGAAAATTCTAAATAAATGTAAAGTATGTTATCTATAATATCAGAAAATTATAAATAAATGCCAATTGAAGGGGAAATAGAAGAAAAGTGTTATGGTCATTTGAAGATGTACGAAAATACTATATTAATACCACAGTGAGAAATAAATGGATTACATAGATGCATCTCAAAAAAGGAAAAAAGTTTCAGAAGGACTAGTTTTAAGTAATTTTTGTGAATGAATAAAAGCAAACAAAATAGTGGGGTGATGGGTATGTATTAAAACTGTAGAAAAATAAAGGAATTATAAATAAAAAATTCAGGAGCACAGCCGGTAGAGAGAAGGATGTCATTGCAGTTTTTCGCACAGAAAGTTTCAATAACATTGGGAAGGTTCTCTATCTTAAATCCAGTGGTAAGTTCATGGGTATTTGTTATATATATCTTTATATCTTTTATACATTAAGTTATTTAAATGCATCCAACATTTGACAATAAAATATTTGAAATAAGTGACTCAACCAAATATGTTTGTAGGTATTAAAAAGAAACACACACACACACACACACACACACACACACACACACACACAGAGCCAACAGCTTCTCTAAAACTAAGGCAAAACTTTGTGTTCTCTCAGTTCTTGAGGCAACTAGAAGGTGTCAGTGAGTGCCTGGCTCATTCCTCACCTAGAAAATGAATCCATTACAGATCTGTTGACAACATCTTAACAACCCATGTGTACTTACATCGAATAGATTGTTATCTTTTTTCATCTTATCCGAACTGCCAGTTGAATTTCTCCATAATTCCTTAAATTTCCTAAGACATTTTCTTATTTTGGCTTCTAAGCCATACTTACCTAGTTTTTCTGTTTCCTCACCATTTTAGGACACTTTGTTGACTCCTTTTATCAATCATGGAAAACAAACCACACTAGGCGTTTCAACAGAGGGAATTTAAAATAGAAAGGTGATAACACCAGTGTTAGAATCCCGACAAAGCAAATAAGAAACAGAAATAATACCTGCAGGAAGTGTAGTTAACATCCCTAGAAAATGTTGGGCTTTCCATTACCAGAATCTCAAAGGAGGGTCCCTGTGGAGTTGAAGCTGCGTCTTTTGAAGAGTGCATGGTATCCAATTGCTGATGACACATGAGAATCTCAGGAGAGCTCAGCAGACCTGAGCTCAGACTCTGGGTAGTGAATCCTGTTGGGTCCTGCTCACACATCCAGAGAAGACCAACTCTTCTGGAAACTGGAGCCGTCTACTGTTGGGTGTGGGAAGGCTACTGGCAAGGCAACACTGATAGAAACAACTTGCAAACAGAAAACAGAGGAAGGACTCTGCCTTAGTTCTTGAGCATTTCGATTTCTCTTCCTTCTAGAGTCTCCTGTTGTGTGTGGTGTTCATTGTCTTTAGGCTTAGTATTGGAAGAAACAAGAGCTTAGTTCTGGCCTGTTTCTTTTCTCTATCTACACTTGTTCTTTATGGAATGTTCTCTGGTCCCACACTTTCTATATCAGATAAAGTTAGAGGACTCCCAGCTTTATTTATCCAGTTTGCACTTGAGCTTGTATATCCACCTATATATTTGACGACTTTGAGTAGATGCCCCCAAAGCAACTGCAAACAATATTTGCAAAATAAGTTTATTTCAATTCTAACTTGTTTCCCTTCAGTTCTCATCTTCTCAATTATTATCACCATCACAGTTGTTCAGACCAGACATCATTCTTGCTGTCCTCCTTTTTATCATACCCCCTACATCTAGCCCATCAAAATTCTCGAAGGTTAACGTCCAAAGGACACTCAGATCCCTTATCTTCACTGAACATGCTTGACCTCAGCTGTGATACCAATTGCTTTTACTTGCTTTACAAATGGGCCATAGCATTAGCTTTTTGGTAGATCTCTGTCTTTCTCTCTCTCTCTCTCTCTCTCTCGCTCTCTGTTGGTTTTTATCCCTTTTAATTGCTCTTACTGTCACCCAATTGATTTCCTAAAAATGTAACTTGTATCATGTCACTATTCCTTAAAATCCTTCAAAGTTTTCCACTAACAGAACCATAAAGGCATGACCAGACCCTCCTCCATCCCCGTTTCATGCTGTCCTTCTAGCTTGTTGTAGTCTAACCACATTGGCCTAGGAGGCTATGCCAGGGGTATCACAAGACCCAGCTCCTACCATCTCTGAGTTCTTAGCTTAAACATCACAGCTACACAGAAGTCTTTTCTTAACTTCTATGTAACATAGTCACCTGGTCTTCGAGTTACTGTCATTTTGTATTGTCTATTACCTTCATATTAAGGCTAGCATTTCAAATTTTTTTTGACTACTTTCATAGCTAAACTCTAACATCTGTGTGGGCGGTGGATCTATTTGTCTTTAAATCATGATATCGCTAAGATATGTAACAATATCTAGCACATAATAGGTGTTCTTTAGTTAGTTTTTGAATAAGCAAAGGGTATGAGTGCAGTTCAGCTTTCAGCCATCTGTGTGCTGAGTGTTCAGGGAGAAGCTGGTAAAAAGTAGACTAAGATCTGATGGGAATCTCAAGACATATGGCAACATGTTCAATGTTTGATTTCTTAAAGACAAAGGTGGCATAAAATCTCTTTTATGCCCAGAAAGTAGCCAAGAAAGATTTATAGTATAATCAGTGTATCCAAGAGCACCACCACTAGTCTCACTGCTACCCAGTCATTTATACCTTCAAACACCTCCTAATCAGGACAGCTTCTGAGAACTAGCTCTCTGGGGCCTGGTTGCCTCCCTGCCTCATGGTCTCCATTTGATAAAAACAGGCTAATGGCACTTTTCTTTTTTTTTAAAAGAAAAGGTACAGGCAGGAAGAAAGAGGAGGAAAGCAAGTTTTATTTATTTTTATTTTAGTTGTATATTTTGGTTGTTGCCCCTGGCACTGGGATGTGAAATCAGGTCTTTGGGATGTACATGGGTTGTGCTTAGCTAGAGGTCATGCACCTACCTGCTACTTGATGAGGCTGCAATCTGCTGATTGTTTTAAACATTGACTATTTACATTCTTTTCCAGTGGTGACCCAGCACATGGTTCAGTTCTGCAGAGCCAGCGGGGCTGTCCAGCAGCAGCAGAGAGTAAATGGCAAAGAGGCTGATAGGGTGGGGCTCTGGCCTGGCTTTCTTGATGGATGGTGAGATCTAATAAGTTCAGGTGTTTGGTAGTAGGGCCTATGGGATGGCATTATTTAACAAACCCTGTACCTACCTGGAGACAACTCTAATGCTGCAGCTAAAAGCATTATTCATGGTTACTTATAGATCCAAAATTGTTGAGTATTTTAGCATTTGAAAAAAAAAACCAAACTATTAGAGGCTTTTAAACTTTTCTTTTTACTACCAAGACACACTCTAGCATCTAAAACAGAGTAAAGTGATAACGTCTTGGGGATAATTACTTTCCCCAACTTGACACTGTTTGACTTTCCCCTAACTCGCCAGTCTAACTCCGTATCTGCACCCACCCCCACATCGAACTGCCTGGTCTACAGCTGCAGACAACTTCCCATCTTCAGATTTACTCTGGCGTGGGTACAAAAGGAGTGTTGTGAGTTACCACTTTTCTTTTTCAAACTATGTCTTTGATAGGAATGCTGTATGACTAAACTTGAGAATATAGTGGACAAATGGGACCATTTGACATGGTTTTTATAGAAAATTTGGAAAAATAAGGATGTGAAAACTATTGTTAATTGCAGCATAACTTGTGACCCAGTGCTGCTCAAAGGCTATTCATTACATAATATATAGCAATATGGAGGGAAGCTTCTGAAAAACTGGCCTGGCATTTTTCCTCTTCTTTTCTGTTCAGGATTTCATTAAAAATGAAAATAAAATATAGCAGAACTATTTATAAGTAGTACCTATGACATAAAAAGTATGAGGGATAGAAAATATTTGGGTGATAAAAATAGAATCTAAGACTGAAAATTGCAGGAAAAATACCATCACCACCATCCATCTCTCTAGAATTTTTTCAATTTCTCCTACTGACACTGTACTGACTACACAAGAATTCCCCATTTCCTCCTTCCCTAAAGTCCCTGGAGACTAATATTCTATTTTCTGTCTTCCATAAATTTGATTGTTCTAGGAACCTCACAAGTGGAATCATACAATGTGTCTTTTTTTGTGTCTGACTTACTTTACTTGGTATAATGTCTTCAGTCATCCACACTATATAATGTGTCAGAATTGTATTCCTTTTTAAAATTATTTTTCATTGTGGTCAAATACACAAAATGTAGAATTTACCATCTTAACTATTTTAAGTATACAGTTAAGTATTTTCACATTGTTCCACAATCATCTCCAGAAATTTTTTCTTTTGCAAAATGGAAATTCTATAGCCATTAAATAACAACTTCCCATTCCTTCTTAATACCAATGTGGTAACCACTGCTATTTTCTGTCTCTTTGAGTTTGAATATTCTAGCTATTTCAGGGAAATCATACAATATTTGTATTTCTGTGATTGGGTCATTTTGCTTAGCATAATGTCCTCAAAATTCATCCATGTTGCAACCTATGTCTGAATTTAATGGATGAATAACACTAATTATACACACATGCATAAATACACACATCATATTTTATATACTTATTAATCTATCAGTGGACACTTGAGTGGCTTTCACTTTCACCTTTGGGCTGTTGAAAGAATGCTGCTGTGAACATTGACGTACAAACATTTGTTCAAGCCCCAAATTTAATTATGTAGTGTATATACCTAGAAGTCAAATTGCTGCATCATATGCTAGTTCTATGTTTAATATTTTAATTACCATATTGCTTTCTTCTTGGTGATTATATGAACACTTCCATCAACAAATCACAAGGTTTCCAATTTATCCATATCCTCGCTAACCTTGGTTATTCTCTGTTTTGTCTTATTTTTGATAATAGATATCTTAATGGGTGTGAAGTGGTGTCTCATTGTGAATTGATTTGCATTTCCCTAATGACTGAACATCTTTTCACTCCTTATTTGCTATCTGTATATCTTCCTTGGAGAGATGGCTATTCCTGTCCTTTGCCAAATTTTAAATGGAATTATTTGTTTTTAATTATTGAAGTATACAAGTTATGTAGTTATCAATTCCTTCTCAGGTATAGGATTCAAAAATATTTTCTCTCATCCTACAGGTTGTCTTTTAAAAGTGTTGACAGTGTCCTTTGATGTACAGTAGTTTTAAAAGTTTTTTTTCATGTAATCTAATTAATCTCTTTTGTCACTTATGTTTTTTGGTGTCATATCTAAGAAATCACTGTCAAGCCCACAATCATGAGCTTTCCTCCTATATTTTCTTCTAAGAATTTTATAATTTTTTCATTTAAGTCTAGCGATTTTTATTTAATTTTTGTATACGTGTAAGGGAAGGGTCCAACCTCATTATTTTGCATGTGAAAATTTAGTTTTCCCTTCACTGTTGAAAAGATTGTCTATTCCCTATTAAGTGGTCTTGGGATCTTTATTGAAAATCATTTGATGATGTGTGTGAGGCTCTCTATTCTATGTCATTTGATTATATGTCTGTCTTTTTGCCAGTGCCACACTGTTTTGATTACTGTAATTTTGTAGTAAGTTTTTTTTGGTGTTAGAATGTTTATTTATCAAAATATTTTAAAAAGCGGGAGGAGCAGAACAAGACTGAATTTCAGCTAATGCTATACCATGACCACAGTTCAGACATAAAAACAAAACATTAACAGAAAAACCCCACCAAACTCCCAGTGGTCCTAGCAGGTTGGGAAGATTAGCCTCAGTGTTAGAGTCCAGAGCTAGGGGAGAGGAGTCAAAGGTTGCTTGACACTACATGGTCAACTTAAAGGGAAAGGAGATGTTGCAGGTAGTCAGGGAGAAGGGTTCAACTCCTAAGGAAAGCAAGATAAAAGGGGTCCACTGTCCAGGAAAAAGGGCATGCCAGCACTATCCTTACCTAGGGCTGCTCAGAGGCTTGAGAGTATGAGGAAGTGTGAAAGGCTGCAGAGACTAATATCAGAAGTGGGGGAAAAAGTCAACTTAGAGGAATTAAATTAAGAAAGAAAACCCAGATAGTCACAAACTTCTTTGTTTACTGAAACATGAAGCAATGGAAACATCCCGGCAAAGGGGACCTCATGGAGTAAGTTCTCTTATGTGTGACCGAGGGATCAGTCTGCAATTATCGGGCCTCTGGTTTTTAAAAGGCTCACTCTGCTGGGTCCACATACTGCTCCAGCTCATATGGGGCCATGTGCTGCAGAGAAGCGGGAGACAGCTCACTCTCTGGCCCATAACCATAGGCCTTTCCCACAGTGGGGGCCACAGCTGCAGCAGGACACAGGGGACTCCTGTCCCTTCCATAAAAGGAGGAGGTGGTGGCCGCGGCAGCAGCCATAGCAGCTGAGGTGACAGCAGCACCTGAGTTTGGCAACAGGTGTCTGCGGTAGGGATCAACAGAAGCAGCGTTGCGGTGACTGGTAGCGGCTGTGTTCTGGGCCCGAGGCAGGTGGGACAGGCTCTGCTCTGTGTAGGTGTAGGCAGGAGCTGCTGTGGCCACTGCCGCCGCCTCCTAAGCTTGAGCGCTCCAGACGCGAAGGCACAGTCTTTCACGGTGTCATGCTCGGGGGCTGGCCCGGACTCCTCACGCTTGGCTGGAAGCCCGTGGGTGGTACAAAGGGGACCAGCAACTTGGTGGGCGCTCTGCTCGTGTTCCCGTGGCCTCCACGTTGACATCCTGCGCAGCCTGTCATGGTGCAGGTCGCGGATGGCGTCGTCCTCTGCCGCCGATTTGTCCTGTGTGCGCACGGCCCCAGTTCTCAACGACGGCCGGTTCCAGCATCTTCGCGTACTGCTCCACGAGGGATGCGTGCCCGCCTCCGTGGTCTCGCGGGGCAGGTTTCCATGAGCAGCTCCCCACCCTGATGGAGCCTCTGGGTGGCGGCTGGAGTAAGTTTTGAAATTAGAAAGTGGTATAATCCCAAGTTCATTGATTTTCAAGATTGTTTTGGTTATGCAAGGTAACTGGAAATGCCATATGAGTTTTAGGATGAATTTTCCTACTTCTGCAAAAATAGCTTAATATGTTGATAAGGACGACTTGAATCTGTAGAGCACTTGGGTAGTAGTCACAGATAAACATTATTAACCATTTATCTTCAAAGCACTTAAAAATACTGGTTAGATGTGACCTCTGCTCCTTAGCAACTTGGTGAAAGTAAATTCAAGAAGACAATTAATTATGTATAAAGTAGGGATGGATATACCGTATCTACAGTAGCACATTATATCTTAGAGAGAGAAAAGTCCTGCATTTTTTAAATTATCTGAAAAGATAGATGGACTCTCTCTCTATATATGTATATATATATTTTTTAATATAAGCCAAATCTATGTTAGATAAGTGGTCTTTGGGAAAACTCAAAATTTTACTGTGATTGTATCTATCAATTTGGACTCTATGCTGTGCTTCTTGGAGAGAGAGATTTACCATCTCTTAAGTGAACAAAAAACAGGTTAAAAACTATTTACATATTCTGTCTGTTGACATACAAAAACTCTACATAGGGAGGTCAGAAAATGAAGTACAATCTGTCAGATGGTAATTTTCTAAAGAAGAAAAAGTAGAAGTGAAAAAGGCATTAATAGGTGGTTCCAAAGTAAAGAAGAAAACAAAAACTTACCTTTAAAAACATCATCATTTTCTTTAAGGATGTCAGTGAAAAATACCCATAAGTAGATACTCTATGAAAGAAAATAGTTATAGAATGTTTTTAAAGAAAAATCCTATTGATATTTAACTCAAAAATAATGACAGGTCCCACAAAGAAACCAGACTCAGGCTACCATGATTCTCTTCACATCGATAAAAGCCATAAAACAATGGAGCTATATCTACAGAGAATTGAAAGGAGAAAGTTTTTATCAAAGAATTTCAAACTGAATCAAGTTCTGTGTCAACAGGGAACATGGAAGAAAGATATTTTCAGATATAAAAGATTTCAAAAATATCTACATATATATGTATATTTTTTTCATGAGACTATTTTTAAGATTCACTCTAGCCAACTTGAAGCAAAATTAATAACTCGTAGATGGAGAAGTCATAGTATAAAAGCACTGGAGCACTATCTAACTTGAAGCAAAGTCAACAGGCTACCAATCAGAATTATCACACAGCCATGGGGAAAATACGTATTGAGGAAAGTATTCTTGGTGCCCTTTGTAGGACACTTGAAATTTGCAAGTGAGGCTGTGTTATACTGTCTTCTTCAGTGCATTCTTGAGAAGCGTGGGCTTTTGCTTATATGAGTATAGAATATGCTAGAGAGGGATATAATACAAAGGATGATGAGAACTGATTCTTGATTTTCTTAAGTTGCAAGGATATTATTTCAAATTGTATCAAGAAAAAATAAAATGAGTACCTCTAACACACTATGCTGAAAGAGTTTGAATGTTAATCAGATTGAAACAATTAAATAATAGATGATTGGTCAGTTATAGAATGTGAGAGAATTTTCTTGTCAGCTCTTCACGAGACACAAGTTGAGACTGAGTACAACTTACTGAAGGTTAAAATTTTGGAAAGGGCTGCTTAAAAATTGATTTGATCCCAAGAAGCAAAATAGAATAGAGGATATTGAAATAGAGAAAGGATGGTCTGATTTTATTCTAAGCTGGTGAAATCACATTTGAACCTAGGATTTTGCAGCTTGCACTACCAGGGTTGGAGTGGGTTAGTAGCAAAATGATATTGTTTGACCATACGCTTTTCCTAAAATGAGGTCCAGGGGCCAGGTGGGTCTGGGAATTGACTGTATGGCCAAGTCTCCTGGTGAAAGGGAGTAAACTAGTAATTTTCTAAATGAAGACTAGAGAGATGCAGGGAACATGTGCATCATTTCATGAAGTAGCGGTTTGAGTTTCAAGCTGAAAGCTAGGTGATGGTAGAATGTATATTAAAGAATTAAGGTTTATTTTTAAATCTCTGTATAATCATACATTTCTGACGACATAGTCATTCTCTAGAGCACAGGGACCATCTCCCCCAGGGAACTGAACATGCTCTGTGCCTTTGGATGTGTCTGCCAAACCCTTCACACTAATTTGGATTCAGACTTGGCCCAGACCCAAGAAAATACTGGTAAGATTTTTATTGAGAAAACCTACTCATACTTCCAGTACTGTCGAAACTTTCATGATTTTTTTGACCTAGTGATTGAAAGAACAAAATTTGATCTTGACACACAGATCTTGAAATGTAACACCCCAAGGTGAAGAAATTGCTAATTCAATAGCGTGTTGGCTAAACACTCCCCAGGTCATCTGTGGTCATTCCAATGGAAGCTTGACCTGTCTCTCTCAGACAAGCAGCCCATTCAGGTCATTACAATAGGCTCCATTTCTTGTCTAATAGATGTGTCAAGGAATTCTGGAGCAAAAAATCTTTCTTCCCATTCATCCTTTTAAGTCAAATGTTGTTTGTTTTCTGATTTTGAGAGTATTCATGCTCCTGACTCCATCATGCATGGTCAAGTTGGGAAATTTTCATAGGTAAAGTAGGAATTTGGTTGGAGTTAGATGTAGTTCACTTGGATGAGTTGTCATGTCATGTGTATGCAAAGGAATGTTCATAGGTCTTATTTGGAAAGAGGCACTCAAAGAATGGTGAGATAATATTAGTTTGGCTTCTCTGAGGTGGCATGCCTTATGTAAAACAGGTCATTTGTCAATATATTCTGAAAATAATCCACTGAGAGTGCATATATCTGTGTGTGTGGGGGGGTGGATGATGGGGTAATCAGTGAGATTAAAAGCTTGTGTGAAGATATGTGACTTTGAACCTAGTTCCGGGGCATCATTTTGTTCCAGGAGGGCAAAATACTACAGAGGAATAATTATTTTATTGGTGAAGCCCAACAGCTCAGGCCAAACCTTGGTCTAGAAGATGCTTTCATTAAAGCTTTCCCTTCCCACCTCATGCCTTCTACTCTAATCCCTTGACCCCTGATCTAAGAATTACCTGTAGGAAGGACTCTGGAATAAGGCCATGCCAGGGAGGATGTTATCATTTTTATTTTATTGCTTCTCCCAAACCTGTGGCATAGATCTGTTTTCTATTCATCAAGGTAATGACAGCCCTTCTTAATTAAACATGATTTTCTTTCTCAGGATAAAAAAAGCTCAAAGGAAACATCAGAGTTAGGGAAAGTGATATTTTAACTGCTGACAGAAAGAAGCCTGTCAAAGGCAATGTTAAGGGGGATCCCAAATCATCAAAGCAGAGCCATTCAATTGCAAATTGCTTTCTATTTCAGCTTTGTAGGGCAGAGGTGTTCTGGGATCTTACTGGTCTGCAAATACATATCTCTCTACCAAGAGTGTCTGAAGAGAAGACCAGATGTCCCTAAGGAAAAGAAACTTGAAGTTAAGATGATCCCTCCCTGTGATTTAGTCCACAAGGGTTGTCTCATTGTATGAGTTCTTTGTTCACATATTGTCAGATAGAATGTTTATCTGTGGGCAAAAGTTGTTATTTTTCTTCAGCTTACAATTCAAACTCACCTTGCTCTGTGTAATGCTCTGTGTAATGCTCTGTACTAAGAACTGTCTGCATTTGTCTGCCTTATTTACTTTGACATGGCTTGTTTTTGATATTCAAAATGATTTAAAAGATTGAAGTTAAAAATTTTAATTAGCGGAGATTTTGGCAATACATGTGATAGAGAATATTCTACTCTCATGTCAGAACCTGTTGTATTAATTTTTGCTTTGTCCCAAGTCCATTCCTAGGTTGGCTTCTCTGGCTACCCAATCATTCCTCTCCTTTTATCAGCTGCTGAAACCGACAAGAGCACTCCATTTCTTCTCTTCCAGTGTAATGCTTGTGCAGGTCGTACTCCTGCACTTGGATGCTCTATTCTTCCCCCAGCCCCCATATTTACTGGGGACAGTTGACACCTAACATTGCATTAGTTAACATGTGCAGCATAATGATTTTATGTGTTCATTGCAAAGTGATTACCACAATGAGTTTAATTAACATCCGTCATCTCATGTGCCTATAATTTTTTATGAGAACTTTTTAATATCCATTCTCAGAAATGTTCAGATATGCAAATATTGTAAAATATAAACCAGCTGTACATGGAATCGCCAGAACTTATTTATCTTCTAACTAGTATTTGTGCCTTTTGACCACCTTCACCTATTTCCTCCACCCACCACCCTCACCTCTGGCAGCTGTCAGTCTGTTCTGTGTATCTATGAGTTCAGGTTTTTTAAGATTACATGTATAAGTGAGATCATGCAGTATTTGTCTTTTTTTGTCTGACATATTTCACTTAGTATAATACCTTTAAGGTTCATCCATATTATTGCAAAAGGTAGAATTTCATTTTTCCTCATATATATGTATATATATATATATATATATATATATATAATTATTTTGTGTCTCTCTGTCTGCACATATGTCATGATTTTTATCCATTCATCCATTAATAGACATTTAAATTGTTTCCATGTTTTGACTTATTATAAGTAATGCTAAAATGAACATGCAGGTATTCAGGCGTTGCTTCAAGATAGTGATTTCATTTCCCTTGGATATGTTTGGGTTTTCTTTCAGTGACTCTTCTGACAGTGCTCCCATTAAGGTGACTTGTGTTGTCTGCTCATCAAATCTACCAGGAATTGTTTGGTCTTTTCCCTTTAGGCTTCCCAGCAGCAGTCACACCATGACCGTATATTCCCTGTACGATTAATTCTAAAGCCTGGTTGTCCCTTGCATGTCCTACTAGTCGAATTCTCTCAGTTATCCCTCTGAATCCTTTGTGTTAGACTGAAAATATTTTTATTTTTCATATTCTTTGAATTGTGCTCAAAATAAGGACCACATATTATGTTGTTTGGTATGTCATTTAAGTATTGTAATCCAGGGATTGACAAACCTTTTTTGTAAAAGGCCAGATTATATATATGTTAGTCTTTGGAGTGCATGTGATCTCTGTCAAAACTACTCAATCCGTCATTGTAGCAGAAAAACAAATAATAATTCAGAAATGAAGAGAGTGAAAGTGTACTAGAAAACGTTACAAAACAGCATGGCAGCCAAATTCACCCTATCTACTATTGTTTGCTGACCCCACTGCTCTACTCTGTAGGTTTTCTCATTCTTCTTCCCTGCCATGCAGTTTATTTATTGAAGGAAGCATGCAATTTATTCTGTAGAAAAAAAATCTAGATTTTGTTTATTAGATATCCAGCTGTCTTCTGTACCTCCTGTAAATTTGTAGTTAGACCTGGAGGCTTGATCAGACTCAGTTTTGAATTTATTTTTGACAAGACAAATTCAAAGTTTGTAATGTATATTTCTGTCAACTGACACATAATATTACATTGTCTGTTTTTATATCGACAACGTTATTGAAGTATTGCCTATATCCATAATTTCATGTGGGCTTAGCAAAATGGTGTTTTTATCATTATGTTATTCCTTCTTCTTTTATTAGATGAATCATTTCTGTAAAGACTACCTTTCCCTTATCACCTATTTTCTTAACCAGAGATATATTTTATATAGGCAAGACAGAATACATATTTGGTTATTTCCTTTTACTTATCAGTTTTTAAAATAATGAATTGGTTACTTAGCATCCTCCAAAATTGACGAGTGTGAAATTTTTTTCCTTTAGTTTTGAAATTGCGGATTTAAGAATATTTGAAGTATTTCATCCCATTGTATTAATATCCTTTTGATGCTCAAATTGTGCAATTTTTGACCAGTGTGAACTTCTTCAAGTACTTCCTCAATCCTTTTGGCAGGTTCTCAATGGTTTTAAAGCTATTATTTGGTTTCAAGTATGAATAGATATTCAGCATTTCTTAAACATATCTTACCCTTGACCTGCTGGAGTCAAGGAGTCTTGGTCCCTTGGTTCCTTTCGGTGGGAGGTGACATTTAGAGACCACAGTTGGGCAGCTAAGAGTGTTCATTGCTATTGGGTTATTGTTTTATAAGCAATATTTTTAAGTTAAAATTATCATGGGTTGGTATTAATAATTCCATTCAAATTCAAGAAATTGCACAACTATATTTATTTTGATTTATTTCAATGACTTTGTTTTAAAATAATTATAAATTCCTTTTCTTTGTATTATCCTGCTGTGTGATATAACCACCACAAAGTTGTATTCATTTGTTTCATTTATTTTATTTTTAGAAACTTACAGTTTAATTTCATTTTATAATTATGTAAACTTCTTAAAGAATTCTGAAGAGTTACAAATCTGAGCAGTCTTTTTCCTCTTTATCTCTGTCCTTCTGTTTCTTCATTCCATCCACATGTAACTAATAATTTTTATCCTTCCACTGTAAAAAAGCAAATAGCTGTATATCTGTATGACACCCCCTTCTTAGATGAATAATGGCATGATAAAAATATTTTTCTCCACATTGTCTCTTTTATACAATAATATATCCTGGAACTCATTCCCTAACAGTATATGGAAATATACCACATGATCCTTCATTATGCGGGATATCATATTTTGTTCAGTAACTCTCTTGTTAATATGTATTTGGGTAATTTCTAGTCTTTTGTTGTCAGATATCTCTGCAGAAAGCTTATGTAGTTTTCTTTTACCAGATTTGATAAGACTCCTCCAGGTTGGACTACTAATGGTTAAAGTGCATGAAATTTTGATAGATATTGCCAAATTACCCTTCTTATTGATTTTTGTCATTTGCTAATCCTACAGAAATTATAAGAATGACTATGTCCCCATAGATATTTCAAGAGTATGTCATGAAACTTTTTAGAATTCTGTCAATCTGATTGAAAATTGTTTTATGTATAGTTGTAATTTCAACACTTTTTGTTATGAGACTGAACATCTTTTCTCATATGTTTAAGAACATGTCTTTTTTTCTGAAGTAGGTCATTGAGTCTCTTACTAGTTTTCTATAAGAACTTTCTGGCTCTCTTTATTTTTATGAAAGTTTTATATAATAGGGATATTAAAGCTTTGTGGTATCAATTGAAATTTTTTTCTCAATTTTACATTTACCTTTTGAAATTTCTTGTGATTATTTTTGCCCTGGAGTTTATTTTCATTTTAATGTCAGGCATATAAATCATTTTCCATATTGCATTTGAATCTTTTTGAGAGAGTAAGAAGGGAGAGGAGGAAGAAACATTTAAGGAAGGAAGGCATCTTTGTTTAGTTTACTTTGGTTTTTCACCTCATTCCCAGGTCTTAAACCATGGTTCTTATACTTTACATGGTCCACATACCTGCATCTCATCCATCCAAGCCAAAAGAGTACCCACTTTGATTTGGATTTTAAGTTATAGTTAGAAAAGTTTTCTCTATTGTGTCTTTTGGAGGAATTCACATATTTTTAGTACTTATAAGATTTTATTTTCCTTCTTTCTTTCACATTTAAATACCGGTCCATTTAAAATATGTCTTTGAGTATGATATGTAGAATAGACCCCATTTTAGTTATGTTGTTATCCAGTTATCTCAAAAGCTTCTATTGTAGTTCTTTTTACTCTACTGGTTTAAGACACTACTGTTATTGTATACTGAATTTCCATATAAAATGTGGTCTATTTATAGATTTTTATTGTCCGTTTGTATGTATTTTTATTTTTGCATCAGCACCATACTTTTACTATAAAGGTCTGTAATTAATTTAAATATCTGAAAGGACTGGCCACCACATTCCACCAACCACACTCTGGTTTTTTAGAATTTTTTCTGGCTATTTCTCTTGTTTGTTTGTTCAAATATATGCTATAATTAACTTGTATAGCTTCAGGAAACAATTGTTGCTAATCAGTCCACTGAATTTATGAATCAGCTGAAGGAAGATCTCTGATTGCTTCTATCTACGAATAGGTTGTCTTTCCAGTTGTTCCTTGACTGAATATTTTTTTCTTTTTGTCTACAGATTCTTCTGTGACCATCTTCCCCTTCCATTTTACTCTCTTGCACTTGAGGACTTGCGATTGTTGTTGAATCACATTTAATTCCTCTGCAGTAGAGACACTAAATCTGTTACCAGTCTTGCTCTTCCTTTCGTTTCAAGCCCCAAATACTTATATCCTATTTTTTGTGTGGGCTGTTCTACAAAACTGATATTAATTAGATCATGTCTTCACTGGTCACATGCACCTGAGACCCCTATGTCCTGTTGTTCAAGACACTATCAGTGGAAATATGGAGCTGCTGGTCACAAGATGTGCTCTAGTATCTTCTGTTTAATCATCTTCTGCACATAGCAGGTATGACCCATCAATCATAGGAAATATTTGGAGAGTTAGATTATTTCTAGAGCATACTAGTTGGTAGAACTCCACTTTCAGCTGCCAGTCATATTTAAGAGCACTAAAATCAGAAAGGCTGAGCTTGCAAAAACTGCCTCAAAATGACAGGCATCAGTCACTCTTTCCCAAATTTTATGTGATTCTCCAAAACTGACAGTGGCACAGAAAAAGAAATACAGCAAACATAGGGGCTCCTTTGCTGTGAATCAGGACTCTTAAAGCTTTCTAGTTTTCCCTCATTCCCTGTGGTGAAAATGGAACTTTAAGTGACACCTTAATAATAGAACAATCTCCAGGTTTATTGATTTTGTTCAATAAGTTCCTTAACCTACTCAGGTGCGTTTTTGTTTTCCAGCATAAATCAGAGTCTAATTCCAAGTGCTCGATGTTACATTATTTGAAGTGTTGGAGTAAACACAGAAGTTAGTTGGAAACTAATTCAATCCGCTGTAGTTACAAAGGGAAAACAATATAAATAACCACTAGACAATATTTATTTATGTAATTCCACAAAGCATAAGAGTTAGCTTTCAAGAATATGTAAAATAAAATGGACATAATATAAGGGATTAAGTAGCAGGACCAGAAAAGTTTAAAATCAGGCTATAGGATTAAGATTGCTGGGTTGGGAATGATGTGTGCATGTGTGCATGCATGCATGCATGTGTGGGAATCTAGAAATAGAAACTGGAGAATCTTAGATATTTACTACTGGATGCTGGGGTGTAGACCATGTAAAACCCAAGGACCCAGATTCACAACTAACCATAACAAATAAACAAAAGGAAATGCTTTCTTCCCTCCTTGCTTTCTGCCTTCCCTCCCTCCCTTCTTCCTTCTCTCCCTCCACATCTCCCTCTTCTTTCCCTCCCTTCCTTAAAGTAATGTTTTTTCCTCTCCATATAAAAATTAAAATATGGCATTAAAACTGTTAGTGTCGTATGGGTGGGACACAAAGCCCATAGTTGGAAAACCTAAGGGAATTATGACTAGAGCTCATCTTATAACACCAAGAAAGTTTGGTTTTATAATGGCATTTCTGTTTGCATAGCTCGAAGAACTGAGGAGTTTGCAGAATCGCCAGCTCCTGGTGAACATTGCTAGCTAGATCACACTAATCTTGGAGGTGTTGTGACTTGGAAAAAATAATTTGGTTTTTACTTTTGGTAAGAGTCACTGTGCAAAGCATCCCAATCCCAAATTTATTGGCCTCGTTAGTAATTAGTGAAGGTTTTATGAACAAAGCAATGAAAGGCACAAAAATATTCACCTTATGCTATATGCTACTTCCAAATAATAATACTTGCTGTGATTTATGAGATGAAATGAGAATAGAAAAATGTGAGCTCCAGCTTATGTCTCCAATGAAAGAAAGCAAATGTGATCCATTCACAGTGTCATACTGAGCCTCTCACAAATGAACAGAAAAGAGTTCAAAGGGCACCTGTCATTAGTGCATTGCACCAGTCTGTGCTTGCAGGAAACTAGGGTACAGGTCCGTACTCAGACGGTACAAGTGTACTAACACTGGTAGTTTGATTCCCATAATATTCAGCATGTCAGGGAAGGACCTGGGAGCCAGCTTCTGCAGATAAGCAAGAGGATGATGTAAACGTCTGGGAGCCCCTTTTCCCTACCGTTTATGCCATTTGAACTACTCTATCAGCTTTTCCTCTTAAAAGTAGAAACAAGAAGAGGATTGAATATAAGTCAGATTAAAGAGCATTTATTCATTTAGTCATTTAATTTTACATTTCTGCTATTTCCATAGCATCCTTTCATGTGTTATAGACACATAATTAGTTGTGCTGAAGAATACCGCTGTTGTGTTGCCAAGCAGGGGAACAACTGTTGCTTTTGGATCCAGATGCACCCTGTTTAAATCTCACATCTGCCACTTAGTTATCTGTGCAAGGTGCGTAATTTCTCTGCACCTCACTGTCATCTCCGTGAAGTGGGAATAGTGCTTCTTACCACTCCGTGCTGGTACAGGGTGTAAATCAAACAAATCATTCGAAGCACAGTTTCCAGTTCTTGGCACACAGTGTTCCCTTTAGTAAAAGTTTGTGTTTCGACCTTACAAGTGATTGAATGTAGGCCCAGGCTCTTTTAAAAACAGGACCACATCTTGGACAGTGAGAAAGCACATGGAAGTTTTGGGGAGACCATTGGTTGCTCTCAGAATAGTTTAGACTTTTGTTGCTACTTCTTTCCAAGTTTTCACACATAGAAAATTTGATACCCTAAACCAGTGATTTCATAGACTCCCAAGGCTGTGGGGTCATCTGGGGGTGTCCCTGGGAAGTGAGGTCAATTGCCTTCAGAGATGGCATGTTCTCTTGGAATCAGGAAACTTGGGCAGAAATGTCAGGGCACAGAGTACTGACCACTAGGGTCAGGCTGTACGAAGGTATGCAGACCTCATGGGGCAACTAGAGTTCAGTCTATGAATCAGAAATTAAGTTACTTTGTGTTTTGATGGATATTCCTTCCACCTAGATCATGCTGCCCTTCTGAATATCAGAGAGCTCCATTAGCTATTAGAGCTCATCATTATAATCCTCAGTGTGTGTTTATTGAGTGTCTACTGTGTGATGAGTACAAACATTCTCTTAATATTTGCTTCTGTTCCTCCCAAAGCGGGCCTGGAAACCACAACTTGTGTGTAGTTTATTTGGCAGTGTGATCCCAGGGAATAGAACTAGGGAGCGGGGAAATGTAAGAGAGGGACTATGTGAAGGCTCTTCAAATATGTGTGATTGATATAGTTAACTGTCGTGCAGTATCACTAGAGAACCTCTAGCTAGAATGTGCTTCAGAACCGTTTAAGGGAAGTATTTATTCCCTGATTTCGGTCATTGGTCATAGGTTATCAGGGGTGTTGTGGGGTGGGGTACCTATTAAATCCCCCTGGCTTCTAGGTTTCATATATATGATGGAATGGTTGAGTGGACCCCTGCAAGTGTCCCACCAGGAGGGGAATAGGAGCCCTAGGGTAGAAAGCAAGAGATGTTGGATGTTGCTGGGATAGGTTCTCTGAAGCTACTTCTCTGTGTAAACCAGTTGCTGGAACAATGACCAGACCAAAAAAAAAAAAAAAAAAATGATATGAAAGGATGTGAGACAGGCTATCTGGGATGTCTCACGTGACCTCCATCCTTATAGCAACTTTTCAAGGTATGACTTCACTGATGGAGTCACTGGAGCTAAGAGACGTGAAGTAACAGGATCATGGTCTTGCAGCTCAGAATTTAAATGTGTTAGCATTTAACCTTATGTTAGCATTAAAGCATGTTCTAGACTGCTGTGCTATGATGTTGGACTTGACACCTTCCATGTGTTCCTCTAAATTCTCGCTCCAACCTTCTCTGCCCCAGAAAGATGATATATAGGCATGAAATCAAAGTATTCTATTTTTCACTGACTTCTTTTAGTATAATGATGAGAACCAGCTGTTGATCAGAGAGAAGAAAGAGAGTATTATCAGGGTAGTTAAGACTTTGGCTCCCTCACTGCACCGTTACCTGAGACTGGCTGTGTTCTAATGGAAGATCCCAGCTCTTCCCATGATGTAGTTTCCATGTTTTTCTTTCTCTCTTGATTTTTGTGAGGACCCCCTTTTCTTGTTCATTCAGTCCTAGAGTACCAGTGTTGGTTAGTTGCAATTTTCTTATATTCTACCCACATCTCTTCAAACTGTACTGATTTGAGTATGCTGTGCCCTACTGGTGGGGCCTTGACTCATATGGCCACCTCCCAGATACAGCACTGGTGGTGTCTACTTGGGTCTACCTCAATACCTCTCTAGTGACCAAAGATGCTCCATGGGCTAGGTCCATTCTTTTTACTCAGCAGTGCTGAGAAACATCAATACATTTTAGCTTAGTTTCCCCTTATCTAATTTCCATGCAGACACATTTCTTTCCAAATACACAATTTCTCTCAGCTCTGTAATAATTTAGCAATAATAGCTTAACCCCCGGCTAGACTTTGCTTTGATGTCTAGGCCTATTTCTGTCTTCTTTAGTTGGGGTGACATCTATTCTTTGAGGTGTTCCTGCATGTGGCTAATCCCTTTAGTTCTGGACGGATTGTGTTCATTTTCTTCATGGGGGATCAGAGTACTTCCAAGTATTTGGGAGGCAGAGAAGAGTTGTCAGTTCATCAGGTGGAAAGCCTGTTGGACTCATGTACCAACTACCTCTGTGAAGCCTGCAATGTTTTCCTTTCAGTAGCTGAGCATGATGGTAGAGACTGGGTGGTCCTCTGCCTCTTCTCTGCAAATGCTAACTCCACTTTCATGACTCCCAGTACCTTTAGGTGTTCAACAATTCCCTGTATTCACTTGGGAGGGGAAAAGAAGGCCAGCCTTGGGTTTGAACAAACATGTTTTTGTTCAAGGTTTGAAGCATTTCTTTTATGGCTCCCCTGCGGTGCCTCTGATTATTTCCCTCTCCTCAGAGCATGAATGATTGTTTATTAAACATAATAATAATAATAAAGTGGAGGTGGGGTCTCTTAGCTGGCATTAGTTCAGATTCCAATTTAATCTTTCCCCAGCCTCACTTCATTACAACTGTTCCATTATGTGTTTCATAACCAGCATGTGTCACAGTGAATGAAGTCAGGCTTCAGAATAACATGTCAGCAAGATGATTGTTCATAGAACATACAGTTCCTCCTATCTATAATTAAAACAAAACAAAACAACCTGGCTTAAAAAAGAAAAAAAGAAAAAGAAAGAAAGAATAAGAATCTTGCTCTACTGCATTAGAACCCAGGAGCTTTGAAGTAGCAAAGGCCGCCTTCCTGAGCTAAGGGTCCTGGCCCTATGCATTTTAGAACCAAGAGTGATGTTTCCTAACTCTTAGATGGTTTTGTGGGGGGCACTTCTGGACCCTTGAGCAGCTTCTAGAGCACTGTGCTTAGGTGGATGGGTTCTGTCACTTAGTAGCCATGTAGCGTCGGCTACATCAACAGCGTATCCTACAGCTCTTGTGCAGTTTACAGAATGCGATAGCAATGTCTAACACATAGTCAGTGGTTAGTACATAGTCACTGCTTTTGTTGTTGTTCAAGAATACGTTCCATATAACCTTAACAATTGTCAGGAATTGTCATTGTCTCAAATGGCTAGTGATCAGGGTTAGAGAAGCAGGTAAAGATAACGCTGTTCAGAATATAAGTCTGGATAAACAAAGAGACTCACAAGTGAAAGAAAAACACCAGAGACATGAGCTTTGGTTTTAAGAAGAAAAGAGGACATCTTATGGTTTGGGGGTTGGAGACACCTCCCCAAGAACATGCATGCTTGAGTTTCCTAAAAGGGGATGGCTGCTTCCCGGAGATATGCAGATGACAAATAAACATGAAACAATGTCCCACATTGTATGCCATCAGGGAGGTGTGGTGTTAAAAAAGAGATACTATGGTATATGTACTAGAATAGCCTGCCTCCTGATCAGATCAACCCCAAATGCTGATGAGGACGTGTGGAAGCAGGCTCTCTCATTCCTTGCTAGTGGGAAAGCAAAAGGTTATAGCCGTTTTGGAAGACAGGTTGGTGGCTTCTTCAAAATTAAGTATACTCTGACCATATGATTCAGATATCTTTCAGTAGGTAAATGGATAAACCGGGGTATATTCAGACAATGGAATGTTATTCAGTGTTAAAAATAAGTGAATTAGGAAACTATGAAAAGACATGGGAGACACCCAGACATACATTACTAAGTGAAAGAAGTCAAACGGAAAAGGCTGCACTGCATGCCTCCTATTATAAGACATTCTGGAAAAGAGAAAACTGGAGACATAGTAAAGAGATCAGAGGATTCAAGTGGGTAGAATGAATAGGTGGGGCTCAGAGGAGTTACAGGGCAACAAAACTATTAAATATAATGCTATAATGGTGGATGTATGTCATTATGCTTATGCCCAGAGAATTTACAACACCAAAAGTGAATCCTAATGTATACTTGGGTGATTATGATGTTTCAATGCAGACTCATGAACTGTAACAAATATGCTGCACTTGCGGGGAGATGTTAATAATGAGGAAGGCTGTGTGTGTATGAGGGCAAGGATATATGGGATATCTCTGTACCTTCTCCGTTTTCTGTGAACTTTAAACTGCTCTAAAAAAACGAAGGCTTCTTTTTAAAACAATTGCCGGACCGCAGTGTGTAAGACAAGAATAGGATTGAAGAAGAGACAAAACCTGGGGTCTGGGAAGGAGAGGGTAGGATCGAGGAGGTGGCTGGGTTGTGGGCCCAAGGTTGAGGAAAGCCAGGAACTTGGGAGAACAGAAACATCCAGGGGGCTTTTGAAGATTTTGCTCTAGGATTTGTGATGTAAACCTTCTGTTCTTTCTCTTCCAGGATAGCCCTGGGCACATCTATCTAGTTTAAAAATTCTATTTGTGTATGTGTGAGTAGATTCTTTAGGGAAACTCAAAAGTAGCTTCGTTCCCCCATTGGGTTGTTGTAGGTGAAAACTTGGGGGAGTTGTATGAGACAGAGAAAGGGGAGGCAGCTGGTTTCTGGGTTAGTGTAAGAAACACATCTCAGATGTCCTAAGAGGCTTTCCAGGATCAGCTAGCTAGGGGAGCATCTATAGGGGAATCATTTGGTTTCCTGCCAGGGACTCAGCCTATGTTACCATTGTCGGTTGGTCTAGTCTGCTTCTCAGTAAAGCAAAGGCGTCGTGCTTTCCCCCTATCAACCCTCTGCACATGGCGGTAATACTTTGAAATGAGGTAATCTACAGAATTTGTGTTCTTGAAAATTTTTATTGAGAGTTATGCTCTGGTTAATTTAGAACCAAGAAACATACTGAAGAAAGAGCTAAAATCAAGAAGCAGAATACAGTTTATTTGTATAATATGGCCAGTTTGGGGTGCTAGCCATCCATGTTGAAATGGAAGGTGCCTTCTTTGACTTCCTCTCTTCTGTTTCTCATAAAAGAATACTAATGCTGGGGACCCGTGAGCCTGAGAAATTGTAGAGGAGTTTAGGTAGAGAATGAGGGTGATTGATTTTTCTATCCTAGTTCTGTCTCAGGGGCATTAGAAAGAAGCATCGAAGGTTGGATGACCAGAGTACAAGACCTTCAAAGAGAGAAACTCTAGGGAAAAGAACAGTTCTGGGGCATGGAAATGCTAACTTCAAGCCCTAAGTCTGATAAATAATTATCTGTGTACTTTTTGACAAGTTGCTTCCCCTGACTGCGCCTCAGTTTCCTCAACCGAGAAATAGAAGATGTAATCTGTTTTCTAGGCAATTGTGCCTCCAGTCCCCCAACAACCTTAAATTGGGAAGGGAAATTCTAGCATGCCCTCGTGGCCTAATACATAAGTCCACTGCAGTGTAGTCCACATACATCCTAAGGAGCAGAGTTCAAGACCCAGGGCTAGTAGAACAACTAAGATGAACAACTCAATAAAATAAAGTACCTCTTTTAAAAAGTGAAATTCTGTGTTTTTAATGGGATTAAACATTATACCTCATTCAGTACTAATGTCACGGCAATTATGGCCTCATATTTATCTGTGTAATGTTTTGAATTCAATTCAATGTTTTGGGGTTCCATTTTAGTGTGGACATTTGCCCTTTGAACTCTGACCAGTACATGCATATACTGTTTCTTCAAATATGCCTTCAGATTATTCTCTGGAAGGTTATGACACAAAAAAGTTCAGTTTACAATTTTTAAGTTTGTGATGAGGCTCTGCCCTAGTAGATGCAGTCACTAATGGGGGCTTGCTATGCATGTACATGGCACAGATAGAGGGTGCAGAGAGCCTCCTTCCTCTTCAAACAGCCCCCATTGGGGAGCTCCATTCTTATTCATTCCTGCAATGTGAATAATGCAGAAATGTAGATAATGTGATGAAGAAAGTCAGTCATAACATCCCCAGCCTCATATACACCGGGCTGGGAAGATGGCACGGTCTGTCCCTGAATAGGAAGCACAGAAAAGGCTCTGTTGCTTTGGGATATATGTGGAGCTGCCTGCTTCCATGGGCCCAACACCATGTAGAAATCAATTCTGAAAAGGAGAGAGTAGATCTAATGCTCAGAGAGAAGCAGAAGTCATGAATGGGTGGGAAAAGGAATGGTGGTGACATTTAAGTTCCTGGTTCTACATCTCAGCCTCAAGTAAATCCAAGTTTCTTTCTCTCTGAAGCTTGTTTGTTAGATTTTTCCTTAAATTCAACTTGGCAAACCAAGACCTCCAATCAACCTCCCTTTGGTTTAAGCTGGTGTGAGCTGTACTCTCTTGCGTATACTTCCGTAGAGTGGGAAAGCAGTGAGGGCAGCTACACTAGTCCGAATTCCCCAGAGAAACATAACCAGTTGGAGATTAATTTCAATACATGACATTTATTATAAGGCATTGACTCACACAGTGATGGTTATTGACTCACACAATGATGGTGGCTGAGGTGTCTCGTGATCTGTTTTCTAAAAGCTGGGGACCCAGGAAAACTGGTGGTGTAGGATTGAGAGCCAGAGATTCTAGATCAGGTCTGAAGTTCTGAAGACAAAGAGCACCAAGGACAGAAGACATTGATGTTCCAGCCTCAGTAGTCAGAGACAGAATCTAACCTTCCTCAGCACTTCGTTCTAGTCAGCTCCTCAACAGGTTGCATGCTACCCACCAAGATTGGGGAGGGATATCCACTTTTCTTAGTCTGTCAGTTCACCTGCTAGTCTCCTCTGGAAGCACTATCATAGATACATCCAGAAATAATGTTGAGCCCGCCGTCAGGGTACTCCATGGACCAGTCAAGTTGATGCATAGAATTGACCATCACAGTGGCCATGAGGTTAGGCTGGATTGCTGCATCATATCCTCCGCTGGGGATAAGTCTTGACTTTCTTGGTAGACCTTGGCTTTTCACCTGCCTGCCCTGTAAACATCTGTAATCTGTTTACCTGCTTTCTAACATGGGCAGTTACCTTCCAGCCTCACTTTCAACCCATCAGCTGAAAACAGTGAACTAAATAGCTTCTGGAATGTTATTCCAGGATGGGGCTCCTATTTATCATTCCAGGATGAAGTACAGGCTTTAAAAACAGTTTTCTGAGAAAGCATCATCTCCATTTCCTTCACAAATCTCTGAGTTGCCAAAGACACTACTTGGCCACAGCTGTTTTTCTTTCGATCATGGCCTGAAGCCTTTGGGCAACTCACCTAGGACTCTAAGTGAATATTATAGAGCCATCACTGACTTCTCTGTAGGATTTCCTCCTGGCTCCAGAAAACCTTGAGAAAGTGTTTCCAGAGAACTAAGGAGAATAGAAGGGATGGGGGGAGTATGTAGGGGCAGGATGAGGATTTTAGGAATTGTGAAAACAATAAACTAGCATGCTCCTCTCGTAATCTGCCAGAACATAAAGCATAGTTCTGGTCTCATAGAGCAATTTTATGCACCTAGGAAACAAATCTGGGGTATCTGATGTGTGGTCAGTTCTGAGAGTTACTGACCCCTCTACTTGTTCTCTGAGGGCAGTCATGGTCTGTCTCAAATATAGGAGTGTAGTTTATAGGATAGAATCTTGGCTAGATGGTGCTGGTTTCCAACTGGCTTCAACACTGCTGTGTGCTCTATTACATGAGCAAATTATTGATTCTGTTTCCCCTTCTATAAAATGAAACGATGATACTTCTATCTCAGGGTTTCTGTGAAAATTAAATAAATTAAGGCATAGTGCCTGATATATGGTGAACACTTAGCATGAATGCACATCACTATTTGTGTTAACTAAATCTATTTGGAGGCATGCATTAAAAGATGGATAAATCAGAGAGTCTGGATCATGGTTTTGAACTTATACTTAAGTTTCAAATTCTGGCTGCATTTCACAGATATGACAAGCCTTCCCTTGCACTAAACTGATCCAAAGGGAATGTGCATAACAAAGGCAAACAAGTCCAAACTAACCTTATGTTTTACTATCACCTATATATTCTTGAAACATTTTATATGGATTTTATTTGTAGATTTAATGAAGGCCATCAGTGGTTTTGAAAGATCTTTCTAGTATTCAACTCACCCTCCAAAAATAGACCTTTTTGATAGTTACCTAAACACTTTTTGGGAGACAAATTTCTCCCAAAATTTCTCATAAATATTTTAAATAATTGCTGTTGAAAATTGCTTATAATATCCAACAGAATATATTCAAAGCTCTTTCTCTCTATGGTATCTGACAGGAAAACTGCCTGCTTGTTGGAACAAACAAAATAAGCCTGCCAATGATTTCTATAGAACTTTTCTATTATTCCCCTTCTACATAAAATCCTATAAAACACCTATTTTTTTTTTTGTACAGCAACTTTAAAAAAAGGTTTGAGTGGATAGAGCTAACTTACTGAATGAGAAATAATTTTTCTACTCTCCAATTATTTCCATTTTGCTGGTCTCCTTCAGTGTTGGGAAACAGGGAGGTAAAAGTACTCTTCATTTCAACCCATTCTGGTAATTTAGATAATGATAACAATTATAAGACAAAAAATTTTTTATAAAGCAACCCTTCCCTAACTTCTCTAGACAAGATCAAAGTGAGTGAAAGAAGAAGAGGACAATTATTCCAAGCCCTATGGTGAATGCTTCACAGCATCATTTATCTAGCTGAATCCTAGAAATCCTGTAAAAAATCACCTCCACACAGCAACACATGCCTAAATACTATTCTAAAATATACAAGGAAATTCATCCACATAAGTATATTTGCACTTGTCCACAGTTATCTTAAGGGCTTTGAAGATGCATATCTGAGTCAGACTAGAGGGTGACAATTCATAGTAGAAAGACTTCTGAATTATGACTTGGGAAGGGGCTATATTTATGTGAACCTGCCCTAGTCTCTCATGTGTGGATTTTCACATTTGTGAGTGGAGAAGTTTGATAAGATCTTATCATATCCCTTTCTCCTTTAATATTGCTTTTGATATGGAGGGTCCTTTTGGAAAATCAGGCAAGGTTGTAGCAGTGCTGGCCTCAAACTGGACCTGGCTATAGCAAGACACTGTCCGCTGTCCCGCTGCTGAAAGGAAATATGCAGTATTCAAACCCAGGCTTTACCCCTAGGCTTCCTCATGGTAAACACTGGCAGAAAATTATTTCCTTCAATTTCAATCCAGATATAAGAAAAAGCCTGTGTATAAATTCCATGTTAGAGAGACATCCAGAAACAATGGGTAATTACATGGGCCACTTTAAAGATCATAACTGTCCTTGAAGCCACTGGGAAATGAGAATATAGGCAGCTCTAGCCTTGCACATGACAGTAACAAGTCACCATTTTCATATGACTGGCTGCAGGAAAATAAGGACTGGGAAGGGAGACTGTGTGACAACTGTCTCACAGCATCTGCAAGGAATGATATTGAGTGGTACATTGTGTGGGTGATCTGGGGCACTAGTGGCCTAGAAGTTTCCTTAGATTCCTCCTGTGGGCTGAGCTGTCATCACATAGGGCCTTCCTAGGCTTGGTCTCTCTCGCAAGTGTAGAGCACATCTCTAGTGCACTCTGCTGAGAGTCTGGGGCCATCTGACTTCCCGTGGCATAGGGGTATCTCTGGTTCTCTGGAAGATAAAATGCTCACTGAGATGACCGAGTTTCTCCTTTGGAGTGTGAAGGATGGATAGGAAGACACCTAACAGGTAGGGCTCTGTAGGCTTCTTCCAGCTTTTTTGAGGAAGGGCCCATAGTAAAGAGAAACCTGGAAATTCATTTTGGGAAGTCTCATTCAGTTGCTGTTGTTGGCCATGTCTGTTCCCCTTCCTCAGAGACATGCATGCCCCTGGCATAGGGTATAAATATGCTTTCCTCAGGCTTTCTGAGTGTGGATCTAGTTTCAAAAAGGAGTTTCAACTTATTCACTCAGAACTCATAGATAGGTCCTGAATCAAGCTCATTAGAGGCCCAGTAAGAGGCCTGGTGCACATGAGGCTGAGTCCTGGAGACTGGAAGAGTGGTAATACATTAGCATAGGGGCTCCCTGGGGCCAGGGTAAATGATGCTATTCCAGTTGTAAGAAACTTAGAAGGTTTAGGGAAGGATCCAAAGTCCAAAAAAGCTGATAATCACATATAAGTGACACCCTGGTTTACTGGGAGAAATGATATGGCCCGAAGGCCCTGGAATCTATGCCTGCGACCTGGAACAGGAGACCAGCTGGTGATCAGAGTGAGGTCCCTGCTCAAAACAACCACCTTTACTCCAGGAACACCATGTCCCTTCAGTCTCCAACTGTCCATCCTGCCATATCTTTCTTCTGAGCAATTCTTTCTCCCAGCCAATGAAGGAAAGAGCTGCAGTTTAAACCTGGGGATGTCTAAGGATAAAGTTCAAAGTCTCTTTGTTGGACAGGGATGTATCCCTCTGGGGATGAAATCTGCGCATTGAGATGAACAATGAGATGGGTCACCACTGGAGTTGTGCCTGTTCTAGAGGGATGGCAGTACAGAGAGCACATACTCAAGATCAGTGGGGCAGGAGGAGGGAAGGGCAGTGGAAACCACAATCCAAGATTCCAGATGCACAAGTCCATAAACTGCAGTGAGAATCATGACCACAAGAAAGCTAGAGGAACATAGTCTGGTCTTTCTCAAGGATGAGGCACATTCTTGTTGAATTCAGTTCATCACCTCTTTAATTTAAGATTCCTACGTCTTACTCCACTGTACCCCAATGCCAGATTCAACTACCAGCCAGGAAGAACTCCTAGATGCCTATGTTTCTCCTGCTGCCTCTTTAGGCATTATCCCCTGGATTCAATCAGAACTGACTTTACTCTTTCTGAGCACCAGCCATCTGTTTCCATGGAAACATGTACTCTTGGGGGTACTGAAGTGGTGGACTAAGAAGGGTCAGTAGGTGCTATAAGCTTGGAAGGAAACTTTAAAATATTCCTTAGGTTAGTTAGTGTGCTCCCCCAATTCACAATGAATTAAACACCTCTTCACATGCCAATGGTTCTAACTGGGAATCATAATGAACAGCTCTAACAGCCTGGGGCCCAATCAAGACCAACAGTGATAAAAGCTGTCTTTCCCAGGAAGATGCTAGAGTAAGCCAGCATTATCTTACATTTTAAGTGGAATTTTAAGCTCTCATGGAAAACCCAGGATCTGTCCTTGCTGAGGTGGACTAGTTAGCAGACACATGGGAATCGTTTGGGGGAGAAAAAAAATAACAAGCATAACCATAGTGTGGCCTCAAACACACCTGCATTCTATTCTCACCTCAGACGTTTAGCATCTGAATGCCCTTGAATATGTTGCTTTAGAATCAGTCTTCTTATTTCTTGTGTGTGTATGTGTGTTTTTTCGTTTTTTAGCAAACAGTTACTTTTTCTTTTTTCTTTTGGTGTGTATATATATATACACATACACATACATACATATATACATATACACACATACATATATACATATACACACATACACACACATATATGAATGAAGTGGGTTCTGTAGCAGCCCAACCTACTATATATATGTCACTTAATATTACCGTTTGTAATTCCTTCCATATTTTGCTTTGCTTTGTGGAAATTCTTTAAATTTTTGTACAGGTTTATTATTAGAAAAGCATTGGACAGGTCACCATAATATAATTGTAATACTTTTGGTATAAAATGACAGAGACCCACCTTGAATTAGTTTTCTTATTAAGAGCCTCTAGGAAAATAATAGGGAGACCTAAAATCTCCCAAGGAAATGCCATTTTGTAGTTAAATTTCTTTCTTTGATCATAGTTTGTTCCTTAAAGTAATTATATAGGGTCGGTCTTAAAGAAATTCTGAGGCAAACTGATAACAACACAGGTGTGAAAAGTGAAACAAGGTGACTACTCAAGCTTAGATATGGAATATATCTATTGAGAGATCCCAGGGTATTGTTTATATAATTGTGGGAAGGGTAGGCATGCAACTGGCCCCCAAGTTAACGTGCATGTTGCCAGAGTTCTTTTCTATGTCGTTTATCTCTTTATTCTCTATTACTGATCAGGCTTTATCTGGATTATTCAGTTGCTTAAAATTCAGAAATTCAGTTGCTTGTAATTATCCTATCTCATGCATTTCCTGTTGCATCTGTCCATTCCAGTTTGAAAATTTAAGAGAACTATTAATGGCCAGTGCCTCACACCTGGAATATTTAATTAGGACCAAGGAATCATGATCATACAGCCTACAAAGATATAAACACAGGAGTCCTTCCTTTGTATAAAGGTTATTTCCAGAAATGGAAGACTTTTTGCTTTAGTAGTAATCCAGATTAGTGTCATTACTAGACCTCCCACTAGACATGGCCCTCTTGTAATCATGTTGGTACTATATACAAAGGGATTCAATATAAAACCGAAGTTAAGGTCATGTCCTTAGAGAAGGAATTCAGAAAGATCCTATAAGGCACGTCTTAAGGTTTACATATTCCAGGAGAACTTCATCCTTTTCTTCTAGCTTTTAGTCACTTCCACATGTCAAATGTTTATTACTTTGGTCAAGATAGAGTTCAATGGAAGCCCCAGCATTCTTTTCCATCCACATGACCTCCTCAGACAATCAGTCTGACTCATCAGACGGAAGGGACAGTCTTACACATCAGGTGATTTTTATAATACTGCCTGAGATCCTTTCATCCAGGGTGGCCCCTGAACTGGAATTCCACCGAACAGAATCTTGTTTGGAGTGTGTTACCTAAGTTTATTTTGGTTTATAATTGAATTAAATCAGACTTGATTAACTGTACCCATTTAATCTCACGCAAAAGAACTGTTATACAACCAGGATTTGAGAAAGGAGCATCCAGAGTTTGTGGACATTCCATATTGAATGGGGTCTTTCTGCCCTTTTTGACCATAATCTAAGGTCAGAACTGCATTTTACATTTGCCCTGGAAGCACACACATGCAATTGAAACAAAAATTTTGTGAAATAAAATTTTCTTTACCATGGGCAATATAGTACAACACTTCCTTATATATTTTATTCTCTTAAAATTATATCAAAAGTGATATTCTTCAATCACCAATTTTTTATGATTAACTAATGTACTTCGTTACACAATGTGAAAAGTACCCCTAGTCTACATTACTTCATTTGACATCATTTACTGTCAGCTCCCACTCTTTAATCTTGATTTATTTTCCAAATTCTTAAGAAAGAGAACATCTTGGCTTCTTTTGGTTTCTGGAGACTTGTCCTAATCAACAATGGCTGGAGGGTAAATATGAGTGCTGATACCTGTGTCTGTAGATCATGGGACAGGTTCAGACTGGAAAATGGGCATATACTTCAGATGGTATCTACTCAGTGCAGAATTGAGGGCTGAGACACAGCCCCTACAGCCAGTTAGATGATAATGGGGATCATAACCTAAGGTCAGGACAAGAATCAAAACCCTGAGGATCCACGAGAAGAGGACATCCTGGGGAGTAGAGATGTTTGATATATATCCCAAGATGTTTAACAAAAAGGAGAGTAAGAGGACAACCACATGACTTTCCATATTTCCTGGAGGTTGAATTATACTTACTGGAGTTAAACTCTAAGATTTCCCTATTAAAGTGAGAAGTCACTTGGGATGTTAGGTCCTGATAATCTCTCTAATGATTGGCTGTATGTTTTGTAGAATTTTGAATTATGCATTGACAGGAGAGGGGACTTGAAACTTTGTTATAGAAGTTAATTGGAAAATTTCTCTAATTTAAACCAGCATTTCCCCCCTAACATGGGAGTAAGGCTCTGTACCTGTGAGAAACAGAACATGGGAACACACAGCTCTGTCATTACCTTGGTTCACTAATGTTCAGGGTCACCCCTCCCACAGGTGTACAGGTGCCCAGTAGAGATAACCCAAGTTAGCCAGAAGACCTCAGATTGCTGTTGCATCAGCATCTCCTAGAGTGAACAAAGCAAAATGTTCTACATACCTTTAATGGTGGTGGTGAAGTCAGGGATGGAAGGCAATGCTGGCATAGTTCTGAACTGAATGCAGAATAGAACATCAATGTAATGGGATACCCTTTCATAACACAAAGGAATGAACCATTACGTTATGCAAAAGCATGGGTAGATCTTAAAGGCATATCACTAGATGAAAGAGGCCAATCTGAAAAGAACATATGCTGTCTGATTTAATTAATGTGATATTCTGGTCAAGGTAAAACTATAGAGAATTTTATGAGAGAAATGGCCAACACTTGGTTCTGAATTTGGAGAACTTTACAATACCGATTAATTCCAGAGATGTTAGAGTCATTCTCCTATATAACAGGATGAGAAATAGCACAGGGATTGTATGAAGGTTTATATTTGTCTCAATTCGAACATGAATCCTATGCGTTAGATTACTAATCTCTCCACAGACCCTGAGGCTGAGATTTTGAAGTTCAGATGACTTGGTCTATCAGTGAGAAGAAAACATCGGGAATACTGAAAATAGAATTCATCTATGCCCAGGGAAGGAAATTAGTCTTGAGCAGAAAAAAAAGAAGCCTAATGGTATTCTGTTCTCTCTCCCCTCTGAGAATATCTTAGGTCGTCTTGGGAAGGCAAATGCATGATATTTGATAGTGCCTTGATAACCTTTATTTCTCTAAAATTATGTGTTTTTTTACCTTCATTGTCTTATTCTAAAATGTTTAGCTAATTAGGAAATCATTCTTCCTGTGTCTCTTAAATTGTTAATTATTTTCATATTCTTTTAGCCAGCTGTCTTTTCATCATTAAATACCTTTATGTTTATGAATGTGTCAGTGACTTATCTTTACTCCCTTCTTTCCAGTTTGTACTGATTTCTTTATCCTAGGATGTCGTGGTGTTGTTTTTTGGCTGTCATCATTCTGTAAAATCCGTATATTCCAGTTCATACCAACTTATAGACATAAGATCATAATGAACAAACTACTTTTGTTCCCAAGCTCAGCTTCTGTCTGAGGAATAATCAGAACTTTTATCGCAACCCTTCTCAAATTTTACCCAATTAGAAGAGTATATATCTAGGAAGTGACTGACAAGAATTTAAACACTCAGACTTCTTGGTTGTAAGTGATCACTAGATCTTTCTGTTAGCATCTGATCCCTCCTGCTTGTCTCCACCAAATGCCAATCACAGAGGAGGATGAGAGTGACATTAAGAGGGTAAAGGCTATTATGCAGGATATTCAAATCTTGGAATTTGGCTGGTCTTGAGTCTAAAAGTAACCATCACAGCATCCCAGTGGAGTGAGCGCTTTTTTAAAGGGCAAGGGGTTAAAAAACAAAATAAGGGTGATGGCTCAAAGGGGTGCAGGAAGGACACTCTTGAGGGAAGCAAAGAGGGAGGGCTGATCCAGATGGGAATACATATAAAGGGATTTGGGAGGAAACCAGGTTTGATGGGCTCCTGAGGTTATGTAGCAATGTCTGATTCTAAGCAAATTTCAAGAAAAAGAAAAAAAAAAACAGGCTTGTTATTTTATCAATCATTGAATTTGTAAGATTGCCTTCATTCTTCTTTTCAGTCTTGACCCATGGCCTGCTTAGCTCCAGGAAGAGGTACACAGAGAGGTCCCACCCCCATGCATGGATGTCTCAGTTCAACCTCATCTTCATTTCCAACCATGTCTTAACTGGGTCAAATATATTCAACCCTGTGTGAAGCACACTTGGAGTATGGTGCCTCTTTTGGCAACACCTTAAAGAGAATTCAGTAGTGCACTTTTTAAAATGATTTTTACTCATTTTAATGTAGCCTCTTGTCACTAGGCCTTGAGACTGAGTCTAGGAGAGTCTGGTTCAGTGGAGAGCTGAAAAGCAGTGAGTTTCTGGAACTCTGTCTTATCACTGCTTCAGTATTACCCTGAGTCTTGTGATCATTGTGAGTCTTACCATCTCTTTACCCTTAAGCTATACACTTAGTAAGAGGCTCCCAGACAAAGGGTCCCTGGTAGAGTGTGCCCAGAGTTCTTCTGGGATATACCTCACATGAAGTATGCACACGTAGAGACAAGCATGTATGAAATTTATATATATATATTATATATATATGTATAGTTTATATATATATATGTAATGTCCGAATTGGTAAATAAGTACCATTGTTTCAGATCCTAAATTGTCCCATACTTCCATGAGAATGGTTTGTTAAAAATATGTTTTCCCTGTCTCACCAATCATTGCATGATTCATTGGCAAAGATTGGGATGGGGTTTGGAGAGCTACACTTAAGGTAGCGCTTTCAAAATAATGCTCCTGGATTAATTTTCCAAAGCAACCGGGTGTTATGATATTTCTGATAATAATTACTGAAAGGTGATGCAATTAGCCTTCTAAATATTTATAAATTTATAATTTATTCTTTTGCTTCCAAGATTGTTTTGGCATGAAAATTACCCGCTAAAGCTGTTCTTAGTCCTATAGTTAATGAGTCTGATGAATAATATTGGACAAGTAAAAAAATGTAACTTTCATTTATGTTTATCAAAATTATGCATGCATGTTATAGAGAATAGGAAAACAGAAAAATGTATGATTCTTTAATCATATAATAATGTATAATCACACCAGGCATTTTTATTATCATAGAATCTTTCTTTGGGCATCCTACTTGGTGTTAGGCCGGTTGGTTAACCTTTCTGAGATCTTGTTTCCTTATCTTAAAAATGGGGATAATTGTAGATAATTAGAACCTAATTGAAATAATAGGGTTATCGTGAGCATTGAATGAGTATGTAAAACATAACAATGCTGAGAACATAGCAAATGCTAGTTGTTAACATTGCTATTGTTACCACGGTAATGGATCTTTAAATTATAAAAATAGTGATTTCCTTATGACTTTATTCTTTTATATATTTTTTACATAATTGAGTTCATGCTGTCAATAAAATTTTGTTATACTGCTTATTCAAAAACATTAGAAAATAAACACTGCCCAAAGTTATCACAAACTGTACACATAATTAAAAATAGTGAAATAATATTCTCATTAGATGCTGAACCTTAATTTGCTCAACTATTGGATACTTATGCTGCTCATAATTTTTCAGTATTACAAATAATGAGACAAGAAACATCTGTGCATAAGCTTTTGTGCATGTGCTTAAGCTTATTCTTTGGAGTAGTGTTGATAGCTCAAAAGTAACAATTGCAATTTATCATGTAAAATTATTTTCTAAAAGGATTGTGACAAATTATATTCCCAAAAGCACTATATAATTGGGCATATTTCACTGGACCCTTGACAACATTTGAAATTGTTGTTAAGATTATTTCTGAATTTAATAGATGAGATTATGTTAACCCCCACCACACATATTTTAAAGAGCATATTGTGTGCTAGACACTGTGCTAGATACTGAGATAAAGTGGCGAGATGACGGATTCAATCCTTCTTCTCATGGAACTTATACTCTGAGGCCAGATGTAAACAGGAAAGAAACCAGAACTCAAGCAGTCATTTAATTTTGATTATGATGCATACTAGAAAGGAGAAGTTAATGCTGCTTCTAGAGATTAAGGAGACAAACTTGACTTAGTCTTGAGGGTTCAGGAAAGTTTTCAAGAGGTCATTTTGGCCAGAATATGTAGATAATGGTTGGGAGAAAAGAACAATGATAACTTTAGCTTAAGTGTTTGCAGACATGGAGACAATTAAATAGATATTATATATGTAATATATTAATATATATGGAGGTAGACTGGGTGATGGTTGTCTCCCTAGCAGGTGAAAAAAAAGAAACATATGTTAAATAATATTTTCATATTTCTGGTATGGGCAATGGGGTCAATTATTATGATGAATGCAAGAGAAGAATCAAAGTTGAGGGAAGAGATTGAGTTTCAAGTTCAAAGGTGCTGAACTTGATCTGAAACTTCAGTGGGAAAAAGTTAGGTAGTCAGTTAAGAATATATGTGCCGATAACTCAGGTAAGTGGTCTGGGGTGGTGGAATAAATTTAGTGGTAAATAGTATATAAGTAGTAGATATATGTATTAGTGTATAGATGGTATTGCATATTATTGAAGTGGATTAGGTTTCTTAGGGACAAGTACAGAGTGAGTGGAGATTGGAATAAAGTCCTAAAATATCCCAAAGCTTAACGATCAGGTGTTAAAGAAGAAGCTAGAAAAGGATGAAGAAGTAACCAATGAAGTAGATATAACAGATGAAGTACAGTCTGGTGAAGGGAAGAAGGACTGGCCCAGGTACTTAGAGAGCACTTGGCTTTGAAATGAGAGGAGAGGAACTTTCTCGTTGTTTTAGGAAGGCAAAAGGACAGGATAGGTTCACAATCAGTAAGTTTATAAAATTGAAACTACAGATTTGAAGGGGTCATTATGTGTTGGCTTCAGTGATCTCAGTAAAGATTGAGACAAAATGATACACTGAGTGGAACAGATACACAAGTTGCATATTTGTGGAATATCAAGAAGACATTTTTTAATCTTGTTATGAAACATAATTGGGTCATCAGGTGGTTGTAGCTGCTGGTCATGTATTTATAGTGATGCTAACTTGCCAGCAGTGTTGTTTTGTTTATCAACGTTGGTTATATACAGGTGTAGAGAAAGTGATAATTGGGCTCATGTATGATGGCAATTTTGCCTAGTGGTTGGGTGGGTGGATGAAGGAGTTAGGAGATTAGAGGTTTTGAAAGAGAATTATGGGTTGTGGAATCTAAGTTGGATGTGAAAGATGGAGATAGAGGACTGAGAAAAGATGAGGGGGTCCATGGGTTGATGTGATCATGGAGGCAGTGCACAGGTGTTGTGAGGACTGCTGACTAAATAGAAAGGAGATTGTAGGCTTTTCAGTAGAGATTATGGAGAAGGCAGTATTTTAGGACACCTAGGGTGTATTTGGAGACTTTAGAAACTGAAATGGGTTGGTAGGGAGTGTTCTATAGAAACATGAACATTGAAGAAAAAAGTCATATTTAGCAAGTAGAACATTGTGGTGGAGACTTAGAATGGTAGGTGGTGGGGACTGAGCCAGAGAAGGAGCAGGTGAGCTGAACTGTGGAGCGTGAACAAATATAAGGAAATTATGACAGTGCAAAAGAGAAGGTCATGCCACTGGAAGACCTGAGCCTCATTATTTCCAGTTGTACATTTTTTTTTTCAGTTGTACATTTTAAAGATTAGCCTGGCTCCACTGATTTTTATTTGTTAACTATGTTGAGTTAGCCTCTTGCGACTTCCTTCATGGAATTTCCCCCATGACTCTGTTGGAGTTTTGGTGTTTCTATTTATTTATTGCATACATATGTAATATAAGTGTTAGGATTATTAAACATTTGTCTCCTATTGCTTGCAAATGTTTTCCTAAATTTATTGTTTAATTGTGGATTTAGGGAGGAGCTATTCACACAAAAATTAAAGTTAGTCATAGGATTTGTAAGTTTGTAAATACAGAACTTGTAAAGTCTGTATTTTATCTTTGCTATTAGTTTAATATTTAAACATCCCCCCAAAGCCAAACATTTGATTGAAATTGAGCATATTAATTTTATTATAAACATAAAGCATTTGTGACATTTAATATGTAACTTATTTGTTCCTCCAATTTTTTCATATATTTGGTGGTAGGTTGTTTTCTATAAATTTCTTTCCAAAGAGTCACTTATGAAGAATTAACTTTCCCATTGATTCCAAGCTACCAATGTGGCCTCAATCAAATCACAAAATTTCTGAAAATTTGACCATATGCTTTCTCAAGCTAGTTTATATGGCTGCAGCACACCACTGCCTATTCTGAGTCATTACTCTCTTTACAGAGAACTTCATTAGGCTTCCTCTTTGCTTTCTTCACCTTAATGAATTTTGAAATAATTTCATCAAGTTTCCTTCAAAACTAGTGAATGTTGTGATAAGAATAAAATTAAAACCAAACATTCATCAAATAATGAAAAATGTAGTTTTTATTAGGCTTCTCTAGCTCAAGAATTTTTAAAATTTTGTGTAATATTTTATAGTTATTTTCCACATTTCTCTTTATAGCATATCTGTAATGTCACTCCCTTTATTTTTATTGTTTATGCAACTTTATAAAACCGGTTAGTCTTGGATATAATGAATAAGCAGATTTATCTTGTATAAGCCACTTTGCAGGACCAATAGTTACAAACTCATTATGGAACTCATTAGTGGATTATAAAACCAATTTAGCATTCACAACACATCTTTTTAAAGTTCTCTTTAAAAACTCCCCTAAGACTAGCAATACATTGCCATACTACTACAGAGAGTTCTTACATACACTTCACTCAGCTTCCCCCAGAGATCACATCGTATGTAATAATAGTACATCATTCAAGCAGGAAGTGGATATTGGTCCAACTCAAGTGTAGACTTTATTTGGATTCACAACCAGTATTCCTTTAAAAAATGAGATGGAAGAAAATAGATTGGATTGGAAAGAACTTATCAGAGTACAATGTGAGTGAGTAAATAAGGAGATGTAGCTTTATGAAGGTCCGATGTCATTGCTGTAATCAAAATGCTTGAAAATCTGTTGTGACAGACTTTTGCAGTTATAATGGTCTTTTGTTGTGTCTGGGTAGGTGTTGAATGAGGGCAGTTGTACCTTTGATGTTTTGTTGTTCTTCTTAAAAGGCAGCAGTGCTCCGGGAGAGGGCAGGTGTCTTCTGTCCACCAGCTGCTGCGTAACTTTGCATACCCCACAGTTTCGTTATTTAGAAGTCAGGTTTCAATTTGATCATATTGTAAATTACAAATATTTAACCCACTGGGTAATTAGGCTAGTTATTTCAGAATATATTAATTTCAAAATTAGAGGACCAGTGAAACAATTTGGATGGAGAGAGCTAGGTAACTGGCCAAGGTCTGACAGGTCTTTCTGATTCTGAAATTCACATTTTGAGAAATAGTAATGTTTTGATTGAACAAATACTTCCTCTGCTCACAATGTGTGAAGACTCAAGAATAAATAATCCTGCATTTGTGCCCCTAGTGGCTCCCAGCTGAGGACGTGTTTGTATATGTAAAACAGTGGCGCTCCTATGTTTTAATGGTCATGTTAGGGGGATTTACAAATGTCAAGGGAGTATGTAGAGCAGGATATCTGTACAGAATGGGTGGTGCTCTGATGTTCATGTGAGTGACCCCTAATCTAAATCTTGCAGGTCATCTGGGAGTGCCCAGGTGGATGAGAATAGAAAGCACATAGACAGTGAAATACTCGGAGAAAAGAAATTCTGGTATTGTCAAGTGGGAGGGCACTGAGATTTTCCTTCTCACTGGTGTATTTTTGGAGGAAAATTATATAGAGAGTAAAGAAAACATGTTATTCTTGCTGTGGATAAATGGAAGAAGGACACAAAGTACAAGAGAAGATTAGCTGGGTGAGGGGCTACCCTTTGAGGCATCGAAACAGACTTCTCTAGCTACTTGATCAGCACAAAAGCAAATCCATTAAGGCAGACGGCCCATAAACCTCCCAGATCTTACAAGTGAGTCATCTAATTGTTATCAAATACTTAATTGGGAGCCTGCCAAGTCTTCACTTGGAACTCTGTTCTTTATGACAGAAATATCGCTGCCCTGGCATTAGTATGCCGCTGCACTTGCATTCTCTCTGCTGCCACAGTCTGCTGTTTTGCAGCCAGCATAAATCAGTAGTAGCCATCCAGGGCACAGGGATTGTTGGAGGTTCAGCTCACAATGAAAGCAGAACAAACCTCAAACCACTGGCAAACCCACAACCCAGACCCTCAGGCACCTGTGAGAACATTGGAGAGAGCCATTCCAGTCCTCTGCAAGGTTCGCGGGTTAGAAATAATAAAGTTATTCACTACTAAGTCCCTCACCACCTGCATACCCTGGAAATCCTAGGCAGTAAAGGGAGTGATTATTTGGGGACTAGTGTGGGAGGTATTTTGATGAAACTACGTGCTCGCATCTGCACAGTGAGGTCCTCCTGTGTTCTCGAAGTCATTGCCCCTACATACCCGCAAATATAGGGTGTGCGCACCTAACTGTTTGGTCATTGATAAAGCAGGTTACAGCTGGATACAGCCCGAGTGTGATGGAATTCAGAGAGCCTATTCATTTTTACTCCCTCTTAGAACCTAACCCTGTTCAAGCATGTGATTGGCATTTTTTAAAAAGAAGAGCCCAAGATTTTGTAATTCTAGTGCATATTGTTCTACAAAATCATTCAAGGAGAGTTTACGAAATAAAATACTCTATAACAAACTCTCTAATGGGATTGTCTTTGGGGACTATTGATTTTTCTTCCAGATAATGGCGATAGGTCAAGGACCTGGGAACAGGCACACAGAGCTAGGGATGACCGAACCACACACCCTGGAACTGATGGCTTCCACCACTAACCTGGAGTCACCAGAACCTGACTCCTCATCCTTTGGACTCACAGGATTGGGGGCCTTAATGCTTGTGCTCCATCTAATATTTCCCCATGACGATGTTAAGGAAAGATTTTATTTCACAGCACCTGAAGCTGCTTATAGACTCACATGAAATAAAATTCTGATTGTGCAGTCTGGGAGAAGGAATGGTTAGTGCCATTCAGAAAAATTTAAGACTTTTTCAATTATCTCGTCTCTACTAAGTAATTTGCTCTTGGGTTTGACACTCAAGAGCTTTCATCATTATCCTGAGTTTTCATCATTCTCCTGTCCAAAGTTTAGTTATCTGCTTAAGGATAGACTTGCTTCTTTCCTTCCTCCTGATTGAAAGCTCTAGTTTGAGGGTAAGGGTTTCTCTACCAATGATCCAAGCATCTTGTTTATGGCATGAATATTAGAAGCTGAGATATTTAAAACTTGGGCTTTTAAAATCTAAAAGCCTCTTAACTGCTTTTTAAATTTTTTTAAAAGAGAAGGTGCAGGCAGGAATGAAGGCAAGTAGGTAAGCAAGCAGGAAGAGAAATGAGGAAAAAGCATTCTATTTTATTTTTATTTAGTTGTGCACATTGATTGCCTCCCCTTGGGCCCAGGACTTGAACCTAGGGATATATAGCCTTAACCCCTTTGGAAACAATTGACCTAACCATTTCACTACTAGGGCATGCCTTAACTGCTTTTATGATGCACTGGTTTCTCAACAAAACAATGCTGCTGTCAGTTGAAGTGGGTAGAAAGTACATGGGGTACAGTACATAGGGAGATGGTATCTCAAAAACCATCCCACAACCCTTACATGATGAAGAGTAAACTTATAAGTGCTTGGATTTCCACAGTAACAAGTGGAGGCTAATCTTGTTTTGAAAATTTTGTGATAAGATATGAAAAACATATGAGAGATGAATAATAAAATTAAAGATATAATTTGCTAGTGACCTGAGTACTTAGAAAATAAAATGCAGTCAATTTAACAACTATTATTATTATGCTTCAAAACGTAGAAGAGAGCATAATAAAGATGTACAAAGCTCAATAGAGTTGTTTATTTACTTCAAATACTATCAATAAGAAGATGTAAAATTAAAAAAAGTTCTATTCATAATAATATAAAATAAAATACATCATACTAATGGTTTCCAAGACTTCACTTCATTTTTTTCTGGTAGTTAACATATGATACAGATAATATTACCCCTATTTTTCTAATAAAAAATCTTAGGCTACATTGCTCCTAAGTTATAATGCTACCTCATCTTGGAATCAATAGAGCAATAGAATCCACTGGATGCATAGATTCGTAAGCAACTCCCCAACCCTCTGCACAATATAGCATAATAAAGTTGAGAGAATATGGGCTAAGTATTTTAAAAAACTGTTTATAACAACTCTGACAGATTAAGGAAAAAGTGTGTAGAGATTTTTTTAAATTGAAATGCATTAAATACTCTCAAGAACGCAATGGTTTAAAGTAAGGGATCTAAACAAACACGAATGCATATACAATTAGCAAGGAAATGTTTGGAATGTACCCATCACTTGTAACAAAGAATTCTAATATAAAAGACCTATATAAATTATTGTGTAGCTATTAATAATGAAAATTTATGATAATAGAACTAGAGGTTGGCCAGTATATGTTTCTACTGCCGTGATTATTCTTTGCTGTAGGAAGTAGGAAGTGTTAGGGGATTTCTTTGTTTGGAACCATGGAAGGAGTATCCTAGAAATGCTGTGAGTATCCAAAAAGTTTTATTTTTAGTGGAAACTTGAAGTAGGCTGGCAACTAAAAGAACACACCAGTCTCAGGAGATGGGAGGGGAAGGCTATTGGCTACTTTTATAGGAGAAAGGTGTTGCGGATCTTAAGGAATGTAGGCAGCAGGTTGGGCTTTCAGATCCAGGGTGTTATACTGCTGCAATTCACTCAAGAGTCTGGAGAAGTTGTCTGTTACTGCTGAAATGATGAGTCTGTTAAGAAATCCATTAAAATGTTAGTATAAGATATTAGTCAAAACAATCTGAGAATCATTATCACAAAAGACTAAGAGAAGGGCTTAAGGTCCAAAAAAGTGCCACCAGAAAAGACTGAGACAAAGAACCCAGAGAAGCCTGCCCAGATGCCACACAATGAAGCCCCCACAAAATGGCATCACCCAGGCCTTCCTGGGAGCCCTTGTGCTGTCAGGAAGAAATCTTTAAACTGTGCTGAGAAAACTTTTGCTAAGAGTCATAAATGTATTCATATTTTTGATCCAGTTATTTCAGACCCTATGAATTTATTCTAAGGAAGTGTTTGCCAGGAAAAATTCCACATTAGTATAGAGAGGTTTATTGCTGCAGAAAGGGATGTGGCAGTTCAATGTGAGCACTTAAGAATCTGACTGTGCTCATGAGTGAGGTCTCCCACTCAACTACCTGATGGCCTTGGCAAGTGATGTGATTTCCTTGGTCTTCAATATTTTCATGCAGATAATAATATTGTAGTCTAAATTGTGAGTTGTTGCGAGGATCAAGTGAGTTAAGGAATGGAATATACTTCGAAAATGCCTGCATATTTCAAGCATTCTGTTATAGAAACTATAATGATAGGAAAAATTTTATAGAAGGAATCATCTTAATCCCTACCCTACCATTATAGGGGTAACTTAAAATTATATTGCTGGATATGATGCCATTTTATAAAACCACAAAGATGATAGTTTGAGAACTGTAAGACAAGCTTATGATAAAACATCCAGTAAAATAAAGACTACAAATTCTGACATCTCTGTGATCACAGTTGTGCAGAAGATGTGTGAAGGGGGGAAGAGGTAAATGGTTATGTACGAGTGGTTGGATTGTGATCATTTGTAGAGAATTTTCTGTAATCTTATTGTGCCTTTTTTAATTATCAAGATAAAGCAATACCATAACAAAACTAATTCCTTTTAAACACTGCCTTTGGCTTTGACTGCTCTGATGTTCAAAATCAAGCACACCTGGAATGAGGTCGTTTGGCAAACCTCAGGGGGAAGCAGATGACAAGCTGGGTGCTGTCAGCTGCAGCAGCAGCAGTCGGTGTGCACTGGGGATCCCTGAGCTCCCTCCAGTGGGAAGTCACGTGATCCCTCTTGCCTCATCACCTCCCTGTCAGTCACAGCGAGATTTTTTTATTCTCCCCCACCACTTAATGTATGGTTGTGGTGTCTTTTTTAAAAAATAGTTTGATTAGAGATAATTATGATATTAAAAAAGTCCCCATGTTTAACATACATAATTTGACAAATTTAGACATATGAATACACCTTTGAAATCATCATCACAATCAAGGTAATAAACAGATCCATTGCCATCAAGTGTGTCCTTCTGTACTCCTCCCCACTTTTAAATTATTGTGGGAAGAACTGGAAGGTGAAATGGGTGATTGTTGTCTAATAATGTTTCAGTTACACAGTATGAGTAAGTTCTAGAAATCGGTTGTGCTACATACTGCCTATTGTTACCAATACTGTATTTTGTTCTTGCAAATTGTTAACAGAAGATTTATCTTTTCTCAATGAGATGGTCTTAAGGACTGTGGAAAATTTCTATTACTAGAAGTTTAGAGTAAAAAAATCTCAATGTCCCTTCCTGAGGAAGGGGTGGGCAATGAAATGATTGAGTTGCAGATTTGACCTGGGAGAGGTAAATTTGCTCCAGAATGAAGACAAAAATTGGAGGACTACTTGTAAAAGTAATTAATATGAATATTGGTTAGAATAGTTGTTAAAATGCCTATATTTTAGATGGTAACAATCCAGCACAAATCTGTTACTTAGCTGTGCACTGTGAAATTTACTTTCCTTTTGGGTGACATTGGGATAACAAAGCTGCCTTACCCTATAAATTTTGTAGAACTGAAAACACAATGGAAATGAAATCCATACCTTGCAGCTAATAAACATTCAATGAATACTCCTGTTTCTGACCTAAGTGGTCTATAAGGAGGTTAGGTATGTAGGAGCAAAACAGAAATTAGGAAATTTAGGAAGGGCAGGCAGATGTTCAGGGCCAGGTTGATTGTTAATGAGCTAGATGCTAATTTTAAGGATTTTAATGGATCAAAGTGTCTCACCGTCATCCAAAATTAAACTAGCCTTGCAAAAGCAGTCATTGCTTCCCAGCTTCTCCCTTTTGATGATCTTCCTGTATCTCTCAACTCATCAGTTCATACAGCATCTCTAATTCTCAGTAAGGGATGTTTTCCACTGAGGGTGATGACATGCAATGAACAAAGATGACAGATAAAAGAGACTCAATTGTTGGTTTTCCATTTGGGAGTAAATCCCTGTGTCTCTCACTTCTCAGGGTATCTCTTGCAAATGGCCTCAGTCCTATTGAGTATCAGAATATATTCTTCACAAATCAGGAAGCTTCTTCCATAAAGGTCACAATATCCAAGATTCTGGGGTCCCTTCATCAGATCAAGATGGCTTTTGTCAGTTTTCCATAGCATTGTTGATAGTGACAGATACTCTTTAAGATGTTTCACTAACAATAAAAAAGATCTACACAAAAGTGTGACAACAGTATTTCTAATTCTGGAGTTCCTAAAGCATAGATAGAAGTTAGAAATCTATTGAATGATATTGAGCAAGATGAATGAGGAAAAGAAGATATATGAGAAGTATACAGAGCCAGTCTCTGTGATGAGACTCTGGCTTTAGACACATGGATCAAAGTAGGGCCACGCTTCAGACAATTCACCCCTTTCTTTTATGACTGAGATGAACCTGGCACATAGGCTTTATGTGTTAGAACACTTTTTGTGGCCCCAATGAGACTAATTGAGTTGTTCATTTGCACTTTCATCAAAATCTTTGCATGAAAACTATGGGTCAGGGCTCTGGGGATAGAGTGAGGACAAAGACCAGTCTATACCCTCAGGAAAAAGTATTTTGTTTGGAAAAATACATATCAAATATAATTTAAAGCACATAAGAGCACAAGGAAAAATAATCAGGGTAAAATAGAGAATAATAGAATATGAGAGAGCCATTTCAGATGGGGTGTTTTGGGGAATTCTTTACGAGTATGTGAATTTGGTCAGAGAACTAAGAGGAAGAGAGGATGTGAGATATGAAACTGAGATGAATAGCAACAAGAAATCGAGTAGATTCTGCCTTCTAAATATATCCAGAATCTAGACATGCCTTACTGCCTCTACTGCTTACTGTCTGACCAAGTCATCATTGGTCCATATTTCACTGTGCACAAAGACTACTCTGTACTGATCTCCCTTCTTTATTTTCCCCAAGCCACATATAGTCTGTTCTCGACACAGAAACCTGGATACATCTTTAAAACTCTATGTCATATAGGCAGTTTCACTGAAAATATTGAATGGCTTCCCATTTCATTCAGCATCAAATTAGAATTTCTCACCATGGCTTACATCATCTTCCATGAGCTATATTTGTTTCTTGTAGATCTGTGAACAAGGATGATTACTGAGGACTCTGCATGATATACAGATGAGTACTTCTTCCTCATAGTCATACTGAATCCTGGAAAACAGACTTACGTTGCTCCATTTACAGTTGTCTTGGCCTGTTGTTTACTCTGGACAGATTTAAGTAAAATCTGTGGCTAAAACCACTGGGGACTGTAACAAGAGTTTAGGACTAAGAGAGATGACTAACAATCTCCTTCCTAGAAAAGGATGATAGAATGTAGCAGTGTCATGGGGCCAGTGGTAAAGGCAGCTAAAAAACACACGGATCTTAATATTTTAAAATAGTAAGACTTTATTTTGGGCTCATGCTTATTCAAAAATGGGAATGTGTTCATTATACTAGTTCCACCATCTTCTGAGAATCAGAGATTTTCTCCAACTTTACTCTGAAGAAGGAAGAAGGAAAATACGGAGGATGGCACAGAATATTTGGGGTATTTAGGCTAGGAGTGGAATACAACACTTTATACCTACATTTATTTGGCCAACACATCACTTTTTAACCTACACACCACTGGGTCATATGGCCCACCTACATACCAAAGGGCATTGAAAATGTTTGTATGCCCAGGAAGATGAAGGTTTGATGAGGATCTGCTTACACTCCACCACAACTGGGAGAGCTGGATCCTGAGACATGAGTTGAGTCTAAAGGTTGATAATTCTAGGCCGAGAAAGTGATGTAACAGGGCAATTTCCAGTACTGATACCAGAGAAATTAAGATATATTTGGGAATTTGAAAGGTATCCTTTTTGATATGACAATAGGGCATTTGTAGGGGAATATGAACAGTGCTTGAGAGGTGGCAGAGATGCAAACATCTGAGCCTTTTGTGAAATGTTAGAGTTTTGGGTTTTTTCCTATAGTAAAGGGGTTCCCACTGAAAGACTTTAAATAAAATATTATCGTGTTTAGAGTGACATTTTAGAAAGTCATTCTCTAACAGGGACAAGACTAAAGGCAAGGACATTAGTTAGGAAGCTGGTATTTTTTCAGTATTTTCCTATCTCAAGTTCACAAACAGCTCACACTAGAGCTTATATTTTAAAGCTTGATTCAGTATTCATATACTGATGTACCTACACATAAAACAGCTCACGGCATTTTATATTCTAATCTATTTCATCTAAACAAGGGCTGATTGCACCCTCCCGATTTAATTGAATTATCTGCTCTCTAACAGGTCACAACCCTCATTTGAAAACCTCTGCCCTATGTCACTGAAAGACCCCATTCTACAGACAAACTCCAGACCCAAATCTGGGTGTCATGTGAGATAAATGTGTTACCCTTGCACCCTCTACAGTCCACTAATCACATTATTTCTGGTCTATTCTTAAATACTCTTCACCCAACTTCCACTGTTGCTTAGATGAATGGTTTGCAACCTGGTGTTGAAGGGGATCATTGAGATTCACCATGAGCTTTTAATGGCATTCTTAGGATCAAAAAATGTTCACATTTATACCAGCACAAGATATTATTTTCCTTTTTCATTTTTATCTTTCACAGGTGTACAGGTGAGTTTTTCAGAGGTTACATAATAGGTGCTGAATCAATTATTCTAATGCTTAAGCTTTTCAGTTTTGATTTCTAGTTTGTTAGACGTAGATGTGTCCTTCCTAATAAAAACATCAATAAGCTTGGAGAGTGAAATGGGGCCCCGAGACTAAGAAGCTTAAGAATCTTTAGTTTAGACCTGTATTTTCATTACACTATTAGCAAGTGAATATGATATGGGGGCTTTGAGTACCTGTAAACATTCTTGCTATATTTTCTGGTCTTCTACCTCATCGTTATGATTTCCCCTTATGATTGTTCAAAGGTCTGCACTGAGATTCCCAGATCTCCAAAGTCAGTGCCAGCTTTAATCTTTAACCTCTTTAACCAATTTTAGAATACCAGGGCTCCATCTTTAGGCTCTTAATGCTGGAGTGCCCTACAGGTCAGTCACTGGCCCCTGTGATGTAGTGAAAGATTACATTTCATCTTTGCCCAGGAAATACAGAGTTCCTGCAATCTGCTATAGAGCTCCTAAAACCTGTGTAATATCCTGAATAGGGATGATATGATCATTTTCTGCAGTGCTTCCAATACCCCTAATATTCCCTGTGTGATAGGCATATCTTTTGTTTGCATGAAACGGTCTTGGTGGGCTTCTAGATTGATTCAGGATGGGGGCTGTTCATTATAAGCACCAAATTATGATTAGAAGCTTGTAACTTTCAGTCCCCTCCCACACTAGGAAAGGACATAAGAGAGGGCAGGTGTTGAGGATTGATAGCCATAAAAATTCCTAAACTCTGAGATTTGGAGAGCTTCTGGATTGGCAGATGCATCCAGATGGCAGGAAGGTGATGTATACAGACTTTACCCTATGTACCTCTTCATCTGCCTTTCCATTTATATCTTTTATAATATTTTTTATAATGAACAGGTAAATATAAGTAAAGTGTTTCCCTGAGTTCTGTCATTATTATAGCTAGTTATGAAATCTGGGGAGGGGGTTGTAGGGAGCTTTGATTTATAGCCAAGTCAGATAGAAGTATAGGAACCATGGAGACCCATTACTTACAATGTGCATCTAAAATGGAGGACAGTCTTGTGGGACTCAGTCCTTAACCTTTGGTGTCTGACTCTGGATAGTCATTATCAGAAGTGAAGTAAATTGTAGGACACCCAACTGGTGTGCTCAGAGAGGGAATTCTTGGTGTAGAGAACCACCATTTGATGTTACATGTGTCACAATTAGAGGGAAAGTTTTCTTTTAGATAACGTTTCTTCTCTATCAGTACTCATGCACTGGTCATTTATTCCTCTGGTTTAAACACTGTCTGTAGATGATAGTTCACATACTTTTGTCTTCAATTCTGATCCCTCTTCTGAAATCCAGATTTGAATGTTGTATCCAGTCACCTGTTGAATATCTCTTTTTGGATACTTAACATGTAATCCATAATTAATATCTATGGTGAATCTGAAACTAATATAATAATGCCATGTTACTTCAGTTTTTAAAAATTCCAAAACTTAGCTCCTAATTTCTTTCATACTTGCTCCATCCTCAAATTTCCTTAACCTCAATAAGAAATAAATATAAATGAATTCTCAAGCCAAAGTCATTGAGTCCCCTCCTTACTAAAATAGCCATCAGAAAACTGTTGGCTGTAACATCAATGCAACATTTTCCACAGATTTTCTTTCTTCCACTAGTGCCACTGTGACTTTTTCAATGGTCTGCTGATGGAATTTATAGCTTTTCCCCTTGCTTTTTGACATTCGAATCTCCATGAAGTTGATAGGTCGGCCTCGCTACAGAATTTTACAAAAAAAAATAAAAGAAAGAAATCTCAATTTTAGTGGTCTCTTGTTCTGAAGAGACTTTCCCAGGGCCAACTCTACTCCCCTTTGAAGATCGTGGACTTCCAGGCTCTCTGTGGGAGACATTTACACTGAACCAGTATGCCCAGTTAGTCTGGTCCCTGCTACTTCTTCAAGCAAGGGTTCTTGACCAGACTAAATATTTGTTATTAAGGTTACATTCTAGGGATGGGGCATATCTTGGAAGAGTATGGATACCTATTGCCATCAATCTCTGCCATTGAACTTAAAACATGTAAGACAGAGTTATTTTTAACTTCAGGATAACCTTAGACAGACTGACCAGTCATGCCTGGTATAGTAAGCTCACAGTGAAGGCATTAACCTTTTTGGAGTGAGGGTTGGAGACTAAGGAATTTGCATAATTCTAACACAAGGGTTTCTGTTCTACATAGAGCTCTCATCCATATGCCCCATCACTTCTTGAGTTTCTCTCATCCACAGGACCCTATAGCCAAGATCACTCTCCAGTCCTGTTTTAGTTTGAGGTTGAACTAGAACAAGTTGCTCCCAATGTCTGGAGCTATGTCCAATTAGGTTGAGACAGATAAGAAATCACACATGAGTCAGTAAATCAGAACTAATTACTGAGACCACAGAAGCAGGACTCATCCAAAAAGAAAGACAAAGACAAAAAGCAAGGCATGTCGATAAGTCCATAGGACATGAGTGAGCAAGTAGAAAATTGAGATAGGATCTCAGACATAAGGAAAAGCGAGGGATAAGACGGGGACTCAGGTGAACAAAGAAGAAATGGAGTCACAAGTCTCAAAGCAATCATCCAAGTACAGATCAGAAATGGTGTTAACATCCAGAGTGACTTGATAGTGAAACCTGTAAGCCCTTTAATATTCTACCAAATTAAAATTTCAGGGTATAGGCAGGTACAAACTAGGGCTTCCAGCTGCCTGTTGTCTTAGTTGTCAGTCTCAGCCAGGTAAACCAGAGAACAAGAGTTAAGACAGAACATGTCTTTGGTTCTCTAGTTTTGTATCAGGGCTGAAGTCCAGGGGCACACAAGGTTTTTCTCACAGATACTTTCATGCTCATTAAGGAGGAATTATCTCTATGTTAAAGGTGGGGAAATGAAGATTCAGTGACATCATTCAAATCTTTCAGAACCACACAACCTGTGAACTGTGGATTCAGGGTCTTTCCTGGCGTTTCTGACTCCACAGTCTATGCTCTTACTGATTGCACTGTATCTTCAGTCATGAGTCTTGAGGAGCAATCTGTGTCTAAGTAATCAGACAGGGAGCAGCTGGAGGGCAGGGACCAGCTGCTTTCATCTCTGTGTTATTAGCATCCGGCATGGTACCTTACAGTTGCTTAGTGAAAATGCACCAACTTAAACTGGATTCATCTTATGCTACCTTTCAAATAATTAAAAAAAACACATAATAATTTGAGTTAATCATACTTTGATAAAAGGTAATAGAGGTTGCTGTGTTCATTGTTATCTGTTAATTTTCACTTCATTGACCTGGGCTTCCACTGTTATCCTGAATCTTTGATCTGTATGCCTCAAACCATCAGCCCTTCCCAATACAGCTGAAGTGTATAGGCTTACTTTCTGTTCTCGGAAAATCATCAGCTTTGCTTTCACTATAACTAGTATGTCTCTGAGCATCAAAGTTCATTTCCATGGTGACTATACCACAGACACATGCCTCTGTGTCCTTAAAGGCATGGAGGATTTAAGGACAGGCTGAGGTTGGATGTGAGGAATCTCCTCTTAAGTTCCATGACACAGAGTTCATTTGTGAGCAGAGCCTACATCTGCATTTTAATGTTCATGGTCATTCACAAGGCACCCCTCCTCTGTCTTAGAACAGGATTGGTTTAATGGAATCCAGCCTTAAAGAGGATGTTTCATATAATGAAAAAGCAAGCAAGTGATCCACACAGAACACAGAGTCTAAGCTTCAATTAAAGGGTGAATGAAACCAGTCTGAGCTATGCATTTCTTTTGGTCTGGGTGGATCATGAAGACCTTTGCACTGTGCCCTCACAGGAAGCTTGTTGAACTGTGATTTCTGCTTAGCTACTGAAGTTAGTCAAGGCCTGTGTACCAGTGCCTGGGTTCCCAGGAACTCTAGGAAGCTCTGTAGGTGGGAAGAGGGAGGAGAGCCTGCATGCCAACATCCTCACCCCATTCTTGTTCATCCATGCAGGGTGTTGTGGAAGATGGACATCTTACTTGTTCAGTTTGGGGAGTTTGCGGGGGAACTTACTTTGTTTCCTGGAGGATTCGACACTGTTTCCTACCCATAACCCACAGGTTCTCCCTCATCTAAAATGCAAGGATTTTTCTCCAAAAACCAAGTCTCTATACTGGTCATTCTCAAAATGTGGTCTCTGGACCAACAGCATCAGCATCATGGAGAAACTTGTAAGAAAAGCAAAGTATCAGTTCTTACCCTAGATCTATTGAATCTGATACTGTAGAGGTATAATCCAGTAATCTGTGTTTTAAAAATGCCTGCCAAGTAATTCTGATGCACATTAAAGTTTGCAAACCACCGTTTGAAGCCCTTAAAAAAAAAAAACAACTCATTTTGATATGCACAGGTCTTCACAATAAAGTGTGAGATTGGCATTGGATTTTTGTATCAGAATCTCTTTCCTACAGTCTTGATCATCCAGCATGGTAAATCAGTGTTCACACTTCCTTCAGCTCTCCAGACTTTGCAAACTGAGCTTTTGCCTTGAGGCTCCATCACCATAAAATGTGTATACTTATCATTGTAGGTGAACTCTGATGCCTCTTCACCGCACTGTCAGATCCATGATAGAATATAAATATAAGGAATTCATCATGGGTGTAGGATGTGGGGAATCATATAGGCACCAGCAGGAGTTAAAGTAGCCACAGAGAGAGGAGGAGGAAAATGATCTAGCTTGAGTTGAAACTAATTCACTTGCTTGGGGACAATGGGTGAATGTACATTCAGGGTCACTGTGCAGAGGGTTCTGGATCAGGTGCTACACCCACCTGGGATGTGGAAAAGTATTATTGGAAGTGTTGGGTCCTTGGAGCAGAGTGATTCTGGCCAGAGATGCATGGTGAGAACCATTTTGACAATAGAACCTCAGGCAAAGCAGCAAAAAGTTTGGAAAGAGGTGGTTGTCACAGGAAGAGGGAGGCAGTAGCTGCAGAGTGAAGGTGATGGAAAGATGTCTGCACAGAGACGAGCAACACCTATCAGCAGGTAGGGCCAGGTTTGTACTGGTTGACTCTGCTGAAGGCAGAGCCAAGGAGCATTCACTGAGCCTCTTTCTTCTTAAGGGTTTTGTTGGGAGTGGGAGTGCCATGAGGGGTCAGGCAGTGGGATGTCTCTCTTTCCCCGTGGAAGGAAATAACGTGGTACCCAGATTCTAATGAGGAAGGGCGATACCATGGATGTATTAATACTGAAGTGAGGAAGAGAAATCATTCACTCTATAAACAGAGGCTCCATACTCTCCGTGTGTGAGGAAACATGTCTTTCCAAGGCTTAGGAAATCAAGAGTTGTATGTCTGATCTCTTAGTTCTAACATGCCTTTCTCATTTTCCCATTCTCTCCTAATTTATGGGTCAGGTTGTGTTCGTGTCTGCAGATTGGTGTACTATGAGGCACCTTGTGTCAAGCTGCAGTTTCTGTAGAAACAAACAGAGATATTGCCTTTTGAATCTTACAGAGAGTATTTCTGGCAATTTATTAGGAATGGTAATAGATTTTGGGGGGCAAGGTATTTGCACTCCTTGGAGGAAAAACACAATAAACAAAACATCATCTTAGTATGGAGATGTTCCAGTTTGTTTGCTTTTCTGTTTTCTCTCCTTTTCCACCATGTTTGGTTCTGCCAACCCACCTCCACGTGCTTCCTGAAGATCTCACAGTGAGATCTATCGGAATCCACTTCTTTATCTGAATGTGGTGCTGCCTGGCTTCAGAGGGTGTCTAGGAAGGGAGAGAGAGGAGAGTGGGAAGAAAAGGGCATGCTTGAGGGCATGCATTAAAACAAATTGGGAGAATGGGGGGCAGTGTGCTCAGCTAAGGTTTTTGAGTGTGCTCTTGAAAATTCTGGTAGCTGGGGTCAATTTGTAATGCTCTAAAAAGTTGTATGCTCTAAAACCTTGGGAAAGTTTGAATTTTGACCACAATATTTAGGCTGCGGTCATAATTGTGATTTGAAAATAACTAGATTTTAGAAGCAAAGGGAAATCAAAAGCTAATCAATCAAAATTTCATAATGACCATGTCAGAAGGGCTTAAAGAGAAGATATTAAATTAGACTTGAGATCAGCAATGGCATTATGAGCATACATTGGTAGGGGCAAGTGTGAAGTCAGCATATAATCCAAACTGCTTTGGCCTTTGCATTCAACCCTTTGTCCCTGTGAACAGTCTGAACGGCCCACAATTTGTTAAGGATGGGGCTGCATGCTGATGATCTCCAGTTTCTTTTATTTTAGAAAACACTTAATTTCCAGTTGTAAAACAAGCAAAGATAGATAGTGCTGGGATTCTTTCCCATGCCTTCATTTAATTAGTGGAATTTATAGAAATTTGCAGTTCATTTAAATCTCTAGTGTGTGACTGACGGATGCTGTGAAGGTCATGTCTGGATGGGAAGAATATCCTCGGCAAGATCACCTAGGTGCGTCAGAATCCATCTATGGATTTTTTAATAGAACTGATGGGTAACTTCTGTATGTTACATGTAGCCTTCAGGTTATTGTCACTTTACAAGAGCCCCTCGGACCAGAGTCCTCTCAATAAGTGGTGACGGTTGCGTCTCTTGGCTTACTCTGCTCATCGCAGCTGATGCTGATCCTGCTTCATGCTCTGGAGTGTTTGTCACTTTGGGCACACGAGGAGGCAAGCTGGGAAGAGATTTTAAAAGATGATAAAATTAGTAGATATAGCTTAACTATCATAATTAATGAAAATGATAATTTCTATCTAGGCTTGAGATGTGGTTCCGGAGGATACCATGTGATCGGTTAAACTACCCAACACTATGGGAACCAAAAATGTCTTCCTGAGGTTATCCTAGGAACCCCTGAATCCACAGCTGGTACAGAAACTGCACGTTATGAATGATGCAATAAAAAGATGATATTTAAGGAAAAATGGGTTAACTTTATTTGTACACCTTTTCCAAGTGAATGGTGAGTATGGTGACTTCATTTTCTTGGATCATCTTTCCATGGAAGTGGGTATGTGACCCATAGCTCATAAATCTGGATGGACTGTGACTGCTTTCACCAAGAAGGTTTGGCAGAAGGAATTATGTGTGGCTTCTGAGGCTAGACCATGAAGGCAATGTAGCTTCTGTCTCATTTACTGGAACATTTGCTCTTGGAGACCTGAGCCACCATGTAGTATTCTTCCAGCTATTCTTAGGCTGCTGTGATAGAGAAGTCACATGAAGGTCTTCTTTGAGAGCTAACCTTCCAGACATATGCATGAAACAGTCTCCATATAATACCAAAAGTTGAATCAACTTTTCCTAGTCAAGTCTTCCCAAGTTGGGCCCTAGATATTGTGGAACAAAGAGTAGCCATCTCTCCTCTACCTGATCAAGATCTTTGACCCATAGTGTCTGAGAGTATAACAAAATGTTTGTCTCATGTCAGTATATTTTAGGATAGGTTATTGTGTAGCAGTAGATGATCAGAGCAGTAGATTGAGTTGGACTTTCTACAACATCAATAGCAACATACTATGTAATTCTTGTTCCACATTCAGGAGAGTAAGGGAAAGCAAGGTATTTCCAGTCACGTGGAGTGAGGATGGAATAAATACATGTTTTATCATGCATAAATATGCCTTCCCTTAGAGACAACCATTTGGCACTTAAGGGGAGTATCCCTAGGGAATTATTAGGTTGGGGCCTAGTCACCAGGACAGCAGATGGCAAATTGCTTTGTCCTTAGGAGAACCAAGTACGTAATGACATTCAAATCCTTGTTGGAAATCATCAGGCTTTCCTAGTTCCATGGTACCTCTCACTTAGGGATAGTTGGTGTATTTATCACTGTTTGGGAAAACAGAAAAACACATTTTATAGAGGAGGTATAAATTGGAAATGTGCCTTTCAAATTATTTATTACCACTGTAGTGCTATATCTGTTCTCTCATTAATATTTGGTGGTTAATACAAAAGCATTCATTTATCTCAGAAGTTTAGGTCTAGGGACACAAAAGATAAGTAGTGGGGGCTGTCAGAGCTGCTTTAATAACTTGTAGAGTGGACCCTGCAGGGGTGGTGCTTAAAATGTTTAGGCCATGGTTATTGATGTCACACTTTCATGGTAAGATATCATGTGTGATAATACAATTGCTAAGAGGGGGCCGTATAGCTGATGATACCACGGACTGTACCTGCAACCAGGACCGCGAAAGGATGCGTGAGGTTGGAGTCACAGGGGCTGCTCCTGTTGCCAGATTGAATGCAGGAAGCATCCCGTTTCCCACTCTACCTTCCTTTCTTTTCCATTCTTAGTCTGGATCTTTCAGTATGGTAGGAAGATTTCTCCCAGAAGTTTTAGGATAGTAATTTTACAGCTATAAATATAATAGAAATACAAATTTATCCTTTGCCTCTCAATTCCTTCACTTGACATCCCTGGGTCAGCTCTGATACCATGTGTCTTCCTTAGATTGTGCTAGGTTACACCACAGCATTGGGCTTGGGTTCAAAGACTGGCAATAATGTCAGCTTGGACTCAGTTCAGGTGTGCTTCACTTCACTTCCAAAGCATCAAGAAAGTGAGACAAAAATAATACATATAGAGGCAATGAGGATGCTAGTGTATGGATGAGGTTCCCTAATGACTTTGTTGTTTTGCTCATAAGTCGGCCCAAAGTCTTAGCAACCTCTCTGGAAACATCCTGTCACTGCAATACTGAGAAACAATGTCTATTATGAACCAAGGCAACAATCATGTTACTCAGCAATCACTGATGCAGGCATCATATCTGGACCTTCAAAGTTATTGCTACAATAGCATTTGAGCAGCCTTTTCTTTCCTCTCTTAAATGACAGAACCTGCAAGTTTTTATTTATATCTACTTAGAGTCTTTCCATGCTCAAACCTGACCATGCTTTATCCTACCACCTTTATATCAAATACGTGTGGGAGAACTTTGATGTCCTAATGGTATGGACTGGGCCTTGGACCTAAAGTGAGACCAGCCCAACACAATCTATATTCAAAGGCAAGGGAAGGGACATTTCACAAAAGGAAATACTGGATGTTGTTTCTGAAAAAGAGAGGCTGGTGCTTTGGCGGAAAAAGCGATATATGTCTACGAGAATGGTGCCTTTCCTCAGCAGCTTGGGTTCTGGGAAAGGACAAGCCTTCAATATTCCTTCCAACTCTGGCAGTTGTTTCCCAATACCCCCAGTCTGTTCTTTTTCAGCTATCACACTCATCGAGGATCGTGATCAACTCCCCTCTGAAAACCTTGCCCACATCTCTGGCTAATGTTCCTCCACCTGTGGTGACTGTCCACTCTTATTGAATATGTCTTAGCATGGTGGTCTGAGTATAAGGAGGCTTTTCTAGGTTGATTTCCTTTCTATCAGGGTCCTTCTTTCCTTCCAACTTCTTTGTTTTCCAAGATGCAGTCCATTCTGTTTCTCTGCAGTTAAGGAGTTCCCTCTAGCCAAGAATTACTTTTGTTAAATCATTCCTCCAAATGTTTTCTCTACAATCACTGTAATGAACTGACAGATGGATTTCTGATCTTCAGAAGATATAATGAAGATTTATTTTCTAAACTGTTAGGACAAGGCAAGGTTATCATATAAAAGAACTTAACACACTGGAAATTGTACTCAATTAAACCAAAAAATGTTAGTTTCTTTGGATATGACTTTTCCTTCTGAATCATATTGATACTATAGATATGCTTGCACGTCCAGAGTTTATGCCATTGTGTTGATTACCTTGCTGATAAGAACTAATTTTTGAGATGACTAGAACTTTCATGAATCACATAAATCTTATTATAGTTATCCCAGAATGGGTAATGGCTCTGGTCGTTTGATTACCCCATGGCCTTCAGAAAAGAATGAACTGGGTACCTGGCTTGGGCAACTTTAAGAAAAATGCCCATGCCTATAAGTTAATCAATGTATACTTTGGTCTCAATATATGTCATTTCTGTCTACGGACAAGGAACTTCTAGGAACAGAGATATTACCAAGAAATATAATACTAAAATGACCAAATGAATCTGCCACAAGAAATTCCCAATTTTCTGGATTACGATGCATTCTCTTACCCTTGGGGGAACTAACCGCTGAGTCACTTGACTTTCTGATGAACTCCATTCTTTTCTTCACATTGCCGTTTCCTCTTCTGTTCCTCTGCTAAGGATTGTTGCTTCAGAATTTGCTCACAGGCTGAATCCCATGGTATTCCTATAGATGATTATCCTCTCTTTTTAAACAGTAGCATGCAAATATAATGCAAATCTATACCACCAAATAATTGGCACCACTCCCTCTGAAATCTACACAGAAGCTGCAGTGCCACTACTCCGTAGCGGACAATTCACGCTGAATGCTCTGGTAGATGAACTGGCTCTCTACCCAGAGTGAACGGTGCAAGCAAACCATAAAAAAATAAAATGTACTAAACCGCCAACTGACATTATGGAAATAAGACACTAGCTGGCCAAAAACCACAGTGTATCAATTAGCAGAATCTTAGTACTTGGCAGAGAGAACTCTTGGTTCTGGAAACAATCCTACACATTTTATGCAGCCACATAAAACTACCCCTATAGTCAAGAAAGGCAAACACCTGCAGTATGTACTGGGAAAGCTCAGCTTATTGTGTTAAAGTTTGCATCAACTCAACTGGACAGTTTCTATTATTTAAGTTGGGTGGACACAGTGACTGTTGTAATTATCTAAATTTGAAAGATATAACTTTTTTTTCCTCTTGTGGAAGGGAAGATGATAAGAAATCTTGATTGCCTGATAAATTAAAATGAGAATTCACAGGGTGGCTGAACACTGGAGGAGCCCTTAGGGCAGAGGGCAGATGTACAGGCAGAAGCTATTGAATCTGTCAGTTTTCTCAGAGGTGAGAGGGTCAGGGAAGGAAGTTTACCTTAACCAGATTCATGGGGGCCTGACCTTGTGGGTGCTGAAGATAACATGTGTGTCTGATCCACTGAAAAAGATAAAAACTTTGGCTTTGACTTTTATGAGCTTATTGACTTTGGCACATCCCTTATTTTTTTTTTTTTCTGAATTTTAGTTTCCTCTTTTGGAGAAATAGATTACTTATTTGATAAAATTATTGTGAGAATATGGGAGAATAGATGTATGTAATCTAGCATTCTGCTTGGCATGAGTAGATGCCACCAACTAGTGGCACTAAATACTGATGACAAATCTGGGAGGATATCTGTAACTTCACAGATGGGTAAAATTGCACCCATAAAGGTTATTTTTAATCCATAAAATTAGTATAAATATTGCTGAATCCAAGGGAGAGAATGCTAGGCGAAGAGAATGGCATGAACAAATGTCCGGAGACAGAAATAAACTGTGTTCTAGAGAAACATGAATGTCACTGTGGCTGGAAGATGGTGTATGAGAAGGAAAGCAGAAAGTGAAGTCAGAAAGGGAGCCAGAAATAGGGTCCTATAGGGCACTTTAAACACAGTAAGGGGCTCAGGTTTTATTCTGAGAGCACCGGGAAGACAATACATGTTTTCTCTCTTTTCTTTCCTGGCTGCAGTCCTTTGAATTGCTTTTGTAGCTGCCATATGGAGAACAGCCTGTAGGGGGCAAAAGCGGGAGCAGAGAACTAACAAGAAGTAAGGAAAACGACGTTGGAGATCAGCTTTTGCAGTTTGCTTTTTGCAGCATTTACTATAATTAAAGAAAGAAAAAAAAAAAAGAAATATTTCTGCCTACCTGACAAGGAGAAGGTTTCAAAAAGAAAATACATAACCAAGACGTCATTGTTATTTTCACCTTTGGTCGTTTTGGAAGCAAGCAGATCTTAGTCTCTGTGTGGACTTTGGAAAGTGATTGTGTCTTCCCGAGCCTTGGTACCTCTGTAGTAGAATGGACAAGACAAACGGACTTTTCTGTTATGCCTTGAAGACTAAATGAGATGGTGCTTATAGGCCACTTTGCATAGGACCTGGGCCTTTAAAATATATGTGATGCTTAATAAAAAAAACAAATGTTAGCTTTCTTTTCTTTCTTCAGTGTCAAGGCTGAGCTTTACTGATATTTGCTCCAGATTTGGTTAGGGCCTGTGCATACCCACATGTACAATCACAGACTCTCTCCCAAGTCAGCAGACTCTGTTTTCTGCGCTGATCTGCCCATTTGCCCTTATTAGGATGCTTCAGAGAAGTGATAAGCCTGAAGGCAAAGTTAGGGATGTTTTACTACCCAATTAACATTATTAGTTGATAATAAGTCCTTTGGATTTTTATAAGAGTCTACGAATCTAATTTAATTTTTTCCGGTTTTATTGTGATATAATTGATGTACAACACTGTGTAAGTTTCAGGTAGGCAACATGAGCATTTGATTTACATATATCGTGAGATGATTACATAATATGTTCAGCTAACATCCATCATCTCATATAAAAGCAATAAAAAGAAAAGAAAGAAGAAAGACAATTTCTCCTTGTGAAGAAAAAATCTTTTTTAGTAAACCTGTAGGATTTACTCAAAAACAAGTTGCTTACGTTTCATACAGCAGTATATTTCTTTATATTTTAAACCATTCTTAAGGGTCAGCAATGGAGAAAGTGGGAGATAAAAGTATAATGCAATTGGCCAAAGTAAAAAAAAAAGTAATTTGTTGAATTTAACATCAACTTTGGTATATCAGTTGCTGGCATTTCAATTAGTGCTTCTATAAATTTGTAAACCACTCTAACTTTCCCTCATTTGTTAGTTTTAGTTCTATTGCTGTTACAACAGATTGCCTTCAGTTTCACTGTGAATCCAACACAAACTTAGTGTCTTACAGTTCTGTAGTTGGGAAGCCAGGCACATGTCTGGGCCACAAAGGTGTTGACTGGGTTGAGCTGGTTTTGGAGGCTCTCAGAAAGCATATCCTTACTCATTCAGGTTGCTGGTAGAATTCAGGGCTTGACTGTTGTGGGGTCCAGGCCATATTTTCTTGCTGACTGTGGATGGTGAGGCAGCCTCGGCTTCGAGAGACCATTACGTTCTTGAATTTGTGGCCTGAGTCCTCCTTCTCAAAAATCAGGGCAATATTCTCACACTTGGCAGCCCTCTGACTCCCTGTCTTCCTTTCTCTTTCACTTTTTAGGACTCGTGAAATTAGATTTGACCTCCTCAGATAATCCAGATATCTTCTCAACTCAAAGTCTGTACCCTAATCACATCTATAAAGTCCCTTTTGCCTTGTATGGTGATATAGTCATAGGTTCCAGTGATTAGAGTATGGATGATTCTGCATCTCTGGATAGACCTGAACAGGTGAGGAGAGCAAACGAAAAATAAGTCTGAGGTTTACTGATTTTACTGTAAGTGATTTGAATGCTTTTAAGGTGAAAAAACACAGCAAATGGAACTGTAGCATATAACAGATTAAGGTGTTTCAAAGACAGTAAAACACACACACACACACACACACACACACACCAGACTTAGACTTCCTAGTATGTAGTTACAGGTCTTGCTAAGTACAGTGTAAATTGTTCTTTAAGGAATTTTTGACAGATTGGTAAATTGCTACCTACACAACTGTAATTAATTCTGTCGTATCTCCAATTCTCTTGCATTGCCTGAGTTTTTTTCCTTCCACATTTTACTAGTGGCTCTGGCTTTTCTTGCTCTCCCAAGAAAATTGAGGTAAAACAGAGAGGATGGCTGGGGTGTGTGTATGTGTATTTCACTCACGTTCTCCCCTTTGGCTAACTTTGTGAAGGCACACAAAGAGAAATGGACTGTGTTAACCTAGAAAAATAACATGGTACGATAATGTGGGACAATAATGAGAGAGGATAAAATGGGCCTAGAGATTAAGTACCAATCAGGACCCCAAATCCAAAAATTACTCCTAAGAGCATTTGTTGGAAGAGAGTGAGTCTAAAAAGGCTCATATGTATAGAGGAGAAGAGATCAAAGAGGCAGATTAGAAGAGGCAAGAACTCAAAGTGCTGTTTCTCACAGCGAGCTACCCATTAGGGACTTCACGCAAATATTGATAACCGGTGTTCCAATTGCAGAGATTCTGATTTAATCGGCCTGGAGTTTTGATTTTTTTACGCTACTCGAGTGATCAGGGCAGAGAGCAACTGCATCAGATTAACCTCTGTAACACTAGTGACTGTTATAAAATCCCCATTACTAAGCATCAAAACAGAGGATGCTATTCAACCAAAATTGAAACCTTGTTAAATTGAAGTAAAAAGAAAAAAAGAATTTATTTGGGGCTCTAAGGTTGCAACTTGTGAAGCATGTTTGGACAGCCCTTGAGGCGTGTTCTGCTGGTCTGTGGGTAAAAGTAGAGTTCAAAAAGGCAAAAATATGGAGGGAGTCATGGCTTTCCTGTTCTATAAGTTGTTGGAGTTATGATCAGACAAGTTAGTTGCGAAACAGAAAAGTTCATTGTCAGCCACTGGCTTGTGTTTTGATTTTTGTTTTTTGTTTTGTAAGCAAACTTTAAAACTTAGCTCTCTTTCCCTTGGAATGGGGACTTAGGAAACTGCACCTCCCTAATGGTCTCCTAACTCTGTTTAAGAAACGAAAACATTGCACACATTGTCACTGTGGGCCAGCACCTTTCCTTCTGAAGTTCTAGGGGCGGGGCTGAGCAGCAGAGTTGACTGGGGCTGGGTTCCAAGGTGCAGATATTTCTGGGCAGGGCCCTTCTGCATTCCTGCATCCCTACTTTTTTACCTGTCCAGTGAGATGGAGAGTGTATTTCATGACTTTCCAGGGGATCAAAACTGATTTCTACTTCCATGGAGCCTGTGTGCTAGAGCACCTCTCATTCATTCCCAGAAGAAAGAATGCCCCTTCTCCCTGTAACTCAGACTCCGGTGGCCAGACTATTGAAGAAATTAAGTGTACACTAACACTGTGATATTTATTTCCCCAAACTTCCTGCTTCTTTTCCCTCAAGGGATCCAGCTTTGTTTCCCTATGAGAAATCATCTTATGTAAGAGTTTTATTTGGCCTATCTAGGATCAGTGCCTCTCTCATCCCTAGTCTTACCCCATGATCCCTCCATTGGTGCCATTTCTGCTTGTCCCAGTTGTAAGGGCTAAACCCTGCTCCCTGATTTGGGGAGAATTTGGTATCTTTATTATGACTTGGCAATGGGATCACTAAGGATGTTTCACAGTCTTCCCTGGGGCTGCTGCTACCACAGGGGGCAGGTCTTAATGAGGATCTTAGGAGTGAGGCCTTTTTTAAAAACTAATAACCCTTATTTAACTCTATTATTTATTTTCTTATTTCAGGTTGTCTTAATCTTTCTTTCTCATTAGAACTTGCCACAAGTTCTGCTGCCAAGACCAGAGCAGACATATGATCCTGCATCTAACATACATCTTCTGTTATAGCTGAAACTAAGTGGAATATTTCTACTCCATACTCTTTTATTCCGTAGGTCACCCAGCAGGAGATCGTCTTAGAGATGGTAAGTCTCATTCCCCTTAGTGTAGACAACAACCTCCCTCCCATAGCTTTAACAAGTCAGAGACAAGTTTCACCGTTTCCACTATGTAAGGACTAAGGAGCTGGTCTGCTAGAGGAGAATTCATGCTGGGAAGTGTGGGTATCACAAGTGATACATGTACTATTTCCAGGAGGAGAGGCTGACAGAAGAGAGGTGACAGTGACTCCTGGGAATTACAACATTTCCAATTAACTCATCAGTGTAATCTTGAGTAACATTTAGTAGCAGCAAGCTTTGGAGAACAGAACGACAAACCAGCGCTGGAGCGCATTGCACTTGAGTGGTGAGTGGGTCACTGATGCCCATCTTCGCTCTAGGGCTAGAACGAGGTTGAGGCATTTTCATCTGATTCTTTTTTGCTCCTGAATGAATTCCTTTCTCCAACTTCTAGTGCCTTGTATGATGAGGAAACAAAGTCTACAATTTCAACGTGCTTTGATTATCTTGTGTTTTGAATCTTATGTACAACACTTCACTGATAGGTACATTTCCCATGATGCACTGGCAGGATCAGTTTCCTTTAGCAACAATTTTGCTTTAATATTTTCTTAGAATTTGTGTTTTTTACTGTATGTTAAAAATACCTGACTCAGTGAAGGAAAATTGGATCCATTTCAGTCAATTTTACAGAGCACTGTTTTCTATAGAAAGAGTTGATTTCTTTCCCAGCTTTTTGCTTGTCCTCAGGTCTCTGAATCAAACAGCAAATGGTGGAAAAGGCACTCATCTTCTTTCTCCAGATGAAGTTTTAAAGGTGATTTCTCTTTTATAACAGGAAAGTAGAATTTTCCTTTGATGACATCTTCAGTAGGATTTCCCAACTCATCTTTATCAACATGACAATGAGAGTTCATTCTTCTCTACCTGGCAGTGGTCTGCATGACTTCATTTACAATGCAGTATTTTCATGTTTTCCCTGTGTTCTCATCTGTATTTTGTCAAGCAGTTGGAAGAGGCTGCACAGGGAGTTACTGCCAGCTGTCAGTGTGCACCAGAAGTCTTTAAGGTTGTTTATCATTTCTCCTTCTTTCAAGACACCTAACTCAAATATTTCTTACTTGTGCTCTTCTTGCTTTTGACTTTGGTGTGGTGGAAATGTTATAGTTCTTGGACTTTATGTGAACTGTGATTATTGATGATTGAAATACTTTTCTGTTTAGGAAAGGAGTAAAGATCGAGTCAGTTTCTGTCAAAAATGAAACAACATAGAGGGTCGCATAGAGGGCTGCTATTTACCAACAGGATCATCTGGTTTATTCTTTGTCCTCCAGAGCTCTTCTGAGGATTGTGATAATACTGATAGATGACTTGTCCATCTGTTTCTGCCTCCTAAATGTCCTGGAAGTCACCTGGGAATATGGAATTGAGAGGACAGGAATCATTCAGCCTTTCCCCACACCTCTGCAAAGGTAGGGATGCTACTGGTTTTCTTCATGGCCTCCGGGGAGAGGGTAGGAACCAGTATCTGAGATTTAGACATTTAGGCAAAGAAAACTGGGTGTTTTCTATTTCTGTTGAGTCAGAGGAGTAAAATTATTCCAGGAGAGGTGAGATGGTGGAAGCTGGGGACTGGGATGTCACTGTTCCGTTGAAAATAGATGTGAAGATGAAGGAGAATATCAGTATAGAGTGGGAGGAGGAGGAAGTAAACCTTTTGGGGAAGAGTGGCTAGAAGATGAAGTTGAAGACAGGAAAAGGACTGAGGGTGGAAGGAGAGTTTGAGTGTAGGGAGGAGGAAGATGTGAGGATGAGAAGTGGGGAGAGGAGTGCTGGATGTAGATGGGGAGAACTTTGTATTGATGGGGGAAGAGCCTTAAGAGAGAGTGAAAATGGAAGGTGAGATTTGGGAGAAAGGGACTCATAAACTCATGGAACTGTCTATACTAGAAGCTTCTTAATGAATGATGCTTCATATATATCAAGGACCTAATCAAAATATCGCTGATATGGAGGGGAAACAATCTCAATGACTTAAAAATCAAAGGAAATTTTCATTATAGTAATATAGATTAACTATGGTGAAAAATAGTAAAATCTTCTCCTGCTCACTGGCATAGCTCCCTGTTGGATGTGCTGAGGCCAAAGTTGGCTGCTGGGAATGGTAGTTAACTTTTTGCCATTGGAGGTAGTCCGAGGTGGTGAGCAGCTGTCTGGACCTGATGTCCTAGAAATATTGTGTTGGTTATCCCTCTCAGAGCACTTAGTGACATGCTGTAATATAAGCATATAGCACCTCAGGAGTCAGTCTCACACCTGGGGAGTTTTTCTTCAGGGGTCTTTGTTTTGCTCTCTGAAATCCATCTGGATCAGGGTGGCATCCTTCATATAATTCACACTCTGGGACTAAACTACCTTCCTAACCTGTCCTAATAGACAGAAAAGACCACTTGGACACTGCCCTCATGAGACACCTGTTTCTCTAACTTGAAAATAGCTCAGTTGAAAACTTCTGCCTGGGACCTGAGATGAGTTTTCTTTTCTTTCCTGGGGTCTGCATGGTGCCTGAATGGTTGATTTCATCCTTTAGAATTAAGGAATCACTCCCCTTGTGTGGGAGAGATTAATAACCCAAAGGCTAGATGCTGTCCCCAGTGTGGTCATCTTTTTATTATGCTACCCTCCACACCTTCTCTCATCCCGCCCCACCCTTCCAATCTGTCATGTTTAAAGGACAGCAGGCCATGGAAGAATTTACAAGGAATTCAATTCTGCTTCTGCTTTCTAAAACAAAAATAGGTCTGGAGAAAGGCACAGAGTCATATTTCACTGAAGTGTCTTGCTAAATTAATTATAGGCAGCTATAATTCATCATACTTTCAATTAACAATTAATTATGTACAAGAGAGACAAATGTTTTATTGAGACCAAGAAACAACATGTATCATTTATAGTGTGACAGTTTCTTCTCACACTGTAGGAAGGGAATTTATGGGCTATGAATTGCCTGAACTGCTTTTGCTCACAAAAATACAAATCCACCTGGATGCACTATGAGAGTGACTTTTTTGATTTGGAAAGACTTGCAGTCTGTTCATGGAGAATTTCATACTTAGACATGTTCCTTTCATATCTCAGTAGGAAGGTCCTACACATGGGATTGTGAAGTCTCAGCAAAGACCTCAGAATGCAGGGTCCTCTCCCTCAGACTTCACAGGTTGTGGGAAGGGTCTGGTGTGGGGAAAAGGAGCCAGTGAGAAGGAAGAAAAGCAACATCCCCTGCTGGACCATCAGTGTTTCATCTCTGCTAAGAGCATCGTGTACACACATAGAAATGTTCAGAAGGTATGAGAAACTCTCTTAATCAGACTGATTAAGCTGTCCTCTTTCAAGAGTGACCTTTGGGTGAAGATGGGAGAACATTTCCAAGGTGAATTTAGCAATCTGGTGGTGAGTCCTAAGTCCTGAGTACTGAGAATTTCTGTTTCTAGGGGATAGTTATTATTTCCCCAGAATCCATTACTCATTTCCCCCTTCCAAGCAGAGGTCCTTTACCCCAGTTCTGTAGAACCCTGACTTCGGTGTGAATTCTGAGCAGTTTAAGCCAATCCATATATCCAACCTTCAGGACCCTGGTATGTTCAGGAAATGCAGTGGGAGAAAGAAACCTTGTGGAATGCTGGAACAGGAGTCTCTTTTCTCTGCAGTGTTTCACGGGTAGTAGAAAGCATCACTATCGCTACCACAATGACTGCTGTTCCTGCTACTGTACAATAACTACTAACAACAGGAATAATAATACTTGTAGTGTTTTACTTCAATGCTGGACATAGTTTTAAGTACTTTATTTATGGTTCTTCTTTCAATATTCACTACAACCCTTTGGAATAGATACCATGTTGCACCCATTTTATAGAAGAGGAAACTAAAGCCAGCACTTTTTAAATTTGCTGAAGTTCATAGTCAATGGTAAGACCAAGATTTAAACTAAAATATAACCTTCATTATTATGTGATAATTATGACTACTAAAGACATGAGGAGGAGTCTGCAGCTATAGAAAGTCTACCACATGACTTGAAGAGGAAATTTGTCCAGAAGAAGCAGGGGTGATATTTCCCGATTCCAGTATCAAATTCTTCCTGGAGTCAGAAATATGTAAATCTGCCCCTTTAAATTATGTGGCTCACTGCATATCCTCTATTGCTTAATCTATTTTGGAATGTGTCTTCTCTTCCCATCAATGGAAAGAATAAAAAGTAGACTTTGATACCAGGAAGGAGGGAAAGTGCAAGACACTGATATTGAGTTGACTGAATGATACACTGAGAAGGATAGTGAAAGGGAAACCCTGTATTTCAGCTGAAGGGATTAGCATACCTTGTTATTTAGTAATGAATTAGCTAGTTGAATTAACATGTGCTGACTTTTGAGATTCAGAACACTCCTCTTTCAATGTTGTACCATTAAAGACTTTGGGAAAAAAATCAGGATATTGAATTTGGCTACTTCTCACAGCCTTTAATAAATCATACTCCAGTTGTCTAATGAATATAACAAACCACTCCAAAATTAGTTAAAATTCACATTTATTATATAATCTGTCATGGTTCTCCAGATTTCCTGGGCTCAGCTTGATGGTTCTCTTTAGGCTCTGTCATGTTTCAGCCTGATAGTGACTGAATATGATGTCATCTGAAGGATCTCCTGGTTCAGATATTGAGACAGCTCACTCATAGACCTGGAAGCTGATGCTGGTAGACTTCTGGGAGCCTAGCTGAGCTGCTGATCAGAATGTCTTAATGTGAATTTGGCTTCTCAAAGCATAGGTTTCAAGAGGAACAGCCTGAAGGCATCTCAGAGACCTAGTATAAGCTTAAAGATAGCTTCTAATTAACTTTGGAAGTCACAAAGCAGTGCTTGTACTATTTTCTATAGGTTAATAGAGTCAAATAGACAGTGAGTTCTAAAGGCGAGAGCTATACAGTGTAGACTACTGCAGGTATGACCTCCCTGGGCATCACCAGCTACTATTAAAGACCCAATAAGAAAGTGAGATTCTTAATGTGGATCTGTCTGAAGAAGAAACAAAGAGACCTCAAACAGGAAGAACTAAGAGAGACTCTGTTTGAAGTTTATAATCTAGGTCAACTGAGAGACAAGCTGAAGTCTTGCAGGTTTGAGAAAGCTGATTGTGAAGTTATCTAGACTAGACTAAGACACAGGAATAAGGATAATAGCAGAGTGCAGGATGATCCTGATTATGTACTCCACACCCCACAAAAATACATCATCCTAGTTTTTTCCAGCTGGCTCCAATTCTACATTCTTGGCCCAGCACAGTGAGCATACTCTGTCCACTGCTTTATAAGAGTCAGCTTTGAGGTGCCTCCCCATTTTAGCCTTGTGTTTCAAACTTGCTGTAGCAGTGTCATGTAGAACCTGATCACTGTGGTGGGAAGGGATAGGCGAAGCACCTCTGCCTCACACTAAGAGGCCAGTTTCCCCAGGCCCAACTCAGTTGAAAGAAAGGACTTTACAAGATCTTCGGTCGAGACAACTACTTCATGGACTGACTAGAAGCAAATAGTCCAGAAATTCAGAAAATCCTTAAAAGAACTCTCCTGGCAAAGAAACCCAATTCCACCAAATTTGGTCTGTAGCTGTTCAAGCCTAGATGAACATGGAGAGAGACTGTCATATTAACTTGTATTTTCTTTAATTTCTAATGAGGCTAGATACCATAATTTGTTTATTGTTTGGATTTTTCTTCTGTGAACTTATTTTTCAGATCACATTTGTGTGTTTATTAGGTAGTTGTCTTTCTCTTGTAAATTAGGGAGTTTAGTCATAGTATTAATCTTTTTTCATATATTACCTGTGTCATAAGTATTTTCCCAATCCATCCTTCATCTGTTGACTTTAATAATGGTGATATTCTATTAAGCTATATAGTGATGAAATTTATCTATCTTTTATATAAATTTTGGATCTTTATTCTTGTTTTAAAGAGTTTAATACTCCAAGCCACCTTCCCATTACTCACTCTGGGAGCTTTCACAGGGATCTATCATCAACTCAGAACCCTCAGGTTCAATACATCAGATTCAAAGTTGCTACTCAGCAAATGCTATTGGAAATTTAAAAAGCAAAAGGATTTTGATTTGACCCAAATCAGTGCTTAAACTTAGATGGAATTATTTTTGCTTATGCCTAGACTTTTGGTGGCAGCTGGATTCAAAGGGAGAATTCCCAACTATATGCATAACACAGAGGAATTTAGCAGGTGTCATTGTGTGGCCTCTTATAACCACAGCTTAGCTTGGCAAAATCAGAAGGTGAGTTCTTTGAGCCAGTGAAAAAAAAAGTCTGAACTGAAAGTATACAGTATTTGACTTTGGTTCCTTCTCGATGTCAGTCACTGCTGTCGTCTTTGTCCTTTTTTCTTAGCCTGTCATTCTATCTTGTTCTCCTTTCTCCTTTCCTTTTCCTCTTTTCTCATCTACGTCTTCTTGCTATTTCATTTTATTCCTTTTATTGAAGACTCATGTGCGCTGGATTCAGGGATATCTCAGGATGAGACCTGCCTTGAAATTGTCCCAGAACAGAGTGTAGGCTCTATTTTCTTTCTTCTGTAGGCAGCATTGTCTCTTTCTGCTGAAAAGTTTGAGGGCAGTGAGGATATTGGATGTCACTTACATCCTTTTTCTTTGAGGAAGGGACTTCTTTTTTTTTCCTTCTCTCCTACACATACACTGACATTTAATTTTATTCAGTTAGGCTTATACCAGTTACAAGAATATAAATCCTGTTTTATTTGATGTGGAGAACAAGGTGTTAGCCCTTAGATGACCTGGGATGTGCATGGTTTTAAGCCACCACCTCCATGATGCTTAAGCTGGCTGGTCACCAGGCATGGGGGACACAATCAGTCTATCCACCAGGCACCAATACAAACTGTACTGCTTGGTTCCTGGCCCCAGCAATTGTTTTCAATGACACAAACTTTATAAAAGGGTTTGTTTTCTATCACCCTTTAAAAAAAACATGTTTAGTATTTTATTGCAATAACTTTGTTTTGCAAATGAAAATAAACTCTTATGTGTTGTTCGTACATGAAGATTTGGAGCTTCCCTCAGAGAACACAATTCTAATTCCATCGGCTAAGCCCCCATCACCACCAAACTTTACAGAATAACCTTAATCTCAGGCATCTAGAAGGTAGGGTTGTACTCAAAGCAGTGATCTAAAGAGGAAATGAATCACATTATTATAATTGCTGGCATATTTTCCTAAAGTGGATAAAGTTTTTCATTATCTAATACTACTATCAATTTAACAGCCTTTATCATTTATTACATTTCTGTTTATTTTAAAACCTGTGTTGTGTGCTGAAGAACTCAGTGTACATTATCTTTAGGTAAAGACAGGACTTAACATCTAGTATAAGAAGAAGACAATTTCAAAAAGCAAAATAGCTTAAGGCAGAATATAATTATGTGCAAATAAGAGCATTAAGTACTATTGGAGCAGAAGCAAGGAGAGAGTCATCACAACAAAGATAATAGTATCACTAAGGGCAATAGCAGCAGTGATAGTACTAAGAGCACTGTTGGACAGTGCCATGCACTGGGTAAGCACCTTATATATATTCTCTTAATTTTTTTAAATAGTGTATATGATATAGGTGCTTGTACGTTTCCTATTCCATGAAGGTAAAATAAAAGCAAAACAAATAAGCCAAAGAAAAGGAGGTAAAGTGATCCTGAGATGCATTAGATTCAGGGATATCTCAGGATGAGGCCGGCCTTCAAATTGTCCCAGAACAGAGCCCAGGCCCTGTTTTGTTCCTCATAGGCTCTGGCCATGTCTTCTGCACAGGATTCACTCTTTCTGTTGAAAGGTTCAATTCAGGTCAATCCAAATAGGAAGCAAGGGTCAAACTTAAATGTACCTTACACTAGACCGTAAACTCTTGGACTACTTTCTTACGGAGATGGCAACTGCAGAATGCATTTAATTTTGGCAGAAATCATAATGACTTCTACAGCTATGAGACAGCAACAGTTTAGCCTTAGCCTAGGAAACGAAAGATAAATTGAAGGGATGAAATAGATGCTTAGATAATGAGAGATTGGTTTTAGAAAATCATTGTAATCCTTGAATAAATGATGGAGTATCCTAAAATAAATGAAATTTTTGAAAGCCAAATAAAGTTATAACTTTTCAACCTCATATTATTTAATTATATGTAAATGTATTTTCACATATATTCATGTACAATATGCATATGTTAGATATATATTTTTTATATACACATGTACATTATATGAGTATATACATATATATAATAAGAATATAATACACACATATATAATTGTGTAAATATAACATACACATAATGTGCATATATAATATAAATTATGTATAATAAAATGATCAAATAAAAATCTGAAAAGAATTTTAAAAATCAGTAAATATATTTTAACAATGTTATGGTGTGGTGACCAAGGTTTTCTTGATTAAACAAAGAATTCAAAAGCTGTGGCTTTTATTTTAGGAAAAGTGTCTACATATTTGACTATATAAAATTTAAACTATGTGAATACAGACTTTACTGAAAAAAAAGGTAATTATTTTAAAGAATATTTTGCTGCACAAAAATTATACATAGGTTTAATATCACTAACATACAGTATTTTCTTATGAATAAGTAAAAAGTAAACAGAATAAAAAGGTAGAAAATGAACGGATATTCAAGTAAAAGTAAGAAAAATGACTAAGGCACATTTGGAAAAAAGCCAGCTATGCTAGGAATCCAGAAAATGCAAATGAAAACAGCAGTACCACCGCTTTCCTATTGCACAGACAATATTAAAAACAAAAAGGTTTGGCTGCTCCCATGATGATGGGAATGTGAGGAAAGGGTACTAAGGATGAGATGCATTTACTGCTGACCCAGCACTGCTTTGTTTGAGAAACTGCCTTCCTCTGCGTTCATACCCCGAGGGTACTCATGTTTTCACAGGGCCTTGTCAACCCTTACAAAACAGAAATTCACAGGAGAAGACAAAATATCCTCCTATGTATTTTTTCTAATCTTTTATTTTGAAGTAATGGTAAGATTTACAGGCAGTTGTAAGAAATAATACAGATATTCCTTATACCTTTTACTCAGTTTCTTACAATGGTGACATGTTGCAGAATTATATATAATATCACACCCAAGATACTGACATTGAGACAATTAAGATACAAAACATTTCATCACAAGAATCCCTCATTTTGTCCTTTGTTAGCCACTCCCACTGCCCTTCCAGTCCTACTTCCTCTTCCTTAACCTGCCGCTAATGCTAACCTGTTCTCTACTTCCATAATTTTGTTATTTCACGACTGTTAATAAGTGGAATCAAACAGTATGTCAAGTATGTCAGTATGTCACCTTTTGGAATTCCTTTTTTTTTTTTGTCAGTCAGCATAGAATCATCTAGATTCTTGTATCAGTAGTTGGTTATAAATGTCTATGGTGTGGATGTACCACAGTTTAGTCATCCTTTGAGGGAAGAGAGTTGTCTCTAGTTTGGCAGTAAAGACTAATGCTACCATAACTACTCAAGTACAGGCTTTGTATAAATATTGGTTCTCATTTCTCTGAGATAAATGCTGAGGAGTGTGGTTTTAAATTATGTAATAGACGCTTTTTTTTTTTTCTGCCAAAGTATTTCTGAGCGGCTATACCATTTTACATTCCCTCTATGAGTGGTCCAGTGTCTCCATTTCCTCCTAAGTGTTTGGTGGTGTCAGTTGTTCTTTATTTTAGCCATTCTGGTGGTATCACTGATGTCTCATGATTTTAATTTGCATTTCTCTGATGACTTTTGATACTGGATATTTTTTCATGTGCTTTTTTTTTTTTTTCTCCTTTTGGATCTTGTTAACATTTTTAGTGTTCCATTTTTATTTATAATGTTTTTGAATGTGTCTTTGTATACCTTTTCCAGTGGTCATTGGGTTTCACTTTACATATACAGCAGAGTCTACTTGTTTTATCACTTTACCAATTTGAGTCAAGTCTAGCAAATTGACCCCCTTTATGTCTTTTTACTCTCCCCTCTTTATAATTGTCTTAAATTTTTTACCTACGTACTTAGATCCACATCAGAAAATGTACTAAGTTTTGCTTCAACCATCCAACCCAATTTAGAGAACTCAAATAGGAAGGAACACTTACTCTATGCAAAGTTTTTGCCTACTATGTTTTCTTTGTTGATCTTCCAGTCTTCCTTCTTTCAGCATTTTATCTCTGTTTAGAAAACGTTCTTTAGTTATTCTTTTGGCTAGATCAGCTGATGGCAGATTCTCTTCATCTGTGAATCTCCTGATTTTCTCTTTATTCCTGAAGGATATTTTCAGTGAATGTAGGATTCTGGGTTGATTGTTCTATCCCTTTTCTTTCTGCAATTGAAAAATGTGCTGCTCCCTTCTTGGCCTTGATGGTTTCTGATGATAAATCTACTATCATTTGATTTTCCCCTAGAGGTAAGATGTCATGTCTCCTGCTGTGTTAAAGATTTTTCCTTTGTCTTCAGTTTTCAGAAGTTTGGCTATGATGTGTCATACTGTGTAGATTTTGAATTTGTCCTGTTTGGGGTTTTATCAGTTTACTGAACCTGTAGTTTTTTCTCTTTTGCCAAATTGAAGAAATTGATAATTTATCTTTTATCTTTGCTGAGGCTTTCTCTTTTCTTCATTGTTTTAAAACTTGTTCATAATTTTAAAGTATTTTTATAATGACTGTTCCATAATCTTTGTCAGGTAATTCTAATATATCTGCCATCTTGGTGTTGATTACTTGTTTCCATTCAACTTGGGGTTTTTCCTAGTTGTTGGAATGACAGGTGATTTTTGATTGAAACCTGGACACATTGGGTATTATCTTCAGAGATGCTGCATCTTCATGAAACCTGCTGTTTTTAGTGTCTGATCCATTCTAGAGGGTAATGAGGTGTACAGTCAAGCACTTGTCAGGTTGGGGAAGGAGTTCAGTTTCTCCACTCAGCCTCTGTTAATAGCTGGAGCCTGGTAGGGTGGGGCATGGTATCACTGCTGGGAGTTCTAGCTTCCTAGATCTTGGATGGTATCATTCTCGCTGGGATGGGTAGGAGTGCCTCCTTCCTGCTCCCTAATGCGCGCGGGTAGCAGGTAGTCTCATTATCGCTCAATGGAGGTAAAAGTCCTGATTCTACTCTAGGCCTGGTATAGGCCTCCTTTTCTGATAGCAGGAGAGGTGGTGGTGGCAGCAGGAATTGGGACTCTTCTTTACAGCCTGGTGAATGTGTAACTGTGCTGCTCACTGTGCTTGACCTTCCTCAGCAGAGTAGAAGAGGTGACAGATTTTCTTGCTGTCTTGGTGGAAGAAGAATGGTTGTTATTCTAACATTTTGTTACTTAGCTGGCTTCCCCTTTCCTGCTCCTACAGAAAGAGAGAGCAGGTTTGGGGGCCTTTTATTCTGTCTCTGTTCATTAGAGAATTTCCCACTGCTGCCTCCTTCGGCTCCAAGTTTGCAGTATGTGAAGCAAAAAGGAAATCCGGGAGTTTTTCACTGTGTTACTCCTTGGAGTCTGAGTTCCTAATCCTTCTGCCTTCTTTGCTCCAACTTGCAGAATCTTCTTGTTTGTTTTATATATAATGTCCGCAGTATATACCTGTATTTGGCAAGAAGATAAGGAAAAAATTTCTATCATCCTTCTTTGCGTCCAGTGACGAGCATTTTGAAGCCAGGTCCCTCTCACTTGTCTTCTTTACACATTTTTTTGAATACTATCAGACTATTTTTTCATATTTTATCAGAAACTGTTTTATCTTGTGTCAAAAGAATAGTCTCCACAAAATTGAAAGTTTATTTTGAATCAAATATATTTATATATTTCACACTGATTTTGGAAAATTCACATTTATGATAGTCTCACATTTAACATGTATACAATATTCTATTCTACTTGCTCCTATTTTATATGCTTTAAAATCTAATAGTTTTTGTATTATATCTATAATACTTTACAGTCAAATTCCTAAGAAATCTATTTCATTGAGTTGCAACTATAACTTGATTATTTTTCCTTCACTGATGTCTGACATAAAAAGGCACTATTGATTTGGTATCCCTATCTTCTGCACAGTCACCTTATCAAGATCACTTATTCATTTCATTAGTGTGTAACTAAAACCTCTAGGGCTTATCAGCAACAATAACTTTTAATTTTCTCCTACTATTAAAATAATTTTATAATTTTCCCAGTAATGTCCATTGCTTCATTAATCTAGTAACTGAAGTGCAATACTGAAAAAATGGGGATCAGTGGGAATGTTTAAATAGATGCTGACTTGTCCACAGCAAAACTGAATTTTCACTTACTGTGGAAATAAGTTACCATGGATAGATTTCAGCGATGAAGGGTGAAGTGAGAAGAGTAAAATGCACTAATATGATCCAATTTTTATAAAACAGTAGAGAAGATATCTACGTATTTCATATGCTACATATGAATATGATTAAGTAGAGGGAAATCTATGAAAATATATCAAATTGGTTATATTGTCAACAGCAGATGAGAGGAAAAGGAAAGCTAAGCAACAAGAAACTAAAAGACTGTATTAGGATGTTATTTATCAGTGAAATAGCACATACGAGTACCATTCGTGTTCAATTACGTGGACATGAGGGATGATGGTCAAAGCAAGGTTAGCAAGCTCATGATCTCTGGTGCGATATTTCATCTTTTGTTTTTTATTTTTAAAAATTATTCAAAACTTTTGTTATAAGACTATGTTATATGATCATAGTAACATAGGATAACATTTTAATGGTGGAACTTTTTTTTTTAAAACAACAGCTTAGTAACGATATTTTTAACTCAAGCATCAGTCCAGGCCCCTTGCAAATATATGCTTAAATTTCTCTGATGAAAACACCAGAAACTAGAAGACTAACAGTAAAGATGAGAGAAATAATTAGAATATCCTAAATTCGGGGGTAAACCTCGCAGCAGCGTTTTGGAAGAGCAGGGCCTATGTATTTTCAGAAGTCTAGAAAATGTTAAGTAACGGACACTTTCTCAGTACTTTGGGATAGATAAACCACTTCTAGATTTTTCTTTCTGGGGGTCAGTATAGACAAGATTCAAAATCTTCAGATGGAAAATACACTCTCCATGGGTGGGTCACTTATAGCACTTGACTAGAAGAGGCTTAACTTCCTTGGTACAGTCCTACTCAGATATCATGCAATAGGGAAGGGGGACATTTTCCTAAAAATGATTGGGTTGCTTTAATCCAAAGAAAGCAACGGCCAATCTAGAAAAGTAACAAGAAAGCAAAGGAAATACTACATGTCCATGCACAGGCTCTTAGAGGCTGAGGGTCTGTCCGAGCCGGGACTCCCTGCTAGGGCACCCTCTGCTCAATTTACTTCCATCTGAGTTTCCTTTCTTTCCCACAGGCTCAGGGGTTCAGCCTCCTTTCTGCTCCAATTTGTACATTCATAGAAGTCCTTTTCCTTTAGGTCTCACAGACTCTGCTGCTATTTTTCCTTTACATTAGTCTTGACTGTTGGAGTTCAGTCTCACTTCTTCAAATGCACATACTGAGACAGTGATAAATCAAAACAAAGTAAAAAGATGAAGATATATATAAACTGTCTCAGTAGAAGGACAGATGGTATGAGGAAAACCAGTTTAAAAGAAGTTACTATCACTGGACTACACTGGTACTCCAGGGGAAACTGAGGAATCTGACTCAGGGAAAAATAAAGATCCCTAACAGGTTCACCATGGTGGGGGGCCATTGTCTGTTGAGATGAGTAGTACTCATTCAATGAAAATGTCAAGGAGACTTTAACGAAGGAACTTTTCCTTCTTGACATGAAGAAGCCCACAGTAGGCTGCCTTTCCAGCATCTGTAGTTGACACTCTGACTGAGGCCTCTGTCTGTGTGTGGTTCCTGAATATCAGTGCTCAGTGGCTTATATCAACAGTCTTTATTTTTTCTCTGAGGTGCGGATCTGCTGGTCTGCTTCTTGTCTCAGGTGCAGTTTCCCTGGGACATCTCCGCTTTATTCTGTGCTCTGGTAGAAGGAACAGTAGCATCTGGAGAATATCTTTTATTACGGAAACAGCACAAATGGAAGAATGCATTCCCACTTATTCAAGTACATTTCAACCTTTTGTTTGTATCACATCTTTTAATATCTCAGTGCTTAAAGAAAATCAAGTTCTGTGCTGGACTTTAAGGGACAGGGATTTCCTACTTCCATGGAGGTTGTGGTTGTGGTTGAAACCAGGAAATAAACATTTTTTGAACACCTGAAATCCACTTTATTTCCCACAAGACCTTTCATGAGTGTGCCAGAGGATAGTCAGAGAGTTCAGAGCTGGGCAGATTGCATTAGGGAAGGATTTCTTTACTGATGATATAACAAAGAATTGAATGAAAAAACTTGAAAGTGAAGAATAAAGAAAGAGAAGGGAGAAATCTGAAACAATGTGTTCCAACTATCAGTGTTTTGGAATGGTGATATAATATGTGATTAGAATTTTCTATAGCATTTTCAACAATTTCTACAATGGATGCTAATGTTTCCATATTCAGAAATCACACACACACACACACACACACACACACACACACTCACATACACAAAAGAATTAAAGAAAGAAATGTCCTCCAAGGAATCTTTTCTTCTTAGCTAATGGAAACACAAACAGCATGGCATTGATGGAAAGGAAGGGAGAGAATTTTTATTTTTTTAAATCTCAGTAGGTTTTAAAGGGAAAGCAAATGCTGCAAATACCATTTCTTCTCTGCTAGTTAAATTCTGCACTCAGGGCAGAAGCTAAAGATCACATTTTTATAAGGCATTGATTTTCTTGGAGGGCAAGAGATAGAAAGCATTTTAAGGAATTAATGTCCATACTCAATTCTGTTAAGAGGGTAATGATTTATTGGGTCAAGGATGTTGACTTTCTTCTCCTATTCTTCTCCTCTCAGTTTCCTCATCTGCAAAATGAAGAGGTGAATACAGTGATCTCTAAGTTACCTTCAAGATCTCACTTAGAGTAATTCTGATATTTTTCTGCAACCCAGTTGTTTACCATTAGAAAATGCATGCTCCAAAGTGAAAGGTCTAATTCTTTATTCTGCTTTATTCTGACATTTTTATCTTAGCTAGCACAGAAGCACATGTGGGCAGTTCTTTTCTTATTGATTTTCAGTTAAATAAATATTAATGTATAGAGTAAAAAATTTAAAATGTAGAGAAAATAAACCAACTTACCTACAATCCCATCAGCATCAAACTTTCATATTATGTTTCCAGTATTTCCTCAGTGCATAGATAGTACCATTTATTTTGTATAATTGTTATTCTATTTTTAGGAATTTATCTATTGTGACATATCCCCTGCAATTAAATTGTCTTCTAAGCAGTCATCTGTAATGGTTAGATGAGATGTCATAATTAAAAAATTATTCACAGACTGTATTTTTAATACTTTTTTTTTACCTTCCTGTTTTTACAGTTTGGGTTAAGGATTAAATTCATGGGCTTTGAGATTCAACAGACTGAGTCTATTACTTACAGATGGTGATTCTAGACAACGGCTTTGACTTCATTAAGCTTCATTTTTCTGATCTACAAAATAGAAATGCAGTTTGTAAGGTCTATCTAAGATTTATTAGTAAATATGACTATTTACTATGTATATACAATTTCTTATAAAGATTAAATGAAACAATGCTGTGTCAGGGGGATAGTATTTCACGTTCTAAGCCATGCTTACTCTCCATCTTGCCGCCAACCCTTATGGAGTATCTTGGTTTTATTCCATAGTGACTCCTCCTAACTCAAAGTTTGACACACCTCATTCACTCTGGAACCAGAAAACAAAGGCTACATATACTTGACAATTAAAGTTTCAGAATTTCCAGTCTGAGTAGAAGACAGAAAAATATACATATATATACATGTAAGAGAATTATTTGTGCCTCCAAACTGGGTAAAATGTAACATGGGCTAACCAGGAAAAGGAGAGAGGGACTATCTCAATCTTCCTTGTATTCCCAGCACCAGTCACCTTTATGGAGTTGTCTTAGAGGCCATCTGTACCCTGCATTGCAGATGATGAGGATGGCACACATGAGTCTAGTAGTGATTGCTACTGTGACTGCTCAGACCCCTTGCAGCTCCTCCTCTCTCTACCTTCCCCTAGTATAATACATCCAGTATGACCCATAACCCTTTTAGCAACCGGAGCCCTTATAATCCTCCAAGCCCTGGATCCCTAGTAGGCTGGTATGACTTTCATCTGAAGGAGGCAGGACTACACAGAAACAGTTCAGCTCTTACACTCACCAGTGTGTGTGGTGTGCATGCCTGGCTACACACAGAGCTGCCTAGGATGTGCCTCCAGTGGAAGAACTCAGTGCATATGTGCTCTTCTGAGTGTTTTCAGGTTCTATTCAGTAAATTCTAAGCATCCTTGTATGTGTATTTTTTCATATTTTTTATTTTTTCTCTAAGACAATTTATTAAAGATGTTTTCTTAGATAATTATTCTTTTGAGGATGGACATTGTAAAGACCTGTAATACATATAAATGGTCTTGGGTTTAAAATGATTTAGTGTATTTACCCTATAATGAGAGGATATGCTTTCCAATGTTTTCACCTATATTAGTGCAAATAAATAGCCACATTCCTATTTCATCTATCTAAAAGTAAGATACACATATTTATTGCAAAACATCTGAAAATTATGAAAAGTCCAGAATGTTGACAAAATTAGCTCTTTGCCATTGTTTTTAATTCAAGTTAGTATTCTTTGATAGACACTGTTTTATTTAGCCTGTCCTGTAGCAATAGCTTTTGGGTTGGTTATATTATTTTGCTACTAGCTAAATCTCACAATGTATTTCTTGAACATACATTTTTGTGGGTTTGTCCAAATGTACCCTTAATGTAATATCCTTATCCTTGCTAATACATCTCAATCTTAAAATTCCTTTGAGGAAAGCAATCATATTTACTTGACAACCATGATAAATCTGACTCTTCTATTTTATCATTACATTTTTTTTTTTCTTTATAGCATTACCTACAAGTTCTAAAAAAATACAAAATAGTTACAATACTAGGTTTCCTCTCTCCTCCCTGATTTTAATGGGAATGCTTCAAAATATGGACAATATATTTTTACTGATTTCACAGTTTTGTAATCACAAATGTAAGTAGCTTCCTATTCTAAATTTTCCCAAAATTTTTATGTAGAAGTGAGTGATGAAATATACCAAATGTTCTTTCAGTTTTTATTGAGCATTCGTGCATTTTTCTCCTTTGTTCTATAATGTGGAGAATTAAATATAATTATAACGTTGACTTCCCCTTGAATTTCCAGAATAAATTATATATGTGACTGATTTGAATCTATCTTATGATTCTGCTATTTCAGGGTTCAGTCTCCTAAAACGTTGTTTTTGAAGTTGCCACAATTCTGCTGCCACTGCTGTCATTCCTGGGTTAGGTGACTCCCTCAGTCGCCAGCTTAATCACACAGTGTTTAAGAACTTTACCTCATTTTACATTCTCAGTTATTTTCTTTTGATTTTAAAGATGTCAGTTTCATTGGACTGTGATTGTCAAAACCAATTGTAAAACATTTAAAGTGTCCAACACTCGCAGTTGCCTGAAGTATTATAATCCCACTTTAGAAAAAGGGTTTAGAAGAGTTAAGTGTCCAAATCACAAAACATTTCTTTAAAAGAGAGCAAGTATTTAAATATAGATCTGTTTAATTTCCAAGCCTGTAATTTGAATCATTTCATGTGTCTCTTTATTTAGCGGCAAGACTGGCCTGTAGGTTACTTCTTAGTGTTCTGTTTGACAAGCTTTATTATCAGAGTTATGTTGGTCCTAGTAAAGCAAATTGAAAAGCTTTCCATCTTTTCCTACCTTCTGAACTGTTTTCAATAGCGTAGAATTAAAATATTTCTCCATCTCTAAGACTATACCTATATTATTATTGCAAAATTTGTATGTGTTTCTGTTTTATTTCATTTTTCCTTATCAGATTTGAGTCTATACTTCATTGGTTTTTGTCAAAGAAAAATACTAATTTTAGATATCAGTGATAATGTTTTTATTCCTACTTTCTTTATTTTCCTTTGAGGATTTTATTTTTGTTTGACTTCTTGGGTTGAATATTCATTTCATTGATTCTCTAACAGGATGTCAATACTGTGACCACAGCTTCTACTTTTGTCTCCCTCTCACTTCCAATAGCCTGATAAAATAACTCTATCAATATATTAAGGGGAAATCCTACAAGTCAACAGAATGAAAACAGCGATACGTAACACAATAAAAACATGGATAAAAAACTGGATAAGGCCACCAGACATCCATCCATATACATCCCAAGGACCCAGGTTTGAGACCTGGGATGTGGGGAAACAACCAAGAAGAACAACTGCATAAAATAAATAAATGCTTCTTCTTCTAAAAAAAGAAAAAGAAAACAGTAATATTAGTTTGTTTTAGAGTTAAGAATATTATAAAATAAGAACAAGAAAAACTATCTCATAGGTTGAAAGATCATTATTTAAAACTAAAACATGGTCATGGGTATTGAATAACAAAACAAAATAAACAAAGAAAGAAAATGCAGAGAACTTCAAGTCTGCATTATTATTATTTAGCTAAATATTCCCTTCCCTTCTCTGTGGGGCTCCCTCTAGATTATACTTCCTGCAGCTAGATTATACTTCACCACTTCTATCATTAGTCTTAGATGTTTGATTTGCTTTGAAATGCAACCTATGCCCACTGCAGTGGAGTTTTCAGAGGCCCACCATCCTCTGCCTCACATGGAGAAGTACTACAGTGGGTCTTCTCCTTTTTCCCAGGCCCTTATTTTAAAGATAATGTGACAGAGTCTCAGCCTAACACCAGTTCCATGTGGCATGAGAAAGTCTAATCCTTTCTCATTACAGGCACTGAAATCTTAGGATTTGTTTTCTTGCTATGAGGGGCCTAAGTGGACTGATTTAACAAGCTTAATAAATATTCTAGAATTCAACAAGAAAGAGATAATGGCAGAAATGTAAAAACAAAGAGTTCAGAGCATGGACCAGATCTAGGAAATCCAAAATGTGTAGAAGAAAAATCTAAGTTATTTTTATTCTATTGGATATTAATTAAAGGTGTAGATTAATCAGCATACAATTGAATTCTTTCTATATTAAATGTTCTCATTAAGGAAGGTATCACTATTTTGTTCTTTTTTCCTTCAGTGCAGTTTTGCAGATTTTTTCCTGTAGTTTCTGAATATTTTTCCTTTATGGAAACTGAAAGCGATATTTGTTTTAAGTGTTTATGTTTTAAAAATTTATCAAAATCAGTCTGCAATGTGTAAATTTATTTTCAAGTTATATATTTTAAAATTCTCAAACTTTGTTGTGATATTGTATTCAGTGATAAACTTCAAAGTAGACATTCCTGCTCCTTATTACCTGAGATTCAAACTTAGTTGACCTGGGAAAGACCTAGACATACACAGTTTTAAGAAAATTTTGATTTAGAATAGATGATTGTTCACACTTAGAAAAAATGCTTTTAAGTGGTTTCCAAAGTCTTTAGCTGTGTGTTTGCTTTTAAATAGGAAAAAAACAAAACAAAACCCCCTAACCTCAACCATGTTAGAATAAAACTTTCCTTCTATTTCTCATCTTTAAAAAGGCAACAGTGTTAAAAGCTGAAAAATTAAACTTAACAATGGCTGGAATCTTAACTTCTCATTTACTGCTTGTCTTCCTTGTTTACAACAATGGGTGGTATAACTAAATTCCTGCTAAGTGAATGTTTATGTATATATAGAGACATATATACAGGCATGTATATATATGCCTTAGAAAATAAAAACAAAACAAAACACTTTATCCCAAATAATTTTAGAAAGTTGTGGCTTGGTATCATCATTTTGTTTTTCTCTTAATGGTGCACTACTTCTGGAAATTCAGAAACTATAACCCTCTTCTCTTCTGAATTTTAAAAATGTGTTTCATGACAACTTCAGAGCCTGATCTTCTCCATAGAAATAGTGAGAATTTTTTACTTCCTGCTTCTAAATAAGAAAAGGGAAAACTCAGAAAATTAAATTTGATAGAAAAGTCAACTATTTTATTTTTTTAGGTGTATTATAATAAATCTTTAAATATCAGTTATAGAAAAATAAAAGCCAAGACATAGTGCAGTTTGTCAGAACAATATCTTGGGAGGCTCTTATTTCTTTCATTTGAAAATTTGTTTCATGTCCTAATTTTTGAGCAGAGAAGGAAAAACTAAAACACTTGAATTTAAAAAGTGAAGACACAATGTTTCCAATTAGCAAAGCATACTGCAGAAAAGGAAATTAAAAACATAAGAATCTATCCATGTAAAATTAATATCCATCATGGGCATATAACCTCTCATTTTCCCATCATGATCCTTATGATATCTTCATAACTGATTGGGGGGTTCAATTTCCCAAATGAACTTTTGGGTCCTTTTCCTTAAAAAAATGAATTGTTGTTTTGTGTTATAGCTAGAATCATGTACAGTAAATAACTAAATGTTGTAGTGTAGATCTTGTTTAGTTAACAACCAAGATAATAAACAATATTTGTTCCAGATAATTCACTATTATTTTTCCTATGGGTTTTAGAGTTATTTTATTGACATAGCATTGGTTTTAACATTACATTGCTTTCAGGTGTATGGCATTATAAATTGCATGTATATATTCCTTTTTATGATCACCACCAAAAGTCTAGTTTCCATCCATCACCATATAGCTGACTCCTTTTATCTTATTTACCCATCCATTTCCATTTTCCCTCTGGTAACCACCATTTTGTTCTTGTAATCTGAGAATTTGTTTTTATTTGTTCATTTTTTTTAGCCTTTTACATATCAGTGAAATCATATAATATCTATCTTTCTCTATCTGACTAATTTCACTTAGCATAATATTCTCTTCATCCATGTGATACAATGGAAAGATTTCATCTTTTTACATTTTGGGTATAGTAATATTCCATAGTGTGTGTGTGTATACACACACACATATAGACACGTATTTATTATGTATATATCTAAATAGCATTTCTTTATCTGTTATTCTGTCAATGGGCATTTAAGTTGTTTCCATTCCAGTTGGTTATTGTAAATAATGTTAACACAAACATAAGGTTGTATATAGCTTTTCAAAGTAGTATCTCCATATCTTTTGGATAAATTCTCAGAAGTGGAATAGTTGGATCATAAAGTATTTCTTTTTTATTGAAGCAGTATTGGTCTGAAACATTATATAAGTTTCATATGTACAGCTTCATACTTCAGCAGCTGTATCGCCTCACCATACCCACCACCAAATGTATTTTTAATCCTAAATTTTTGATGAATCTCAATACTGCTTTCTATAGTATCTTCACCAGTTTACCTTTTCTATGGATTTTTTAAATATGGTTGAGATCCTAATGCATGTATAATTTCACATCCTGCTGTTTACTTGATAATTTAAGAATAACTCATTATAAGACAAATTTGTAAGCATAATTCAGGGAATAAGTATTATGCTGACTGAAATTAAAGTGAATAGTTTTTATGTTATATTTCTTATCTGACATTAATTAAAAATAAAATATCAAGGTCAATTGCTTTTTGAAGCTACTCTTGACTTACAATAATTCAAAATAATAAGCAGCATATTTACCTACTATTGCTATAAAATGCTATGTAACCATATGTTCAGCATTTGGTAACAACAAAAATGTAAAAGCATGAACTCAGAAATGACTACCACTGTCACTTTCATCTATATTCATATTTTAAATAGGCAATGTGATCCAATTCAAGTTCAGATGGTGAAAAGTGGATTTTCTCCATAGAGGTTGGTAAGGGAAGAATGAGAAAGACTTTTTTGAATAACAGTCTTATATCTACAATGGCACATTTATCCTTCTATTTTTTGTGTCATGAATTGCTCTGAACTAATGTAAAATTACTTAAATTTGTTTAGAGATAAATTTAAAAGAAGTAATACACTTGTAATTCATACTACTTGAAATTATTTGGTTTTCTAAGAGTACTTTGCTACATTTCCAGAATCCTGTAGAAAACATATTGTGCATTTTGTAGAAATAGTAATACAAGAGGTATTGTGATAAGTGTGCAGAATTGAAGGTTAATGATAGTTGCAAATATTCTGTTATTTAGTTTTGCTACCCTGGCCCTGGGTCTGAAACCTAGGTCCATGACTTTTACAGTGTAGTCTAAGACACCTGAGCCAGAGACGGAGACTCAAATATTCTTAAAATTCCAGTCTCTCCATGTACTAATCTAGTCATGACTCCGTTTGAAATAAGACTCTTATTTGATGTTAGAGGAGGAATACATATGTGAGAAGAAAACTGGAAATTTGAGGAAATATCTGGCAAACTAATACTCTTAACAGAAAGGCATTCATTCATTCCTTTGTGAAAATGAAGTAGACTGTCTTTTGCGTTGACTTCGGTTGGATGCTGTGATATGCTGAGTACTGTCCTCCAATATATCCAGATTCTACTCTCTGGAATCTGTGGATGCCATATTATGTGACACAAGGGGCTTCACATAGGATCACATTTGAGGTGAAGAGATTGCCCTAGATTATCTGAGTGTGTCCTGCATGGCATCCAAGTGTCCTTATGAAATGGAGGCAGGAGTGGATACATAGTTACTGCAGAGGAGAAGAAGGCGTCATGTTGATGGAAGCAGAGATTAGAGGGATGCACTTCCATCGTGGAGCAAAGAGTCATAAACCAAGGAACACGAGGGGCCGCCAGAAGCTGTATAAGGCAAGGAAACAAATTCTTCCCTGAAGCACCTAGGGCATATGACCTGCGAATACCTTGATCTCATCCCAATGAAACAAATTTCGGGCTTCTGGTCTCTAGAACTTAAGAATTTATTTATGTTATTTGAAGTGACAGTATTTGTGGTAATTTGTTCCACATGCAATGATTGAGTCGAAACTGTGTCTTAGACTCTATTCCTTTGAGTCAGTCTGTGCTGAAAATAAAGAATGGTGGCCTTCACTTTGTTGTAGGTTGAATTGTGTCCACCAGTACCTCCAAATATGACCTTTATTTGGGAATAGAGTGGTTGCAGATGACCAAGTTAAGATGAAGTCATTAAGGTGTGACCTAATCTAATAAGGTTCTTGTACTTATAAGAAGAGGAGATTTGGACACACACACGCTGTCTCTGCCATACTGATCTCAAGCCTATGGCCTCCAGAATTTGGAGTCAATGCCTTTATTTTGCTTAAGTCTACCAGCTTCTTGTTTTGTTTGGGGGCTCCCTAGGAAAGGAATATAGCTGTCTATGAGAATTCATGCATCACAGCTTTTTTACCAAACCGTATCATGGGCAGCTATCCTCTCATATCTGCCTAATAATGAGTCCTAATGGTTAATGCCAAGATTTCCCTCTGGAATTAGTTTTACTCAGATTTGTTTTGTTTGTTTTTAAATTGTAAATGCATGAGTTCCTAGGTAGCTAATTCTGTTTAATTTGGCAAGCTGTCTTGCTAACACATCTAACCAAGTTTCACCTTTCTGCTCTCTGCCTCTCTCTCTCTCTCTCTCTCTCTCTCTCTCTCTCTCTCTCTCTCTCATAGTAAAGTCAGATTTCATGCAACATAGCATACACAGGTTTGCTTGTAACAAACATCATTTGGTATAGGTTATCAGTAAGACTTCATACGAGACCCAATTAGAGCAAAGCCCATTAAGCAGTAAGAAGATGACTAAAGGTTAGTTAAGCCAAATAGAAAGTTCTTCATTCTATCTGCTCATTTCCTTTCCTGTTTTCCCAAAGCCAAAACTAAAACTATTTGCATCTTCTGATAGTGGCTGGGTGGGCTCTTTGGGTATGGGTTGAGTCTGCTGGCTTACTGAGCAGAGTTTCTATGTCTGTGGCTAGGGAAAAAGGGAGCACAAATGTAGTTTGTACCCCAGAGAGCTACTGCATACATTTGGTTGTGGAGGGGCTGGGGGTATGCATCCTCAAGGATTGCTATTAGGGAGTTGGGAGTGGGGAGGTGTCTTGTGTCTTTACTAGTGTGTATGTGCATCTGTGTTCTGAGCCCTCTTGCTAATCAGAGAGCCACCCTCCTAGTCTGAGGTTTAGAGACTACCTTCTAAAGAACTTCCAAGGTCAGAGGGACATGGTCTGAAGGGACAGTACTCAGAGCAGCTTTCTCCCAGTGCCCTGTGGAACAAGGTCCCAGGCCTCTACTCCTTCTGCCTGTCAGACCCACGGTGGGATGATAACAGAGGTGGACCTTTCTTTCTTTCATTGTAATCATAATTTTATTATTTATTTTGTTTACATCTCGATGCTTTTGAGGATTTTGAAATCACACCTCAGTCTTTGTGTATCCATACCAGCTCCACCATCAGAGGTCTAGTGCCCTTTACCCCGACCTTGTTCCCTCCTTCATTCCCCCTCCAACCTCCTGGTAACCACAGAACTGCTTCCTGTGAATTTTGTTGTGGTTTGCTCATATGTTCTGCTTCTTTGTACTTCACATATGAGTGAAATCATCCTTACTTCTCTTTTGCTTTCTGACTTATTTTGCTTAACACGATCCCTGCTTGTTCCATCCAGGTTGTTGCAAAGGGCACAATTTCATCTTTTTTAGTGGCTGCATAGAATTCCATTGAGTATACACACCACAGCTTCTTTTGCCAGGGGCAGACTTTTCTTTCAGTCTCACTTTGAGAGAGGTTGTTTCTGAAATAAGCGCTGGTGCACTGTTGCTGGTAAGAGTGGCGGAGGCCTAGCGATGGAGGAGGCCCAGCAATGGAGGAGGCCCCGCAATGGAGGAGGCCCCTCAATGGAGGAGGCCTAGCGATGGAGGAGGCCTAGCACTCTTTCTTTCTCTGATATGGGGGCTGTAGATGTGAGACATGCGATGGCACTGTCACCAGCTTTTCATACCTAATGCTGAAACATAGCGATTTCTGGAGGATGTAAAGAATGGTTTGATGAGATTTAGCTTAGAGAAAGATTATATCATCCTGTTTGTTCTGCCATTGACCAGAAGCCAGACAAATGCAATAGTCAACTGTGTTGAGTTCACCATGTGCCAGATTCTGTTCTCTCGTTTTTCTTGAAACACTTCACCTCATCACTTTAAGGTGGGTGTTATTATTGTAATTACTCATAGGTGAGAAAGCTGAGTGAAAGGGTCTGTGCAATCACGGAACCAGCAAATCAGAGGCAAATGTGGGTTAATACCTTAACCTGTATGAAAATGGTTTGAACTGTATTTGTAAATGCTGAAAACCTATTTATAACTGATGAGAACAAATTGAAAAGAAGAATGCAGAACAACAATATTCCTGTCCAACAGAAAACATCCTGTGTAAACATTTCTTCACTATCTGCAACAGTGCTGTTTCCCGCATCTAGAACTGTGTGTGTGTGGTTTGCTTGTTTGGATCTATTAATTATTGACACTAACTATTTTGTTTTTCTATAACATACACACACACACACACACACACACACATATATACACACAAACATATATTTATTTCTATTTATGTTGAAACTAGGTTTGATTTTCAAGGACTATCTCCTCTCTCCCTCAATTCCTCCCTCCTTCCCTCTCCCTTCTGCTCCTTTCTTCCTTCTTTTCTTACTTATTCAACATATATTGACTAAATGTCTACTATGTGTAGACCTGGTTCTAGATTCTGAGGACAACAGAAAGCAAGATACACATATTCTTTGTTCTCACAGTAGTCAAGCTATTTTTCTACCACACTGCTGTTGTGTTCAGGCAAAATTTCATAGTTAAGCACTTAGGTAAAGAATAAGAGAGAATGACCAGGATAAAGGAGAAATGCAGTCCATGGGAGACCCCAAATGCCCTAGAAATCAAGACAGGTCTGTGCTAGGGTAGTGTTTTTCTAAGCTGTTCTTGCATGTATTTCCTTCTCTCTCTAAAAAAAAAAAAATTATTGATATTAATCTTTTGTTCACAATGCTACATTCATTTTTGAATATTGACATGGTACCTCGATCTATATTTCACAGCACACCACACACCAGAGTTTTAATATCCTTTACCTCCACCTTTCCCCCTCTTTCCATCCCTCCCACCGCCCCCCCTTTCTTTGTAAGCCTGATGAACAGATGCAAGTAGCCCCAGTTAGCTAAGGGAATCCCTCCAAGCTCTGTGCTGTGGGGAACAAAGGTTGGGCTCTGCTGGGCTGTAAAGGTCACTGGCTTATCCAGGCAACTGGTAGAACTCTGTCCCTTTTTTGACCATAGATATTGTTTTATGCTATAGCCATTTGCTTTTATGAATGCAGATGTGAGGCTTTTAACTTTTTCTCTCCATCCTCCACTGAAATACAGTTAAAAGGTCAACCAAAGCTCCTCAACATGCTGTGCTGAGTTAAGGGGAGAGGAGACAGAGGGAGCACTTTGTCTGTGGATTAACTTGTTTATGACAGAGCTCAAACACATTTTGTCTCAAGCAGAGTTTTATACATTTGTCAATAAAACCAGGCTTGAAAGGGCAAAAATCAGTCTGCTTGTCACAGCGTCCTCACATGCTTAGGAATCATCTGAAGCAGAGGGGCTTCCTAATGTCCGTATTCATCCTGAAAGCACTTCTGCTCCGGTGGTTCAGTGAGGGAGAGTGGATGGCGTTTTGTCTCAGGAGATCCTGGGATAAGGACTTGAATGCAAGTATTTATTCCAGGATAGACCAGTAAGAGACAGAGGAAATGCCACAAGGTCGGGAAGAAAGTCAATATAGTGTGTTAATGAGTAGGTGACTGCTGTGGGCAATTTCAGCTCAGTTTGCCTGGGGACCTCTGGGAGATGATGTGGAATATGCCTCAGCATTGTTCTCCCCAGGAAGCTGTGAAGTTGCTGTATATATGCACCACCTCCCTTTGTTATTGGCAGAAGGATGTTCCCAGGGGTTTAGATTTTGCAGCCTTCTGATTATTCCTTTGCATTCAGAGAAAAATTGCAACAAAAAAAGTACAGATCTTACGGTAGGAAATGGTACGCGCTCAGTGGGTAAAGAAAGATTATCCACATTGTCACAAGCTGTAGTTCTGGTTGGGAGCAAAGAGCTAGTGACCTCACTCAATATCATCCTGTCAGAGCTGCAAAGACCATGACCCAAGAATGGGTGGAAACTTTATTCTCCAAAGGTGAATGATGGAAAACAAAATCAAGGAATAGTATATGCCCTGAAGCAGCATGAGAATCTGTCTTCAAGTCTGAAAGTCTGAATTAGATCTCCCAGAAAGGAAGAAATACTCAACATCTGACACATCTGTATTAGAGGTTGAACAAGCAGTCCCTGGGCCTCACGTTGCTTTTTTGTTTTACCCACAAAGTGTGTGTGTGTGTGTGTGTGTGTGTGTGTGTGTGTTTAAATAAATTTCTTGCCAAATTTAGAATGCCTACAAAAATTCTAGATTTCTAGCTTAAATTTAAAAATACTGGAATATCTGACAACTCTAGGACTGCTTTTAGATACAGTCTCACAATAGCTGGGAGGGAAATAGCAACTTCCGTCCATGGATGGGACATAGACTTTCTTTGGTCATAATCTCAATTATCACTTAAATTGTTCCCAAGACATTAGGCTGAGAGTGATTGCATTTATCAGAAAGCATGTACTTTTCTTTTCTTATATCCTCTTCACCTTTTATAGTCCCGATCTGGCTGCTTATAAGCATTCGTGCAAGTAGCCCCTGATTTTTATAATCTGCTCCCTTCACAACCATACTCTAAGGTCTACTATTAGACAACTGGTTTCTAAGAAGTTTACTGATCTTTTATGACCTCTTATCCACAGTCAAAAAATGTTCAAACTCTTAATTCTGTTATCAAAGACACTCAAGAATCTTCCATTATATTGACCCAAACTACTTTGACTTATATCCCATCAATTTCAGGCTATCACACATTTTCCAGTCAAATTGACCAAATTGTCATATCCAGACTGCAACCAAAAGTTATGTTTTCCCCCAATCAAGCTTATCTTTTCACTCAGTCCTGATTGTCACTCCTTATATGTGACATATTAAGAAGTGATAGATTTCATCCTCATTCCTGCGTCTATGAATCAGAACACATTGAATCCATCAGCAGGTTATTTAAGTATTAGCTTCAAAATTAACCTTGGTTCCAAGTGCTATGCTCTGTATTGAAAGGTTTTTTTCTCTGGGCTCCGCAAGGAAAGAAAGCAAATCAAACAAAAAGTCAAATAGCCAGGGCTTTATTGGGGTTTGCGCACCCGGGCGAGGTTCTCCCGTCCGCAGAACGGGGGCCGGGGAAGTTGTGCCCGAACAAAGGGAAGTGCGCTCTTTAAGCAGAAGAATTTCGCGGGCTTCATACGTCGCGATTGGGGATTGGTCTTGTGATTCCAGATGTGGGCTTCAATCCCTCAGTCTGACATCAGCCACCTTTTTCCCAGGTATGGCCGCCGTTGTGTCCCGCTGGGCCAGCCTAACATGTATCACTTTCAGAGCTGCCATTCTATCACTGGCCAAAGTCTCTACTCTCTTCACTTTTGGTAATATCCTTACTGGGATTTTCTGCTTCTACTATTGCTTCCCAGTAATCTGCCTTCAACACAACAGCCAATATGGTTCTTTTAAAGTCCAAGTCACATCATGCCCTTTTTTGCCCATTTATATTCCCTCTGATACCATCTTCTACTGCCCTTTCTCCTCCACCCTAGGACTGCTCCAGCTGTACTCACTAAAATTGCTTTTCCCTGAAACGCTTAGACATGCTCATTCCTTGTAGTCTGTTCACTTGCTCTTTCTTCTGCCTGTGATGCTATTTCCTATATATCTTCAAAAATTAACATTCACATCTCCTTTAGGACACAGATAAAATGTCAGAGACCTTCTCTGACACCTTACTTAACATTGAAACCCACTTTCCACCCCCCAGAAATCCCAGTTTTTCTTTTTCTCCAGTTCCCATCACTATCTGACAACATTGTGCTTATTTACTCATTCCCTGCCCCCTGCAAGAATTTTGTCTGTTTTGGTCACTGATGTATCTCCTTTCCCCTGAATAGGATCTAATCCTGAGTAGCTGCTCAATCATGTGTGTTAGATGAATCAATCAATGTCTTCTTTGCCCTATACTCTCTTCCCCAGACAGGTAATTTTCTCTCAATATCTAACTAAATCCAACCTGTTTCAGAACTTTCCATGTACTCCAAGAATCCTCTCTGATTAGTTTTGCCAGCCCGATCACTGCATTTCCTGATAATGCAATGATAGATATAAAAACATTAGAAATGATTTCATGAGTCTAGAAAATTAAGAAGACATTGTGTGGTCTTCATGACAACTTCAACAGATATTCAGAGGCAGAGTGACCAAAAAAAAAAAAATCTGTGTCATATACCATCTGTGCTGCAAAGCTGTTTTCTCTGAACTTACAGAGAATTTCTGTTCTTCGTTTGTTCTGCAAAAATGCAAACAAGGTGATGTAGCCATACATTGTAGTGTATTGGTTATCTGATATTGAATAACAAACCACTCCAGACCTACTGATTAAAAACAGTGTTTTTTATTGATCACACGTCTCTGAATAAGCAGATTTCTTGATCTGGGCTAGGTTTGCTTAGGTGTCTTCAGCAGCTGGTGAGCTGGCAGAGTGTTGTCTGGTCTAGGACAGCTTCATACTGACAATTCTGGGCAGTTAGTCGGCTATTGGGTGGAGTGTGGAAATGATCGAGTCACATGTCTGTTATATTCCAGGGTTCCCAGAGAGTACATGGAATCACATAAATTTTCTCAGTAGAGGAAGCTTACAACTAGCAGTGTTATCACATATACTGCTCTAAGACTTACATTTTAATATTTTAATTCTCATAGGAAAGTTGGGGATAGAAGAAAATGGTAAAATCAGAATCTTTGCATCTATACTGCGATATTAGCAGAAACCTTAAAATATAGACTAAATGAACTTCAGAAGGCAATAGCTTGCTTTTCTTAGGAAGAGCTTAGGATGCGTTTAGAAACATGCAGCATACACACTTGAAGGGTCCTTCAAGTTCAAAGAGAGCAAAGACCAGCATAAAAACAGTCCGAATGCAGAGGAACTGAAAGGACTCTTTAAGCTCTAGGCTTGGAGTTAAGAAAGGACTGTGTCTTGTTCTTTGTGCAGTGAGGCTAAAGGAAAGGACTGGAATGAACACAAGAGATACAGAGGACTGATGATGGGCTTGAGGATATCTGGGAATGAAGAAATGGAGCTGGGTTAGGGAGAAATAGGGTTAAGATCTTTAGAGATCTGTGGCTTTGGAGTTGCTTAGATATGCTTTGTGAAGTTGTCAGTGAAAGACTGTGCATTTTGTAAGATTCAATCTAAAGTCACAGATTGTCAAATGGGACCAAATCCTAGGGGAAGAGTAGGATCCCAAAAGGACAAGTTCAGGGAAATATCCCCCCTATCTTTTTCACACTTTAATATTTTGCCAAATTGCTTAATGTTAGCTAGCCATGCCATGATTCTATTTTCCTCAAAATTAGGATGTTTCATTTTGCTTTCTTTATTCACTGTTTTAGAGACAGCCTGGTTAAAACCTTCCCACTCGCAAAATTGCTAGTCAAAATATTTTAGGAAAGAAGCTCAAACATTCATTGTTTGCCTTATTAAAAATTAGCTCAGGCAGATGGAGAAGAATACAATGTGTGCTCTCGTCTTAGTCCTGCTTGCTGACTGTTCCTGCCTTCATCTGCACACCAGGTCTCATGTAATTTCATCCTATGAGGACAAGGTGTGGGGAAAAGGCACGCTCTTAGGAATGAGGCTGAGGTTAAAATTTTTTGTTTCGCTGCTGCTCACGTGGAATAGAGGAATGGAAACAGATTTTTAACCGAAATTATTTCCAAAGGCAAAATGAGTGTTGTTCCTAGGTACCATGGAAGTGCAAGAATAAGGTCTCAGAATTTCCTTGTGTAGAAAAACCGAGAAAACATCTGCTTCAAACCTCATCAACTCTCTAGAAACTTGGAAGAAAGAGTATCAGAAACTATGTCTTGTTTTTGTATTACTCTGTCCTCCATGTGTTTTTGAGCCCACTGCCTATGGAATCATTAGACCATTTGCTTTGCCTTGGTCATGCATTCACTTCTGGTGAATGGGTTCTCTGAGTGCCTTCCCTGTGCCAGGCTTTCTCTTAGGTTGTGGAGAAAATGACATGCCCAAACCCTCAGGCAGGTTGAAGTCTACAGGGATACAGATCAAAGAGTTTGTTTTGTAATGCAAGTCCTGTGATAAGGGGAAGGTAGGGTGCTGTGAGAACCCCTAGAAGGGAAACCTGACAGCCTGTGTTTGGAAACATAGCTCCCATTCTTAATTTTATGAACTTTTCACTTCAGAAATAGATAGCACAAGGAAGAGTGAAAGGTTCTTGGAAAAGAAAATGTCACCTTTTGCCCTACATTGGCTGAGCTGCTGAGCTGACATGAGCCACCTTGGACACTTTCTCTAAAGTGATCTATAGCCCAAAGTCTTGAAGTTAATTATTCTGTAGAGATAGAGTCTGAAAAGAGGAAAATATCCCCCATATTTCCATTGTCATCCACACATTCTGATCCCCTTCCCCAGAAGTATCATTCTCCAGTCTGTTCCTCATTATCTGAGGATAGCCAGTTTTCAAGAACTGCATAGACTTAATGTTTTAATCCTCCCAACTATATGGAAGGAGTTATACTTTATTTCTACTTTAAAGATAAAGAAACTGAGACAGGGAGTTATTTGTTAGCTTACCCAAGTTCATAATGCCTATAAATGACTTTATGCTGGAAGGAGTGGGAACACGCAGGGTCTGGTGGGGTCCAGAGTAGGATGAGACCACACCCAATGGGAAAGACTATCATTGTTTTATGAAGCCTGGGAGTCACTGAATTAGTGTTGTTTGGTGTAGTGAACAAGGAGTCTGACCTAGTAGGTGTGTGTAAAATGTCAGAACCCCAGGAATGGAGGGATAATTGGAAACATGACTCTACTAAATCTACTTCTATTAAGGGCAAATGGACTTAGATTTGCCCTTAATGTGGATAGAAAGGGTAGGAAGGACAGTGAGAGCCAGTAGGACACGGGCACTTGGACAAGGTTTATAAGAGTTCAGGCAACCAGTATCTGGGCACAGACCAGACTTGGACACACATGGGGTATCTGGTTTGAATGTTGCCTGTCTATCTGTTGAAGTCCACTTAAGATTCATTTATGAACCATCTGTCAGTGAGAGGAGACTCTGACCAAGCAACCCGTTTTACCTAGAAATGTATCAGAACAGATTAGATGTGAAACTCAACTTGGACTTCTAATCTTAACATTGGAACAGGATTGGGTAGGCTACACCTGCCAATAGCTGAAACTTTGTGAAGCAGAATCCTGTGTTTCCTTGAAGGTGACTGGTTGACCATTTGCCTCAATTGAGTTCTCATTCTGCAAATTGAATCCCATGGTTAGTATTTTCTTTTTGGGGTTCAGAGGGAGGAGAGAATCAGTCCCTCTGCTCTAACAGAGCTACTGCTTTTGGAGTGCTCTTGGTTCATCATTGTGACCTAGGAGACAAATATTTCTTATGCAACTGGATGTTTTAAACTCTGACATGTTACCTAAAAATCCTACCCTAAATCTTTAATCTGGATGCTTAGCAAAAGCACCAATTCTCAGCTGTGCACCTTGCCTGTAAAATACGAGCACTGGGGCTTTGGGTCTGTATTTCACAAAGTGGTAGAAAGACGGTGATCGAAATAAGACCACGAGAAACAGACCCATCATTCTCACACTCCTGCCTGAACCCAGGCTGAGATTCTCTGCCTCCTCTGTTCAATCTCTATGTGGACACCAGGGAAGATTTCTAAAGTTTCCTTTTTAGGGACTGTCTGTGGCTTCCTGCTATGGAAAGAATATAGTCCTAACCAAAGAATATATGACTATACTATATAATGTAAGTCTACTAATATAAGTCTCTTTTATTAATATTGTTTTCAAATTCAAACCTATTTACTTAGCCTCAACTCCTCTCCAATCTCCTTTTTCCTTTGGTGTAGTGACCCTTCGAACACTTGCTTACCCTTAAATATGTCCTTTAGGATTCCAATCTCTTGTCATCATCATTCATATTGTTCTCACTGCTTACCATTTCTTGAAACTGTCCTTCCTTCAGAGACCAGCTCTCATGATAAAACTTTCTTTTGTGCCTTTTGGAGAATATAAACTTACTGTCTTTCACACTCATAAATCTCTGCAATAAGCTTTTATTATTCCCCCTTTTGTAGTTTGCTTTTTACTGCAATGTGTTTTCTCACTAGATCAGGAGCTTCTGGAGGGCAGGAGAAATACTTTATTTCACTGCTTGTAATTCATATCCGTGTCAGCCCTGAACCTTGATTCATTTACATCTTAGAGTTGTAGGGATAACCTACAGTCTTGCCTTCTCACACAATTTCAGGATTAAAGCAGAGGGGATGGGGAGAAAGACAATGAGCTGTAGATTCAGACAAACTCCATGCAATTGTGAACTGGTTTCAGTTATTCATCCTTCAGAACCCTCAGTGTCCTCCTACGTAAAGCAGGATTATCAAAACATGATCAGAGATGATGTTAGATGTCTGAATATGTCATTCCTATCCTGACAGTTGTCACCACATAAGGCAGGAGTTTTGCATAGGGGAATGTCTTCGACATAGTGTTGATTGCTAGAGGACCTTTAATCCAGATGCCCATATGGCTCTGACTCTCATGACCTTGTTGGCTCTCTTAAGGAATCAGTAAGGTAGCTGTGCTCTAAGTCCAAGATCTATCCTTGAAGGCATGCTTCAGAGGCTACTGCATTCACATCCTTTCTCTAATTCTCTTTCCTGGCTCCCCCTTAGCTGTACCAAACAAGGACTACAAATAGTCATGCACCTGATCCTACAAACTGCAGAAGGAAAAAAACCTTCCCCCCAAAAAGAGGGAGGGTTTACTGCCATTTGATTCTGTTTAGGAATGTCCCACCTAAATTCCTACAGCCTGTTTAACTCTATGTGTGGTCCATTTTGCCTTCTACAGTTTCAAAGATCCTGCTGGGAAATAAGGTAAGTAGGCAGTTGTTATTTGGGGAAAGTTTCTCTTTATAAACTATTGATTTGGACAATAATATTATGACTAGGTAGATGTATAGTGAGAAAAATATTCTGATGTTGGTGTCGAGTTTTACATTTTACTAACTGTAACATACTGGGAAACTTTCTTAACGCCTCAGAGCTTCAATTGTAAAAGAGAGATAATCATTTCTGCTGCCTAGGGCTGTTCTGAGTATCAAATAAGATAATGTTTGTGGAGATCCTATCACAGCAATTGGCACGAAATAGGTATATGGGCTACACTGGAACCTTTGTGTTCTTACCCTAAAGTTAGCTTAACAATAATCCCCCTGTGTGGCTACCAGTTGTCAGTTACTTATAAGAGAGCCTAAGAAATAAGGACCAGAGACCCATGCTGATTTTTTTTATTACTTTATCATTTTCTGTAATTGAAGGGAAGAGCTCCATTCAGGGCTGATTCTAAGCTCTCTGCAGAAATAATATTTTTATAATCCCACAATGCTCTTGGAGCCAGTTGTCTTAGCCTACTTAGTACCTACCTGTTTGACAAGCTCAAAGCTGCTCTCAGATTTAACTTAGTAGTACCTGATCCAAGTTGCTCAGATCCTAAATCAGATTTTTGCCCCATGAAAAACCAGGGCATCGTTGACCCAGAAAGAATAAGTTTCTGAAATTATTTTGGTTAAATAAAATCACTGTCATTGATTATCATCATATGCCCCACCTACCACAGGACTCAACCCACTATTATGTGGGGGTCATAGAATCCAGTGACCTAATACCTGTTCCTCTTTTCCAGAGCTTGCCCACCATTGCTCCTGGATAAGGCATCTTATGCCCCTTCTCTGGGCTTGAAGCAGAGGATGAAGGAACAATTTAAGCCAACAAGCCTACTTTTTTTTTCCTTCCACAGATGTATATTAGTTGTCCATAGTTTTCTCAGAAATGTCATTGGGAAACAAACAGTGGTGTGTGGCCAGCTCCAGAGAACTGAAAAAAAAGCCTTCCATGCCCATGTTCAGACCACAAAGACAGAGATGATGGGAGGGGAGATTGGACAATTCTCATAAGAGAACCAGTGCAATGCAGTTACTAAACATACAGATTAGAAGGTCAATATGCTCTAGCTGTGACTTAAATATGTACAGTTGTGTGACAATAGCCAGGTCTTACACTTCTCCATACCCCACTTGCCCCATCTTTTCAGTGGGTATGGCAATACTGCATACCTAAGCTGGTGTAAGATTAAATAAAACAATGCACATGAAATGTAAATGGGTGTTTGATACTAATCACAAAATGCTGCAAAGTACTTAAAAGTGAGGGCTTCCAGGGCATGATATAAATTCTAGAGTTTAGAAATTACTAAATGACAGGAATCTCAATGAGTTTGGATTGGACTGATTTATCAAAATACAGGAGTAATTGTTTGCTTGTGCCAAAAGTTAACCAATAGTAATGGGCAAGTCATAGCCAGGAATTGGGCATTTGATGGAATTTGTTGATCTGATTCCCAGGCTTTCATTTCCTTATTGATTCATTTTCATTTGCCATCTCTGTGATCTTCCTCGTCAAAACTGGGAACCGTTCACTTGCCCCCAGAGGCAAAGCTTCCCCTCAGTGGAGCCCCTTAAGCAGTGCACTGACCTAATGAAACTGTTCGTGTTATGGTGGGCCTTTCACTGTCCTTTCATGGTTTATCTCTGTCACTTTGTACTGTGCCCTCCAGGTACACAGAGAACCACAGGTCCCTTTCAGTCACATACTGTCCCAGCCATATGTGTGTGCACTCAGGTTGATTCCAGGCACAAACCATATGGATACACACACATGAACTCATATATACATAACCACACAAATGTCCATAGATAAGTCAGACACAGTCTCATAAACATGAATACACACAGAGGTCACATTGAATCAATATGAAAGGCAATGCAGGCTTACCCCTACTTACTCTCACACTTGTGTACATACACACACAAAGCACACGCTTCAATCATGTGACTGGTCTATGAAAATATGGAGTATATAGAATGCTGTTCTTGTTCTAATCACATTTGTTTTAATGAAGAGTTTTCTATAGATTCCTGGATAAGCAGGACAATTCCATATCCTATTACAATCTGCCAAGAGGAAATAGATAAATCTATTATCCTGTTCTTTGCTTATTTCATCATTGTGACAGCTTCTCATGGGTTCACATTTATCAGACTCCCACACCACCTGACAGCCAAGTCCTCACTACCAAGCTGCAGGTTAATAGCTCCTTAATCTCTATTTAATTGCTCATTAATAATTCCAATACTGCTTTCTCCCGTTAATTGATTAAAAAACAGTTTCAGTGGAAGTGAATAATGAAATTTAGTAGCAATCAACTATGGAATGAATTTTCTTGACATCAAGGTAATCAAGAAGAAATAGTGACCAAAACACTCCTTACTTCACTCCATTTACAGATCTGTAGCATGCTAGATCTGGCAGGGCCTTTGGAATTCAACTACATCAGCATTTCCCAAACTGATCTGCAAGTGATTAAACAGTTTTCTAGAAAAAAACAGTCTTCTATGATTAAGTAAGTCTGGTGGACATGGCATACAAACCTCCCTCACATTGTGGAGTTTCAGATCAATGTTAGCATAGTTTAGCTCTGACATCTCACAGTTTGAAAACCTCTGTACATGGTTCAACTGATTTTCGCCCACATTTATTTGATAATAAAGTCATGCTTCTTATTGAACAGTATCTGTGGTATCTATCACTGCATAATAAATCACTCCCAAATTTAGTAGTTAAAAAATGATAGATGGTTTTCCACAATTCTGTGGATTTCCTGTGCTGGAAGGTGCAATATGTTCTTGTTAGGAGTCTCACATCTCCTCCAAAGAGTTTCTTAGAAGATGGGCTCAAGGTAGTGTTTGAGTAGGACAAACAATGTAAACTATCAGGCTTCTAAGGATCTAGCCTTGAAAGTCAGGTATCACTTCTGTTGTAAAATATTAGACAAAGCAAGTCACAAGGTCAGGCTATATTCAAGGGGCCTATATATTAATATTCAGTATTAATGGAAGGACAGAGCACATGCAGTGGAAGAAGAAATTGTTGTGACCAATCCATGTGATAGCCTTTTGAATACTGTTTAAGAAATGCTAATATAGAGCAAACTCCACATTTTCTGTACTAGAGTATTGAAACTCATCTATGTGGAGCAGTTTGCTCAAGGGTACATGGTGATCAGCAGAGATGAGACTATTATTTAGAAGTTGGACTCCAAGTCTTTGTCTTCAGTGTGCCTCCAAAAGATGCTCACCTGACTGTGAATGATTTGAATGATCCCAATTGCTTACTCCCTAAATTTTAGGAATCCATAACCTTGATTCTGGTCTTCTAATCAAGTCTAACTGGGATTGTCAAATCAGGAATAATTCAATAAACCAGCTACTCAGTTTAAATACCTTCATTTCATGAATGACAGACTCTGAAAATATTCAAACTTGGAGATTATGAATGGTTGATCTGTATCTCAAAAGTTTCTTGTTAGATAAAGTAACCTGAGTTTTCTTTTTGTCCCAGTTTTTAACATTATCTGGATAGCCACTGGGGTCCTGCACATTTATGATCTGTAGTCAGAGCCTCACTTAATTCCCAATTCTGTCCAACCCTTTGACACCTCATAAAGGAATTTATGTAATGTTCCCTTGCTTTGGCAACTTATCCCATACATGCTTTCCATGCTATTACAAGGCTTTCAAGCAAATCCTGAATAATAATTCTTCCATGAGTTCTTGCTGAACTGGTCAAGATAAGCATGAAAACATTGCCTAGTTTTTATGTCTGAAAATTCAGCTCCAGTTCTCTCTACTTATTTTGTTAGTATTACCTCTTTGCATTATTTGACTCTGTGAGATTTTATTGACTCTGACAACATATTTGTTACTTGAATATATCTATCTTCCTGCTTCTCTCTCTCTCTCTGTATGTGTATATACATATATGTATATATATACATATATATAAAACACCCTCCACCCTCCCTTTTATTTACTGTAATATACTTTAATTTATACTATTTTATTATGATGCCAATGCTGTAACTTTTGGACTTTAAGATAACTGATGTAAGGCGACTGAAATGCTTTTTTCAAATGTTCAAGGTGAAATTGGGCCTGGAGAATGCCTTAGTGGTGACAATTTGATTTATATCCCCAGGACACTGACTTCTAGCAACATTGCTTAAGCATTTCGCATTAATTTGGCATACATATTCCAACTTCCTTTGCTCAGGAAAGCTAATGAAAGAGAAGCAATCAAATGAAGGCCAATGATTGTAGAAAAAGTCACATAGTATACTTCATAGATGATACATAATACTTTAGCTTCATCTTCCTTCTGTAACACACTTATGATGAGAACACAGCTTCTTTCTGGATGTCATTTTTAGCTGAAGCATGAGAAAGTCTGTTGATTACATCTACTTCCCATTTTCAGCTTGTTACAAGGCAGGAGGAAAAGAGGATAAGGGATCTCATGAATGTGATTTTTACTTGCAGAATAGAGGTGATGTTATCCCCTAGGCCAACACTTAACTCAAAGGTTACCTAGAAACTAAACAGAACAAGAGAATATCAAACAGGCTGTATTTAAAAAATACAGCCAGTATCAAATAAACTTTGGAAGGTTTCTCTGAAAAAGCTGTTGAAATTCAGCTCAAACCTGTATTTGTTTGTTTTATTTTTACTGAGACCAAGGCTACAAGAAAGGCAAATATCCTATGTGGTGTCTGTATTTGAGAACTACAAAGAGGTAGGTTGACCGATGAAGTTCATGTGTTGAGGAGTAAGTCACCTTTGAGCCACTTCAGATCTTGGGAGGTACCAGTCTTCCTGGGCTCTGAAATTAAAGTCAGCATACGAAACTAGGTTTCCTTGGCATGATAAAGGAGTAAATGACATTTTTTGAGATAAGTCTAATCTGATGAACAATTAAATCATATTTCCTTGAAATTTGTCTTTCCAAATGTTATTTATGATCAAGTCAAGATGAAAAATCAAATTATGAAAATATATTGGCTTAGAAATGAAATGACCTCTAACATGAATTGAAGTAAACCGTCTGTTCATTGAGCCACCTGTTGATAATTCTCCTAGTGTTACCTGCAGCTTCTCTTTTCCCTTGAAACTACCTGCTCTCATATTATACCCCCCACTTCCTGCCTGGCTTTCTATTTATTGATTCATGGAATTAGTCACATATTTTTGTGTCAGGTCTGCTCCAGGGTTACCCGAGTTAATATATGTGTGACTGTCACTTACTTATAGTTCTATGGAGTTTGAAAAGTCAGAGGCACATGCAGAGGCAGAAATGGGGGTCTCCTGAGGAGAGAGCAAGTTTACTGCAACTTCATAACAAGGAGACTTTCATTTCACTGTAGATTGCATCCAATTGCCTGTTAAAATGTTAATTTTCATGTAATCAAATTCATGAACAAAGTAAGATAAAAATGCTTCAAATTGTGTTTTTAAAGAAATAGAATACTGAGGGAAGAGATGTGCAATCCTGGATGAGGAAAGGTTGTTTAAAGGTGTGTGTGTGTGTGTGTGTGTGTGAAGCAGAGGGTGGAAGAATTATCACAGCCTCTTTATATCTCCAGTGACAAGATCCATTGAGTCAACACATCAGGAGACTGGATGAGTATGACATGGATTCAATGACCAGTGATATGAATAATTAAAAAAAATTATCCAAGTCCCCCCAAATCAGTTTTACCCCTTATAAAAAAATAGTTGAAACGAAACAATAGGTTTTATTGTTCTCAGTAGAACTGGCAATCTCTTCACAATGAATTATTTGCAGAAACGTCATACTTGGGAGTTGCTTTCACTTTACTATAGCTGTAGCATGCACGTCTGCTCCTACATGAGCAAATTAGAATGAAATTTCCAACAAGTTGGTGTACATTGTATTATAAAGAAGTTTTTATGAATTTTGATTCTGGACTATGGAGTAGACATACTTTTTCATATTTTTCCTACCAGATGTGACTGAAAAGTTTGATATTACATATGAAACAAACATCAGATTATGAAAAGTAGAGAAAAAGAAAATTATTAGTGACTTTCAAATCAAAAAGTGACAACAAAATAATCCCCACTAAAAGCCTTTTCTTCTCAGTCAAAGGACTAGAAAAGATAGCCTAGCAAGATAGGAAACTTTTAGATAAAAACTGCTATATTCCAATCCAACAACACAGAAAAATCTTTGGTCTCATTCTCACACAAACCAGTAAACCAAGTACAGTGCCTAGTCTTTCACTTTCTTGATATTACCATGAGATACCACAGCACTCTCACCAGGGCACTGTCAGAGAAGGTCAAGTAGGGTGCTGGAACTTTATTGATGAGCTTTTAAAGGGGCCCTCCAAGGTAGTCACATGAAGACCACATCGGGTTCCTGGATGTCCACCCTGAGCTGTAGAAATTAATTGCAGTAAAGACACACCCCTACCCCTGTCCTTTGGAGTATTATCAGTAAAACCTAGCAGAGATTTGATATTTTCACCATTTCCATTGGATCAAGACCACCTTGATTTCAGTGTCCGTGGCTGCCACATGAGGAACCAGACTAGCAGTATCAAGAAGAACCCCCTCCTCTGAAGCCAAGTGAGGGACCTGAACATCTCTCTTCTCTTCCCCTGTGGGCTAAGACAGAGGATAAAATAACATCAGGAAACTCAAGGTAAAATCAGAATGTCCAAATTTCAATGAAAAGTCACTTTTCATACCAAAAGCCAGAAAGATCTCAAACTGAATGCAAAAATGTAATCAATAGATGCTAATGCTAAAGTGACAAAGGATCAGCATTGTCAGAAAAATAGTTGAAATGGACCTTAATGAAAAATTCTTCAACTGGAAATTTTTAGCCTGAAAGAAAAGAGCATCTCTGCAAAGAAGGAGAATTAAATGAAAATGAAAATGAAAATTTTAGACCTGAAAATTACAATATCTGATTTTAAAATAATCTCTCAATGGATGGACTCTACATCAGAATAGAGAGGTGAGAGGAAATAATCAGTGAGCTTGAAGATAGAACAATAGAAAGCATCAATCTTAACAAAGAGAAAATAGACTAAAAAATAAATGAAAATTCATGGGCTTGTAGAACTGTAACACAACATCTCTAATATTTGTATATTGAAGTCTCATAGAGGACTAAGAAACAGGGTTGAAAAATACTACAAGATATAATGACTGAAAAATCCTCAAATTTGTCAAGAAATATAAACCAACTCATTCAAGAAGCTATGTAAGCCCTAAATAGGATAAAACCTCCCATAAATCCACTCCAAAATGTAATAAAACTGTTAAAAATTGAAGAAAAGGAAAAAAATTCAAAGCAATCAGAAAAAACAACACCTTACATATAGAAGGGAAAAATACTTCAATAACAGTGAATTTCTAATGAAAAACTATAGAGGACAGAAGAAAATGACAAGATATTATTAATGTTCTGAGAGAAAGAACTGCCAATTAAAAAATACTATACTCAAAAATATTTTTAAGAATTAAGAATAAATAGACATTCTCAGATGAGGAAAAACTAAGAGAATTTGCCTTTATCGTATGTAATTTAAAAGAAAGGCTAAAGGAAGTTATCTAAACAAAATATTAAAGATAGAGCATTAGAACATAAAAGAAGAGTTAAAAATATCTCAACCAACAGCTTTGGCAAATATAAAAGCCTTTCCTACTCTATTTGAGTTTTATAAATTATGTTTGATAGCTGAAACAAAACTGGTAACACTGTCTGTTGTGGTTCTAAATATATGTAAAGAAAATATTTAAAACAATCATATTTTAACAGAAGAGAGTAAAGGGACAAAAAGTGAGATAGGGTGTCTATTCTTTACTCAAACTAGTAAAACGATGGTATCAGTAGACTAATGATATATTTCTTTTTAGTAATACTCTAGATAATTATCTATATGTTATCTAAAGTATCACTAAAATTATAAACAAGAGAATGCCCAAACATACTATAGATAAAAAAAATAGAATTCTAAAATTTTTGAATCATGGAGAGGTATTTAAAGGAAAACAGGGAAAAGAAAAGCAGAGAGAAAAAAGTAAAAACGTCAGACTAGCCCCAGTATATCAATAACTACATCAAATACAAATGCTCTAAATATACACATTAAAACATTTGGCACAGTGGATTAAACCATGCCCTAACCATATGGAGTCTATAAGATATGCCCAAAAATATAATTATTTTAGCAGGTTGAATATGAGAGAATGGAAAAGAATATATCATGTAATCAAAATCAAAAGAATTCAGAAGTGGCTATATAGTGTTGGATAAAGTCAACTTCAAAGCAAAGAAAAATTTCAGAGATGATGAGAGGCATTATAAAGTGATTTCCCAATGCACCAAGAGACATAGCAGTCTAAAATTTGTATTCACCAAACAATAAAGCTGCAAATTCTGTGAAGCAAACTATATAGAACTGAAAGGAGAAGTAGACACACCCTCTGTTGTTGGAAACTTCAGCACCTCTCTTTCAACAATCAATGAAATAACTATATAGAAAATCAGCAAGGTCTTAGAAGAACTCTAGAACACTGTTAACATTAGGATATAATCTACATTTATTGATCACTACACTCAAAATGTAGAATACACATTCTTTTCAAGTGTTAACAGAACTTACACTTACGTAGAATATATCATGAGCCACAAAACCAACCTCAATAAATTCACGATAATTTAAGTAATAGAGTATGGTTTGAAATCACAGTAGAATCTACTCAAAACCAGTAATATAAAGAGAAAGGAGAGGACCCTGGTGACCTAGTGGATAAGGCTACTGACATGGTCCACATGCATCACAAAGACCAGATTTAAGACCCTTGGGGAGCAACAAGGTGAACAACTAAATAAACAATAAAGGGCTTCTTCTTCATCCTCATGCTGTCTTCCTGCCTTCCTGCCCACCTGATTTTCTGCCTGCATCTTTCCTCAAAACAATGATAAAGGGAATATCTCTTAACATACCACTACAACAGAGGAAACCTTGAGGATTACCAAAAAGTACATTGAACCATGAATTTGGCATATAACATGCCAGAGTTTGTGGAACACAGCAAAAGCAATAATGAGAGAGAAATTTATAGTACCCAAGGCATGTATCAGAAGATCAGAAATCTTTCAAATCAGTTATTGAAGGTCCACCTCTAAAACCTAAGTAAAAAAGAGCAAAATAAGCCTAAAACAAGTAACAAGAAGGAAACTAAGAACAGGATATAGTTTGCAAAAAAATACAACCAAAAAACAAAAAAATTGTGTAGCAAACATTATATGAATTCTTCCACCCTAATATTAGGAACAAGGCAAGGATGCCTCTCTCACCATTCTTATGCACCACAGTGCTAGAGTAACAAACTGTGCAATAAAGCAAGAAAAGGAAACAAAGCATATAGGTAGGAAAGGAGAAAGTAGAAATTGCTTATATTTGAAAAGGATATGATTGCTTAAATAGAAAATCCCATGGAACCTGCAAAGAAATTGCTGAATGATTTCAGTCAGGCTATAGAATATAAGAAAGATTTACAAACATCGATTGTATTTTATATACTTCTCATTATATATACATATATGCATATATACTTATATGTATATATATAAATGGACATGGGCATCAAAATTTTAAATTTAATAAATTTAATAAAATTCACAATTGCTCAAAAAACCAAATATATAGATATAAGCCTAACAAAACATGTTCATGACTTGTATGCTGAAAACTAAACAGGCTATTGGAAATAATCAATTATTTAAATAAATGGACAAGCCATCGTTATGTATTGGTAGACTCCATATAGAAAGATGGCAATTTCTCCAAGTTGATAAACATGTTAACACAATTTCTATTGAAATTCTACCTATAAATTTTTGATAGATATACACGAGGTTATTCTGAAATTTTTATGAAAATGCAAAAAAATGGAATAGCTAAAGCAATTTTGAAAAACAAGGAAAAGTGAGAGGAATCAGTTATTCAGTTTTAAGTTTTTTATAGAATTATATATTTATATAATTATATAACTATATGTATATAATTATGATAATGAAGACTAAGTGGTATTAGCAGAGAGATGGACACATATATCAATGCAACAGAACAAAAACCAAGGAATAGCTTCACACTAATGTTCCCAACTAATTTTTTGCAAAGATATGAAATCCATTCATGATTAGTAGAACTTGTTCAACAAACAACACTGGAATAATTAATCAGTCATAGACCAAGAAAAAAAGGACCTCAATCTAAGTGTTATTAACCATACACAAAAATTAATTCAAGAAGATAGTAGGTGTCACAGGCTCAACTGTAAAATAAAGACTATAAAAGCAGAATGTCTTCAGGATCTAATGATAATCAAGTAATTCTTAGAATTGATACCAAAAGCAATCAATAAAAATTAAAAACTGATAAATTCAATTTCATCAAAATTAAAGATTTTTATTCTGCTTATGTGAAGAGTATGAAAAGACAAGCTACACTATGAGAGAATCTTTGTAAGATATATGTACATTGAAAGGACTAGTATACAGAATATATAAAAAACACTTACTTTTCAGTAGTATAAAACAAATTAATAAGAAAATGGAAAAAAGGTTTTTAAAAAACATTTTAATGATGAGGAAGTATAGCGGCTAAATAGACACATGAAAGATGTTCGGCAATGAAAATTAAAACTACATTCAACTATTACTATATAAAATGACTAAATGTTTTTTATTTTTTTAAAGTAAATGAAGAGATATTATTCATAACATATAGGTTTAAGATATATATCATCAAAATCAGCCTCTGTATATAAAATATTAATGTTCCTTCAATAAAGTTTAAATAATAAAATATAATAAATTTACCACCAACAGTCCTATTCTGTCCTTCATAATGTAACTGAATCTCATCTGATTTGCCCACTCTTGCCTCTTCCCTTCTGCTAACCACTACTTTTAAATGAATAAGCTGAAATACTTTTTCAAGGCACATTTGTGTTTTCTATTTCATGAGTGTATATTTGGTTAATTTTTTCACTATTCCTACTAAGTAATTTGTGTCATATTCAGTAAATATGTAACAATGTGATTACACCTTTTCATTGTAAATATTTCCCAGCTTATATTTTACCTTTTAGTGTTTTATATACACCTGTATTATATTATGTTCTATATTTATCTAATATATACTTAAAAGAATACCTGCAAGAATAATCTCACCTCATTTTATTTTATTATTTTAAAATAATTTTATTAGTTTACATTGCTATATTCATTTTTGGATTTTGAAATTTTATCTCATTTTGTGCATTTCACATGACACCCACTAGAGGTCTAATGCCTTTTACCACCACTTTGTTCCCTCCTTCCTTCCTTCCTTCTCTTTCTCCTATCTACCTGGTAACCACATTGTTGTACCCTGTGAATTTTGGGGGGTATTTGTTCATTAATGGATTTTTTTTCCTTCATATTTCACATATGAGTAAAACCATTCTGTACTTCTCTTTTTCTTCCTGGCTTATTTCATGTAGCATGATCCATTCCAGTTCCATCAAAGTGGTTGCAAAAGACACAATTTTGTCTTTTTAAAAGCTGCATAGAATTCCATTGAATATATATACACACACATACACACATATATCACAACTTCTTTAGTCACCCATCAACAGGCCTTTAGGTTGTTTCCGTATCTTGGCTATGGTGAATTGTATTACTATGAACATAGGAGTACAAGTATTTTTTATGATTAGAGATTTTATGTTCTCTGAGTATGTACCCAGAATTGGTAGATATATTTGTCTTGTTTTGTTTTATTTTGAGGAATCTCCACATGATTTTCCAAAGAAGTTGCACTAATTTACATTCCCACTAACAGTGTAGGAGGGTTTCTTTTTCTCTCTGGCCCCTCCAAAACTGGTTGTTTACATTTTTTTATATGGGCCATTCTCAATGGTGTGAGTTAACATATTTTTGTGGTTGTTATTTGCATTTCTATGATGATGAGTGATGTAGAACGTTTTTTCCTATGTCTATGAGCCATCAATGTGTCTTCTTTAAATATGTATCTATTCAGTTCTTTTACTCATTTTTTGAGTTGGTCATTTGCTCTTCTGCTGTTAGATATATGAGTTCTTTATATATTTTGGAGATTAAGCTCCTGTCTGATATGTGTTGTGTAAATATGTTCTCTTATTCTCCTTTTTGTTTCAGTAGGTGCTTACTTCCTTTTAAATGCTTGTAGGTACATGTTTTTTCATCCTAGGATATTTCTTAGTGTCTCCCACAATGATTAATAATCTTCTCTTAGATGTACCTAGATGAGACCTGGTATTAAACACAAACCTTTCATTGTAAGCTGTAATATTACCGAGTTTTTTAACCAAAGTCTAGAATTGTAAGTAATGCCTTTAAATGTAACTGGTAGCAGAAAGATCAGGGTATCTACTGGGATTTTGTTTAGTTTCAGGAGGACTATCATCAAATTCATTTGCCAAATGAAACCTGAATTTTTACAATACGAGTGCCATCAGGTACATATTTACTCAATTTAATCTGATTCTAAAACTATGATAGGAAAACAGACTGCCACTTGAGAACAGAGCCTTGGACCATGACTAGAGAAGGCATTGTCCAATGTGTATTCTGAGTAATAAGGGTAGATTACTTTATGCTAACTATTTGACATTTTGGGATTAGGGCTGTAGACATCCTGTTCCCACCTGGAGATGTAACTAGTGGGAATGTGGACAGCCTATATGGAGTATACTAAGTAAGTCCTATAGTTATTTTACCTGATTTTCTGTAGCTTTTATACAAGTGGAGTCAGATGCCTTAAAGCAGCACTGAGAACACATTGACGGCTAAAACAGAGAGGGAATTTTACTTCAAAGCACCAGCATAGGAGAAAGTATATTCTATAAATATATTCCATTTTTTGAGCTGTAAATAGAAATTAACTGGTTGGATGATCTGAGAGACTTCTGTTGATTGACAGTGCTTTCTCCTAGAGTCTATGCCTCAGACATGCGTCCTGATGTATCAATTGGACATGATGCTAAAGATCATGCCCTAGAGAACTTGACACTTTCATTACTCTTTGGTATCTAATTGACTTTGTGTTTGGTTCATGAGTGTGTGGTAAAATAGAAATGACATTTATTAGTTGTATTCTGTGAGAAACTGCCTCTCTGCTGCAGTGGCTAGATTAGTATTTATATAGGAGAATTTCTTCTTATAATAGTCTCTTTTTTCTCTATCTCTTTCTCTTTGTATATATATGTATCAATATTCATATACATGTAAATACACCCACATATATAATGCTTTTCTAAATGTTTCCAATTATAATGCCATTCTCCATGAATTTCTATCAATAAGTTAAGATCTGGATGATGGTTATACAAATTATACAGACATAAAATATATTGATTATTATGTAGATATATTACAAAATAGATTACTGTTATGCTGTTATGTAGATTAGAAGATTAGAAGCCAAGGGCCCCACAACCCTAAGTAATTTTTATTAGGTTGACAACTCAGTAAAGTGGAAACATGGAGCAGATCCCAGACCTTCTGGCTCTAAGGGATTGTGTCCAACAGGCATGACACTTTTATTTGCACAGTGTCTGGCACATTGTAGGTGCTCAAAATAAATTGTAGAGTAAATGAATCAATGTCTAGAAACCTTTCAGTCATGACCTGATTACCTCATTCTTTTTTCTTAGTTTTGATCTGCTGTGTCAGCCTAGGCAGATACTCAAATTCTTCCATGACAAAGTCCCTCAGTCACCTTTGCCCCCTTGGGATTTTGTATGGTTTCTCTATCAAACTCTTTACTAACCCTGCCAAGGAACAAATGTTTTTATTGGAACAGTATGAAATGTGACATTACTCACAGATTCTGGCAGAAAATTAGTGATAGTGAAAACTAGCTCAGCACAGCTGGGCAAGATTTCACCTCCTCCCTGGAAGCAGTAAGCTGAGGGACTGCAGGGAGTCATAATGGTCTAATGATGGCTAATGGTGAGGAAAAGATGGACCTGAGGCCCATCAATCAATCTGAACAAAGAGAAAGCTAGTAAAATGCTCAGGAGATGCTTGAGCTCATCTGAGCCTTGTTCATGGTGTGTGTTCCTTACTGTACCATTATTTTTTGTTCCGTAAAGGGATAGTATAGTAATTTGTCTAAAGGAAATTTCAGAAAGCTAAAATATTTGCATGAGGGCAAATAGGTAAAGAAACATGACACCCTCTTCAGGTTGCAGAGCTCCAAATCTATGTTTCTTTCAAGACTTGGGGCTTATTCCCCTATTTGGATATTTGTCAAAATCAAATATTGCTCTGATTTTTAGTTGGGTTTAATTTTTCTTTATATGCAGTGAACAATGAGGTAGAAGATTTAAGATAACAGGAGACTAGAGTTTAGTCCGAGGCTTATACATTTTTTTCATTCCCAGCAATATTACTAGCAGTTTCAATATCACAACATTGATTTCAATCCTCCCTCTACTTGCTAAGTTCTTTTGTTTCAAATGTTTACCTTTTAAGAAGAATCAAAATAGAAAGTTTGACTATAACCATAGAAAGCTTCAAAGCTGTGATTTTTCCAACTCTTTTAATAGTTTTCTCTGGAGCAGAAATGATTGGCAACAATGATAGTTAATCAAAACTTTATGACTCACTTGAGGCAGATTCAAGATGCAGCCCCCTTTTTTCTGTTCTTTCATAGAAATATTAAACAAGAAGTTGGCACAGCTTGTAAGCAGACATTTCTAATGTGAATGTAGCAAGCATGACATGTTATGTTTGTAGAAATAATATAAAATAGCTTTGGGGATGAAAACACATCTTGAGGTCTTTTACTTGAGAATAATAGTTAAGTCACAAGTTATCATTTCTGTGTTTTTCCAAAATATAATTTTTCCTTCATTTTTGAAAATATTTAGTGAGAGTCAAAAGACTTCAAGACAATGATGGGTACTTGCCCAAGGGAATCCTGGAAGAAACCCACATATGAAATTATCACAGTTACTTTTTCATGATGGAAGATGATGTTGAAATGTGTCTGAGAGACTCTATTAAAGCCTTGTTCTTTTGTTGGTAGAAGTCCTTTTATGAAGTGTGGATAACTGTGTTCTTAATGGAAGGTGCCAACTGGAAGGCTAACAGAGAAATTGGAATGTGAAGTGAGACCTTCCCTGCATAATTTTATGCCTCTTGAGTTGCTAATTCATTGGTTTTTAGACAGAGGCATATTTGACATCATTTTTGTGTGCAACGCATCAAAAAAACCATTCTCTGTGACAGTCTACTTCAAGGGAGTATGGTAATGAGTTGCAGCCCTGGATGTTAAGACTAGAGGAACAAAATGGTCATGACACAGAGAAAATGGTTTACTTTATAAAGAAAGCAGGGAAAAACAAAACTAAGCCAGAAATGAAATAAGAAAGCAGTTTCTATACATTTTCATTCTTATAGCAATAATGATGTATTTACTAATAAGTAAAAAGCGGACTGTCCCTGATGATTCCGGCAAAGGTTGTGCCAGAGATAGACTTTTTTTTTTTTTTTTTTTTTTACCAGCCTTGGCTTTGAGCATTGAATCAGTCATTCTGTCCTGTCAATTGGCTTGATTTTGGCCCTTTTTCATGTCCAGCCATATATTTCTAACAAGAATAACACCATTCTGTGTGACCGTGTATCTTCCTTTAAGCTAGATGAAGCAGTGGTTCTCCATGGTCTCAGGATTTCATCTATTTTCAGTCTTATTACTTCAAAACCTACCAATGATTATCAGAAATAAAAGTATAAGAAAATTGAAAGAGATTTTTCACTTCAAGGGCTCTAACTTTTTATTCTACATTGCCCAATGAAGAGAGTCTTTGATGGTGCTATCCCAGAAATATATCAGATGTTTCCACCCAGATCTGGGCAGAAAATTTCAAAGGACAAATGAGTTTTTGCAGTGGTAAGGGCTGAATGAGTGCTGTTTGTCTTATGCAATCACTGTCTACTTGGAAAGTTCAATAGACCTTTGACCTCTTTGCTTGTCATCCACTCATTTGTCAGAGTTAGGACAAATATGGTGATCTATATCATTTCAAAGGTGGATGCTGGATTACATAGGATATTTGAGCATTTGTAGGTAGAATGGTTGACATACTATTCTGAGACTGATAATGGCCTGTGGATCTCAAAGGTGTTTCCTGGTCTGATGATCTATATATCTTTCCTCACGAATAGGTGGAGCTTTGCCTTAAGGAGCCATTACCCAATATCTTCTTTGAAACTTGAATAAAATCAAACAGCTTAATAAGCAAATTTTCAAATGAAAAAAATTTTCCTTAGGTAAACAGTGTTTTAAGTTACTTACTCATTACTCAAATGATTGGATAAAAGATATCAAGGATAATAACTTGCCCTCTTCTTCCAAGTAATAAAAAAAGTCTTCTTTTTGTTAATTACTTAGAACTAAATAGCTAGCTACTTTTTCTCTCTAACCAAGGTTTTCATGTTCTTACAAATACTGGAATCACAAACAAAATATCTTCAGAATCTTTTATCTTGCCTTGAAGACCCACTTCTGAGTAATTTGGTCCATGCTCTGAGAAATGTCTGGCAAAACTAACTAATTGCTGGAGGTCATACATAAAGGCACTGCCACTTGCTAAGACACTTAGCTCCTTCTTGGAGTAGCTGGGAATTGGTGATAACAACCAATAATAACCCTAAGTTTAGAAATGGCTTTGAATTTTGTTATATGTTTTGCAATTTTGGCATTTTTGAAGGTAAAAACGTGACATGGAGTAATATGTCTCAAGGACAGTCAGTGTTAAATCAATATTAATTAAATAAACTTATTCTTATTTAACAAAGTACTAAAGTGTGGAGGAAGGGATCTGCTGCAGCCATTTTCTTTTGCCATCTGTTAGGTAAGGCAAAACCTCAAAATCCCATACATCAGCGTTTTAAAAATATAGCCGATTTTCTGCTAAGCTTCTTACCTAATGATGTATTTACTATATTTCTGCTATGATTTACCAGAGATAAATCTGTATTATTAAGCAGAAAGGAAGTAGGAGGAACACCTACAGAGACAGCACAAGCGTTGAAGCAAGAAAAAAAAATTGGGGTCAATTATTTTAATCGATTCTGAAACCCCAAAGGGTGTGACAACACATAGGATTGAGAAAACAAGTACTATCTTGGTTAAGAAACACAGAGAAGAAATAATTTGGGAGCCATTGTAAGTTGTATTTATGTTGTAAAAATGCAACTTAATGGTTGTGGTCTATCCATTGTATTTCTGTTAAGGACCAGGGTTCCTACTCCTAACTTAACAACATATAAAGTACAGAAAAGTGGGGAAAAGATTCCATGAAAGGTAGAAGACCATCCTGTTGATAGTTTTAGCCTTTGTTAAAGCTATAGCTATCTGGATGTAGTAGTCCATAAGATCTGAACTTCACTTCTGATGATGTTATTAAAAACTAATATTTGGGATAGAGGGAGTATGATGAGGAAGTTCCCCTGAGCCATAAGAACAAAACTCCTCATGAACATGGTTGGCCCTTTTATCATCCTTGGAGCATCATAACATCATCCTGAGATTTTTACAAATGAAAGTATATTTCAAATAATATTAGAACCATTACCATGGCTTAGTTAGCTAGTGTTAGACCTTCTTCTTGATTGAGAAGTCCCTTATTTCAGGGCTTGGCTTGCTACTATATTGTATTTCCTTTGACCTTGTGTACCTGGCATCAAATGCATGCCAATTTTAAACTATGTTATATAACTTGAGAAAATTACTTATGTTGGGATCAATCAAGGAACTGTTTTTATATTTTGACTCCTATCACATAGCAAAGAGCAATAAGATATAGTTCTTATCATCAATGACATTATAATCTGACAGGAAATATTCAATATTTAAATCAATAAACATAAGCACTTTTGTGGGGCCATGGATAGAATGTTTTGCAACCTCAGAGAGAAGATTTTCTTGGCTAGGTGTAGAAAGAAGAAAACAGTCTTAAATATTCTTTGTAAGTGTAGGGTTAAGTCACTTTTGGGTTAGACTTGGAACTGAATTAGACAGAGCTGGCATTGTCCTTGTCATTAGTTCTCCCATCTGGAAATGTTTCCATAGGGACATCAACTTTTGTTGTGGAACCCATCTATGACTTCTGAATGTGGGTGGTTTAACAACAACAATAAAAATTAGCACTTTTTTTGAGACTCAGGTAACTACCACCATCCCATTCTTACCCTATGCTATACAATCTGGCACATGATTTGAATTCCTCAGATTCTGATTAATAAATGATTTCAAGTATAGTAGTTATTTCTCTCATTTCAATATAAAATAACCCACTTTAGTCATCAAGGATAGTTGACTATCTAAAAGGTTACAATGCTACATTTTAGAATTTATTTGTTTTTGATTTAGGTCTACCATTCACAAGTCTTGTTAAATCTAATGTTAGTGAGAAAATAATTTCTACTACATGCATTTACAGTTAATAACAATGTTTTTGAAGGAGCTCTAGTTGTATTGAAGTTTTCCTTCAGGAGAGTTGAGTGAACCACAGTAATGAAACTACATAGGATTTCCCACCCAATTTAAAAAAAATTTAAACAGTTCTGTCCTTTTAAAATATAAACCAGAAAAATAGCTCTCAAATCCTGATAGAAACTAATCTTGTTCTTATGATACCCTCAACATTAAACACTCCTTAGCTAGAAATAGATAAGAGAGTAAAAAAGCTGAGGATTTTCTGAATATTTGAATATTTATTTCATTTGTATTTTTACTGCCATTAAACAATTCCATATTTATTAAGAATCCAGAGAGATGCGTTTATTTGTATAAAGGAATGGTATAATCATGAGCAATTACATTAAATGGTCAGTAGTCAAAGTCAGCACTACTTATTAGATATCTGTATTTGTTATGCTTGTTAAGGGATCAGGAAATACTGAATAATCACTACTGCTCAGATCACTTGGGGATTTCTTTCTTTACAGCACCTGTGCTCTGGACTTAATTTTGTTTCCCCAAAATTCATATGTTGAAGCCCTAACCTTAATGTGACTGTTTTAGAAACAGAACTTTTAGGAGATAATTATAATTAAATGAGGGCAATAAGGGTGAGATTTTTTAGACCTCAAACAAGATCTCAAACCCTCATCAGTGGGCTTTATATGGCCTACACTTTAATCACTTCAGCCATAAGGGTCCCCTCAAAGGATGTGATCTTATTCCCATAGGATTAGTGGCCTTATAAGAAGAGTTATAGAGAAATTTCTCTCTCTCTCTTTCTCCATGTGCACACACGTAGCCATGTGAGCACACAGTAAGGTGACCATCTATGGGCAAGGAATACAACGTCACCGTGCTAATACCCTGAAGTTGGAATTCCAACCTTCAGTTATGATACAATAAATTTGTTATTAGACTACCAGCTCTGTGGTAATTTGTTAGGGTAGCTTAAGCTAACTAACACATCTTTTCTCAAGAAACACCAATCTCTTTTGAGGAAATATGCTTTTACTTGGATTTTAATTATTTAAGCACTTACTAATCCAATTTCTTGGTGTAAATTTACCTTTACAAAGTAACATGTCCTTGCAACCCTACAGCAGCCCCAACAGACTTCTTCATCCTTCATTGACCTGACAACTTCTCAAGTGTCTTGAACTTGTGATCTTTTGTCTCTGATTTCTGCCTATTCATGAACCATTGAGAAGTCAGCAAAAGTTTCAGATAGTCTTCCATACTCTTTATAAATGTCAGGTAATTGATAAAATGGTGAAAAAATGAGCAATAGAAAGTTTATTTGATTGATACTTGGCAGACTTCCTTGTAAAATATTGGATGAGAAACCTTGCTTTTTAAGAGTCACTGAAATCATGTTGTGAGAACACCGGACACATTGCAGTTTGACAGAGTAGAAGACTTCCTTCGGAAAAAAAAATTGATAGTATTTTAAATCATTTTAGAATGTGAATATATTAATTGTAAAAAATAAATACTTTTCCAAGGACTAAGGCAACTTAATTCACCAAAGACTTTAAAATGGCAGTGGAGGTTGACCCTTGTCAAATAGATGATTTGCAACTATTTTATCACATTCTGAAGGCTGCTTTTACATTTTGTTGATGGTTACCTTTGCTATACATATGTTTTCTTTATTTTTAAAACTTTGATTGAAGTAACATTGAATTATAACATTATATAGGTTGTAGGTGTATATCATAAATTGACATCTGGATATACTTCATTGAGCTCACCAGTAACAGTCCAGTTCTATCCTTCACCAGTTGTGAAAGAATTTAGTTTGGTGTAGTCCCACTTGCTTATTTTTGCTTTTGTTGCCTTTGATTTCGGTGTCAAAAAAAAAAAAACTATTGCTTACCAGACTGGTTTCAAGGAGTCTGACCCCTATAGTTTCTTCTAGGAGTTGTAGGGATTGAGGTCTTATGTTTAAGTCTTTTATACATGTTGGTTGATTTTTGTGTGTGGGTCCAAATTTAACTTCTTTGTATGTGAGTGTCCAGTTTTTTCAGCACCAATATATATTATTGACATCTTTGTCAAAATTATTTAATAATGTATGCATGACTTTATTCTTTATTTCTTGACTTTCTCTGTCTATTTATGCCAATACACACTCTTTTGATATATCTAATAAGAAGTTAATATCCAAAATATGCAAAGAACACATATAGATCAATAGCTAAAAACCCCAAACAATCTGGGAACTGGAGTTGGGGGTGGCTAATAGAAGATGATAAAGGACACAAACCTTCAGTTCTAGATGAATAAGGTCTATGTATCCGATGTAAAATACAGTGATTATAGTACGTAGCACTGTAGGGTATAGTTGAAATTTGCTAAGAGAATAGAACTTAAGTTTCCTCACCAAAAAATAAAAAGATAAATATGAGGTAATAGATAACACAATGGGGGAATCTTTTCACAATGTGTGTATCAAACCACCATGATGAACACCTTAAATATCTTATAATTTGTCATTTATACCTCAATAAAGCTAAAATAAAAAAGTAACTTACCAGTAAATTGTTTGGCAATGGAGGAAGAATGTGATTCTAAGGTTTAGTTGATTTAAAATGTTTTATCTAATGATCTAGGAATGAAAATGTTGCTGATTTATCAGCTGAGGGTACTTTTTCCTCTATCTGAAACTCTAAGATAAATCTACCTCTATTGTGCTACTAAAAATCTTTAACTTAAGCAACACTATCTCTACATCTACATTTTTAGTTATAATTATATCCAGGAGATGCTCTGGAATATGGAAAAAGTCAATTAAGAAATGTCAACTGGGAATATTCAAATGGTGCTAAATAATCCCAAGGGCCTACCAGAGCTGATGAATGGGGCATTTAGATAATGAGATCAACATTCATCTGTGGTTAACTAGCATGAAGGTTCACAACTGAACAGATGATTTTCTCTGTGGTGTGGATTTGCCTTCCTCTGAATTTCTGTTTTCAATGAGTTATCTAATTTTATTTTTAGTATATCAGTTATTCAAATAAGAAACACATCAGTATTAGCATCTTAATATCCAGAGAAGACCCCAAATCATTTTTATTTCATACCTCAAACTGTTCTCAAGTCACCTTCAGCTCTTCATCTACCCTTAAAACCTAACGGGTTACTATCATTTCTTGTCCTGCCTCAGTCTCCTTTTACAGAACCTGTGTTTGATTTTGCCTCTCCACTCCAGTCTCTAAACCTGAGCCAGAAAGGTACAGTTTTACTGATCATATGACTCCAATGCGTAGGCCTTTCAATCTTCTGAGTACTCTCAAGATACATGCAAAATTCTTAACAGAAGTTACTCGGCCCAGAATATCTGACTAATTGATCTCACTATCTTCGCTCTAAGTCACTTTCTTTGTTTTTTCATTGCGATCCAATCACACTGGTCTTGACAATCAAGTATTTGTGTGGCCTATAATTACTTGTGATTCAGGTCCATGTTTAAGAGCTTTCCCTCTGTACATGTCTTTACCAGCCCCTACATCCTTTGCTAATAGTGCTTTAATTATTATTCAGATTTCAAATCAATTCTAAGGATGCGTTTCCTGAATCTCTGACTAATATCAGTTAATTTTTAGTATCCCAAATATATTGTGTATATATGTATAATAAAATACTTTTATAATTTGGTAGTTATAACTAGCATTTAAGTATGTAATGTAATATCTTGACTGTAGTAGGAGCTAATTAAATATTGATCACATGAGGTTTTCTTTCTTTCTTTTTAATGTTTGCTGTCATACTTACTTTAAAGAACTCCACTGTGACTCCAAATAGAATCAGATTCTCCCTGTAGGATGTATGCAAGTGGGACCCAAGAAGCTGTCATGAAAAGTCTGTCATTCTTGAAAAGATATGATCTTATTATGACATTGATTTCCGGAGTCCAGGGATGAGGTTGGGATCCAGTTTAGAAAGATATGGTATTCTAGCAAACAGATTTTGCCTAAGGAGAATTCTGCTTTTTTTTCTATGAGCGTGATATTCCCAGTGTAGCCATCTTCACAATGACTGGTCCTTTGCAGGATGATCCTAGGCCCAGTCAGTCCTCATGGCTCTTACAACTAGAGAGGAATTGAGGAAGTGTATGTATAAGATAATCTTTGGGAAATTACATTAGCACTCTGTTAGCTGATTCAACTTATAACATGTTGCCCAGGAGAAAAATTTTACTCTTGCATCTAAGTTGACAAAAATGTGTTAAATATCTCACAAATAAAACATTTCAATTATACCTTTAAAAAGCTAAAACATGAAAGAAAAGTAAGTTGAAACTGTTACAAAGTAATGTGAAAAATAAAATGCATAAAATGTGGGAGGTGATGAGGGAAAAAATACAGGGGACCTAATTTCTTTTAACTTCATAGTAGAGAGACAAATTCTGTTGTCTCAAATTTAAACATGACATTAACAAAAGAGGAATGGCTTTAGATTCTTCATTTCTTTTCACAGTATTTCTTAAACCAGAAGAAAGTTTTTATAAGGTAATTTTATTTCAATGAAGAAAGACTTAAAGTCAAACAAACCATTTTTTTTTTACATTTTAAATTTAAGTAAAAATATGTTTTTAAAAATATCTGCATTTGTGTAAAAATATATCCAGAGTGATATGAAACTAATATTTGGGGACTATTGAGTGGCAAGTACTTGTAACAGGCATGGAGATTGAGAAAGGAAATTTTTTTTTAGTCTCTAGGTTTCTGATATTCTAATATTCATACTGCAATAATATTTAGCAGGGGTTATCTGAACAGAGAGCTTAGAACTCATTAAAAGTGAGTTATCTTTATTTTTATTATACAATTAGTCATTTTTACAATTATAACTTGATATTTTTTAAAAGAAATATATGTAGATATAGGTAATGGTAAAACTAAAAGTAATAAAAATAAAATTAAACATATAACAAATATCCAAAGTTTTAAAATTAAAAGTAGATATATAATAACATAGATCTTATATGGTTAGAGACAATGAGGGGAGAAATAATATATTTAAGGTATGTGGAAATTTTAAATCTCTTTTAAGTTACTGATAACCAAAAAATAAAACGACCTCAGTGCATAAATGTGTAATGTAAGAATAACATATATGCAGATGTATAATTCAGATTGAAATTCAGGCTTGCCTTGATGGAGCATGGATTATATTAGGTAAGTCACCTTCGAAGGACACATGCCACATACCCCTGGGTTCCAGTCCTGGGTCTGGGGGAAAAGCAACCAATGTGAACAACTGGAAATGGAAATAAAATAGGAAACATCTCTGTCTTCCTGCCTTTCTGCCTACTGGCCTTCATTCCTGCTTGTACTTTTCCTTTAAAAAAAAAAAAAGAAAAAGAAAAATTTACATTCAAGTAGAATATGAGTAAATATGACAAAATAAGACCCCAAACTCTAAGGATTAGGAGATTTAAAAGAATAAAGTGTAAAGCTAAGCTAAAACCAATAAAAGCAGAAATATTTACACAGAGGGGCATTACATAATTATACAAAGAGAAAATGTAATTTGCTTAAAATAGAAAAGATTAGAAGATGAAAAAATGTAAATAAAACCAATGACTAGATCAACATAAAGTATAATGATGAAAAAATGGTGAAGAGGATTAATGTCACAAAATGTCATAAAAGAGAATGACTAAACCTTAAAAAAGGAAGATATAAAAGAAAAATAAACCAAATGCCTTTTTTTGAACCGAGTGGTAGATTAACTAAAAGGGAACAGGATGTCAAAATACTTGCAGTACATTTTGGGATGATGTACATGGTAGCTTTTCAGACTGATGGTGGAAGAGGACAAATGCAACCAGAGCATTTTTCTTTGTTTCACAGTTATTCCCAAATATACAAACAAACAAACAAGCAAGAAATGGATGTAAGGAAGAAGCATTTTAAACAAAAACTGAAACAAAAACAAGTAATGTCTCCTCCTGTGCTATCTTGGAAGACCTGATTCAAGTTATAATCGATGTTCTCACCAGAGAGAGGAGGGCAAAAAATAAGTATAAGAAAAATAAAGCAATATTTTGAAAGTCAGGAGTATAAAGTATTGTGAAATGTAAAACTATTCAATCACAAAGGAAATGAGATAATGAAAATAAGCTAAATGCTAAAAATCAAATAATAGTGAACAATACGTGCTTAAAAATAAATAGGTGACAGGTGGTTAAAAGCAAAACATTAAATGAGACAGCTGGACAACGTCCAAATTCTAACAGCTTCCTAGTATGAAAAAGAAAGACAAAGAATATGTTATTTTAATTTCCCTCTGTTTGTGTGGCAGTTAATGGAAGGTAAGTACTCGAGGGATTGTGGAAGCCAGGCTAGAGTTTTGTTTTGAAATATGAAAGGGAGAAGGAAGAACAGTGAAGACCACAGCATGAGGCTGAAGGCTACATGAGAATTAGTTGCAAGGCTGGGAGTTCCAATACCAAAAAATAGCAGCCAAAGAAGGATTTCAAAGAAAACACATATATCTGCTGATGGGTGTTATTAAACTGCTTGTTTTGTGGTATGAAATGGAGTCCATTTGTTTCACTCTGAACATACACACACACACACAGACACACAGACGTACTTCATTAATGATTTAACAGTGGGTTTTGTTGGAGTCACTTGTTGAGCATTTAGGACTCATTTCCTCTTCACTTCATTCCAAGGAGGTGGTGATTCTTACTGTCCCCATTTCACAGGTAAGGAAAGTGAATCATGTGGGGCTTAGTGAGTGTGTCCTGGATTATAGAATTGGAGAGTGGTAGAATCATGCTGCAAACCCATGGAGTTTGTTGCAAGCTCTCTACTCAGAGTGGCCCATGATTGGTGAGGTGCAGGACCAGATTTCATGGGAAATCCATCACAAGATTGTACTTAAGAATTCGAAGATCCCTTCGCTATCTTCCCTCAGACCCCAAAAGAACAGGAGTCATTTTCCTGTTTTAATCCTCTTGGGTCCTCTTTCATGTTGGGGAAGTAAGTATAGAACCTTTCTTCTTTATTGGGCATGACTTACAGCAGCAGCCATCAACTCTCAGCAACAGGAAAGTGTTTCTTTGAAAGCCTGAGAAAGCAAACTAGTTTGCTTCTTTACTTGGCATCTTCCAAAGCCATTAGAGACAGTTTAGCTAATTAGTCAGGATTGTAAAACCCTCAGTGATTTGGTGGCTCATTTCCTTTCAGATCAACACCCCTTATGACTGGAAGTCATTTGCTCAAGATTTATCCAGCTTATTGGCTGAGGGGATGGATGTCTCCCATTGTAGGGAAGTGAACTTTCTTTCCTCTCTGATGGCTGGTTTCTTGACCAGCTCACTGCCTTAAACCAGCTGTTGTGTCTGCAGATTCCTAGGCCCTGCTCACTGACTATAGGCTTATGTTTAATGAGGTGTGCGAAGACAAAGTAAGGAGAAACAAATTGCATAGAAAATATAGCACAAGAGGTAGTATAGGGAAACCTCTCTAAATTATGGTTTATCGTGCCATTTTCAATTGCAACTCAGTACCCATCTCTTCCACTGCCATGAAATCAAGTCTTGGACTCCTTATCTTAACCCTCTGTGGCCATGTGTGACCTCCATACCTGTGGCTGTCCTTTCCACTTCTGCCTGTTGACTATTACACTTTTCTTTATAAGTACTTCCCCAGTCAGTTGGGTGTCTTTTAGTCCGTGGATTTCCCCACACATCCCACCTCTCTGCCTTTACCCTCTCCTTCTGACATGACCTCTGTGCATTTCCTTCATTCATCTTTTGCTTGAGCTGTAGATGTAATAGCTCATCCCCAGGTGTGACTCTCAACCTTGGCAAAATAGCCTTTTGTTCAAGATGAGAGTCTTATCCATATGTACCTGTGTTGCAGGGCCGACAGTCCCAGAAATGCAATTAGCAATTCTCTTTACTCGGGGTAGTGATGGGGAAAGAAGCACTTCTTAGCTGTTTACTTGGAAATTGTGCTGCATTCCTCCCACTGTCTGCCCCCTTAAAATGAAGAAGTGGGTCCATCAGGCAGGAGGAGAATTCAGCTGTGCTTTCTAGGTGCAGCCTCATCATTGGGGTCTTAGTGGTACATCCAACCAAAACATCCTCACAGAAAACTTGTTTCCGTGCCAGAATGAGTTTCCATTTAATGGGGACTGCAACTAAGAAATGGTATTGAATCACACTCTGCGAGTCCTGTGCTCTTTACCTTCTACTCATGAACTCATTCTGTTGAGATAAATTGCTGCTGTTCCACTTGGCAGAACAATGAAACATTATCTTAGCTGTTACATCTTCTCATCTGCTCTATTTCTCCCCCCAACAGTGACTTGGCCACCTTCTCAAGAACTAGAACTCAACTGATGACAGGAGTAAAGCTGTGTGTGGTTAATGTTTTAAGATTTAATAAACCAAGTCCTGGGATTTTTGAAATAGTAAATAATGAAAGATTATACACATATATGATTGTAAGAAAAATGTCAAAATGTGTGTCTAGCACATAGAAAATTGAGAACTCTGTGTACTCTCCATTAATTATCTTATTTAGATTTCCCACCAAAATATGCCCAGTTTGCTGCTATTCTGTTATCATACCCATACATTTTTGGCTATTGCTACCCATGTAAGTGTCCCTAGAGAAAATATGCTATTTGCATTTTTATATTCAGGAAAGGCCAATCTCACAGGAGTCTGACATTTGTTAGTCTTACATATCTGTCCTAATTTTATACTATTCAGTACTCCTTGGCAACTCTCTTGTCTTGTTTTGAAACCCGAAGACTAAATTTAGAGGTCTTATGAAGGTGTACTTGCAGGTCCATTCATGTTGTGTACTCACAAATCTGAGACACAGTCATATCATAGAATAAGCACAGAATTTGAGTTTTAAGAAAAATCTTCAAGATCTGCTTTCTCTTAACTACTAGTGTATGTACAGGATGACTCTGGGAAGAGGTCTTTGCATGAGTACTTTGATACTAATTATCCCCTCCCTGACAACCTGATAGAGTTGCCGTGAAGATCAACAACTGAGCATATTTATGCAAACTTAAAAACTATACAGCAATAGCACAGTGTTGTGTTAGTTGTTTTCCACGCAATCAACCATGTTAGAGAGATGACTGGCTACTTTCTGAATTCTGGGGCTTGCTGTAATCACAGGGAAAGGTTTCTACTGGTAGCCCACAACTATTCCAAGCTCCAACAGACACAACACAAAAAATTCTACTATAGGAAATATTGAGAAAACAAAATCACCTATATATACTACATCTTTCTTATGCCCTCTATTTTGAATTTTATTACAGGAGAGCATCCTGTGCATATTTATGAGGAGACCTGGTAAAGGCTTTGCCCCACAATTTAGACATGTATTGTACTTAGGGAACTGCCGTAAATCAAGAAGGGTGACAAAGGGACCAGTGTGAAACACGGGCTCAAGTTGCTATCCCTGCTGTGAATATCTTCTCCCTGGTGGCAAATGTCTTTCAGAGGATAAGGTACATAAAAATCGTGGAAGACAAACCACTCTGTCAGGAGGAATATGACAGGTGTAAGATTGCTTTATTTAAAAAGAAAACCTGCCTTGTTGGAGACATCTCATGTTCTTGGGACACAGACAAGATAAGCACACAGACTCTGTTGTCATTAATACTCTCAGAGTAGGAAATGAAACATTTCTTTTGAGTGATAATTTGGACCAGCAAGTGTGTTTGCACTCAGATAAACATAAAGCTCGCGGAATGGCACAAGAAGTGGGGATAGAGAAACTGAAGTGGAACAAGAGAAAGATAAAGAAATGACTAACCTCCCCAACTCTGAGGACAGACAACCAGTAAACTAGCAAATGGTGATGAGATAAAATGTCCAGATGTGCTTAAGAGAGATGAATTACTCTTCCCAAAGTCCAAGCTGACCTTCTTTCTCATCTATATGATGTGACCTGATAGGATATAAAAATAAGGAAACATTGACTTGTTGGAGATATAGCTCTAAAGTGAGGAGTTTAGGCCTTTGTTGGGGGAGATGTTCTAGGGAAATGTCTTTAATGAATCTTGGTTTATGATTCACAAGTTGGTTCACATGTTGAGGGGGCATCTATTTTAGATAGAAGAGGGACACCTATGGTTTTGTGGAATCCAAATGTATGACATTAACAGATTCCTTGGGTCCTCAGAACAGATCTTCTATGGGCATCCTGGTGGATGGTGAGGGTCACTGTTCCAAGGACATCCTTCAAGTAGGTTTTAATGTGAATTATGGCACCTCGGATCTTCTCTTGTTAAAGGTAGACAGCAGGGCTACAAAGAACCAGGAGTAACCACAGAGGTCTTTAGTCCTCAACTTTAGGCCGGAGAAGGTCAGCATGTCATCACACAGAGAGTCAAAGCAGAGGATGCCTTCTCCTGCAAAATGAGAACCTCAACCTGATCTTTAGAGACTCACAGGGAGAGGAAATGTCTTTGTGGTAGTCAGTGGGAAGGCCTGAGTGAAATTCATGTGACTTGAGGGCTCTGTTTCCATAACTGTAGGTTATGGGTCAGGAAAAGTAGCTGGGGCACTTGCCACCAACACGAGCTGCTGCAGAGTCAGTGCTACACACGTGGGCCCTGTACTGGGACTTCTGAGTGAGGAAAAGGTCCCAAATCCCGCCTGAAGTATAATGTTCATCAAAATCTGCCAGAACAGAAAGGAGGGTGTTTTTTTTTAATTTTTAATTTTTTTTATTTTCTTGTCTTTCTGATAAGCTTTAGTATTTATGGTGGAACCAGCCAGAAACTATAAGGTAAATGACATTTACTTTTCATGTCTTTTAACATTTGGATCACTTTGGGCTAATTTCATGACTCTGGAGTGAAAACACTCCTCTCCAGAGGATAAATTGCAGTGTTCTGGAGCTCCTAGGATTTCAACTGCGTTTAGCTGCCACTGGAGGTAATTGTATTGACACATATAGGATATGTGGGTTCTACTATCCAAGAACCCTTGGGCACAGGAGAAGACAAATGAGTACTTACTGACCACCTGCTGTGTACAATTTGCATTGCCTAACCCTGTTTTCCCATTGTTGTCAGGAGATCAAGGATCTAAAGGATAATTTTCTGTAATTTATTTTTGAATGCTCTAAATCTCACCAGTCTCTCTGTTTAGGCATATTTATTGGAAGTCATACTTACATGTCAGAGTAATTGGAAAGCACAATCTAAAATAGAAATGAGTTTCAGAAGGAAGTGAACAGTTTCAGTTTTGTGACAGTGACGTAGTTGAGTAACATGTCAAATTTATTTCAAGAGTCTGAGGTACCAGACCCTCAAGGCACCTATTACTGTTTACCATTCCACAAAATGGATTTTATGTCAATTTTCCATTGCTATCCAGAGAATAGTAACAAAGAACTTGAAGTTACCCTAACAATAGCCAGGTTGCCAAATGTAAGCCTTCCTCTGAGAGAGTCCAAAAGCAATGGACTCTGGATGATGTTTCACCCAACACCACACTCCGCTCTACCAGACTATGCTTTCTGCTGCGCTCTTCTACTCACATACACACTCACATAGGGAGCCAGCGTTCATGGACTATAAGCCCAGGATTTGGAGACACATATGACAAGCATCCTGCCCATGTGCTGTTAAAATCCTCAGGTGTGCCCAAGTGATTCCTGTACAAAGTGACAAAAAAATATGGTGAAAGAACAAGATCCAAGTACTGTGTGACATGGAGGTAAGCGTGCCAACTACCAGGGGAATTTGGTGGGCTTTCAGAGGAGCTCATGTCTGAGCTATCATCATGGCAGAGGGAGAGTTTTGTTGGTGGAAAAAGTGAGATAAGGGGTCTCAGCTGGCAGAAGCATCATGAGGGAGACTGAAGTCCTAAGAGACGTCAGGGAGTTCAGTGCAGCTGGAAGTCAGGGTTTGTGAGAAGGGAGAGCAATGTGAAGGCCTGTGTAGTGTGTGGGAAGAAGCAGGGGGAGGATAGGTGCCGTATCAGAAATCCTTCTTGTGTTATCCTTCAGTTTGGGCAAGGTTTTCCTTGATCTTTGGATTCAAGCACACATCTTAGCAGAAAGGAAAGGCAGACAAGTAGAAGGAGAAAAGAGTGTGTTCTCAGAGATCCTGCCTTCAGAGAAGAGACTGCTGGAGTGAAGAGGTGTGTTTTATTGGAGAGATGTTGGCTTGAAGTTGCAGCTTTCTGAATGGTAACGGGAACTAGATCCAGGTGTATTTCGTGGTATGCTTCAGAAGGAACTTCTAAATAGGAGTGTATCATGTGAACTATTTTAAGGCAAGGAAAGAGTTTTTCTGTGAAGATTAAAAAAGGGAAAATGAAATTTTACCTTACTGTACTATTTTAAATGGAAACATACTAAGCATAATTCCAACAGACTCTGTCTAGCTTTTTAATTTTTGATGAATGCAATCACATTTATCTAAAATTGATACGGTATGAATAGCAACTTCACTGTGCAATATAGGTAAAGGTAAAGGTGTAGGTGTAGGTAGAGGTATAAGTATAGGTAAACTGCCTACAAGAAAGTACCCATCACAGGACTGGCACGTAATATAGAATCAGAAAAAATATTTCCTTTTGTTTCCCCCATCCCTCCCTACCTTCTTCCTTTCTGATCCTCTCCTTGAATATTGTGATTGCTAAAGGAGATAGCAATCTAGAGGGTTTTTCACAAACAAGCTGTTGAATTTTTATCTAACAGAATCCATGCCTCGAAATAACAGTGACAGGATCTTTCAAATTTTTCAGCTCATTTTCGCCCTTGTGATTGTTGATGGTAAACCCTTGGAAGTGAAATATGTTTCCTGACCACATTTCCCCTCCTTGTCACACTTGGAGGCACTTATTTGCCGTGCGAACCTCTTCCCAAGTCTATTACTGAGAACTGATGTCAGTGTTGTAGGAAAACAGTTACAGGCTATATCCTCTGGAAATAAAGGAGGCATGTGGTCCTGAAGCCTCCAGACTCGGGAACTCAGTATGCAGTCAGAGACCTGACTTGAGCTCTTATTTCCCTGTGGGCCTCTGGATACTCCGTGAGGTAGGACTGTGTGATTCACCCAGGTCTAGAGATAGGCAACAGCTAGAACTAGACAACTGAAATGGTTCATCAAAGTGCATGCACTTTCAAAGGGACACTTCACTGAACAGAGGGGTACAAGAAAACTTGGAAAATTTGGAAGGAGGATTCAAGAGAATTTACTTTAACCACTTGTCATTCACCCAAGAAAGCTACTGACAGAGTTGTCTCTAGCACTCAGGTCTGATGATGTCATTCCCATGTGCACAAATCTTTAACTGCCTGCTGATTTCAGTGCAAAGTTTCAAATAATTTTCATAGATTAGTGAAACTCATGCATTTAGAGTAAATTCGAAGCATCTAAGACCTATGAACTAATTATGAATTTTGACTTCCCTCTAACCTCTGGATTTCTAAGATCTCTGTGTAAAGCTGAAGCTAGAAATGGAGCCACTGGTAATTCTAAGCCACTGGTAATATTTCTGAACAGGAGGGTTATTCATCTGTCATCATGAATGTTTTCCTTGTGACTGACTCATGAGAGTGACATGTGAGGATTTTCAGATAATCTTCAGCAGCCCGTGTGAGATTCTTAGTGCCCCAGAGAACTGGGACTGGGCCTATGCATTCTCTAACTCAGATTCTGTTCTGAGAACAAGGCTGGCCAACCAGCTAGTGTCCAGATCTCTGCTAATAGTTGGTTTGCTGACCCCCAAAGGTATATTATTACTTCCTTCTTCTCATACTTTGCTCAACTGCAGGCTAATAAATTATGAGTGGAGAAGTCAAAGCAATCCTTTGGGTTCTGTTTTTCTCAAGATAGCAACTAGAAGAGAACACAAATTTTTCAGACAATTCTGGGTTCTAGGTGACTTAAAGATTTTTTTTAGCCAAACGTATTTGACAATAGGTCTCATGAAGGAATGAAGGAAGCACAACTATTGTTTAAAAGCCAGAAGCGGGAAGTAGACCAAATCTGGAATCAAAGACAAAGCAATATTTGCTTGGTCCATGGTAGGAAGCAGTGTGCTTGAATGGTGGTTTCTAGAGTGAGTTGTACACACTTGGGATGCTCAAGATCATCCAGTGCAATCTGGATAGAAAAGATTAGGGCTTTTGTTTCTACATGTTTTCAAAAGGAAAAAAGAACGAAGTTTTGCTAATATTGAATATATGGGTCAACACTGGCATGGCAACACCTGCTTTGCATGTCCGATGGCCACACAGCAAGTTTAATAAATGATACAGCAGGGTTTCACAGTGGGAGAGAAGGGATAGCAGGGCCTTACTCCTTATTCCCTTGTGGCCTGTGGTGAAGTCTTACAGTTTCTGTGTGTCTGATTAAGTGGATTATCACTGATCACTACTTTTAAAGAACAAATGAGTTAAAATTTTCCACAAAGAAACTGCAGATTTAGTGAGATTATGATACTATTTGGAATGCAAGTAAAAGAGAATGGTGACAAAATGACAGTGTAGGCATTTCTATTCAAATATTGAGTTCTGTGTTGTCAACATTTAAGAGTAAAGCAGTGGTGATATAATAAGATATGAACAGAGATAGCATCTCTCAAATCAAAATTATCCAGAGGGTTATTGGGCTATTTAAAATATCTGATCTGAAGAAACTTCCCTAAGTTTATTATTTACCTTTTGGTAGTAGTTAATGATAGCACAAAATCCGCATGATATGTGAAATATTTAAAACTATGATTTATTTCATCATTTTTTAAAATTTAGTCTTTTAAAATGTACATTTTTGTGTGTATTTCATATTAGTCATAGCGTATTCATGAATGTACTATATAATATGCATTAAGATACACATGCGCATGCTGGAAAAATGCTCAAATAATTTTACTGATAGAGAATATTATCAACATATTCCTCTAGGAAACTGTGATAATCAAATTACAAAAATGTAGCTGTCACCGAACTCTAATTCTTGTTAGTCTATTGTTTTACCCACCTATCATTTTATCACAAAATGGGGAGCAAAATATTATTTTCTTTATGATACATCAAAAAAGTAAAGTATCAAATTGAATAAATTCATCTTGTTAAGGAGAATATGGACTCTTTATGATGTTTTAGCACCTTGGGGTACATTTGGCACAGGACTGGACTCACTACTGCTGAGGACAGATCTGTTCTCCTGTGCTAAGTAGATGTATCTTAGTGTAGAGGAGCCTCCATGTGTACAGAAGGCCCATTGAGATGGACCAACTGAACTTATTCAAATGTGCTGTGGGGGAGAAAGTCTCAGTGAAATTGTGAAATTTTCAGGACATTTAGCTTCTCTGGAGACCCTGCTGTTTGGTAGAAAAGGGAATACTAACTGTTGCAAACTGGAGCAGTGCATGGATGTCCTGGCCTGAGGAATCTGTCGGAGAGATAAATTCAAGGAAAAAAAAATGCTTGATAACGGCACAAGGCGAGTTTTATTAAGAGCACAGGGGAACGAGAGGGGGAAACTCTGAACAATAGTCTGAACAACGTTAAAGAATACAGGTGGTTTCATACTCTTGTTAAGGAATTTTTCTCTGTGCCTTTTTGGTGTAAGTTACTAAGGGTGGTTTTTGTTGCTATGGACTGCAGTGGGGTGGGGCAGGGGCCAGGACCCTCTCTCAGGATACCAGGAGTCCTAGTGGATGCTCTCAGGGGACAACTAGAGTCTCTGTGCTAACATAAGATAAAGACTAATTTCTAAGGATTGTTAATTAAGGCATTCTGTGAAAAGTTAACTATTTGAGGATGAAAATTATTTGCTAAGGCTGTATTAGGTTTTAGGAACTGGTTAGTTAAAAGCTAACTTCTTGGTTAAAAACTAAAATTTAAGGCAGATAATGGCATACTTAAGAGTTTTACTGGAAGGATTCAGTTATCTTTCCTCTTCTTTTATTTCCTTTTTCATGCTTTTGCTTTCTGCCCTTCCTCTTAGCTCCTTCCTTTGCTCAGTCCCTTATCATTAAACATCTCTGTGGGTGAGTAGAGGGTATTGTGTTTAATAACAATCCAGATTAAACTGCATTAAATATAAGATGAAAACTATTATCAGGAGTGAGACATGGAAATCAGCATTATAGAGTGTTTTGTGGTAGCTTTCCTTTGATATGCTGGTTCAGTAAAATGTGAGAAATTGTCAAGAGGGGAGTTGAAAATAATAACTTCCACCATTAACTCTAGATTTAGCTAACTTTGATTAAATGTTGCTTGTTGGTATGAAACGTGTCTGTTTACTACAGTGAAAATAGATTCAGAATGTTTAAACACTCCAGACAAAGGAAAGTGGTACAATCATTGGGATCAACCAAATGAAGTTAGAATATAAATACTTGCTAATTCCTTAGAGAGGTGAAGGTGGAAGGAGTGGCAGGGAATAGCTTCCAAGTTAATAACAAAGGCTCTTAGAACTATTTTTGTTTCTTGTTTTTTTCTTTGTTAATAAAAACAAAGAACAAGTTGAAGAGAGATAAGATGAAAACCAGTTGAACCCATTGAGTTAATATGAATACAATTATAGTTTTCCCAAATAGCCCAAAGTCATAGTGTTAAAAGTGTAGAGTATTAACAGGCATAGTTGATTAAATCTCCATGTTTCTTATTGTCTAACAGCTTCTCCTTCCTAAACCATTCCCCTTCATCTTCATCCCAGTAGTATTCTTTTTATAGATAGGATACAGCCAGAAAAACATAAGACAATTTGTACTATTCCAAGGAGGATATTATTTCATATACAGAACTACAATACAATAGATGAACCTGGAAAGTATTAGGGAGTATTTCTAATGAACTTCTAAGGAGTCAGTATATGATAGAAAAATCTCAGCTGCATGTGACCACAAAGTGACTGATTTACTCAAGTATTCTCCAAACCCCCGGCAAACCTCTACCACTTGCTGAAAGCAGTGCATCTGTTTATATCTGCTACAAAAACAACAATATGATTTCTGTTTCTCATCCATATTCCAACTCTTACATGAATGTTTCTCGCTGAGAAAACTGAAACCAGAACCAGGCTTGTTGGGAAAGGCAGCTGCTGGATGTGTAGCCCTTGTTATGTGGGACTGAACACAGAAATCAATGGCTCTAAGTTTATTACAGAAGATCTAACGCAGTCATGGTTTCTCAGTAGAAGTAATTAATATCTTTCTGCTTCCCCAGTATTCATGAAGGTGTTGCAGTGTAGCCACTTAATATGCAGAAATTACTGAGCAAGGATCTTTGATAGATACTATATCACTAATGAGCTAATGTGAGTTGACATCACATTTTAATTGCATTAAAGCCTAAGAAGAAAAGATCCCCTCTCTGGCTCTAGTTGGAGCCTCTATAAATCCATTGCTGATGCCATACCACCACCCCAGAGAGATTTTTATTGTCCCCCTCATGCAAATTCTTCTCTACAAATTCCCCTGCTCTCCCTCTCATCCTTGTTCCCTCCGTTATCAAGGGCTACTCCACTGTCCTCTGGTGCGGCAAGTAGTGCTTTCTTCAATCAAGAATGCATCTCGACCACTCAGTTACAAGACAGACTCTGTGCTTAGGCTTTTTGAGTGAAAACCCAAGAATTTTACTACTGAATTTGATTCAGTCTTCCAGTGAATCCCTGGGGACTTTAGATAGCTTCCTTTAGTGCTGAGGGCACTATGAAATAAAATGCCCTAGGTAATGCCCATAGACAAAATTGGTTTTCCAAGACTTACTTACCAAGTAGGGGAGGTGTGGGAGCAGTTTGTCTGAGAATGTGTTTTCCTACGATAAAAGTCTTCTTTCTCATTCCTTTTATCAGAGTCCCAGACTCAGGGAAAGTCTTGAGTCTCAATTACTCTTTAACTGTTTTTCATAAGAGGTGAGCTAGCATGTTATGGACCTGTCCCAGCAGCTGTGTAGAACTTGACCTGATAAATGCATGCACATCTGAATTTTAGCAATGGACATGCATATTTGTTCCCTTTCTGTGACTTCTACTATATCTCATAAGTAGAAGAAGGAGTTTTTTTTTGTTTTGTTTTGTTTTTAACACATAGACATTTGTTTAAGCCTCAAGATAAGAGAAATTATGCTTTAGGACTTCTCAGTCTAGTGTGAAATGATAACTCAAGGCATAAATAAAGTGGTAGTAATCAACTGTGTATGCTTCCTCCTCATTCACTGGTAATCCTGAAGGATGGAAAGACTACAATAGCCAGTTTAAGTACTCTCTTTGTGTCAGTATCATGGACTTCTTCTCATTAGCCATTGCAAATCATCAGCACCAGAGATGCAGGGGGCAAGAATAAGGAAATGTCATGGATTGTCACAATTTGCCTCTGTAAATCTCCTCATGGAGCATTGAAGTGTTATATTGATCCAGGAGGCACTGGTCACAACTGACATTTCCTTCCACTAAATTAAAAGAGTAAGAAAGGATTTTGATAAGTTGAACAAAGTCTAAATGCTTTCTCTTGCTCTGACATTTTGATTTTTTGAGGAAATTCTTTTCCTCACAGTATCCTGCAGATAGATAACTCCATTATTCCACTCATTTGTTGGAATTGAGGAGAAAATAAACTTGCCAACATGTTCAAGTCTTAAGACTTTGCAGCTTGTCATAATTCACACAGACTCTGCCACAGGATACGTTGGAATGACAAGCAGGATAGTATGAAGAAGGGAGAGCAAGCCAGAAATGGGCAAAGTTAAACCCCAGGGTACTTATCTATTTATTAGGATTAATGCCCAGGAATAGTAGCTCGTAGACCAAATTGAAATGTCCAACTTGTGGTCAGAAAGACACACATAATATCCTACGACATTGAATTGTAATACCCAATGAAGATCATCAGGAAGCTTTATTATCATGCCCAAAGCAGGAATCAGAAGACCAATCTATACTTTATTATGTCAAGGCAGAGTAAAGAGAGCAGATTAATAATAAAATTACCTTATGAAGTCCAAAGTTGTGGTCTTAACGTTTCAGTATACTGGGTATGTTCAGATAGTGAGTACTGAGTCAAATGATCATTTCAAAGGACAGAAGCTGAAAGACCATATTGTGATAATCAAGAAGATACCCAGAAATTGCATATTATAATGTCTTGGTTTGTTAAAAAAAAAAACTTCAATTTTCTAGTACCCAGTTGGTTGGCTGGTTGCTTACTATATATAGTGCTCAAGGATTGGATGGTATAGCACTCTAAATATTCTGGTTCGTTATAGTAGGTACAGAAGCAACCACTTGCTAATCCAAGGGAAGACTTGTTTGGGTTGAAAAAAATCATCACCTCTGTAACGCATTTATGGAATCTTAAATGACCGGGCTTAAGTAAAACAGGCAGGGCTGACAGAAATTCTGACAACAGATTTAGAGTTAGTTTTCTTCATCTGCCATAACAAAATGCCCCAATCTGGGGGGCTTACACCATACCTTTAAAAAATTCAGTTGTGGAGGCTGGATATCCTAGTTCAAGGTGTCTGAGGTTAGGTTTCTGATAAGACTTTCTTCATGATTTGTAGACAGAGGCTTCTTATATGGTGTTTCTCTGTGCTGTCATGGAAAGAGAGACATCTCTGGTATCCCATCATCTCCTGACAAAGACACCCGTCCCATCAGATGAGTGATGTACCTTTATTGACCTCATTTAACCATAATTATCTCCTAAAGATCTTCAAATATAGGTTTTTTTTGGTCTTAGGGTTTTGGTATATGAATTTTGAGGGGGCACAATTCAGTCCATAACATTCTCTATCACTGGTTCTTCTGTATATCACTGTCTTTGATTGAAATTGTCTGTTAGAAACAGGCCTTGCTAATAACCTTTCTGCATTGCAGGAAAACCAGTTCTCTCTGGAGAAGACATTATAAATAGTCTTAAATAAAAGGACTAGTAAGCATCTGCTATAATTCATAACATTTTATTCAAACCCCTTATAGTATTTCTTATGTCTTAATAAGTGAGGCATCTATGATGTATAATTATATTCATAATTGTTTTATTGTGTATGGTTTTCTGGTTACTTTCTATTACTTTCCAGATTAAATCTTCTTTTATTATCTATCCCATTTTCTGCCCTGGGGAGCTATCATGTACACTCCTCTTGCTCGCCTATGGATTTAGGAGTCCTAATTGGACATAAGAATATGGAAGAAGAATAGCCCATGATTCTAATCCTCGTAGCTCCCTCCCTGCAAGGTTACTAAGCCTTCCTGTTTTCTTCAACTGAACGGCTCTGCTTTCAGGGAGTTTCTCTCTACAGGAGTTTCTCCATCTTGTTTCTACTTCAACTCTTTCCCAAGTGAGAAGCCTGCAAATTCTTTTATTAGACTTCTCAACTCTTTCATAGTGATATTCATCAATTTCTCTTTTTCATTTCACATGATGTTAATGTTCAGTATATAATGAAAATAATGATTTCTGATGCAACATTTGCTTTCTAACAGCTTACCTTGGGAATCTTCACGCTTTTCTATTATAAGTTATCTGTAGTCTACTCTGATACATGTTATTGGTACCATCTCAGTACAATAGTTTCCGTGGCCTGGCTTTAGGAGACAAAATATAAATCTTCTTAAGTTATTCATGGAAGATAATTGAGAGCTATATGAAGAAAGCAGTGATGAACCCTCTAGAAGATGCAAGTACCTCATTAGTCTGCCTCATTTGATAGTACCATTATTTAAAATTACTAATTCACTGTGCTTTTATCATATTTGTACAAAGAGAGATTTCCTGCCAAGAGAGTTTAAGGAATTAGAGGGTACATGTGTAATTCGGCCAGGAACAGCGCCTACTCCACATATTTAGGGTGAGATACATAACAGTTCATCCACTTAGCATTTACCATGAAATCTTTCTCTGTAGAAATTTTTTTGAAGGGGTGGTGGGTACATTGGGTTATTGTCTTGTTGCAGTGTGAACTGAAATCACTGCTATTTCACTTGTCCTAGCACTTAAAATTCCAAGTTCAATCATCTCTAAGCTCTCGATTCCCAGTCTTCTGATCATCTGAAATACCCCCAAATGTCTTATATATTTAGAAAGAAAAGCTTTTGTAGCCAGTGTGATCAAGGAAGATGTAGAAGAAATAGTTTTCCAGATTCTATCCACATGGTATAATTTATACAATCCCAAATATGTTCTCTCTAATATCAGCCCACAATGTATAATAAGGAAATATAGTGGTCTCTATTGGTGTCTTAACTCACATATTCCATGTACATGCATAACAGAGTAAAAGAAAATTGAGGAAAAATTGGTTCAGAGGTCTAGCTTTCCTTATTTCCCTCAAGGCTGAATTATCTCCTGTTCTATCCAAAGTTAAATTGTTTTTATGAACCTAAACATGTACTTTACTTATTGCTGGTGGCTCTGATTCTAGTATCCATTGAGTTGATGATAAACTTCCAAATTTATAGCTGACGTGTGGTGCTCCCACCCCTGGATATGTAGAGATCCAGCATTTGGCAGCTCTGCAGTTCGCAATGACAAATGATCCGAATTCAATGGGTGGAAAACAGAGGAAAATCAGTTAGAAACTCTTGAGTATTTAGAATTAGAGTCCACATTATGGGATAGAATTTTTCTCCTGGATTTTTGTTTGTTTTCCTTGGAAAAGAGCATGGAAGTGAAGAAAAATTAGGAACTTTAGAAGTGAGTATCTGCAAAATAAACCTAAATTCCTGCTAAACTCTAATTTCCACAAAGGCAGTCACTTCGGGACTGTTCACCATTGCATCTCTAACTCCTGACATTTAGTGGACACTGACATGTTGACTGAATAAAGGACTGAAGCAAGAATGAAAGTCGAACGACATTTTCACTTTGTATCTTTCCCTGGCTTGTTTTCCTCTTCTTATTAGTTTTTGAAAAGTCTTTCTGGAAATTCCATGCTGTCCTATAGGCATTAGGTTTTAGAAGAGCTTGTATCAGTAGTTAGAGCAGAGGTGAAAAGTGATATAAGCAGCATACCTGGTAGAACAGAATTGGGCGCAATCCGCAAAAATCCCAGAGACTTGGGTTTGTGTCCTGGGGCTGGGAGACTTGGGGGAGGGGGCAGCCAAAATAAGCAACTAAATAAAATAAATAAATATTTCTTCTAAATGCCTACTCACCTTCATTCCTGGAAGTGCCTTACCTTAAAAAAAAAAAGTGACATGGCAAATGTTATATTCTTTGAGCCATCTTTAAGGTGATGGGGTGGGATCAAAGTGTGAATGATACAAAGAGAAAGAGCCACCCATGAGTTCAAATCAAAGATCTAAAATTGTCGATGTCTGGAGTTTTAATCTTTATTCTCTGTTGGCTGCTGATTCCCTTATCTCTAGGACATTTTAAAAAGTTGTTTTGTTTCTTTAAGTAAATAAATCAGAGGCAGAGTGAAGATTGTTGAAAATTACTCTGTGTGGACTCTAAGGCCAATAAAAGGGTGAAAAGTCAGAAAGTTTCATGTGAAGAGAAGGAAACCACTTCAGGAAGAACGATACTTGGCCCTCTTCTCAACTAGCTGACCCTGCACTGGATCAACCTGTCTCCAGAAAACATTCTGTGTTCTGGTTTTTAAACTAGAGTTTGCAAAGCTTGGCTCTCTAGGATTCCATGACTAATACCCTAAATACAACACAAAAAAGAATGAATGTGAACTGCCTTAAATTATCCAAAGACGTTTTCTCTCCTGAGGTTGAGATCTGAGTATTGACATGACTCTTGAAAACTGTACATGTCTCAAAAACTCCCACTCCAGGCAGAGGGTCAGCTATTCAGCATGATCACTTAGGCTCTATCTCAGGTTCAGAATATTCATGTTTAGACCTGAACTATTCTTTATCTTGATGCAGATCATCATCTGAAGGGTGTTTGCTGAAGGACTGAGTAAGAACAACGTGATTCAGTTTACCAAGGATTTCCCTTGTCTTTGTCATCTGACTTCATTGTTTCTCAGTCTCTCATCTATTCCATTCTCTGTATCATACTATATGGTCCCATTGATTTCACACCAGGGGAAAAATCATAGACTTGTTCATTGGCAGAAAAGAACATGAAGAATTTGAATAGCATTTCTTCCCAGGCAGAAAACTTTGTGGTTATGGTTTATCTTCTTGGAAGATTTTCCAGAATTTCTTCTAGAGAAAACTACCTTTGACACTTCCTAGTTAGAAAAGTATCTCACATGTCCTCTATATCTGTGATCAGCTCTTCCTCAGCCACTTATGCATGCTGATTTTTATAAGAAGGGGAAAGGTTAGACTAATGGTGCCAAAGCTCTGTGGGACTGGACAAGGATTCTCCTAGGGAGGTGAACATCTACTTTTCTGAAGTTTGCTAAGGGAGAGCAAAGGAAAGTGCACAATCAGAATGAAAATGAACTGCCTTATACAGCCAGCATGAAAGGTAAAAGATTTTTGAAAGGTTTCTTAGGATTTCCTTTTTTGAAAAAGATAACAGCCTTTAAAATAGGTAAGATTTTCTTCAAGATCTAAGAGACTCCGTGATCTTACTGTGAGCTTTGCATGACAACACCCCTGTTGCTTATTTCAATAGAGCCCTTCAGAATTGATTAACTTAAGGGGAGGAACATAGCATGAGGGAAGAGGACAGAGAAGAGAGGGGCATGATTCTCCTAAAAATATCCCAACATAATTTCTCTATCTTAATACCCAAGAGGGAAAAATATGTAACTGCATGATATATGGTAGTTCATGAAATCCATTTCTGAATCTTGAAACAGATTGCTGTTCTATCACTTAATTTAGTGAAAAAAATAGTCATGGGAAAAATAGAAACTGAACTGAAGAAATTGAACTACTGAGTGTCATTGCATAAAGAGGTCTATTACCATCAGAGCAGACTAAGTCTCCTCCTGCTCCAACCCAGTCCCACATCATGTTTTAGCCTTGCTCTTTCCCTGTTCAGGGATCTTTGAAAACACAAGTGTGTTTTGATTTTCGGAACTATAGGGTACATACTAAAGTATTAGGGAACCTTAGCAGGCACCTGGACTGTTCACAAACTTGATTGATGGCACTAGAAGTAGACACAACAGAGAAGCTGATTGCTTATTATGAAATTTGAGTTGTTATAGTGCTGGTAGGAGGAGAAAGAATTGGGAAGAGAATGGAGATTTTACTGTAATTTGACAAAGAATTCACTTTCTTTGGGCAAAACACAGTTCTCGTGCCCCTATATTGCTAGACTTAAACTAGATGACAAGACACCCTGGATTCTGTAACCAAAGCGACTTCTTTCTTTACTTCATTATCCCAACATCTCTAACGGTCATGCCAACTAGAGTAAGCATGATGCTGGAGAGAAATTCTTAAGATAAAGTGACTCCAGAAATTCTGTCAAGGATAAATATTTTGAAAAAACATTTTGATAAAAGTTTTGAAAGTGATAACTTTCATCATCTTCCCCTATTTTCCTCATACTGCAAAGCTTCAGAAGAAAGGAAAACAATCAAATCATAAAACAAAATTGTTGTTGAGAGAGAGAGGCAGAGGGAGAGACAGAGAGAGAGACAGAGGAGTTCCTCTCCTCAGTTGGGGTTAGCTGATATTAGTGTTTCTAGCATCAAGCTTAAAATCACACAGTGTTGTAGTTATCTGCCTCTCAAGTCTATAGACCAGTCTGCCTACCTGGACGTGGTGTGTGTATGTGTCTGAGCGTATCTGTGGGGTACAGGGTGGGGGAAAAAGATGCCTAAGGGGTTTAGGCCTAGTTCTGGAGATAATTGAACCTGAATTCAGGGTCTCCTGTAACTGCCCTTCAGTGTTCACGTTACATGTAACTGGAATGCATCCTTCTTCTGGACTGTTGTACAAGGTCCACTGGCATTCTATAGGGGATGAAAGATCTTTCCAAAAGGAAATAATTCCTATTTGGTGTGGGGGACTTGGCTTAGAAGCGATTTAAAGACAGATACTTTAACAAAGATTTCTAGTCACCACTCATTGAGATGGGCTTTCTTCCTCTGTGAACATTATCATGAGGTTTCCTGCCAGCATTGGGCATGGTCTGGTGAGCATGCAGATAAGCATCTTTCTAAATTTGAGGTCAGGAAGGATTTTTTAACTTGGGCACGAAAAGCACAAATCATAATGATTTTGGTAACATTATAATTAAATTTTATGTTAAGAAATGCACACATATACAATGTCAATTCAAAAATATAAAAAGAAATATTTGAAATACACATAAAGCAGACCTCCCCAAAAGAAATAATATAAATAATTATACAAAATTCTGTAAAAACTGAGAAATCAAGTAAACTGAATGGAAGCAGATCTCAGCAAAAATGTACATAGGAATAACCAATGGATGTTTGACAAAATGTCATTAGTAATCATGAAAATTAAATAAGGCTGACCCAAATTTAAATGTCTGATGATATTGTGCGGGCAAGGATTTGGAGCCATTAATGATACTTAAGCTTTACTGGTAAATATGTATATTGATATAACTTCTTTGAAAATATTTCACAGTAAACAGTTATGTTGAAGTGGCCTAAATCTGCAAGGCTAGCATAAAACCCATTTACATTGGGAAAATGTGCCACAACCAATAGACCGAATCACCATATAAAGAAGACAAGGATTTTTGTCCTATGTATGTTTTACCACTTTCCATTCCTTTATCCTTTTTTGTTAAATACTTTAGTTTCCCTCTGAAGGACTCTCCTTCCTCTATTTACAAGCCATGAGTTTGCATAGGACTCGGTGGAGGATGTGACCTAAGTCAAAGCCAGTCACAGGCTACGATTGCATCAAAATATACTGTCTAAAGTCAAGGAGATTTAAATGATTTTTCCAGAGAGTTCACTTCCTTTTCTCTTTCACTAGCTGTAACCAGAGAATGTAAGTTTTAGTTTCCTCATACTTTTTGTGCTGAAGAGGGTTTCCCACTAGTCTGAGCATGCAGGCTGTGAGGAGGAAATCCAAATGGGAACAATCAGGTCCTGGTGGATTTGTCAAACTTTCCATTCTAGTTATATTTGATACCAATCCCAAGTCTGACCTCTTTGGAACTGAATATTAATATATCCTCTTTGTGAATTTAATTTAACTTTTCCCTTCTTGCAAACAAAATGATCTTCATTGATAAATCTTTCATTACTTGTTAAATATGAACATCCTGCTAGTGACGCAAGTAATCACAATTGGGCGAAAAGGAGAGCATTCTGCCCTCCATGTCTACCCATCTACCATTAACCGGGGCATCAATGTCCCTGAATCCCTTTACTAAGCACCTCAGCCGCTAATAAAGGAAACCCAGCTGGTTCCACTCGGATTCAAACCTAGGCCTTTTGTCGCAGAATTGCCTAATCAAAACAACTGAAATTGCCTTCCCAGAAATTAAACCCTTCTTTAGACTAGAGGCACTTATCCCAGCCAAAAGCACTTGATGAAGACCCAGTGAGGAGGGTCATTGTTATCTTCACTTTAAATATCTGAGAAAAATGAAGGAAAAGGAGATGAGTCTGTGAGGAGGTAATTTGTTTCTTCTGTCAGATGTTTCACAACACAGGTGATGGTCTAAATTTAAAGATTCTTTAAACAGCATGTACCCAGACTAATGAAAAATCAAAGTTCAAGGGCTCATTTCAATTCTGATGAAAAATCCAAGCATTTGTAAGGATTTATTGACTAGCTGGGGAATATTTTAAATTTGCATTTACTTGCCACTTTAGAATTTTTTTCAAGAGCATTTAATCTTCTTTTCTCTTTCTGTGTTCTTTAAAAGGTCTTGACTTGCTATTCTTAAATGAAATTATCCTTGTCTGCTTCCTCTTCAGTGAAACGAAACCAACTTTGAATAACTCACCTAGACAGCTGAGTTTTAAAACTTTTTGAACAAATACCTTCTCTCAAATTTCCTATGTGTTATTCTGTCCTACTTTATCTTATTCCTTTTCACCATTTCTTTCTTTAAAATATCTTGGTCCAGATCAACTAAATTGGCTACTACAGAAATTATTTCCTCTTCCAGAGTTTTTTTGTTTGCTTGTTTATTTGTTTTTGCTATTTGTTTAGGGAACTCTTTGAATTGGTAAAACCATTTTCTTTCTTTAATTTCCTTCATCTTATGTCTAATCTAAGAATATTGTCCATCAGTGAATCCAAGTAATAGGACGTGAGAGTCTTGCCAATTTTGTCAGTTTCCTTATGCCTGTTTCCATAGAGACTTTATCAGTTATTTGGTTTATTGCACTTAGGTACATTAAGCTTCCTTCTTCCGATCTTCACAAAGAAGATTGATCCTATAATTCTCAGGCTGTTTTCCCAACCACCAGTTAAGTTTATTCTGAGGGGAACATTGGCAAGTAAGTGGCAGGGCGAGGGAAGAATCATTTTTCTTCTCACTTGCTATCTCTTCCATGACATTCCCAATCTTGTTGGAAGTCTCTGTTCCCATTCTGGCATCTACCTAATAGACTTGGCTCCTGGTCTCTATACACACCATATATTGTTTTGTCTAAGAGTTAAAACAGCTTTCTATTGTTGCTAATCTCTCACGGATTGTTTGCCTATCTTCTCCAATTTAGCTTTGTGATACTTCCAGTAGCTTTTTAAAACCAGTTCTTATACTAAATTCCTTCTGCGAAACTGACATTTACTCTTTATACCAATACATTAGACTGATATATATCAAGGTGAGTCGTATTTGTTATTAATTTGACTCATGTCTTGAACATTTGTTCTGGTAATGTGTGAATATGAAGATCCAGAATTCTAGAGAAACTGGCATCATAGAACAGTGAGCCCAATATTCTGCATGCTGTTTTCTGTCATAGGCATTTGTTAAACCCAAGAGACTGAGAAACCAAACATATTTAAAACATTAAGAAACAAAACAGATTCATAACCTTAGGGTACTTCACACACACACACATTTTAAGGCCTGCCAAGAGAAGGGATCTTAGAAACAACATAGACATTAGTTGAAGCTCCTGAAGGGCTCCTCCTAGAACTAAGAAGAAATCAGATGTAGCCTAGTACTCATAAAGCCTGAAACAAAGCTATCTTGTCAACCTAATTTCTGATTAATTTGAAGGTAGTCTTTCCAAGAGAGTCTGTTAGAGGAAAGTTGAATTGTGTATAGAGGAATATAAACAGTCTAAAACTTCTAGTTGTTCTAAAACTAACAAAACATGACAGGAAAAAAATGATCATATAGCTGAAAAATCAAGAGAAAAAATAGAGAAAAGGAACAGAACATTGATGCAACAGAATTTGAAGTTGTCAGAAAAATACTCTTAAGAAATTAAAGTTCATGTGTTCAAGAAAGTAGATGAAAAATTTCAATGGATAACTGGATCTTATAGAAAGAGTAAAATGGAAACTGTAGAACTGAAATAATTTCAATAGAAAGATTCAATAGATATTTGGTTTCAATAAAGCTGAATAATAATGAGCTAAAATATACACTAGAAAACATGCAGATTGAATCACAGAGAAAACATATATATAAAGGGGAAAGCCAAAATGTCTAAATATATTATTGAAGTCTTAGGAAGGAAAGAGAGGGGGACTAGGGCAGGGAATAGGAAACATTTGAAGAGTTCCAGGCTCAGAATTGCACAGAATATAATGAAAGACCTCAAGACAAAATTAAAGAGATTCTGCAAACCACAAGCAGAATACACATAAAGAGATTTGTACTTAGGCATGTGATGGTAAAACTTCTGTGATCAAAATCAAGGTCAGAGCAACCAGAGGAAAAGAAGGCTTGTTAGCTTCACAGGAAAAAGAATATGACTGAAACAAACAAGAAAAAGTAAAACAGGGCCAAATTCTGAAAGTCAATATTTTCTAAACTGTACTCTATTTAAAAAATAATGGTAAAATAATTTCAGACAAACAAAAGGAAAATTTCTTGCCTGTAGTCCCATACTAAAATAAAGAATAAAAATATAGAGCTAAGTTCTAAAGATAAAGGCTTTATTCAACTGAAAATTATAAATTTGTTAGTATTTAGTAAGATTTATAACATAAATTCATATATATGTCTAAGGTAAAATTATAGGTGTGAAAAGATTTTGACAAATTAAAAATCATAGCTTGAGATTTTGATATCTCTCCCGCAGTAACTGAGAAGTAAAGAAGATACCAACTCAGTGGAACTTTAGAGGACTTTCATAATACAGAAACAGTTCTCTGATTATATACACACATATATACATACACATACATACACTATGTTCACATATATGTGTGTGTGTATGTATATATATATTTCACTACACTCAGCCTCCATAGTATATCTTTTTAAAGTGCATGTGGATATTTTCCCAAAATAGACTGTATGATGGACCCGAAAGCTACCTCCACACATTTCAAAGATTTTGCATCATGTATCTTCATGCGTATGATAAAGAATAAGACATGACAAAAATGCTTCTATTTGTTATGTATATAAAAGCACAAAAATTTGCACAAAAGTAATCAAAGCTGATGAAATTCAGAGTAGTGGGGTATAGTGATGTGAGAGATTGTGAGTGGGGCTTTTGAGGTGCTGGTAATATTCTATAACAGGAGATGGCAACTTAGTTTTTTAAAGGAAGACATAGTAAATATTTTAGGATTATGAGCCATATGATCTGTGTTGTAACATCTCAACTCTGCACTTGTAATGTAAAAGGAGTCATAGACAATATATATATATATATATATATATATATAGACTATATATATAGTAGTATTTATGAACATTAGAATTTGAATTTCATGGGATTATGTGAAATATAATTTGTTTTTTAAATTTACTTAATTGTATTGAAGGAACATTGCATCATAACATTATATAGATTTACTGTGTACATCATTGTGTAACATGTTTATATCATACATTAATTCAGAACCATGATTCCAGTTCTTCCTTCACATATTCCCAACCATTTAAAATGCAAAAAGCAAAACAAACAAATGAAAAAAAACACATTGTCTAATTGTAAGTGTACAATAATAGATGGTAGGCCAAATTAGACTCCAAGTTGTAATCTTAATTTTTTAAATTTAGTTTTTTTTTAAGTGGATATGTTCACTCTAATAATTCTTTAAAATGGACTCTTAAGATGAGTGTACCTAAATGTTCTGTATGTCTTTTTTAATTGCTATTTTATTGAGATAAGTTTTACAACTTAATATAAACTCAAATGTGCAGGTTCCCCATATATGCAATTTCCCCAGTCCTCAAATATATGTCAATGTCAACATACCCTGTCCTCCATTAAATTGCAATGAGTTCTTTACCATGTCCATTGGACCCCACCACCATATGCTCCCTCACCCACTTCCATTCCCTACAGGTAACCTCAGTTTTATTGCCAGTGTTCAGGGGTTGGTTTTGTTTCATCTCTTCCTTTGCTTTGTTTTGTCTATTCACATTTCACCTATGAGTGAGATCATCTGGTATCTGGCTTCCTTCTTTTGACTTACTTCACGATGGATTTGTCCATGTTGATTCAAATGACAGAATTTCATCTCTTCTAAGGGCTCAGTAGTATTCCATTGTGATATATACCACAACTTCTTTATCTATTCATCTGACGGTGGGCACTTAAGTAGTTTCCAGTTCTTATCTATTGTGAATAGAACTTCAATAAACATGGGAGTGCATATATCTCTGTGAATTAGGGTTTTTGTATCTTTTGGGTAAATACCCAGTAGGTGAATGGCAGGATCCTATGGGATTTCCATCTTCAACTTCTTGAGAAATCTCCATACTGTTTTCCATAGGGGTTGCATTAATTTGTACTCCCAACAACAGTGTAAATGTGTTCCATTTACTCCACATCCTCACCAACATTTGTTGTTTCCGGTTTTGGATAATAGTCACTCCCTCAGGTGTAAGGTGGTATCTTATTGATGTCTTAAGTTGCATTTCCTGATAACCAGAGAATAGGAACATCTTTTTATATGCTTCTTGGCCATCTCTATATCTTCCTTGGAAAAATATCTCTCCATTCCTTACCCCATTATTTGTTTGGATTGCCTATTTTTCTGTTACTGAGTTTTATGAGTTCTTTGTATTTTGTGAATATTAAGCCCTTGTCAGAAATACGGAACACACATATCTTCTCCCAATTAGTAGGTTGTCTTTTTCTTTTGCTGATGTTTCTTTCATTGTAAATTCTGTTAGTTTGATCAAGTCCCAGTTGTTTATTTTTTTCTTTGTAATCCTTGACACTGGAGTTGAGTTCTTCAAAACCTCTTTAAGGTTGATGTCATGGAATGCTTTCCAATGTTTTCTTTCAGTATTTTTTTTTTTTTTTATTTCTGGTCCTTTATCCAAGTCTCAAGGACATTTTGATTTAATTTTTGTGAGCGATGCTAGAGAGTGGTCTAGCTTTATTCTTTTGTGTGTGGCTGTCCAGTTTTCCCAACACCATTTATTGAAGAGACTTTCCTTTCTCCATCATATTCTTTTGACTCCTTTGTCATAAATTAAATAATTATATATGAGTGACTCAGTTTCTGTAGATTATGTTTCTAGTCCACTGATCTGCACCTTTGCTATTATTCAGGTACAATAAAATTTTGTCACCATTGCTTTGTAGTATAGCTCAGTATCTGGGAGTGTGATACCTCCAGATTTGTTCTTTTTTTCATGATTGCTTTGGCTATTTGTGGTCTTTTGTTTTTCCATACAAATTAAAAAAAAATTTTTTTTCTATTTTGGGGAAATATACCTGCGGGAATTTGATGGCGACTGGCTTAAATCTGTATATTGCTTTGGGTCAGACAATCATTTTAACAATTGTGATTCTTCCCAGACATTGGCAGGGAATATCTTTCCATCTCTTTGTATCTTCCTCTGTTTCTCTTAAAAGGACTTAAATTTTTCATTATATAGATTCTTCACCTCATTTATTATATATATTTCAAGATATTTGATTATTTTTGCTTCTATTGTAAATGGGGTATTTTGATTTTGTTTTCTTCTAGCTTATTTTTTGCATATAAAATGTACGGATTTTTGTGCATTGATTTTGTAGTCTGCCACTTTACTGTATTCATTGATTAATTATAGTAGTTTTGGATAGAGTTTTTAGGGTTTTCAACATATATATCCTTTCATTTGAAAAGTGATAATTTTACTTCCTCCTTTTCAATTTGGATTCATTTTATTTATTTTTTTCTTGCCTAATTGCTCTTGCTAAGACCTCTGGTATACTGTTTAATTGCAGTGGTGAGAGTGGACAGCCTTGCCTCTTCCTGACCTTAGAGAAAATACTTTCAATTTTTTACCATTGAGTATGATGTTTGCTGTGGGTTTATTATATATCGTCCCCACTTCGTAAGGTTTTTATCATAAATGGTTTTTGAATCTTGTCAAATGTTTTCTCTGGATTTCTTTATATGATAATATGGTTTTTCTCCTTGCTCTAGTTGATATGGTATATTGGATTAATAGATTTATGTACATTGAACAATCCTTGTGTCCCTGGGATAAATTCCACTTGGTCATGATGATCTTTTTGATGTATTGTTGGATGCGGTTTGCTAATATTTTGTTGAGAATTTTTGCACCTGTGTTTATTAGAGATATTGGTCTATAATTTTCTTTTTGGTGATGTCTTTATCAGCTTTTGATATCAGTGTGATGTTAGCTTCATAGAAAGTACTTGGGAGTGTTACTTGTTCTTTAGTATTTTGGAAGAGTTTGAGAAGGGTAGGTATTAATTCTTCTCTGAAGGTTTGGTGAAACTCATTAGTAAAGTCATCCATTCCTGGGCTGTTAATTGTAGGGAGATTTGTATTATGTATTCAATTTCCTTCCTTGTGATAGTCCTGTTCAGTTTTCCAATTCTTTCAAGTTCAGTCCTGATAAACTACATTTTTCTAAAAATCTGTGCCCTCAAAATTTTCCACTTCATTGGCATTGAGCTGTTCATAGAAGTCTCTTATGATGTTTTGTAATTCTGTGGTATCTGTTTTCACTTCTCCTCTTTCCTTTCTGATTTTAGTTATGTGAGCTCTCTTTTATTCTTCTTGAGTCTAGCCAATGGTTTCTCAACTTTTAAAAAAATTTTTTCATGGAACATACTTTTGGCTTCATTTGTCTTCTGGATTGTTTTTTCATTTTCTATTTCATTTATTTCTGCTCAATTTTCTGCTTCTACTACTTTTGGCCTTTAATTATTCTTCTTTCTCTGTTTGTTTTAACTGTAGGTATAGATTGTTTATTTCCAATTTTTCTTGTTTTTGGAGGTAGCCTGGGTTGCAATGAACCTCTCTCTTAGTTCTGCTTTGGTTGTATCCCATAGATTCTACTAGGATGTGTCTTCATTCTCATTAGTCTCTAAGTATTTTTTTAAATTCTTCTTTGAATTCCTCTTTTACCCTAGAGTCATTCAGAAGCATATTGCTTAGTCTCCAATTAAATTGGGCTCTTCCAGCTTTCTTCTGTGGTTGATTTCTAGTTTTAAGACATTGTGGTCAGAGAAGATGCTTGGTGTGGTTTCAATCTTTGTAAATACATTGAATCATGTTTATGATTTGTTCTTAAGAATGTTCCAGCATATGATCTATCCTTAAGAATGTTCCATGTACACTTAAGAAGAATGTGAATTCTGTAGTCATTGGATGAAGTATTCAGTATATGTCTACATGACCAATCTGTTCCAACTGGTTGTTAAAGCTGTTGTTTTCCTGTCAATTTTCTGCCGAGTTGATCTGTCCATTGATATAAACAGGGTGTTGAAGCCTTCTACTATTATTGTGTTGCTGTTGATGTCTCACATTAGTTCTGATAATACTTACTTACTGTATTCTGATGCTCCTTCATCTGGTACATAAAAGTATTATGTCTTCTTGCTGGATTGACTCCCTAATCATTATACAATGTCCATCTCTGTCTTTTGTTATCCTTTTTAGTTGGAAGTCAGTTTTATCTAATGTAAGTTTAGCTGTTCCTGACTTATTTTGGTTGTTATTTGACTGTAGGATTGTCTTCCAACCATTAGCTTTGAGCTTATATTTATCTTTTTGAAAGCTAAGTTTCCTGAAAGCAGCAGAAGGTTGGGTTATGTTTTTCAACCATTTGGTCAATCTGTTCTGTTTGATTAGTGAGTTCAATCCATCAACATTTAGGGTGACTATTGATATGTAACTGTTTATTGTCATTTTGCTAATTTTTCCCTAGGTGTTGTTACAGACAGTGCCTTTGTTCTTCTCTTTCTCTACTTATGTGGGTTGAATGCAGTTATGTTTTGATTATTTTCCTGTATTTTAATAAAACTTCATTTAAAGCATACTGAGGAAAATTGAGTGAACTTGAATTTTTCAATTTATTTTAGATAATACTCCAAAAACATTATGCTTGATAACAAATTGATAAATTGAATTTTATTAAAAATGCAAAACTTATGCTCTATGAAAATTCCTATTAAGAGAATAAAAAGTGCCACAATCTGGAGGCAAATATATGCAAAACACATCTGATGAAGAATTTACGTCCATATTATACAAATAATTCTTAAACTCAACAATATGAAACAATTAAAATCGGCAAAAGATATGAGCAAGTATGTAACTGAAGAAGATATACAGATGGTAATTTAGCACACAAAATATGTTTGATATTATTGTTATATTAGGAAATTGTAAAAAAAATTTTAAACAACAACAACAATGAAGTAGCATGCTTGGCTAAGGGAATGAATGGATTTCCTCAAACTACCTAGGTAATTTGAATCCAAAGAATTAGGCAAGGAGAGTCATGAGATATAACAGCCATTTAATGAAATAACTTAGATAAGATGGTCCTTGATAACAGAGCTGGTGAATAGGCTTCATTGGAGGAAATATCCTGGCCATCCTCAAACTACAGGGTCTTCTTATTTCCTTCTCTGGTATGTTTTATTAACTAAGTAAAATATTAATGACTCAGTATCTGGATAAATATATCAATGCCCTTATACTTGTAAAGATTAAGCAGGAATTCTTAGACTTGGGGAGAATATATATACAGAGAGAGAGAGATTTGAATTAATTTTGGAGGGTAAATACCCAGCAATATTATACCTGTGTCCTATAGAATTTCTATTTTTAATTCTTTGAAAAATCTTCTTACTATTTTCCAAAGTGGATGCCCCAGTTTGTCCTCTCGCCAACAATGCTAAGGATTCCTCTTTCTCCACATCCTTTTTCAATACTTGGATAATAATCAGCAAATCAATGTTGGTATATACACTTAAAATTATTTAAGTAGTCACAGGATATCATAATGGAATTTAGACTATGACAAAAGTACCTGACTATTGCAAATGTATGTCACTATCTCATTGTTAGGAATGGAGGAAAAGTTCCTTGCATAAGTAATTTTGGAAATGAGTGGCACCTCTAAGACCAAAGGTAGAAGGAACTCTAGATAAGCACTATACTCAAGTTTTTCCCTCACAGGTGTATACTTTAACTAATATGAGGATGTTTCACATGCCATTGGGAATAAAACAGGTCATTGGAGAGTAGATGGTGAGAACTATGTTTTCCTTTGTTAGAAAGAAAGTTTGTAACTTCCCACTGACAAATCATTTTTTTAAATCTTTAATTCTTCTATTTTCTTTTTTCAGCAATTTTGCAATTGTGTCTCTTGTGTTTGGTTTTTTTTTTAATGTTTGTTCTGGTTAGAGCTGTAACATTTCTTAAATCTATCACTTTATATCAGATGATGGTCAGCTAACAGAATGAGGAAAAAACCTAAAGAATTGTAAATAAGAGAAGAGAGGGAGACAGGATTTATTGCAGAAGCAGTTGACCTCCCTTACTATGGGAATGCAAGGAAGGAAAAACAACTATTGTGATAAATACCTAGCTCCCAATCCAGTGAAGCATTTCATCTATAACACATATAAGATCATGCCTCATCACTAGAATTGCAGCATTACTTGCAGCATTACTATCCACAGAGACTTTCCAATTTTCTCTCTGTGTCTTTCCCTTTAATAAACTTTCCATGACCACTGACTTGATGCCTTGCTGAATTCTCAACAGAACTCAAAGAATCCAAATAAGCTTCATGTGTATCAATATCTTTCCTACATTTTGAAAATCCTCACTAATCAACACTTTATATGTTCATTATTCTCCCTCATCTTTTTCAAGGTTAACAATTACACAGATGTAAATCTTTTCACTTTTACTATATACTGCTTAATCTCTTCATATTCCATCTACTTGAACATTAATGTACCACTTGCTATATTTCCTTTTGCTCTATCTTCTTTTTCCTTAATTCAATCCTTAATTGTGTTTAAACTGATGATAATCCTATTTATTAATAATTTTATTTTCTGTATTTTACTTTATTATTCCAAATATTGCCAATTATCTATCATTATTGTCTATTTTGTCTTAATTTCTAAAATATGTTCATCACAATTGCTGTAAAATATTTTTCTAACATTCATATTAGAACATACCGAGTGTCTATTCTCTTGGGTTTTGGTCACTTTTTAATGTCAAATTATCTATTATAGAGAATCAGCACTATTTATGAAAACTTAAGTGATAGTGTGAGGAACTAAATTGTTTCTTTTTTCTCTTTATATATTTCTCTATTCTTTATATTGTTGAACTAGCAAAACTTAACTATCAGTGATCTCATTTCATCAAGTAGGTTCATAAATGTTTTGTCAAACTTCTCTTTTGAATGGGAGAATTTAAACAATTCCAGTGAATTCCCCATTACTTATAATAGAATTAAGTCAACATTTTTTTTTTAATTGAATCAATTCTGGACTCTATGCTATTTTTTTACTTATTTAGATTTTTTAATTTCTATTTTTTAACTTTTTTAAAGGTAAGGTACAGGCAGGAGTAAAAATGAGTAGGCAGGCAAGCAAGATGAGAGAAGAGGAAGAAGCATTTTATTTTATTTAGTTATTTATCTTGGTGGTTTCCCTGAGGCCCTGTTCTTGAACTGAGGATTTTTAGGATGTATGTACCTGGTAACCTAAACCACTAGATCACAAGGGTGCACAGATTTTATTTCAAAAGTACAGTATTATTTTAATTATCATTGGTTTATAACATGCTTGTGTTATAAATAGAAAAAAATAGCCACATATTTTGCTACCTCTATATTCATTTTTTTTAAATGTGACTTTGAAGCTCTTCCCACCTAGAGATTAAACCTAGTTCTACATCCATGTATCTCGGCTTAGTTGAGTTTCGTTGACAAGCAGAACATTAGGAAACATTATATAAACAAATATTTGAAAAGCACTTGTTCATTGTAACTTCCTCTCTTTGCAACCATCACTATTTACTATGTGATTGAGCCTGAAATATTTTGCTGAATGATGAGAGACATGGTAGTTAGGTGATATTGAAGTAGCTACCATATAATTGAATGAGACCATCTTTGTCCATTTAGTCTCAACTCCCTAGCTATGAAAAGTTTGTTATTTTAAGCCACTAAGTTTCATGGTGGCTTATTATGTAAAGAAAACTAACTTACAAAAATTAGTATCTAAAAGTGGGAGATTATCATAATGCAAACATGAAACATTTAGCATTGCATTTTGGGTTGGGTGTAAGCTAAACCGAGTTTCATAAGACTATGTAGAGAAGGTTGGAGAAGTTGTGAACAAACCATCAGTGGAAGTTGGAAAAAATAATGAGGGGTGGCTATAGCAAGATGAAGTACAGTGATTTGCATTATGTAGCACATACAATTGTCAAATGATTATTTTTAGTAATCAGGAGATAGAAAATATGTTTAATGAAATTTAGATATATGCTCCTGGTGAAACAGAACTTACAATTTGTCAATTAGTTCATTTTATCTGGAGAAGACAGATGAAATAAAAAGTGAAATAATCTATTTGCAAGAATTTAGAGGCAGTGGAGAGCTCTTGCTGGATGTAAAAATAAAACTGTTTCCATTTTCAAGTTTCTTCAGGCCGAAAAATATTCTAACTGAGAAAATATCTCGATGTAGAAATCAAATAAATGATATGGATAAGGTGGCGCCTACTGATCCTCTCAGATAGACCAAAGAGCTTCCAGCATTTGTTGGTATCATTGTCTATTACTCATACAAAGAAGAGAGAAACCTGTCTCAAAATAATTGTGGGTATGGCTTTATTGAATGTAATGGTTTCAAATAGCACACATAGGAAATCCACAAATTTGTTAAAATTGTTTTAATGGGTAAAACACTGACAGTTTGAACTACATGGAATTGTGATTTTTCAAAGTGCAAAAAGTCTCTTGACTCTCAACATTTACAGGTAGCAGGGAAGTTAAAAACCTCTTCAACTGAAAAGAGAGTCCCTTATATATGGAAAAGAAAGACTTTTTAGATTGCCAAGAGCTGAGAACAATGCATTCTTAACATGAAATAAAGAATACTGAAATTGGGAGCTACTCATAGAGAGCAAAACTGAGCTTTACTACTTCTTCTGAGGTACATTATATCATTTCCATTATTTCCATTTATCATGTCATTTCCATCCCTTTCCAGCCCCTAACCAATTTTTGTCCATCAGGATTTTATAGGAGACCACCATTTCCTGTTATTATTCTCCCATATATGATGCTTATACACCAACATTACTTCACAATCTAAGGACTGGTACTTTTGCAGACCAAAAAAACTCCCAAGATTTTGGCCCTAACTTACTCTTCCTTTATCATTTTATTACATTTATTGCATAAATTCTTTTCCCAAGGTAATAGACACAGAATCTATCTGTGTAAATGAGAAGCTGGGGAAAAAGTGAATAACCTGGAGGTAAAAAGAAAAGATGAGTATTTCAAAGTTATTTTTTTAATCAAAATTGGCTTGTCAATGCCAATTTTCAATTCTTGTTTTACATCTTCCAAAATATTCTTAGAGTTAATATAGGATTTGGGTTTTTTTAATTACTTTAAAAACAGAGTTTCAACTGTTTTGTTGATAGTAGAGTGTTTTTAATATGATTGTGATTCAAGAACTCCGATTAAGATGCCATCTGAAAACCACTTGCCAGCAACATAAATATTATTTAGAGAGTCATATTTTAATGTGAGTCAGGCCAGCTATTTTATTAATCATCCTTGCAGATTAAGAGTGTTTTTGTTTGTTTGCTTCAGAAAATTTGCTACATTTTAAAATGGGATTTAAGAGATGATATTTATGGCATTTATTAAATTCATGATTTCCAGTTGCTTTCCTAAATAGTATTTTTCCACTTCTCCACAGTTACGTAGTCTCAGTGGTACTAAACTTTTCTTACCAAAAGCATTTTTAAATGCTTTGGATTTAAAACATAAATCCACTTACTCTGACCTATCTCTGTTTATTTTTATATAATTATTCTTTCTCTGTGGCCTAATTAGAAATGTAATTTGGATTTGCTGTTGTAATCCATGCATGCCTTAGGCCAAATTCTCTTGGATTTCAATGAGTACTTGCTTAACTTTATTATGAATGGTAGGACACAATTCTCATTTTCTAACTCAGAATTCTAGTCTCTTGTTTTTGGTCCTTAGACTTAAGATAATATAGTGATTCACTATTCAGATAGACATTAAGTGTAGGAAATATCTTACTTTCCTATTTACTTGTTAACCTGTTCCAGATGTCAGATAGCAGTCTACACAAAGATATGAAGAGGGCTCATGGAATCCTTCTTTTATGATCCACAGTCATAAAGAGAACAAAAGCTGAGTACTTTCCTACTTCCTTTTTTTTTTTTTTTTTTAATCTCAGAGACTCTCTTTGGTGATTGTTTACTTAACTAAGTAAGCTCCTGATAATATCTTGCTGCTGAGCAATGTCCAAGGATTTTGAGTATTCAAACCACCTTACCCAACCTTCAAGGACTATGGACTAAAGCCTTCTGAAGGGAGGAAGACAGATATCTTCCCAATAAAGGAAAAAAAAATATCAATTAAAAATGGACAGTTATATTCCTGACTTGTCTAATCTACAGTCCAACAAGCATATTTTTTCATTGCCATGTGCTTCGTATCTCTGTCAGCTCAAATATGAAAGTTTAATTGCAAGCATACAAAATATTGATGGAAGCTTCAAATGAGAGATTTATTTCAATTTAATTTTCCCTGGAGCATAGGATAAAAAATACAGAGTTAATCCAGGTAAACAGATGTTCTAGGAAAATATAGCACATCCAGAATTATTCTAGTTACTGCTGCTACATAACAAATTGCCCTAAAATTTAACAAGTTAACACCAACTTTTTGTTTTTCTCACAGTCTTGTATGTCAGAATTGGAAAGGGTTGATACTGCATGAGTTCGATCATAGATGCAATCAAATGTTTGTTGGTATTGCACAATTGTGAAATGTGAAATAATTCACAAGACTATTAGGTATTGATGGTTTTGTCTGGGAACTTATCCAGAGTACCCATATGTGGCCTTGTCATTATGTTAGTCCCAATCTAGTTGGGCATTTTCTACGATAATCAGGGCTTCAAAAGTGAAGTGTCCCAGCTCATGAAATGGAGGCAGCATCATCTTTTATGATTTTGTCTTAGAAGTCACACACAACTACTCTGCCACCTTTTAGTTGCTCCATGTGAACCACAATCCTGCTTAGATTCAAGGGAAGGAGAATTAAAGTCTACCTCTTAGAGTGGAGTAGTAAGGTCAGAGAAGAGGATACAGGATAAAAGTTTTACAATTAACTTTGGGAAGTATATTATACCTTAGAGATAACATAGGATTCAAATCTTTGAGTGGGTCACAGCCGCCAGCGAAGCCACTGTCGAACATGTAACTGAAGAAGCACTGGGACTCCAAGGAATATGCACAGAAGCAAAAGGGAAGCAGAACATGAGGCCAATAGAATGGCTGGGGAATCCCTGTGGGTGTTTTCTCTTTCAGAAAGTACATGGACACCAACTGATCAAAAGTTCCATTGGTCTTCTACTTCCAGTTATCCTTCAGGATCTAACCAAGAGGGTTTTAACTATTGACACAAAGGCAAAAAGCATTCGTTCTTACCAGCAGATTCACAGAAAACACTAAGTTTGAGACAAACTAGAACAAAGATTGTCTCCCAGAATACTCTGGAAATTAATAAAGAGAACTGATTCATCCTTCATCATGTGACCAGTGATGTATCTCTCTGAATGAGGGAAAGATGAAGATTGTGACAAAAATGCCCAATCATGGGGTGGTGGAGTTTAAATTGTGTTTTCTTTTCAGAAATTGTTTTATTAAATAGTTTGTCAGCTTTCTGAAGCCTCTCCAGTCTGGGAAGGGGTGTTTTTTCAGTTCTTTAGAGACTTTCCTCTGTTGAGTCACTGTATAGGCTGGAGTGGACCGTTATTCCTTCTACAACTAGATATGAAGAGTGAGATTTAAAGGTCACAGGGTGAAATTAATGTCTTTTGGAGGAGACTACTATATGTCTTTATCTTCAAAACAATCCAGAAATGTTAATAGCATTTTTCTCCTCTTATAGATGAGGCTATGCTCATCTTTAAAAGATAAATTCTGAGTAAGGTTCTCACAATTGGCATTCTATGAGTCATAATTTTAAAAAGGTGTGTCAAATGCCAAAGTTCAGATCTCTACCACTCTACAATGCTTTTTAGGATCAGAATGAAGTTCTGAGGAAATTATTCACCATTAACATTTCTTCTCTTCTTAGTCTTCCCTAAATTGCTGTTTTGATTTTCTCCAACTCTCAGGAGAAACTTTAACATAAAGACAAACAAAGCCTGTGACAGAGGAGATCTGTAGACTTTCCCCCTTGTAGTCATGCTGAGATTCAAAGCTGGGCAGTCAGACCCTGTAGTCAAAGCTGGGCAGTCTTAAAACAGTTTGAAGGAGATATAGATACAGCCGTACTTCAAAGACTTCAGTTGAGAGATAAAAAGAAGGGCCTCAGGCCCTTTTACAGATATTATTTCTGTGTAGATGAAACAAGTGACAGTACATGACAAATGGGACTACCCCCAAATTCAGTGGATAAAATAATTTAAGCTTGAAGTCACTGAGAATATACAGAGAACATTCCAAGATTCCCTGCATCTCTACTAATATATAGATTTTATGATAACTACACAGTTAAATCTCAGAAAATAAAATTTGATCTAGTACCACTATTTGATTCATTTACTAATTTGTTCATATATCAGAAAAGTATGTATTGAACTTCTCCTATGGGCAAAGTAATAAGGATATGTTGGTTCACAAAGAAGGCATGATCTTTATCCTTATGGATAGGTCTAGTTGGTAAGGCATATTATAAAACTGAAAAAAATTACTGTGAATTAACTTATTTTGCAAAGTATTGTGAGAGGAACTCATAGAGTACAATGATGGAGATGAATATGACCTCCAGAAGGGTCCACAGAAAATATCTTTGCTGCGAGGTTGAAAACTGAATGATAAAGTAAGTAACGAAGAGTCATCTAGGCAGAGATAGGAAGTCTGCAGGATTTAAATACAGAAAAGGAAAGTGTATATGCCTTCAAGAATGAAAAGAAGGTGATTGTGCTGGATCACGGAGCTGAAGGAGGAACAACATGGGCCAGAAGGGAATAAATCAGGACCAGGGCATGCAATGCCAGTGGGCCATGTACTAAGGTTTAATTTTATTCTCAGTGCAGTGGGTAGCTGATGGAGGCTTCTTGAGAAGAGTGACTTGATCTGATTTACATTTAAATAGTCATTTGTGGATGAGATGAGTGTTTGATCCTCAGCACTTTTCTCAAGGTTTAAATAATAATGAAATGTACTGGGGTTCTTTCTCAGGGAGGCACTAATGGAATACCACCTATTTCCCTTTGTTTCTTCTATATTCCTCTGAATCCCTGGTGAACAAAGTAACAGACACAGGAATTCTTGGTAACCCACTGACTTAAACTCTGATGCATTGCTCTACTGTAATCAGAACTAGCCCCACCAGCTGGCATGATGGAGCCTCCTTCAAATAGAAAATAATGATCTTGGAGGAAAAGGGACTGAAAGAATATGATAGGTAGAAGAGGGAACATCCAAATCTTAATTCAGGTGTAGTAAAATTTGTGTTACTATATGAGAAGGCTGATCTTTAGGGAAGGACTTTTGTTCAATAAAGGAACAGATCTCAGTGGTAGGCAGACTCCTAAATCCAGAGAGAATTGTCTGTGTTGATGCACTTGGTGTCAGATGTGATACCCATTCTTAGGTGGCTGCAGCCACTGAGGCCATGGCTGCCACTGGCTAGATGAGTCTGAAATTCAGGTCAAGACTTCCAGGCCAGGGAGTGCCGTAGTGAACACAGGAGCAGGCATGGGGTCATTCTGATAGATTGAGCTCTCATGTCATGATTTTGGTTTTGAAGTAGCAACAACATCAAGTCCGAGCAGACATTTGACTCCTTGGACCCAGCAGTCTTGGTGAGAGAGACCTGGGAGTGAGAGACCTGTATGATATCAGGATTAGGGCTTATTCTAGGTTAGAGTTCAGCTAGAATTTGGGTTAGGAACCAATTAGGGTCTGGGTTAGTGATCAAGCTGTTTTCAGGGCCATGGAATACATTAGATCCAGGACTTGCCAATTCTGTGGTTTGCTGAGGATTTATTCTCTTTAGACAAGTGCTTAGTATATTACAAAGGTAAGAGGTTAGTCTAGGTTGGAATCTTCAAGGCTATGGGATCTAATGACCCCTGGCAATAAGACAGCAGCATTGTTTGGACTTTAGAAGGAACGCCATTTATATAAACCTACTTTGGCTTATATCATGTATTTCAAAGTGTCAAGTATAATGTCATAGAGGGCAAGTCTTTCCCCAAGCTCTAAAAGAAAAAAAAAAAAAAAAAAAAAGACAGTCCATGAAGGGTTCAGTGAGATATAGATATCTGGCAGATTCTTCCCAGCTGTTTTTTATTTATTTTTTTGCTTTTTGTTTTTTCCACAAGGTACAACAGTTCCCACTCCTCTCTAAATCTAGAGTAGAGCTTGGACTGGGAAAGCTTGGACTGGGAAGGGCCATGCAAAGACATGTCACTGTGTAACCCAATTCCGCATCAGGGAACTTCGTGCTCTGGAGGAGGCAGCACATTTTTCACAGATACGGTGTATATGGGAAAACTAATGAAGTAATCAGCTAGACAGCTACATTTCCTCTCAAAATGCCCCAACCAGGAATGGCCACTGCTCAAAAATCAAGAGGATGAGACTGAAGTCCAGAGAAACCTTCTGCTATCAGAAGAGCCACGGGAAAGAGATCCCTAACAGTCAGAATTATCACTGGGATAATGAAAAAGATGACCCGATCTGCATTTTTATTCCTGGGCTATGATGGCTCAGCACAAAGGGGCATACTTCCCTTCTTACATAAAATATCATAGCATGTATTTATGAACATCTTTGGCTAGTAGTTTTGTCACTAAAGAACAGTTTTTAAGGTCATATTTTAAGCCCAAATGACCACTAATAGATAGGACAAGAATAACACAATAGAGAGTAGTGAGGAATTTCGTCAACTGAAGAACACGTTAATCTAGAATTCAACAATTAGCTATTCAGTGCTGGCAAAGAGTTAACTGTCAAAAACATAGGGCCAGTGTCATCAGATATTTTAAGATTTCAGAAAAGCTGTGTCTTCAGAATTTCAATGGAATGCCCAGTTTTTAATAATTATTGTGTAATTTTATTGAAAACATGATGGGAACAGAATTTAGCATATCTGCAATGCTGCCCCTATCCTGCACCTTTGGAAATCCCAGAGAACTGCAAGGATAATGGCTATGTCTCCTGCTCACTCTAATCCAATCAAGTTCTCTGTGGGACTCTAGGTCTTCCGGTAAGAATAGCAACAAAGTGAGCTTTATGCACAGAAAATGAGATTGTGAATAGATGACCTGGCTGTAAACTCCTAACACACAAGAATAATGTGACAGATTCTAATCCCTGGAGGTAGCTCTGTGTGACTGTGGTGTTTCATCCCTGGGGCTACTGGGACCAACCCATCTTGCAAGATCTGTGTATTCATAGGATCTTTGCTTCAGAATGTATAAGCAGTCATGTATTATGAGCACAATCTTGTATGTTTCTCTGACTCTTTGCCTAAACTGATCAAATCTCCCAGGTCCTTCAGCCAAGGCTGTAATTATAACTGACAGATGATCCCGCTTTAAAGATAGGGGTTCTCACAGATTGGAGAGGACTGAGCAGAAGCTTCATGCAGGGACGGGTGGCATAGGAGACACAGGTTAGACTGTTGCATTGGGCCCCAGCTGCAGGTTTCAGTCTCCATAGGCTCTGGAAAACAGCTCTTGATTTTACCCATTCATCTCAGCCCACTACTTTGGGAAATGACGCTCAATATTTCATGGGCAGCTTAGCCCATCTCAGAGCCTCCACAGGAAGCTCAAGTTCTTCCTCCTTGTCTCATTAATTCACAAAATGTACTTTATTTCACTTGATGGAAAATTCCTTTGTTGAAAAAAGAGAAGAAGCATTGTTGTGTCGAGAATGGAATGCAAAGCATAGCCCCAGCATCTGCTTGAGGCCAGCCGGACCTCAGGGAATGGCTGGGAGAGAGCCTTAGCAGCAGCAGGCCAGCCCTGCTCTGTTGTTCAGTCCTCTCCAACCTAAAAAAAAGCTATCCTCCTAGGACAGAGACCCCTGAAATCTCAAGGGCTGTGAATTGGTGCTGTGGAAATCTCCAGTCTGAATTCTAAAATCTCCTTTGTAAGAAGGCACGGGAAAGAGGGATACCTGCTCATGCGTGCGCGCCTGTGCGCGCGCACGAGTCTCTGATTTAGAATGCTGCCTGTGGGAGGCTGTGCTCAGTGCACATTTGGTGGATAGATCCGTTAGTCATGAAATAGCACACACAGATGAGAGCCATGGCTGGCATCACCACTTGACATAGAACTCTAGTTATCACTCCTCTCTTGTGCAGCTCAGAGGTTCTTGGAAGCATTTCCCATTCTACTTTGAATCCCTAACAGAGCACCTGGGTCCAAGCTGAGGGCGCACAGCTCATCAGCTGGCTCTTTTCTTTGCTGGGTCTTTCTCAGAATGAACAAAGACTAGCAGCAGGTTTGGGAATTGTAGCCAATGCATATCAAATGTGCGTCAGCATCACTGACCCTAATTCACATCATGGAACAGTAAAGTGGCCACATTATATCCCTATAGGATGCCCAAGGTCCTAGAGTGGCCTCTCTCCCTATTCCCTTCAGACTAGAGAGACGAAGCATCACCCTTGAAGCATTCCTAACCGGAACAAGCACACTCAATCCAAGAACACAGCATCACGGAAATAGCCATGGTCAAGTGATGATCTGTTGGTAGCTACCTTTATCAGCCAAGTGTAGGCTGCCTTCTGTTGTATGACACACCAGCCCCATGTCCCAGGGTTTATAATACAGAGCATTTCCTTTTCACTCAGATCACATCTCTTTAATGGCTGGAGAGTGGCTGTCTCCTATATCTTCTTCATTGCAGAGCCAAAGATGAAAGATCAGTCCCTATCTGGTCAGAGAATAATGGGGAATCAGATTATGGCTCACAAAGATTCGGTTTATGAGTGGTATCAGTTACTTAACCTCTTTTTTGGTTGGCCAAAATAAGTCATTAGATTAAGTTGAAATCACTATGAAAAGGAAAATACATTGCTTTTGCACTGAAGGAATAGTGAGTCCTTGGGAAAGATAATAACCTTGATTAAATATGTACAAATGTCAGACACTTCTAGGCATACAAGCTAGGACAGGACAGAAGAATCCTTATACTTAGGCAGCTTATTTTTAAGGAAAGGAAGCAGAGAACAAAGAAGTATATACACATATAGTATACTGGTGACTACTGCAATGGAAAATAATACAATTAAAGGGGAAAGACATTTCTAGGATATTGTATGTGCATTATGTGGTGTTTTTATCTAGGACTGGAAAGCCACCAGCTTGATTCTATTGACAGTTTGAAAGGTTACTCTGGTTGCTGTCTGACAGCAGGAGAAGCAGGAGAAGAAGGGAAGAGCTTTTGCGGTCATCCACATATGAGTTGGTATGGTTTAGACCAGGATGGTGGTGGTGGTGAAGAGGGTGTGAAGTGTGGTAAAATTTTGAGTATATTTTGAAAATAAACAATGGATTTGTGGACAGATTGCATCTGGGGAGCAAGGAGAAAAAGAGTTTGAAGGTGATTTGAATATTTTGTCTTAAGCAACTTGAGCAGATGATGAGCTTCAAGAGAAAGGTTTGGCAATGAGTGGAAGAAGGCAACCAGATTTCATTGTGGTTGTGCTGATGGAGGCTCTTAGAAGGCACCAGTGTGTAGGTGTCATACAGGCAAGTGAAGATAGGGTTTGGGAGATCAAGGAGAGGTACAGGCTGGAGATTTAAATTTTGGAGTCATCATTTGTTTGGTATTTAAAGCCAAAACAACAGATGAGATGACTTAGGGAGAGTTATTGACAGAGAAATGGCCTGAGGTCAGAACTAGTGAAGGAAACTGGGAAATAGTTGCATCCAGAGAGACATCGATGAAACCAAGAGTCATGGAAGTCAGACAGTGGATGTTCCAAGAAAGAATGCCCAATGTGGTCGGAAGGAACTGGGCATGGCCACTGCATTTAGCCAAACGTAGCAGAGAAAATACTGAGCAGAGAGGATTTCTAGGGAGAGAAAAGTAGCACAAGGTTTTTGCCTTCTGAACCTTCTCAGTTGCAGTCACTGTGGATTCTCAACTGTTGGCCCAGAATTGCAGGATATCAGCTGGCTCAGTCTCCATCCTGTGGAGTCCAGAGGCCTCTTTGAACTGCTAGGTCTCAGGCACTTGCTAATCCATTGGGCAACTGTGTTTGTTTAATCACATGTAATCCACATAAAAATGGCCCAAATATAGGGAGTTGCATTCAGATGTAAACCTAGTATGACATCTGAAAAGCTATAAAAAGCAATTGAATTCTTTATTGAGGGCTCTTTTTGAAGCAGTAAATGAGGATTGCTTGCTAACCCAAATCCAAAATTCTGAAATCCCTTTCCATGGTCTCTCTCCTGCTCTTTCATTTATAAGGTGCTGAAGCTGCCTCAATCTCTCATATCAACAAACTCCCTGAAGCCCTTGGTAAGCATCACCTAGGTTTATTTTTCACTTTCCACCTTCTCCTCCGGCCTCTTTGAGTTTATTGTCTATTTTATCTATTTATTTTTCTATTATGCATAGTTTTCAGCCCTTTCAAATGTAGATTAACTTAGCCTTTCTGGTGGTCTTTCAATTTTGTTCTCGACCATTACCAAGATAAATAAAGCAAAGGCCAGAAAGCTGGATAGAAATTTCCTCAAAAGGAAAGGGAAGTAGGGAAATGATGTATTTTATCCACTATAGTATAACTGTTTGTTTGAATTTGCATGTGTTAGCAACTATTCTTGGATCAGGAGCCCCAAAATTGCTCTCTGGGAGCTCATCTCTTCCCAGGGCCATAGAAAGGTCTCAAATCAAAACACTGTCCTGCCTCACTGCTAAGGAATTAGATCTGTTTATCTTCCTTCTGGGACATATGGGTTGATTTTCCCCATTGAGTATTTGCCAAAAGCGAAGCTAGAATCCCAACTGCCTGTCAGTTAAACAAGAGGAGATTTATTAGATGTATCAGAAAGCACATAGTGCAAGAGAGATAAAAACACAAGGTTAACTTCAGGCCAAGTAATCTCAACTCCTGTCCAGTCAGGTTTTCCCAAGATATCATTTCTTGGGTCCAGCAACAGTCTTGCTAGGCTCAGCATCTGACCTCCAGGGACCATCAAGGAAAAGGAATCAGATTCTTCAAGGCATCAAAACTGCAACCCTGAGAGTCTCCCCAGTTTTGTGTGTATTGAGTTACTTTAGAGCTTTAGCATGAGGGACTGCAACTCAAAATGGCTGCTACCCTCTCCAACCTGTGCTGTGTGTAGTCTGGTCAGAGGTGAGGAATGGGCACTGGTTACTGCCACATTTGCTGTTAACTGCAAGGGCAGGACAGAGATGAAGTCAACTTTTAGTTGGACTTAAGGATGTAATGGGTAGGGTCTGCAGTTGATGATTCCTGTTGCCTCTTTAGTCCCCTGTGGGAGCACTGAGAGTAGCGGAGATTTGAAATTGAAAGTTCCATACAAATAGCAGTCAAAGCTTATTTAGTTTCTCCTTAAACACACAATCCTACATCCCCCTGGACTGAAAACAACAGCTATTTCCATGGTTACAGAGACCCATTTTCTAGGAAAATATACAAGATGTTTCAAAATGAGTGATCAAGAGAGAAAATAAAGTTGATTCATGTGTCTGATGGGTGTGTGTGTGTGTGTGTTCTGCTCCAAAGTGCCCTGACCCTTTCCAGTATCCTATTCCAAAGTAGAATTGTGTATCACCCTTCTCATCAGCAGGCACTGTGATGACAGATAGGCGTTTATGGTGTTTACCTCTGTACCCTCAGAGGGGATTCTGACCACATTTAGGTGAAATGATGAAAGTCAAGAGAGATTCACCAGTCACAAGTTCCATCTACTTGACTGAGCACTTTCATGCTGCCACCATATTAGATGCTGCAGATAATCTAATGCTAGAACTAAATTTGCATTTGCCACCCCTCCTTGGTTTTGGAGCACCTCCTTGACCTCAGAAAGGGAGGCTGAAAATAACCCTTGGCTCATGACCCATACACTTCTACCTTCACACCTCTATCCCTCAGCAATGTTTGAGCAAGAAGCATACAAAAGGTAAAATTAAAACTAATTCATTTAAAGAGTTTTTTGTTTTTTTTTTAAGATCTAAGTATTCCAGATAAATAGCCTCCCCTTCTTATGAATAACCCATCACCAGATCCTCAGAGATAGTCCTTAACTTACTTTCTTGCAATAATCTGGACTCAGTTGGTATGATAGCCAGGGCATGAGAAGGAGAGACAGGAGGAGCAGATAACAAGGCTGCTTGCTTGTGTGGGAAGCAATGCTGCTGGGGATAGGAAAGGGTGGTAAGAAATGTTCATCAGATGAGATAGAGAAGCTTTCCAGGAATTTCAAAACCTGTTCTTGAGGGGTATAATCAAATATCAGAGGATTATACAATAAAGTATCAGGATACTGAGGAATCCTGCTGTTCAATCTGCTGTTTTTATGGGGCACCATTTATGTGCTTTGCCCTAATATTGATCTCATTATTTTAAACATAAATATAGTATTCCATTGTATGATTATACTTTGGTTTATTTAACTTTTTCCTTATTAATAGACATTCCTTATAAAAAGTCTATATTATTCTTTGTTACCATAACTGGCATGTGACATTACAGCTTCTGCTATTATTTTTTAAGGGAGAGCCCTAGAATTTGAAAAATCAGGTCATAGGAGAAGACTTTTAATTTTGGTAGATATCAAAAAGTTACAATATGGAAATTTTATAGCAACTGAAATGCTCATCAACCAATCAATAAAATATCCCAATTATACCAATGAATAGTAGGCATTATAATTCATTCATAGTTTTACTTATCTGGTATGTGACAATCAGTATTTCATTACTTTGTGTTTATTTATAAATGAAACATGATACATGTTCATAATTTATGTTTTTTGTGGAATTTTTAATAAAATGTTTGACTTTTTTATTGAATTGATATTAAACTTTATTTGCAAGAATGTTTCACATAGATAAGGGATTTATGTTTATTATATGTATTACAAAAACTTTTTAAGAGATAAATCATGTTTATTTCTCATATGATAGTTTTTATATGAAGTCACACAGTGGTTGGTCCAGAGTGGGCCAATAAGAATATGCTTATTGAATGAACAGATGCAAACACCAGAAAGGTTGTGAGTGCAAAGATCATTGCTTACCTTTCAGTCCTTTTGGTATTCACTTATTGACTAATATCAGCATTGTCTCTCTGAGCCCTAAGAGTATTTCTTTTTTATGATTATTATTAATTTTATTGAATGAACATTGCATCATAACATTATATATGTTTAAGGTGTGCGTGATTCTATGTCTTGCACCATCCTAAGACAAAGACATTTCCTCCTTGGTAAAAATTCACTATTTTCCTGGTGTATGGCTCTCAGACCATTTATGGATTTCTTTGCTGATGTGAACACAACTTCTCTGCAGCCTCTTGATAGGAAATGATGATTGTTTAAAAAATGATCTTCAGTGATGAAATGCAGTTATTTTCGTATGTCAACTTTTTATGTTAGTAATGATTTTTATCATTCTTTAATGTTGTTTCTTTGAGACTTAGTTCATCATCTTTGTCTTCCTCCAGTTATCTGTATGTCGGCTTAGTGAATTGAGATATCTCCTTTATACAGAAGAAATTTTTTTCAAAAGTTGATCTAACTTGAATGAAATATACTAATCACAGCCTATATATAATTGTATGACATTAACCACACAAACCACAAATAAGACCACAGTGAAAACAAATGTTAAACTATATCTTCACTAGAAGAAATCAAATAGTCTTTAGAGTAATCTTAGCCTCTTCCTAATATCCTATAAAAAGCCTGATTTTTCAACTTCTTGCCAAAGACATGAAACATTTTGGGACTGATAGAAAGAGTTGTCCTCTACCCTTATATCTGAATTTAACAGCATGCCTGTGCTGTAATTTTTAAGCATTGATCTGGATACTGAATCTCCTACTTCTAATTCCCACTCAAGAGGACTCATAGTGGAGCCCAAACATTATTACTGAATGATGTTGATTAATTTCTTCATGTCACAGATTCTATACTTCAGAGTGTTATGAGAGGGGAATCCTTAATGAATCGGGGAAATAAAAATTGTAGGAATGTCAGTAAACATTTTTTTCCTATTAAACAGAAAATTTTCTGTAGAAGAGGTCAAATATATAAAGATTCCATCGATTTAAATCCACCCACAAATTTGGATACCAAGTACCTGTCTAGAACTGCACAGGATAAAAGAAAAATTAGTTTTTCTGTATTTAGAAAACCAGGATGTGATTGATGAGGGGAGATTACACGTTATAATTAGAGTATTACATTGAAGACCATGTAGCATATGATGTTAGGGTCAATTCAAATGAACTTGAGAACAAAGTTTTAACATATAATGTCTGCATGTACTTTAGAATATGAGGTAAAGAAAACAAGTTTGTGTACCCTGTAAATTTACCATTCAACTATAAAATGTATGCATAGCTAATAAATACCTAGGAAGTTCATGAATCTCACAAGCCCTTTCAGAAAGAAAGGAACATGACCTTATGACAGACTCTTGTTGGGGTTTAATGAAACAGGACTTCCAAAACATTTTTTAAAACTCTGTAAGCCTCATTTTCTTCACTATTATGATCTCGTCTAAGGACAGAGTGACCCAATGGACATGAAAGCACCATGTCACTGTCAAGAGCAAGATATTGGAATACTGTGAGATCCTAGTGATGTTAATTTCTTTTTTAAATTGTTGTTATTTATTATCTTGTCCACAATGCTGCATTCATTTTTGAATATTGATAGTATAGTTCAATCCATATTTCACACCACACCCTCCACCAGGGTTCCAGTGTCTTCACCACCACCATTTCCCCTCTTTCCATTCCTCCCTTCTCCCACTGCCCTGGCAGTCATCATCTTGTGTCCAGAGAGTTTTTGCTGAGGGTTATCTGTTTATTTGCTTCATTTCATTATATTCCACATATGAGTGAAACCATCTCATATTTCTCTTTTTCTTTCTGAATTATTTCACTTAACATGATCCCTTCCAATTCCATCCAATTTGTTGTAAAGGGCACAATTTCATTTTTTTTAGTAGCTGCATAGAATTCTATTAAGTAAAGCAACTGGATGAGCAGTAAAGAACAGAGTGCTGCATACTGTCTTTAATACTCTTAGATTAAGAACAATAGCTTCTTATCTAACTTTACCACCTGATCTAGCAGGGACTATTTTTCTTAACTACCATCATCACTTATTTTGAGGAATAGATCTCTTTGTGATCTGAATCAGGGAAAAACAGAGAAACAGGAACCTCAGAAGCCTGACTTCCCAACAAGGATAGGATATAGGCAGCATGTGAAGCACAAACCCACAACCAGAGGCTGGCCAAACATCAATCTATTAAGAAGATGTGGATGTCAGGACCTTTGGGGAAACTCCTTGACGGGAGGAGGTCAGATCTGAGGACTTGTTTTCTAGTTATTACTATGAATTTTATATAGTTTCTAAATTTATTCCTGATTCAGTTTATATTTATCTAATAACTGAAGATGAAGAGTTTTTAAAATATTCTTTTTCTAGTTGAAACCAAATAGTATCTCATGTTGTGAAACCTTTAAACCAGCGAGCAGGGGACCATTTCATTAGAGTCAAATACAAAGTATTTCTTAACATTTCAACAGGTAAATTACGTGACTCAGGATTCAGAATGGGCAGGGTCTTGGGAGACAGAGCACATAATATGGTAAACAATAGAAGATTCTAGATCTAAGTAGAGACTCATTGGAAGCCCTAGAGGGAGTAAATGAAACAAAGCAACAGACTCAATGAGCTGTGGGAGAATCTAGTTAGGTAGAATATATCGTATATCTTAGAAGTCAGCCAGGGCACATGGTTACTTCTTGACTGACTTCTAATCTTGCCACCTCTATTTTGTCTTTCATCAACCTGAGTCTGGAAAGGCAGTTTTAAAGCTTATATTAAGGTATAGACAGAGCATTAGGAAAATCTGTAGTCAAAGCATATTCATAATTTAGGGCAACCCATGTATTATGCAAAATGGTTCTGTTCTTTCCAAACCAAAGATGATGAATGACAACAGAAGGCTTCCCTGTGGTTCTATTGTGGAACAGAAAAGAGAATCATTTAAAACAGCTGACAGGAAGATACATAAACCCATTTCAAATCGTCTGCTACTTTTTTTTTAATCTGTCTACCCTCTCCTTGGAAGAAAGCCAGGCAAAAGGGGAGCTTAGCCAGTTAGATCCAGGGTCATAATGGCAATTTTTTGAAATCTTCAGTTATATTTCAAGGAACAGAAAACAAATACTAAATTAATTTTGTTTGACGATCATGGTGTTTAATTCCAATAGGCAATTCTAAACATGACTGTCAGACAAGAAGGTACAGATAACATGAAAGTGGTATTCTTGGAAAAATATTGGAATCCTTATAGGGAGAAAATATGTTTTAGAGAATTATGAATGTCAATAGAAAGGGAAAAGGACTTAGTATACACAGTAAAAGGAAGTCACATATTTCCCTTGTCTAAGGTTCACCATATTTGGTTGTGATTGCATGGATTTGTAAGAGTTGAGGAGGTGGATTAAAAAAACGGAGTCAGAAACCTCCTCTCCCACTGTAAAAGACCATATCTATCTTGATCTCAGATGCCAAATGGAGGTTTGGGCTGTCATTTTCTAGGAGAAAGTCCAGAGGGCCAAAGGAAACTTCATCAATTTACACACAAGTTCACTGAAAAAAAGCAGAAAGACTTTGCCAGTCTCTGGCAAGCTCTCATATGTAAGTAATTTCTATTTAGAAATAAGAGTTGTGTGTATATTTCTCTGCATTCCATCTTAATTCCCCTGCCATACTGGACCCTGAGAACCTGCCACCTCCAATGTTCTCCTGGTCCAGAACAGATTCCTTCAGATGTTAATGCAGTGAGGAAGAAAACAAACATGAAAATTCCAAATTCAGGAATAATAAAAAGCTTACAAGGACATGCTACTCCTGTTAAGAAAACAGTTCTGTCTTGAAATACATCCCCTAGCCACATGGGCCTCCTCTGCCTGAAATCTCACACCTCCACCATTAAGTCAATTTCAGGTGGGTACTGCTTTCAAGAGCTCCAAGATTCTTTGTTCAGTGTAGATGCTGATGTTCATCCTTTCTCCTGACTACGATACTCAAGACCTTTGCTCTGGCCTGGGCTATCCCAGAGCCTTCAGGCTTCCTTCAATCTTTTGGAATTCCTGTTTCCAGATTGTACCCTGAGATACTGACCTACTGGTTTTGCCCAAAGTGTATTCAGACAAATTTTGTGGTAATGTTATAATCCTCTTTGCAGACTTCTTCTGAGTCTAAAAAAACATCAGGGACAGAATAAGCCCTGAATTTGAAAATGTTATAAACTTCTCATTTATACTGTTATCAAAATGTTGCCTCCTTCTCTCCTTTCTAGACGAGTCATCTGCTCTGACTACTCCAGTTCTTTCACTCACATTGCCTTATGGCTCACTGCAGTCCTGCCTCTCTTCCCATCCTCACAGAAAAGTGCTTTTTGACTCCTGACCTTACTATGGGCCTCTGAAGTTTTTCTACAATCTCTGACACAGTGGAATGCTCCCCCTGGAATCAGTCTCATCTTTTGACTTTCTTAGCATTACATCCATTTCCTCTGTGGTCTCCATTGGTCTTTTTTCCTCCACTTGGTCCCAAATGTCAGTTTCCCTGGTTTCCTTCTTGCTACTGACTGAAGATTAAAGTGCTGGCTATGCATCTGTACTGTGACACCAAACCATTTGAGTGAATGACAGTGTGGTCACATTCATTCATGGACAAGTTTTTAACCTTTTTGTGAATCAGTTTCTTGTTTATGGGAGAAGCAGCTTTAGTTCTAATATACAAGGCCATTGTCAGAATTCGATAAATCAATATATGTAAGGTGATCACACAGAATACCCAATATATGTGTCCTGTTTTGATTATCAATCTCTCAACCTCTCTAAGAGCTGAAGTTGCCAACTCTATACTCTTTCATTTCAAGTCTATTTTAGTAACTAAAAACTCACCTTTAAGTTCAGGCCTGTATTTCCACTTTATACATTCCTGGACATAGCAATACAAATTGGTATGTCTAAAGCTAAATTCATTGTCCACTTCATAAAGGCAACTATTATTCCTGCATTTCATCTCTAGATTAATGAAACTACCATCCATTGGGTTGTCATAATTAAATTCACAGAGTCTTCATATATTACTCCTCCTTCCCCTCTCACCTTCCACACTCAATTTTGACCCAAGCCCTGACTATCCATCTTTCAGAAAAGTTCTTAAATCTTTTCATACACCTTCCCTTGTGTCAAAACTTTCAGTTCAGTCCCTTATAATTCACTGGGACTATTACAATTATTTTCTTATTCAATTTATACCCAATTCATTAAATCTTTTCAAACAATGATCATTTTTCATTCCTGTTATTAAAAAAAAAGAAAGAAGAAAACAACAGTAAGAATAAAAGACCTTCATGGAGTCTCCAGTACCAAAAGGCGGCAGTTGCAGCCATGTAACCCTGTATCCTCCTGTCTCCAAAACTTCCCCTCACTGCTTTGGATATACATTTACTGCTTTTCACCTGAAGTATCTCTATTTCTAGCCCTGGGGAAAAAATATCCATGTTTTAAAAACACGTCACACCCTTTTACAAACTCTTTTATCATTATTTTCCTTTTCTTTATTTGACAAAAATCTTACTCAGGTTTAAGATCCAGAACAAATACGCCTTTTCCCCTGGGTGTCCTCGCCCAGCTGTATCCTTCAACACCAAAGGCAGACACACCACTCACTCTTCTAATCTCTGTCGGTCTGTATATTGTGTATTTGTAACAGGATAGTGATATTTATTTCTGTATCTCTCTCTTAGATGTGAATCCTTGATGGTCTTTTATCCTCTACCTCATGGCTTCTGGTACATATTAGCACTAAGTGAGTATCTATTGATTGCATTTTTCTGAGAACCTTTCTTCTTATCAACTTCCCTATCAGACAACCAAACCTGGTCCTTTTTCTATCCACACAAGCATTTGCTTGGTTTCTGCTGAGTGTCTGTGCTTACAGTGGGTCATATTAGACTAGTGGTATTGTCACCATGATGAGTACTTGTTTGGGACCAAAAAAATTTACTTTACATCTCATTTGAGTAAAACTAATTTGGTTAATGGAAGCTTTCCTAATGGCACTCACTTAAAATTCATATTTGCACAATGCAATGCACTTTATGGAATATAGATGTTATGCTTGTTAAAATAAGTACTTGGATCATTTTAGGAATATTGAGTCCTTTTGAGTATTACAAGTATTTTTAGAGTCAGAAATATTTCATTTATGAATTTTACATAATGTCATATGTAATTTATCAAATGCATCTCTTTTGGTGATCTGGCCTACATTTTCCTGTTTGGAGACTATTTTAGGAGAATTTGTGCACTATGTAGACCTATAAAGCAAATCAGCTGATAGCCAATTGGCTATTTTAGTAGTGTTATACTTTGACACTAAGAATGAAAGTCACTTAGCTCCCAATCTCTATTTTATTCAGCAGTCTATGTTATAAAGTCATACTTGATGAAAAAATAGCACACACTACAACACACTACACCGCCACACAGAAATGTATTGGTTGCTGTGGACAGAGTATATAGTCACTAAAAATAAGTTGGAAAGCATAACAGAAAGGAATAAGAAAAATAAAGCTTTCTTGGTTATTGCTCAAAAATTCATAATATTAAGATACATTTTCTTACGATCTTTTTATGATCCTTTTGCCATTTTTTGTATTTTGTCATTTAATATTTATTGACTTTATTTTTTATTTAAGTTTTATTTATTTAATACTGTGGTGATGTAAACATTTATAAACTATATGCTATGTATATTCCCCCTAAGTTTTAGTTCAAATACATTCAAATGCCAAACAGCATTCCGTTTTGTAAATATACAGAAATCTGATTATCTAATTCTGCTGTCAATTAAATTCTTTTTGTTAAGAGAAAGATTTGCTTTAGATGTTAGTTTATCTGATATATGGATATTGTCTATGTGTAGATATTACCTGTATGTGTATATATAATGAGAAAGATCAGAGGATAGATTTACTTCCAAGTGCCTGGGTCAAAGGATTTTCTTTTTTCCAACTCTGTCAGTTGATGTAAGATTATTTCCTAGATAATATGTAAACTGTTTAGAAGTATTATCCACAAGCATATAAATAGGCTGACTGCTCCACAGTCTTTTCAACAAATGGTGTTTTTGGTAGTTAAATCCAATTTAATATCATTTAATATAGTTGACATTATATATTGTATAACTGATATACAATAACCTGCATATCACTATATATTTTATATATTTTGCATGATTTACATACAATAAACTACACACAAAATATATAATTTGGTAAGTTTCTTAGGTTTATATACCCATGTAACTATTAAAACTATTAAGATATTAAACAGTCATAATCTCCCCCACCCCCCCAAAATCCTTTTCTTATGGCCTTTGATAATCTCTCTGACACTCCTCCCGCCACTTAGTCCCCACCACTGATCCAGTTCTGTCATACATTAGCATGCATTTTCTAGAACTATACATAAATGGAGTCCTACAGTATGTAATTTTTATGTCAGGCTTCTTTCATGCAGCATAATTACTTAAAAAACTGTTGAGTGTAAAAATAAAGTTACATTCTGAGGTAATGGGGGTTAATATTTCAACACATCTCTTTGAATGAACACAATTAAATCCATACAGTGAATCTAAGGTTATTTTCACTTAACCTAAGTTCACAAAGACATGTTCCAATGTTTTCTTCCTAGAAATTTTTACAGTTTGAAGTTTTACATTTTAGGTTTGTGATCCATTTGATTTTCTGTATATGGTGGGAGGTATGGATTAAAGTTGTAGTAGAAGAAGAAGAGGAAGAAGAAAGAAAAAGAATGATTTCTTCTTCTTCCTCTTCCTTTTCCTTTTGTATATAGTCATCCAATTGTTCCACCACAACTTTTTAATTAATTTATATATATTTTTGTTGAAGAGACATTGGTTCATAGCATTATATAGGCTTTTAAGTATACAGTCTAAAATCAACTCCACATTATGAGGTGTGCATCTATTCTCCCGAATCTTACATTGTATTTTAAGCTAATGAAACAGTAATAAAAATATAGAAGATTAAATAAAATTATTCCGAGAAAGTAATAGATATAAAAAATTCCACCACCATTTTTGAAAATACTATCCTTTCTCCATTTAATTGCTTTTACATATGTATCAAAATCAATTGTCCATTTAAGTGTGGTTCTGTTTCTACACTGTTTTTTCTATCTTTACATCATTATCACACTGTTTTGACTATTTCAGTTGTCCTTTCAAGTAAAGTCTCTCTCTCAATAGCTTTAATTTCCTCTAGAACTCCAGTGGATCATATGTTAGACATTTTAATCTTGTATGATTATTAAATTTTCTGTCTTTGTTACTGTTCTTCATTTTTCATCAATTCATTTGGCCCTATTCTTAAATTATTTGACTTTTCCTTCAACTTTGTTGAATTAGCCTTTAAACTCAGATATTTCTTTTTCTAATTTTAATTACTAGTTTATTCCACTTTTAGAATTTCATTTTGATAACTTGAAGAACATATTTTGGTTATTTTTATATTTTTTTATATTGCATTTATATATTCCTTAATCATACTTAATTTTTTTCCATCATGTTTACTTTCTTAAGTGATCACTCCAATAATGGATATTTTGCAGATCTGATTTAGCTATGTTGTTTATTCTATCCTTCACTTGTGGTACTTTTTCTCTGTATCTCTTTGTTTTAGTCTTTATCCCAGTCTTTAGTCTTTATCATTCATTGAAAATTTATCAGCTGAAATTCATTAACACTTAATTTTAAATTTTCTTTGCTCCAGACAGGACTTGCCATTTCTTCTATCAAGCTTGAAGTTTTTTCATTTGTTCATTTATTTCAAATGAAGGTCCTATGACAATTTTTCCTTTTATTTTAATTATAGTACATTATATAATAACATTGTATTGGCTTACAGTCTGTATTTTGGTTATTTTTTAATCAATATCATTGATAAATATAAATAGAATTTTTGCTACAGTCATCAAGAACTTTTAATAACTTCAGAAGTTGTTTTCACCAAGCTATCTGGTTGCTGGAGCTCCCAAAATATAAACATGTAAGGTTTTGCCTGTAGCAATTTGTCTAACTTAGATGCTAAGAATGCAACTATTTAGTTAATATTCTACTAAATAAGCATATGTTCAGATATTTATTGCCATTTAATATTATCTTATTCTCGTTGCTGATGTTACTAGATACCCTGAAAATAACAGCTGTGAGATTTGTACATGATAAATATAACAATAAATTAACATTTCCTAAATTATTACTGACCACTTAAATATTACTGAACACTGCATCATAACACTTTATAGGCTGAAGATGCGTATCATCATAAATAAACATCTATATGTGATGCATTTACCAACAACAGTCTGGTTCTAACCTTTACCTTTAAATGACCCCTCTTACCCAATTTGCCCACTACCCTCTCCCTTTTCTCCTGGTAACCAAAGTTTGATTCTGTAGACTAAAATGGTTTTGGTTTCATTTTCTGTTCATTTTACATGTGAAATTTATTTGGGAGTAGTTGAAATGGTCTCTTGTTTGTTTTCATTCCAAAGGTCCTCCCCAAAGAGGTTGAAGAAATATGCAGTTCTATTTCTTGGGAATCTTTGGCTTTATTTTTTAAATAAACATTTAACTTCTGAGTCATCAGGAATTCATCTTCTGTGTTTTGTGAGCAGATGCCTGTTCACAGCCTCCTAAAGGAAAAGCCACAGTGATCTAGCACACACGTCTCCTCCTCACCTCCTGTTATCCTGTTGGCCCAACAGAAAGTGAGACAAAAACATACTCTGTGGTGATTGCTGCCTTATTCATTCTAAGGAAGTTGTTGCCACTTTTTGTGTATTTACTTCCTGTGATGACTTAGATTCTTGATTATTACATTGGAATTTGCTTTTTTAAGTGAAATGCTTACAAGAAGGCTATGTGAAATGAAGGAATATTTTAAAAGGGATTCTCCAGCAATTTTGCAATCAGTCTGTCCTATAAGAATTGTCATAAGATTGATACACAGGTATTTTAAATAAATGTCTCATTTAATAAATTACTATTCGAATTTAGATTTGGCAGAGGCAAATTGATCTAAAGCATGAATACTTAGCTACTCCCAGCTTTCACAAATATTTGACTTTTCCCCCAGGAAATGGTTTTGCTAAATCTGATCTAAGATCCCATTAAAATCTCTATGGCCTGCAAGGTCTCTTTGCCCTCTGCAGGAGGAGGCTGGTCCTCTCACAGTCTTGCAGACAACCTTGATGCTGCACCTGTGAGCAGAAGCTTTGGCAGCTACTTTCAAGACTACTTCCATTTCAATATCTGATGCATAAGGCATTTTGAATGCAATTTGACTAACAGATTTTCATTACTAATAATGCAAATTACCCATATGTTGCTAATAGTTTTATGAAAGGTTTCAAGATGCCCTAAATCAAGTGGACTAAATTAATTCACGGGAACTTGCTCATGTTAATAATTTTGAATGATGTCTAATTTTGTTATATGATTTTATTTATGTGCTATAGTAATAAATAGAATTGCCCATTTAGTTCTATTCAGCTCATACCTCTTCAGATATACAGGTCAATGTAAATATAGCCTCTGAGTTACTACCCTTAATCCCCAGACTTCCAGCTTGAGAAATACATGGACAGTGTCACTGGTTAGAGCCTGTCCAACGTGCTGAGTGGGTTCTAATGCCACCAATGGGCCATGTCTGCTTAACCTACCTCTTGTGGTCTTGCCCCATTGGTGGCTGGGCCCTTGTGCTGGGACTTCGTTATTAAGGAAATCTAGGTTTGTTAGGAACTTTCCTTTTACTTATACAGAGATTTTGTTTTTAACCTATCTACTCAGACTTGAAGGGATTTCCACTCCCTAAATATCTCTCTTATGTATCTACTGTTGCCCATGCCCACTGCTTCTGTTTTATCATGGGAAATTCTTTCATTGGAATCTAGTTTACTGATCTCATACTGGGACCTGTTTACCTCACTAGGGGTCAGATGAGTCTCTCTAAGACACAGCTGCACTTGTGGCTTTCTGCTATTGTCTTCTGGGACAAGTCAGACGTGTCTGCAGTATCTAAGGTCTCCTAACCTGGACTGCTGTCTACCTCACCAGCCTCTGTTCTTTAATGTTGATTGGCATAATGCCTGCTCCACCCGACTAAACCACACTGTTTCTGTTCCCCTTACTTTCTTTTGCTTTTGGGAGCAAAGCACCACCAAGAGTTCCTCCCCAGGACCTCTCATTTATGAAGCTTCACCACATATTGTATCTTTTGAGAAGCCTCCACTTTCATTTGGACTCTCTGTTTAGCCCTGTGTGTGCCTAGTCATGCAGCCTCTCTTGTGCAGTTGAATTCCTTATTCTAATTCTCCTATTCATGTTCTTGTGTACATCCCCTGACGTGGTGTTAGGGTGGTGGTTACCAAAGAAGACGGTGAAGAGAGACAGGCCGAATTCTCATCCCTGCCCTGCTCCTTACTAACACTCTTGAACAAATGACATACTCCCAGCTTCTGCTTCACCTTCCTCATTGACACATCAGGGATACTAATGATATAAACTCATAGGGGAGACAGGCTGATTAATTAGAGAACATGAATACTGAGAGAGCCTTTAAGCAGAATATACACCTAACAATTGATGTCTTTTGTTACATTCTCTGTGAAACAATACTAATAACTAGCATGTGATTGAACAACTGAAATCTAGCAGAGAATAATGATTTATCCAGTTACTTTCATAACATTATAAGGTAGGTGCTATTATTATTTACATAGGAAGAGATGAAGCCTATAGTGAAATTAATAAAATTACTTCACATCATAAAATAAATATGTGGTCAAGTCTGATTTGATTCCAGAGCCTTCCCTCTTCACATTTTTTAAACCTGTTCCCCAAACAGTGTTGTTATTTCAACATGTAGTTAGTGAATAAATGGAATTTTAAAATGATATGTAAATTGTCTTTCATAGGTCACGTATTGTCTACATATATATGGTGTGAGAAATTATAGGGATGTTCTGACCCCAAAGTTCTTTGGAATTTTGGGATTTCTGAAATTTCTGCACTGATTATGGAAAAATGTATAGTTGTGGATATAGACTGAAAGCTTGGGTATACCCTGGATAAAAAGATGTGCATTATAACAAAGTTCCTGTGAAAGAAGCAGTAGTCCTGGGTCAAGAGACAGAGCAGTGGTGAAGGGGGAGTCCAGAGGCAGCACAGTGTAGGAAAGCCAGAGCAGGGGTTAAGGCAGAACTCGTTCTCAGTCTTCTGCCTTTATTAGCTGGCTTACCAAGAGTTTATCCACACCTATTCAATGTTCGTTGCACTCCTGGGGTTTTCCAGGAACAGCTGCTTCTTTCCGAATCTCAACTTCTTATTGTAAAATAGTCATGTTAGTTCCTACCTTGAAAATGTTTGAGAAGATTTAGTGAGGGATTTGTAGAGGTATAACTTAGGGACTTTCTTACCCCTTTAACAGCTAACCCTAGCTAGGAACCAGAGTGTGGTTTAGTTATACAGGAGGAGTCAAAACCATGATTATAAAACTCAGAAGGAAAAAGGAGAAGGGTTATTAAGCTGAGGTTCAGGATAAAGTTTGGGACAGTTCATTGGAGCTAAGGACAGTTATCTAAGAGAGTTCAGCTTGTTTGTTATTGTTTTTGTTTGAATTTTTTTAGATTTTGCATACAGGTGAGATCATTCAGTATTTGTTTTTATTGTCTTAGATTATTTCACTTACTATACTGATCTCAAGTTCCATTCATGTTGCTGCAAATGGCAAAATTTCATTTTTTTAAGAAATGAATAGTAGTCCTTTATGTATGTATATATAATGTAATATGTATACATAATTGGACACACATATATAAACACACACACACATATATACATATAATTTTATTTATCCATTTATTCCCCTGTGGGCATTGAAATTGTTTCCATGTCTTGGCAATTGTAAATCATGCTGCAACAGGAGGGTGTACATACCTTTTCAAATTTGTGTTTTTGTTTTCTTCAGCTAAATACTCAGAACTGGAATTTCTGAATCAAATGATAGTGCTGCTTTTGTCAAAAACATCTGTACTGTTTGTCCTAGCAGCTACACCAATTTAGATTCCCATCAACAGTACACAGAGGTTGCTCCACATAATCATCAACACTTGTTAGTGCTTATCTTTGGAAAATATATGTTGAGATCCTCTGCCCATTTTTAGTGATATTATTTGATCTGTTTTGCTATTGAGTTGTATGAATTCTTAGCATATTTTATATATTACCCCTTATCAGATATGTGATTTGTAAATATTAGCTACCATGTAATAGGTTTCCTATTTACTTTTTATTTTGTTGGTGATTTATTTTTTGTATGTACAAGTTTGGGTTTTGTTTTTTTAGTTTGATACAGCCTTACTTGTTTATTTTATTTTGTTGCTTTGCTTTGGTAGTCAGATCAAAAAAATCATTGCCAAAACCACTATCAGGTAGCTTACTACCTATTTTTTCTTCTAGGAGTTTTATGGTTTGGGGTCTTATGTTTATGTCTTTAGTCTTTTTTGAGCTATTTTTTGTGTGTATGCTATAAAATAGTGATCCAGTTTCTTCCTTCCTTCCTTCCTTCCTTCCTTCCTTCCTTCCTTCCTTCCTTCCTTCCTTCCTTTCTTTCTCAAGTGATTGTCCAGTTTTCTAACACCATTTATTAAAGAATAGTATGTTCTTGGTTTTTTTGTAGAAAATCAGTTGTCCATAAATGCATGAGTTTATTTCTGGGTTTTCTATTCTGTTTCATTGATCCATGTGTATAATTTTATGTCAATGCTATACTGTTTTGATTACTATAGCTTCATAAAATAGTTTTAAATCAGACAGCATGATGTCTGCAACTTTGTTATTTATCAAGATTGATTTAGACTTCTGGGGTATTTTGTAGTTCCACGCAAATATTAGGATTATTTGTTCTATTTCTTTTAAAAATGACACTTTAAAATTTTTGGATAGATTTACACTAGTCTACAGATTTTGGAGGGGAATAATGAACTTTTAAGTAATAATATAGTTTCCCAATCCATTAACAAAGACTAGCTTTCCATTTATTTGTGCCTTCTTGAGGTTCTTTCATGAAACTTATAGTCTTCAGTATACAGGCTTTTTAATTTGTTTTTAAAAATTTATTCCTAGATATTTTATTCTTTTTGATACAATTATAAATGATATTGTGTTCTTAATTTCTCTTTCTGATAGTTTGTACCTAGTGTGTACATCACTTTTGTAGGCTGCAATTATACTGAATTTGTTTATTAGTTGTAACAATTTGTAGTGGACTCTTTACCATTGTCTGTATCGAATAACATGACATCTTTAAAAAACAAAACAATTTTACTTCTTTCTTTCCAATTTGGATGCTTTTCACTTTTTTCTCTTGAGAAACAGCTTTTTCTTTTAACAATTTGCAACTTATGTTGAATCTAGGTGAGGGTTTCTTTAGAGAACTTAAGGACTGTTTAGGTTGAGTGTGTAGGTCCCAATTGGAATGAATTTCTGTCACATGAGTGCTTCATCTCTGGGAGAAGTATTACTCTCATAGACAGCATTTAGTTAGTTATAAAAGAGAGGATCCTGAGCCCTGCCACTGACCTGACATATGTGGCTGAATTTCAAGAGGGAGGATCTTCTGAATGTCCAATGCTCAGCAGCTTCATGTAGGCTCAAAATCTGTGTCAAAGGCAGACACTGACCCCTTAGCAGACTGGCAGCTTCCACTCAACAGCCAGCTGGTAGACAGGCTAGTTGGCTCTGGTCCCAGCTACATTTTTTGGAAAAGCACAGGTAAGATAATTTCAAGTTGGGGAAGTTCTCTGTAGGGTTTCTGTGGGCAGTCAAAAGCCAACACTGAGCCTGAGAAATTTGGACTGGGCATTCTAGAGGCAGTTTGCCAAACGCAGGCCAAGTTCCTGGCTGAGCATCACCCATGGGCACTGTGCCCCAGACAGACCCAATCCACAGAGCAGAAAGGCTTCATTTTCAGCTCTGCAGAGGCAGCAGCCTTTAGGCTAATTAATAAATCATCAACGCATTTGTGGTGTGAAAAATGAAATATTTATGCTCGCCAGAGTAATATTTCTGTCTTGCAGCCCCATGCTCTGTTGATGCCTGATGGAGGATGAAGTAAATACCAGCTGGTGTAGAATAAGTGGAATATAATTACTCTCTGCAAAGTTAAGTGAATATTAAAACACAGAAGTCATAGGCACTGGCACTCATTCCTCCCTGACTCCGCTGCCCAGTGAATGGCTTCCCGACCTGATGTTTGGCTCCAATCCTGCTTCTAGCAGGCATTTCAGGAAAGGGCTGAGTTGTCAGTGACGTGGAAGCAGCTTGGAACAGGCCACTGAGAATAGCAGCAAGTTGACTACCTTCTAGGAGCATGAGATTTTCTGATACCTGAGAGAGTGTAATATTGTGAAAAGAATGTGGCTTTTCAGCTAGAGACCAAGTTCTATATCCTCTCTCCAAAATTTCAAAATATGTGACCTTGATCAAGTCCTTTACTTCTCCATACCTCAGTTTGCCCTCAGAAAAGAGGGTAATTGTGCATCATGTGATTAGAGAACTGTGTTCTAGAAGTTAGAAGATGAACTTTAGCGTGGTGACATGGAGGGAGAGGTGAAATGTGAGGAAAGCTGTAGAAACTGAGTAAATACTCCACGAGCACAAGGTGACGGCAGTGGCAGCTCAAAAGAAGGAACACTTATGAGAGCCAAGAATTAGCTGGTCTGATCCTCTGAGAGTGACAGGGGACTCAGCTGTGAACCCAATAGGGATATGGAGGTGTCTATGACAAAGACTGCGAAGTCCAAAAGGAAAGCATGAGGAATGAGGGGAAGTGGGGTGTAGCTGTGGGCTGTGTTTGGGGTGGAGTTGCAATGGATGGTCTAAGAAGAAAAAATAATTGGTGATATTTCTGTAGACTTGGAACAAAATGTGTGTGTAGTGTGTGTGTGTGCACGCATGTGAATGGACATATGCACACACACATGCACACGAGGATTTCTGGTCCCTTCTGTGACTCCCCATACCACATAAGCACAATCTTTACTCAGCAAAAATTCCACCATGCAATGACTACAGGGTTCTTTCTCTTCCTTCCTAAACAACTCTTCATCCTTCATTTCCCATGCTGAGTGCTTCCAGATTTGCAGATGAGGCCCTTTGATGTTTAGGGGAGAATCACCCTCATAAGAGTGCTTCTGTCACCTTCACTTGCATCTCACTTTAAATATCCTTCCTCACCTCCATGCAAAATCACTGTGTCATCAGCCCTCCCCAATGTTCGGGGTAGCAGGTACATGGTGTATAGTTTATAAAAACACTGAAGAGCAGAAGCTCTCTTTAGGATACAACATGATACCTGTGAAACAGCTAGAGAACTGAGTTTGTACACTGGAGTTTTTATATCACATGTTTTTCCTTCTTGTGTGCAACTATGATTTGGAGCACTGTTATGTAAATTGTTTAGACATTTACTCAGTGCTCTGCTCTCTATGTCTATGAAATAGTGATTTGTAAATGGGGATCATTTTACCGCAGTACTACAGGCTGTCTGTGGTCAATGTTTGGAACATGTTTACTTGTCACAACTGTAGGGAAATGTTTGCCAGGAAGGATGGAGGACAGATGCTATTGAACATCCTACAGTGCACAAGGCAGCTTTCTATAACAAGGAATTATCCAGCCCCAACTATCAAAGTTCAGACTGAAATCACAATATTGAGATTGAGAGAACTATCATAATACACTTGTACGCAATGTGTTTAAATTGCCCCTACTAATCAACACTAAGATTCTAACACTGTTGAAAAGACAATCATTGTCCATAAATATCTGAGATCATGTATAAATATTTTAATGGTAAGTTTTATGCAGGGAATTAATTACACAAAATAAGCACAGTTTAATATTTAGATACTACTGCCAAATCACCTGTCAAAAGTATTTTCTTAATTTATATATCCATTAAAAGTACAATAGGCATTGTCTATTTCCCTGAATCCTCACCAGCATTAGATATCATCAATCTTTTTAATCTTTGTGAACAAATGGAATTATTGTGGTTTAGTTTGCAGTCTCTAATAAGAATCAGACTGAGCATCATTCTATTTCTTAATTAGCCATGTCACTTTCTTTTACATGGAATGTTTCATTCATATTTTCACTCACTTTCTTCTGACTATTGTCTTTTTTCTTATTGATCTGTAGAAGCTCCTCTTCTATATTGAACATTAATGTTTTGTATTGATTATGATAAAACTATGTTCTACCTTTGCTGGCTAACCATTTTGGAAAGAGTATAAATGAAGGCTATAAATATTAGAAAACATTGCATTCATTATTAATTAAGCCTGATGTATCTGGGTCGTTCCTGTGGCTCATCATGATTCGCTGGGATGGGGGGAGATGGGGGAGAGCCGGTGCTTGCCCTCAGCTAGCTCAGTCTAGATGTGGGTGACAAAACATGAAGAGGGAGGAAGACATTTACACCTCAGAGCCCTAGTACTGACCCCCAGGATTGGAGAGACCAGCCGCTCACTGACGTGGCCACATGACAGAGGGCAGTGGACAGCACTGACCACATTGGCAAGAGTCTGTTCTTAGAGGAAGATGGAAGCTCTGAGTCACACACACTGAGTTGATTCTTTCCATCTTAACCAATAAGATAAACCATTCCACATACCACAGAGAAAAGTAAGTGAGGAGACCAAGAGAGGCCACAAGTGTTATGCTAATGATGACCTTCTCCCTGCAAAGACAAGACAAGACAGGACAGGAAATAAATGGCATCTGCTTCTCTGTTATAGAAAACTCCCATAACACCTTTAAAATGTTCCACTCTTTACTACTTCTTCCATTTTGTTTTCAAACCATTTATCTGACAATATGTCTACTTTTTTATACGATCGCTGTTATTGATTTGGTAAGATTTCTTCATGTTCCAAATTCTCACCTTTCCATCTATGGATTCCCTTGATTACTCCCCTGGGTTCCTCCTTCAGCCTTCCAGGTGAGATATTTTCCTACCCGCAGTATTTAGGATAGCTTCCTAACACCCTTGCACATGTGAGGGATAGAATTGGGCTGTTGATGGTGAGCTTAGTGTGTTATGTACAGATGTGGATTTACAATGATGCACACCTTACACCTACATTTTATAGTGCTATGTTCCTTCAACAAACTTCAAATATTCAAAGATGAATAAATAAATTGTGGTAGCCTGACCAGAAAAAAAAGAGCCTTGTGATACTGTTTTGTTCATAATTTATCATATTTCCTTTAAGTCAATGTCCATTCTCCTCTCTAAATTCTAAGAGGCCCTCTTAGGTTTATCTACCATTAATTCTAGGTTTGTCTTGTTTTGTGATTTTTGTTTTCAGAAATTCTTCCATTTCCTCTTCCTGCTCCCTCTCTTTTATAAAGTGCTTGTATTCCCCAGGGTACCACACTCAGCTCTTTTCTCATTCTCTACTCTCTGGAAGTGCATGATTTTATCTGTCAGCTATATAACAATACCAAAATTTGTCTCTTCTAATACATATATACACACACAGACACAGACACACAACCCGGTGTTTCCATTGTCTAATGCATATTTATACTGGCCTGTCACACTGCTATTTCAAACTCAAGATGACCGAATCTTATTTTTCTTTCTATATTTGTCTTAGTTAATATCATTAGTATCTGTTCAATAAAAAAGTCGGCATCATTTGCAATATAATGCTACCTATTTTATAAATCATAACTTTTATCATTATATGATTAAAACCTTTCAAGGGCTCTGTATTTCCTAAAAGATAAAACACAAAATCCTTGGAATTCTAAACATTTCATTTTGCTTTATGGACCTGTGATGGTTAATTTTAGATGTCAACTGAGCTGGCCATCATGCCCAGATATCTGGTGAAACCTTATTCTGGATAGCTCTAAGAAGGTATTTTTAGAGATATGATTAACTTTTAAATTGATGGAGTAAATCTAGTAAAACAGATAATGTGGGTGACAGAGATTTTTCTGAGTAAGAAGGAATTTTCTCCACTGATGGCCCTTCAGTTTAACTGCAGCATTATCTCTTCACTGAGTTTCTGGCCTGTCAGCTTGCCCTGTACATTTTGGACTTTACCAAACCTACACAATTGCATGAGCAAGATCCTCCTTATAAAACCTTACTCCTTAAATATCTCTATCTACTTATTGTCCACCCATCTATCTATCTGTCTGTCTGTCTATCTGTCTGTCTATCTGTCTATCTGTCTATCTATTCTATTGGTTCTGTTTCTCTAGAGAATCCTAATATAGGACCTGAAACTATGCCTTTACATAAGATTATTCCATTTTTTGAATATATATTTAAAAAAAGAAAAATCAGTCAAACAATCAAACAAAATTAATCAAATAAAAAAAACAAACAGGTGGAAAAACAATTCGTAACAACTATCAGCACAAACTTCTATCCTAGAACCATGTCAGAGTCACCGTCACTCCGGATACGTGATAAACTCTTCTGTGCATTTGTGTCCAGGTCCCTCTAGCTCTGTCATCATAGTAATATTCTACTTTTCTTTGTCTGACTGTCCACAGCTGCTCCAAGTAGACTGAGATGTTACCTTCTCTGTGTTCTCCTAACACTTTGTCCTTATTTTTATTTGGGCAGTTACCACACTGAATGATAATTATTTCATTGGCCTTTCTCACTGGGACTCACATTCCTAGAACCCATGGGTCCTCAGTCTTTATGGAATGGAATATCTTTAACCTACTATTAATTTCTCCCCATTAAATTCTTCTTATATACAGGAAGTACAATCAAGTCCTTAAGAGGATATAAAATTCTGCCTCATCTCCAGTGAGTCTCTGACATTCAAGCACTATCTACTGCAAATCCTTCTGCATTCTGAGTGCTGTGCTCATGTCCATCAGGAATTCCAAGAGACAAAGATGGCTGTCCTTAGGGGTTCAGTATCCTGCAATCCATTAACATTCCTCGAGGGCTCATGATGAGAAACAGCTAGTGCTGAGCATAGGCAAGAGACAATTTCTAAAGAAGCTGCTGATGCCTGTCCTACTGACTAGCAGATGTAGAGATAGTCACATTGAGATCCTCCCTGACTGGGTGTACCTTGGAGAAGTGATCACATCTTGAAGATACAATGCGAGCTCCTAGAGGGCAAAAACTGTGCTGTTCTTCCTGTCGTGTTCAAAACCAAACGAACAAATACTTGTTTATTAGTAGTTTTGGGTAAATTTTGCTGTGAGTTGATTGGTATGATAAGAAGCATCTTAGTCTGGCTAATAGAAGTAAATCTATTTGGTGAGTTTTGAGGAAAGCAAGGAAAGACTGTGTTTCTTCCTAAAAGCTTTATCTTTAGACTGAGACACAATTTCATTATTTTAAATGGAATATAGCATTTTGAACTAAAGAAATAATAAATATTATTATAAAAGCTTTATAACATTACAAGTTATCTCATCTGACACTTAGAGATCATAAAATGTAGAGTAAAATATATATTTAAATTTCACTTCAGCTTTTCCTATGTGATTTTGGACAATTATGTTACCTCTTTACTCTCAATTTCTTCATCTGTAAATTAGGTCTCATAAAGCCCTCTTCAAAACATTGTTGTGTAGAGTATTTGAATTAAAGTATGTTGGAGTGTTCATCACTAGAAGTCCCTCAGTAAAATGGTTGTTGAATCAGAGTTTTCAAACACCCTCTTTATTATAGGCAATCACAGTTTTGTGGGGTTTTTTTCTCCTAACTCTCCATGCTGGAAACCTCGCCAAAACACTCAGACCAAATTAACCTTGCAGTAATAAAGAAAAACTGCAAGTTAATTTGGGAAACTTCCAACAGCAAAACTGTCTATTAAAATTTGAAAATGATATAAAAATTATATGGCCACAATAGCCTCTTTCTGTTTTGCTTGAGAACCAGAGGTGAACATTGTATTTCTGGTTCTTGGCTTTCACTGTTTGCTTCCAGAAAAGACAATTTAAGTGCTGGTTATTAGAGCCTGTCAATAAATTTCAGAAGTGAAGCAAATCTCGCTCAACTGACTGACAGCTACAAATTAATTTTGCTTTCTTAAACAAGCAGCAGCCACCGCTCACGCAGCTGACAAGGCTCGCTGTGTGCTCCCTCGGCCCCGCGCTGCGTGATCTGAGCGTGCTCATGTCGTGCAGATTATTCTGCCTTCACTCAGCTTCTTAATGGGAAGATGGTAGTTTGTTAACAGACACCTGGACAATAGAGGATTGCAGTTTAGAATTCTGTCTGTTGAGAAATGCATTGCTATGTGTTTACAGCAGAACTGTCTGCACTCTCAGAGGGTACCCTCTCTTTTCTCTCTGTGAATCCTTATTGTATATTCATTCAGCTTCATTTGATCAAATGCCACATGAAGGACTGAAGATGAAAATAAAAATTCAGTTCCTTTTTATAAAGATGCCTCAGGCTAAGAGTCAACTATATATTAACAATGACTGTTAGACTAATGATATAAAAAGCACTAGGGACATAAAAGGAGAGGATGGTTATTTTAGGGACATAAGTTGAGGTGCAGTGACCAGTTGAACAGGGGGAAAGCTTCCTCCCAAATGTTACTCTGTTGATACTTGTTTTCTTTTTCTTGTCCATGGAGTAATGTTCAATTTTCATTCTATAGTTCAATGAATTTTTACCTAAGTGTACACTCATGTAATTACCACCCAGATTAAGGTGTTGGATGAGGACTTTCCATACCCCAAGGAGACTTCTTTGTGCCCTTTCCGAGTGAGTGAATTTTGTCTTCTTTCGAACTTAATATGAATGGATGCACATGAGATGTCCTTTTTCGTCACTACTTCTTCATCTCAGCATCTGTGGGGTCCATCCATGTGTAAGGTGTGCTTAGAGCTTGGCCTTCCATGATAGACACTGGCATTCACTGGCATTTGAAGGATGAATGAAAGCTGTTCGCAGGTGGACATCTGGGAGGAGGCACAACATATACTTACGCACGGTGTCTTTGGAGGGCAGCTGCATACTGTAGGGGTTTGGGAGTCTATACAAGAGAGTGCACTTAAAAAAAAAAAAGCATTGAAAATCTTTAAAAAAAAAAAA